>RJWH01000722.1:0-602500 GCA_004363575.1 Solenodon paradoxus | reverse complement strand
GTTTATACATGTCCATTGGTTTTCCAAAAAGGAAATGAAATTTTTTTGAAAGTTTTTAAACAAGGAAAAGACACCACGCTGCAGGTGTGTGGTAAAACAGTTTCCTCCCCTACCCGTCTCCCTAAAGCCAGTTTTTTTAAAGGACTTAAAGCAAACCAAATAACCACATACTTTTTTCTGTATCATATGAAAATGTGAACACATTTTAAGGAAAAAGAAAAACAAAACTAAACCAAAAAAAAAAAAAAAGAAAAAAGAAAAAAAAACCTACAACAAAAACTTTGATGTGTTCAAAGCGAATACAAGCCTGCCACCTGGAGGAGGAACTGTGTTCTTTCAGGTTCTAAGTGCTGATTCACTGAAAACTATTAACCAAAGTCAGAAACAGCATTGCAAACGCAATGGTTGGTCTGCTCTGCTCTGCGTGTAAAGTCGTGTTACGAATTTTTACATTTGTACTTAACAGAAAAATAGAAAGCCTGATTTCTCTCCCATCTTTTCCATTTATTGTCACCACCTAGGGTGGGGTTCCATTGAGGCTCACTATTGGTTTTTCTTTTGGAACGAAGGGTTCTTTGTTTTTTTCTTTGTTTTGAGGGGAGCATCCTGGATCCTGTGCCAAAGCATTTGTTGCTTTATTCTCACTATGACTTGTGGATTTGAGGAAAGAAAATGGAGCTAGTGTTTCTCTTTCTTCCTCCATTTCTCCATCTCCCTCATGTGTGGTCTCCAAGAAGGCCAGGAGGTGGGAACAGTGTCTTTTCCACTCATATCCCACTGAAATGCAGGAGAGACTCCGAAATAGCTGGGGCTTTGCTCAATGAACTGTCAACACTGGCATAAGCTTAATTGTGCTCGCTGTCCACACCAGAGCTTGGGATTTTTCTCAGTCTGTTGGTCACGTACATGGAGAGCTGACCAAAACTAATTGTGTAATATAAACATAAGCTGCACATTTGGTTCAATACTTACATCTATGTTATGCTTCTGTGCAAAGCAATTTCTCTCAGAAGTCTGATAGCCAAAGAAATGTCTCAAGATTTTAGTCAAAATACATAGCATGCACACCCATATACACTCACAAAGAAAACAGACCCAAAAGAAAGGGAAAGTGACTGGATGGTGAAAAGCCATCTGGTATCCTGTAAATTCCATCTTCTCTGCTACTACTCTCACTCTAACAATGATGGCAGGCTTTTTTTGGCAGAGTAGGGGGCAGTTATTCTTGGGTTATATAAGTGGAGCAGAAAGTTGGCGGACAAATTTAAGAAACTGGAATTGGGGACTGGGTGCTTGAGGGGAAAGGCAGTTTTTACAATGAAGTGCCTCCACTAAAAGGAAAGGTTATTTGACACATTAGAATAGCATTCACTATTACAAATAAGGGATTCTTTCATTTATCAAAGTCATTTATTTACTCATGAGATTTGTGGGCCCAAACAACCTACCAAAGCAAAAGGAAAGGCTGAGAGGTGAGGATGACTGTGCAGGTGAACACATAGAGCCTGCAGGTGATGTTTTCCTCAGGTATAATAAGCAAAAGGTGTTCTGTTAAAGGAACAAGCAAAAGAAACCCAACAATTTGCCTGCTGTCGAAATGTACATATTCCTGAGTAACAGACTCATAAGCATTCATGTACTATTTAGTAGCAACTTGTGAAAGGAAAAAGAGAAACCCCACCTCAAGTAGCCCAATTGGTTAGAAACGCGGTCTTCTTCCCTGAACACACTCCCTCTCCCATAAGGGTTTAAGTTTCTTCCTCTGAAGGCCCCCTTGCTGGTTGTGTAATTGCAGTGATAGAACTGTACCCCCCTACCCACTATCCAGGTGATTCAAGCAGCAATCAGGAGACCACCAGCAAGGATACTCTCAAAGAAATTCTGGAAGTGGCATCATTTGCTTGTAAAGCTGTTTCCATTTCTCCAGTCTGATGCTAATTGGACCACAGTTAACTCCATCTTCAATGCCAAGGACATCCTGGTACCCATTTCACCATCTCAAAAACTGCACAAATGCCAACAACCCAGAAATCCAAAAAACATATTGATTAAACATATTTTTTATTCTCCTACAGACTGCTCCAAATTCCATCAAGAAAAGCTCCCCAAGAAGAAAAGTTAACAAGATAAACATATGATGGATCTACAGGTTCAGACATAGGCCAGTAACCGTTACATGAGGCCTGCTCAGTTCAGAGATCTATAATTGGGAGGGGATAACGAGGACAGTGAAAATACAAAATAAAAGTAATCTTCCAGAGTGGAATAAAAAAGAAATATATTCATCCCACAGTCGTAAAACCATTCATGTGCAGTGATTTTTTTTATAGTTTTATAATTTTGTATTGTTTTATAAATTATTTATAAAGTGTTGTAATGCTTCTTATATTAATTTTTTTACAGATAAATTTTTTGCTACAAGGCATAAAAAGGTGCCTGAACAGATTCTTAGGAATATAAATTATACTGTGTAACTTGTAAGTCTCCGGGACCACACCTATTGCTTAATTTTATTATGACATTTCTTATTTCCACCTGTGAACAACTTCATATTCCAATAGCATTTACGTCTTTTATGTTTTCATGAAATGAAGGCTAAGGTTGCCACTAACAAAAAATAAAAGCTACTTTGGGTGTCTGCAATTGCATTTCAAGTTTTAATATTTCTTGCTACATATCTTTTAAATTATTGTCATCTTAATTTTGTCATTGTTTGATGAAAAAGAGCGATTGATGTTATAGTTAATATTTGTTTGTGAGGGTTTACTTTCTTTTTCAACTGAAAACGTTTTGAACGGTTGAGTTTTAGTTGCATTGCAAGATGTTTGATTTATTTATGTTGTAATCACAAAACACACACACACACACATACACACACAGAACCCACAAAAGAGAGAACAAAAAAGCAAAAGGAGCTAGGAAAAAAAAAAAAAAACAAGTAGAGGCGTATCAAAGAACTCAAGCTATAACCAAAAAGATATTGTAAAATGCCTTTGCTCATCTTCTCTACGCTGGACCAAAGCTCAATATTTGTAGGTATATGCACATTGTATAGATATGGCTAAATGTTGCTGACAATCTTGCAATACTAAACTGTTCCTATTTTAAGAAAAAAAAAGAAATAAAAACTGTTCATCAATGTTTTACCTCAGCACTCTACTTGTACCCAGTTAATGACCAAGCTTAAAAAAAAAAAATGGAGAAAAAAGGAAACTGATTTTCATTTCAATGTTTGACTGTAAAATCTGTTTGGATAACATTTTGTAATGAGCTCTTTGTCATGTGATTTGCTTGTCTTCAACTTGAAATTATGTGAGGCACATTTGTTTATTTGTTGTTAAGAAAGTAATTTTTTTTTTGTCCTACATGCTGTGATCTAGACTGGTCACCAGGGTCACTAAGGAGGTACCGGAAAGATGGCTGCTTCTCCGTGTCTGGAGCAGGCAGCAGGAAAACAGACTGGGTTGTTCTGGAAAAATCATCATGACAAGATGTTGACATGATGGACTTGTGACCAAGTAGCCAAACTGGATATTTAAAAGCTCCTTACTTGCTCTGACATTGAAACCAAAGCTGATTTATCTGCACAGGTTGCTTAACGTTTAAAAAAAAAAAACTGACAAAACTGTACTTAATCTAGAGCAATATCTGTATGGTCAGTAAAGCTGCACTTTGTGTATTTCTTAACAGCTTCAGATCTGTCACTTTTAATTTGTACCATAAAAAATAAAGAATTGTTTGACATGAGCGTCTAGGCTGTGTCTTGCCCTCAAATAGGTTATTTAAATTGTAAGCATGTAAATAAGCTTATGTTATAACTCCAGTTGTAAAGAAAAGGAAGGGGTTAAGACAGACTGGTTAATATGATTATTCTAACTTTCCAGGTGAAATGCTATATTAATTAGGACTCCTTTAGTTGCAGATTACGGAAATCCAATTTGCTTAAACCAAAAAGAGATTATGCAGGTTGACTTGACTGAACAGTCCTGTGGCGGAATCAAGCACAGCTGGACACAGTAATTCCAAGGATGTCAGGCTGTCCTGTTTGGCTTCTTTCTCAGGAGACCCCAGACATTGGGTCATGTGCTTATCTCTAAACTAAACACTATGTTGGGATGGTGAACTTGAGTCACCAGAGTCACAGGCCCAGCCCTGTTTTCTGATAGCAGGAACAGGACCTCATGTTAACCTTCCAGAACCACCAGGATGAAGGAGGAAGTCCCCGGAAAGAGTCTGAAGGCAGAAGGTGAGAAACTCAAGTAGGCGTATAGAACTCAAAGTCACCAGTCTACCGATAACACCCAGCTGTGTGCCGGGTCATGTAGAGAATTCTGTTGAGAAAAGAATTTTTGCTGCTCTTAAACAATACTTGTAATTGCATGTTCTGGGAAAATCAGGCATTTAGCATATGCTGCTGCTTGAAGTTTAATGTGGGTGGAAGAGGTGCGTTACTGTTACATAATATACTAATTCAGAAGGAAGACAGGACTATCTAGCTAAAAATATCAGTAAAAATATTCTTTTAACAGAATTTACTTACTTCTGGTGATTTTGGCAAATATTCCTAATGCTACATGGAGATCCATAGATCAGCTTCATGTTATGATAGATAGGAATTGCTTTGGGGCAAGTAACAGAACCAAAAATCTGGTAGCCATACATTATAAAGGGGCAAGAAAAAGGACCTGGAAGAACCTAGACTGATTTTTAAGAGGGACAGAAAAAATGCTGATGTTTCTGCTTTTATGTGTGGAGAAAGACAAAATAAAATCATTTTCAAGCTTTTTTTCCATCTAAAATAATCTAAAAATATTATGGGCAAATGTCCTGCCTATGACTATACCTTTTATAAAGAAATAGGTTTGACTTAGGAAACTCTAAAGTAACTCTTTAAAAAGATAACCATCATTTAATTCAATCATTCCAAATTCCAGAAAATCTTCCAACTATTTCACATGCGCCAGAAATGTTTATATGCTAGGGACTTAGAAACAAAATGAATCTTTGCCTTCAAGAAACTCATATTCATTGTGCAAAAACTAGTACTATTTCTCCAGAGATTAAAATCATCCTGTGTTTCTTATACCATAATATTTCACAAATAAAGAAAGTTCTGAATTAAAATGATGAAAAGCAATTCTAAAGCTGATTTTGAAACAGTAAATAAATGGGTAGAAATAGCATAGGCTTCAAGATAGTCACCAGTATCTGTTTTAAAGGATTCCAAAAACTGTTCCAATAATAATTTTCCACTAAACCAACCATATACACATAATCTATTCAGTGGCAAGTGTAGCAGGATAATGGTTGATGAGTTTAATAAAAAATCAATGGTTGGGAAGAGTTCAGAAGCAGTGTGTCATAAAGTAGATGAAACCAGTGTCTCACTATCACACACAGGTCTGGACTCCTCAGTCACCGTTCACCCTTTTAAAGAAGTCCAAGTAAGCAACAATCAACACTTTAACCATTTGTCTTACCTGCCAGACCACGGGTAAAACCATGGTAAAGAGAAGATGATGCCTAAGGAGGTTGTCAGTATATTGGCTAGAGCCCTATCCAGAATATATGAAATGTATTGCTGTGCTTTCTTAAAGCAGATTATGACAACCATTTATACTCTTCTTTATGGACTTTTTCCCTCTATTTGCATTATCCTTGTTATGACTCCATCTGCCAGCCATATGGAGCAGAAATCTGGAGTCATCTCAATCCCTGAAAACAAACACACACACACACACACACACACACATACAAACACACACCTGTTACCTGGACACCATCATATATATCTCCTGATCTGTCCACCTATCATATTCTTGCCACTAGAGAAATTATTCTAAAAGGTCAATATGAATATAATTCTTTTATTTACTATCTTTCCAGTATTTACCATTGGCTTCAGAATGGTAAGTCAGCATACAGTGCCTTTCTTGACCTGGTTCCTGCTTATTTCTAGAGTCTTATCTCTCATCAATTTGTAGCCTATATAGTTGTGTACTAACCTCACCAAACTTTCTAAATGATATCCAGTGCCCAAAACACTTATGATGCTGCTTCTGCTCAGAACATCCATCCACTATGCAATTGACAATATCCAAATTCTACAAGACTCAATTTTGTTCATTTCCAAAACTAGTTGTTGGACTCCAACTATGTGTCAGGGCTTGTGCTACCTTCACCATGGCTTTTATCAAGTTTGTATTTTTATCAATCACAATTACAAAATCACTGCCAGTGGTCTCTGGAAAACCACTGAACTTGACTCACAGATAAGTGCATTTCGGCAATATATTCTTTTAATTAGCTGTCATTTTGTATGTGACATAGCCTCCCTGTCTAATGAGAGTAACAATAATCTCATATTTATCTAGTTTTCAAATACCTTCATGTACATTGTTTTATTGCCTCTTAATATAAACCCTTGGAGGTATGGTGATTTCTATTTCATACATGAGAAGTAAGAATCATAAAGTCAGTGGGCTTGACCAAGCCCCCAGAGTTTTTGAGTAGAGCTGGCATTTGAATACATTAGGAATTATTCACCAAAGTGAATACACATTGAATTTCTGTGAAATGGTCTGATATCACCTAGTAAAGTACAGTATCTGGTGTGGTACAGTTCAGGAAAGGCTTACTGCTGTTGACGCTATTCCAATCATCTAATTACCAAGTCCACTATGATTCAGGTGAACATAACCTGAACGATAAATGTTTGTCAAAAATAGTAAAAGACACATAAAGGAAATTTAGAAATGCCTATATATTTGCTGAGTCACTTTATTACTACTGAGAGTTAGGGGCTCCAGATAAGAATGCTCCAGATAAGTCCTTCCAAAGGCAAATGAGTTAAATCCAATTTGAAAGCAAAAGAGAAAACCACTGAATCTTTCTTATTATTGACTACTCCCATCAGCAAGTAAAGAACATGAAATGTGTGTAGTAAGAGGAAGCTGGCCTGGAACTAGACTGAATGGTTCACTTCAGAATTTTCACTGACATTCTCACATCATTTTCATGAGTTTTTGGTGAGCTCCTAATCATTATGATCCTCCAGCTTTACCAGACCTGCTGAGGTGCCATTTAGGAACAAATTAGACTCTTCCCATGCTTTATTTGTACCGCTGAAGTCTGGCATTTGTGTGGTAACCTCTGAATGTGTTAGTGGGCTTTATTGTTGAGGTCACTGGGGCATGATCTCTGAGGGTGGGAGTGTTTCTAGGGTGTCTGAACTGATGGTAGGACTGACAATATAACCACACAGGATTCAGAATGGGATAGCTCCAAAGACTGAACTTCAGCCAAAGAGCCAGGGGCCCATATTCAACAACATTCATAGTGAGCTGTAATATTGAAGCCCTCTGCAGAGGTTCTTATTAAGATACTGAACAAAGGCACAAAGAGACTGACATTTCTTAGATTCCTACTATATAGGTATTATCATCTTGTCTCCAATCTTCTATACTCCTCTGACTTGAGATATGCTTAGATATACTTAAGTGAAATAAATGTTCTCACAGAGGAAGGTCCCCTAAGATTTACTTGTATTTAGATTGACTAAACCCCTTAACTAACATGTTATTAAACTGGATCCCTCGACAAGTCCACTTTGGATCCCATGATTTAGTCACCGCTTAGGGCCATATCTATGACTATAGTTAAGGGAAAAGATATGAATTGGGAAAGATTTTTGCTTGTTTTTCTCTTCAGTTTTTATTGGTTCTTTCTTTTATTATACAAGCAATTAATATTTATTGTATAAAAATTAGAAAATAGAAACAAATATTTTCATTGTAAGCTTATTCTAGCTTCCCTGTTTTTCTTATATTGCTCTGTTTTGATATTTCTGGGATATTTTAAATGATTGTCTTGAACTGCAGAAGGTAAATTTAAAAAATCAAAAATGGAATTCATGTATCTTGAAATCCCATCTCCGTGAAATCCCACAGTTTCACGAGTTGTTAAAATACAGTATTTAGCCAAAATCCTAACTAAACCCAACATACATCTCATCTTGCAAGAAACCACAACAGCCCTTGATTATCTGGGAGGAGACGTAATGTTTATAACTGTTTCCATGAAGACTTTGCTAATCAGCCAAGAGGAACTAGCAAGAAGAATAGGTTTCAGTCATGGAGATGCATCCCCAGGAACTGGCAGAACTTGTTGATTGATATCATAAATTCTTGAAGTGAGATCCTCTATCTCACATTAAAAGAAAGAATTTATCTTCATATAAGTTCAAATCACATCAGTCCCTTCAATCATCATATCATGCACACACTAAACATTATACACATGAACCTAATGGGAGTCAGTCAAGGATATAATGACATGGGAAAATAACTGTATCATAACTATTCTCTGCCATCCATTGACAGTTCACACCTGATACACACACATCAAATAGTCTTAATTGTTTCATTCCAGTAACACAACCTTCATACTTACCTTCTAAAATAGTCCCAACATGTCCTCAATGTTCAAATTCCTATTTTTGCTTTGAATAAAGGGAGTGAGTCCCCACCCCCAACAAATAAAAAGAGTCCCTTCAGGGTCCTGACTCTGCTCCTGAGAAGGTACACTATAGCCTGTCTTTCAAAAAAATAATGTGGGCTCAAGTACTTGCCATGGAAGTATTCTTTATTTCTGCTTCTAGAACTATCAGACTCCTCCAGAGGAACAGAAAGAATCATGAATGTGTCTGAAGGCTGTAAAGAGAAGAACTGAAGAGTTCTCCATTATTCCCCCTTTAGAGGAAACATTAACCTCCACAGGGGATTATTTATACTTTTGGCAGAAAGTAAAAAACTGAGGTGAACACCAAGGCTTCCTGCCCTCCCTCGGCAGGACAGTCACCCAAATCAGTTTCTTCTCATTTGCTTTCTGTTTCTCTCCTTTAAACTTACTTTTGTAACTTTCTGCAAAACTGAAAGGGTAAGAATCATCATCAATTTTGCCTGAAAAGACAACCTACTCTCTCTTGCACATACTCCCTTAACTTTCTCTCCAGGGCTATCCTTACATTTTGTGTTCTCTTGGCTTGTTGTTTCATCCCCATCCTCATGACCAACTTTGAATTTGACCAGCCACCACCATCTAGATGAAAGGTCTAAAACTTGGAAAGGTAACAGTGTAACCGAATGGGTGGAGTTGAGATCAAGATGAGATTAGGTAACAGGGGCTGGCAAACTTTTGCTTTTTTCAGCCCGCCTTTTTTATTATAAAAATTCATTGAATATATATGAGAAAGGCTAGATAAATATACCTTTGGAGACTAAAAGATTTTTTTCTTCCATTGTGATGTGGTACTTTGATAACTTTTTTCACATACTATGTGGTCATTTTTAAACATGAGAAAACTTTATAACAGTAATGGACCATCATTTTAGGATTCGCAATATATCTATAGCCTTTTATTGAATCTTCAAACTGCTCTTATAAATAGATCATATAGTTTTTGTTACTATTGTTGTTGTCGCTCTCTTTAGAGTTAAAAACTGAGATACACAGGTAATGTGACTTGTCTAAGCCTCTAATAGCAATAAGAAAAAAATTAGCGACTTAAGTTTTGAGGGTAAGTCTTTGGACTTCTGACCCAATGTCTACCCCCTCGCCACCTACCTCCAATTCACTGATGGGTAGGCTTAGAGACCACTTCAGGGCTGCTCCATATTGAGGCAGGTAGGTTGGGCTTTTGTTGCTCCCTCCTCACAATGACTGGTCATGGATCCAGGCTGACTCCAAGGAATTAGCATGAACTTCCTTGGGTGAGGCAGGTCCTTTTGACCTATGGAGTGTTTTTCTTGGAGAAGGATGTCACTGTGAGTGAGCAGTCCACACTTAGCATTCAAGGGATCAGCTCTCTTGATCCTGTGATAAGTACCTTTGGACAGTTCACCATAGTACCTACCCCCCTATCAATAGGATGTACAGTGGGTCTCACCTTCCCTACACAACCAGTTTCCCCTGGAAGCTCTTGTTTGATAAACCATTATACTCATCTCTGAGGACACCTGACCTCAGGTAGTGTTTCCAGATGTGCCAGGAATTTCTCGCACAACTCTATGAAATGTTTTCTGACTTTGGAACAATGCTCAAACACTACCCCAGATTTGCATGGGGCTCAGGAACCCTGGGGAAAAGAACTTGAACCCAGTCCAGAGTTGAAATTGAAATATGTATAGACATCTGAGACACTAGGTTTCCTGCAGGGTCATAAGTGAGAGCCCTTGAGAGAAGATGGCAGTTGGCAGTGAGTGTGGAAGGAGGACCAGCCTGAGTTACAGCAGAGCTGAAGCAGCCACTCCCAGTGCTGGGACCCTGTGCATGCCAGGAAGAGGTTTTGGAGTTAAATAACTCTCCACCTCTAGAAGCAGGACAGGACACGCATGACCTGAGTGAGGTTCCTAGGGCACAACATTTAAGGAGGCACTCAGGGCACTCTCCTGAGAATGAATGCATAGTGGATTTGACACCCTTGTCAGTTTGGAGACCCTCTGCTGGAGGATAAATGTTTACCTTGATTATGCATCATCATTTGGAGGGACTGTCACTTAGGACATTCTCCACTAAGTGGAGAATGCATACCTTGCCTCTAATTCTAGTAGCAATGTCATCAGCATTGCATAATAATCAGAACCTTATTAAAAAAAGAGAAAGAGATTATCTGGGAATTTTATTACTGATAGATTAAAAAACTTATTACTATACTGTGTGGTATATTTGGTTCACTTATATTTAAAATGACTTTTGCCATAATTACAATAATATTTACTATATTTGTAACTGTTTTCTATTTGTCCCTGTTCTTTGCTTTTTTTGTCTTCTACTCCTTTTCTGTCTGCTCTGGTTTAAACTGAGCATCTTATATAGTTCCATTTTCTCTCCTATCCTAGCACACAATGGTACTTTGATGTCTAATTTGTTAGTGGTTACCCTAGAGATTGCAATATACATTTACAATTAATCCAGCTCCACTTTCAGATAATACTATGCTGTTTCACAGGCAGTCAGTCTAAAAACTCTATAACAGATGATTTTCAGTTCTTCTCTCTTTCCCTTAGAACACTGCTTTCATTCATTTCACATATACATGCACAATAATGACTACTATATGTTTGTTATCATTTTGAATAAACTATTATCTGTTAGATCAATTAAAAATAAGAAAAAGAAAATATTTTGTTTTGCCATCATTTGTTCCTTCTTTAGCAGTATTCATGTAAATTCCAGCTGCTGACCTATATTTTCCTTCTTTCTTTCCTCTGAAGAATTATTTCAACATTTCTGGCAAGGCAGGTCTCCTATCATCAAATTTCCTCCATTTTTGTTTGTCTGAAAAAGTTTTTTATTCCTTCTTTGCTTTTGAAGGAAAATTTTGCTGGATACAGTTTCTAGCTTGGTAGTTTCTTTCTTCCAACACTTTGAATATTTCACTCCGCTCTCTTCTTGCGTACATCATTTCTGAAGAGAAGTTTGATATCAAGGAATTTTCTTCCTCATCTATAATCCTCTTTGTAATGTCTCTTTAATTTCACAAAGGAAAGTACACACAATATTAAATAATCTTAATTTAAATATAGGGTTTTATTCAAAGTTTTTTTTTAATTGTCACAGAATACTAGAGCTGGAAAAATTATAGCAGGAGAGATAACTGATGTAACTTTCTAAAAATTAATTTAGTTTCACAGGGAAAAAATACACAGAACCAAATACAAGTTTCTTAAGGTCACCTTCTTTTCCTTGAGTTAGTAATCATGTAACATCAAAGGACTCCCACACTGAACTTTAGGTCAAGAGAAAACCACAGAACACTATCACATGAATAACTGCTAAGTCAGATCTCTAACTTATGAAGTTCATCATGTTTTTAATCCAAGTGCTTAAGTTTGTGTGCTTTCTTGCTTAATTTCCTCTGGTTGGTTTGGGCCACAACCAGACTACAAAAATGTCTTTCCTGTTGATCTGCCACTTAAAGAAAACTTCTTGCTCTCAAAATCTAAAGCCAACCTTTTGGTGATCTTAAATGGATGCTTTGAACCACAAGTTACAGGAATTGCATTATTTAAAAGAGAGGACTTATTGAGAGGAAATTAGGACCTCCGAGAACGGAAGTGTGCCTGGATGCTCAGGCTGGGAAATGTACAGGAACCATCCCTTGAGAGCTGAGAAGAGGGACAGTTTTCTTGTAGTGGAAGTAGTCTGAGCTACTTCCGCCACCACCATCAAATGTCATTACCATTGCCCAGGGCACCAGTAATGCCACGATCACTATGGAACACTGAAATACCATTGCCTTGTTAGGATTTGCTCAGGAGAGGATCTGATTGACTAAGATTCTGCCTTGGGCCTGGAATCCAGGGACAGGAGAGGAAAACCTTAGGTCTTTTGCACACTAGGAGCACAAGGCAGGGCACCCAATGTTTCATGAAAACCACACATAATGGAGAATTCACCCCATCAAAGCAGCTGTAGAATTAGTAACTACTGGAAAATAAAAAATAAATAAACAACAACAATGAAAAGGTCCCTGTAATGGGACCTTTTGTTTTTTAAGTTAGTTTAGACTAGAAGAAAGCATAATTAACATTGAGAAGCTATATATGGCCACACATATACAACACTGGTCATAAAAGGCATCTGTTCTGATGAGCCCACACTTTTAAATATTTTGAAGATCATCCTGTATCTAAAACCACATGAAGCAGATCTATTAAATAAGATGGGTGATCATACTAGGTAATATAATTTTGGTTAAATAAAAAGATGTGATAATTTAGCAGTAAGCATCTTTCTGCTGTGATTTAAGCTTAAGGGGCAACTCCAAAAGATGAATTCAGAAGGTTAGGCTTTTGTTTTGTTTTGGTTTGGTTTGGTTTTATCTTTGGAAGTAGTGTTGAATAAGGAGGGTATGGTGAGGGGTAGTTTTGGATTTTTTGTCTTACTATGATACTGCTAGTGTATTTGTTTACATATAAAAATTATCATTTTTGTACAAAGACAATATGACTGACCAACTATCCTTAGTATGAGCTTTGCAAAAAGCAGGACTAGGCAACATGGGCTAAGAAAGTCAGGAAAGAGCTCCCTTAAAAGGTCGTTATTGTGCTCAAATAGTCTAGTGTCCATGCCAGTAAGAGAGAGTTGCAAGGAAAAACATCAGAATGAATAAATGGGCATGCATGCAATGGACCAAAAGGATCAACACAAAGAGGAAGGCAAACTGGACTCATAAGATAAAATTTTAAAAAGAGACAACCACAGGCACAAGAGGGCAAGAGGAGCAAAGAAATGAAAGAATCAAAATGAGCCAACACAAAATCTAAAAAGAAAAACAGAATTATAGATCTTAGGGCTGAAAAAACAAACCACTAGGGCCCCATAAAAACCCTAGTGAAGGCAGTACTGTTCACTGCACTAAACCCTTTTCGTTTTTCATCTGCTTGTCTCTGAACACCGGGAGAGGTACCTCTGTCTGCAAACCTCACTCCACTCCCCATTAGTAGAAAGTTGGATCTTTATAACTAAAAGTTTGCCTCTTTCTGATGAAGCACATTGTTCCTTGCTATACTTTCAACCAGTCAATAACTTGCTTCCTTTCCTCCCATTATTATTCCTCAGTATTTATAGATGCATCAGTGATTTCTTGCCTTCAAAATGCACATATTCAATTCCCTGGATCCCAGCTGCCTTTGATTCAAAATGAGTGATTTTGAAAGGAGTGGGAGGGAGAAAAAGGAAAGGGTCATCTTTATGATCCTTTGCATATCCCCAGTTTATCAATATCTCCTCAATAATGAGACAGGTCAAGCTGGACAATGGATTTAGTTCTCTAAGTGGGCATTTCTACCAACCCTCCCTACATATTGATCAGCTGATTGATTTTTAAGATTTATAGAAATGCACTCACTGCCAAGGTCTCTGGGCACCTCTATGACAGTAACATTAAGCAACATAAAGAAGTAGATGCTTCTTGTCCCAAAGGCTTCCTCTTGCCATTCAAGAGGATTTTTTCTTTTTCTTTTTTTTAATGTACACTAAAAGGGACAATTTATGCCATACACTGAAGGTCATCCAAACAAGGTCTGCTCAGGAATCAAAAGAAAAAAAAAGTTTGCAATGCCAGCAATAAGCCCACACCAAAAAACAAAACAAAATAAAACAGCTCTCCAATTTCTAAAAATTCCAAGAATCAGAATCTTGGAAAAGCCAGTAAGACTGATGGCTCCCAAACAGTAATCCATAATGTGTAGAGTCGATCTTTCACTGATGCAAGTGAAGTTAGAAAAAAAAGAAAAAACCCAGGTAGTAAATATTCCTAGTAGCTGATTCATTGTAAAAAATGAATTAGCATTGTGAGATGATGCCCTTCTTAATCTGGGGTGTTAATATACTTCACTTTATAAAATGATGGTGATGGCTATTAATAGTTATTAATAGTATCTTTACTGAACAAAGCAAAAAAAGGCTAGATGTTTATACTTCAAAATTCCTTTTGAAATTTTACTCATCAATGAAATCCAAATTCTGGTAACCAGTGATTTTTTAGATAAGAAAACTGAGAGTCAGAAAGGTTCAGTGTCTTCAAAGAACCCCAACCAATCAGTAACATATACAATGGAGAGACAGATTCCTAATGCCTGGCATCATATTGCCATTCCCCAGCAGCCAAGACTCTTGAGAAGTGGGCTTCAGCTTTCAATAATGGAATAGCCATTTCTTGCTATCCCAATTGAAAACAGACTTCTCTTTGGGGAATTTTTACCCATTATATAAGTCTTAGTAGGAAAAAGTCTCTCTTGATAGAGTGGAGTTGTGTTTTCTGATTCCACTCTCGGGCAGCCAGAGGGTGTGACTGCAAGGCCCAGGTGAATAGGCTTAGATGCTCCAGTTTGGGACTTTGAACCTTGAATTTAGAGTTGCAGAGACCTTAAGAGACTTTGATGGAGGCAGAACTAAGAGTCAGTAAAGAACATTCAAAGGGCCCTTGGCTCTGCAGGCACCTCGCTATCCAGGCCATTTTGCCGCATGACATTGACTGTACCCTTGGCTTCCCAACTCCTTAGTTCCTACATTTTCTTATCCTGCTTCTACGTGTTTCCCACTTACTCTGTGAGGTATCTTAGACCTTTCCAAGAAATTTCTCTTCTGTTTAAATTAACCTGAGGATGTTTCTGCTACTTACAGCCAACAACCTCCGAAGTTAGCTCTGGCCAGCATTTGCATGTGTTCAGCCAGAGTTTCTCAATTTAATAAAGAATCAGTTATTTTGTTTCCCTAATCCCTCAGACCAGATTGTCAGATTTAGAAATTAAATAGTTTTATTATAATAGAAGCCAGTTATGTTAGAATTTAGACAAAAAATGAAAAATGTTTTAACATTAAGTATGCCTGGTACAAATGCATTAACATTAACAGCATAATAAACGTTCTTTGCTTTTATCTTAAATTCAAATTTAACTGGGCCTCCTGTATTTTACCTGATAACACTACCCATGGGCTAAAATGTAGTCCTTACACGCATGACCAGAAAACAGTTCACATCACATAAGACCCACTACATAAGCTTGATAACATCTGAAATGGTCTATACTCTTTTCTAAGATATGAGTGAAAATATTCCTGGATCCATCTTCAGAAGTTCTGATTTCATAGGTCTTAAAGTGGAGACAAGGCATGAATATTTTTAAAACTCTTAAGTAATGTTAACATGTAATAGAATGGAGAAAAAATGCAATATAAATTGAAAAATATTTAGTTAAAATTTATAAATTAGACCTAATTCACTTCAAACATGGAACAAACAGCGCCAGAATTCCAGCGTAGTTCATAGTTTATTGAGTCACAGCCAGGAACTCCCTCCATGTAACTATCTCGGGTCACTGACTAGCATAGGTTATTGGAGACCCAAGTACAGTTCTAAATGAATAGAGTATCTTGACTCCTCCAATCATCTAGTTCAGGCATGAGCTGCCACAGACAAAGAGACAACCAACCATGGCTATAATACAAGTAAAAAGATTCAAAGAAACTAGGGAAACTATTCGTTCATCCATTCATTCTGGAAATGCTTACTGATTGCCCAACTACTTTCCATGCAACCTTACATTTGCTGAGAATATAATGTTGCACAAGAAAGACCAGTTCTCTATATCCATAGTATTCATGCTGTGGTGGGAAATGGAAGACAATAAACAAAAGAGTCACCAAATGGTGAATGAGTGCTATTTGTGACAAACATAACCTCATCACCATCTCCAGTGGGCATAGTGTCCCTCTGCACTCCAGAGACCCCATGATTCCTATTCCTAGTGTGCAATTGTCTGATGGTCACTTTATATTGTAAACTCAATCTCAGTTCAGTAACTTAGCATGAACTCGCCTCTTCCCCCAGCTCAGGTCTTCCTCAGACTGGGAGACTTTAGACAGGAAAGAAGCTGGTCTTTGTTCACCCTTTTCCTTACCTAACAATGACTGCATTGCTTCCTGCCTAGAGCAGGTGGAAGAAGGGAAGAGAATTAAAGGATAGGATAGTTCTCCCTTGGCTGTGTGGCATTGTATCTGATGGGATTCGAGCAGAAACTTTGTGACACACAGTGCGTGGTCCTGTGGGCCCCTCTCCCTGCAGTTCCCAAGACCAAGATATACATCCTTTCCAAGAGGGTGATTTTGATTCCTTTCTCAGCCTGGAACAGCAGCTTTTCAATACCAGCTCTTGCTGAGGTCTCATTGTCCTTAAAGGACAGGACTGGGACCACCCCTTACAAATGACCATCCTTCAACCCATTGTTAAAAACTTTTGAATGGATTAAGATGCCTCAGAGTAAAAGTTCATCTAAGAGTGCAATGCCCAGAAAATCCTTTCTATTGGAAGAGATGCTTCAGTCAATAGAGACTAAAAGTGTAAATCTTTCATCTAAACCTGACAAACTCAAGGTACTAGACAAATAGAGTGAGAGAAAGAGTTAGTGTGATAATGAGAATGCAAAGAATTATAGAAAACCTAAAAAGTGTGTCCAGAAAATAACTGTGGGCATGGAACTGATAAAAAGGGTCAGATCAAGGGTCAGCAAACTTTTTCCATAAAGAGACATATAGTAAATATTTTAGGTCTTTCAAACCATATTATTTTTGTTGCAATTACTCAGTTCTGCTGTTGTCGAGTCAAAGTACCTTAGACAACATGTGACAGAATGACTGTGTTACAGCAAAATTTTATTTACAAAAACTAGTGGTGGCCTAACTAGTGGCCGGCCACCTGATTAGTGACCTAATCTATGAAAAACTTGTGGTAACCTGGCTGTGCCATAGTTTTCTGACCCTTGAACTAGATTAAAAATCCAGCAAACTTTGAAGTTACTTGTACAGTCAAGGAAAGAACAGCCTAGATTAGAAAAGTCTATGAATAACTGTTTGAAACATAACAACTTTACTCATATTGTTGTTTCCAAGAATGCTGTCCTAGATAGACCCTTTCCTCTCATTTTCTATTCTCTCCTTGATAAGCTGAGTCAAAGTTCCACTGGTTACAAGAAATAGTAACTCACTTGATCTAGATTGAGTACCAAAAGGGGAAATTAATTACAAAAGCACAAGGGAATGTCCCAAGAACCCTCTCCTCCCTCTACTTCCCCCTTCCTTCACTTCTTCCTTCTCTCTCTCTCTCTCTCTCTCTCTCTCTCTCTCTCTCTCTCTCTCTCTCTCTCGTACAGGCAGCATGACAAAAACTTGGATTTGGGGCTACCAACTTGATGGTACGGTAGTTCAGTCAGAGTAGAAAGGGCAGGGACTGGGTTAGGCAGATAGTCCCAAAATTAACCTGAAAGACCCCATAATACTTCGTGATTTCTGACTACTTGTCAACTCCATCCCTCAGAATTCCCCCACAGTTCTCTATGTCCCAGCTAGCCTCTCTGATGTTCCATCTTCTTCTCTCCCCTCCAAGACTTCACCCAAGTTGGTCCTTCTGTCTGACAGCATACTTTCCTCTACCTGACTAGCTCCTCCTGCTGCCCAGGTCTCCACATTGGAGGAAATTTCCTCCAACCAAAGTTAGTTGCTCCTCCTCTGTATTCCTTCCACTCCTGTATCATTGTAGAAATTAGAATTCTATACTATATATGTACTATCCTTCCAAGTAGACTGTAAACTTCTCAAGGGAAGTTTGCCCAGCACCTATACCAGTACCTGCCTGGCATATTGTCAGTTATTGCTAATGCTTGCTGAATCAATGACTCCCATCAATTCCCGGATTCCCCTCCTTCTCTGCTCAACCCAATCAATCATTCCTACAACAATTTTGCAAACTTCCTCAATCCCCTCACACTCTATATTACCATGCCCTACCCATGCCCTATTCATCCTCAAGCCTGATTCAATGCAAACCTCCCTTTTCTTCCTGGGCTGCCCACCACTGCTGGAAAAATTACAGACAGATACTGGAAGATATCATTCCAATCGAAGGTCTTCAATCTCTGGGGAACAATGAGTAGAGTTTAGCAATTTTGTAACTTTCTCTACTCTGATACATTTTCTATTCCCTAGACAGCTTTTCTAAAACTTTCCTAGGATGAAGTTTAACTTAAGTCTTGGTTTGCTGCTGTGCCCAGCTATGGGAACAAATAAGTTCCCCCAAACTGAGCAGGCAACTGGAGTCTGAAAAATGAGGCAGGCACAGCTATGAGACATACTAGCAATTTATTAGGGTAACATACATACAGGAGTCCTTGACACTGGAGCTGGTGGATGGGGCTTTTGGTGGGAGCAAGTTCCATGCACCCTCAGAACTACAAGGTATTTTTATCCTCCCTCTTGTATGTGTTTATCTTATTATTTAACTAAATAAAAGATTAATGCAAGAGACTTGGTGCCAGTATCCTGGAGCTATGTCCTTATAAACATTAAGCAGGGATGAATAGTCTCGGGTGTATGGAGAGGAATGGGTCACAAGTTCCAGGAACCAATTTTGAAGTAAATGCCTGGAAGAGGGCAGTCATCAGTCACAGGCCTAAGATGACAAGTTCAAAATGGAGTCAAGTCATTCTACCCCATACCAATGAACAATTCTGTCTGGATAGGTTGGGGGAGTTTTTAAGAGAGATTCTCTGAATTCTGATGACACGGGGACTTAGATTGTGTCTATAGTTAAGATTTTGGACTATGCAGTGGGTGTGATGATGGACTCTGCAGACCCCTTCAAGGCCGAATTCTTGTAAGTCATGTGGTGTGGACCTCATAACAGACTTAGTCATTGGAATATAATAGGGATTCTGAGAACAGCAAGGTGGCTACTATTCAAATGTATGGCTAAGTCAGCCCTTGGGTGCGTGTTCAATACAAGGAGTAAAGAAGTAGAAAAGATATTTCTCTTCATTTTGAAGCCCATGAGAATCTAGGAAATATTGTTAGCTTTGAGGCATGCTAACAGAGAGCACTCAGAGGAGCCAGCAGCAGAGAGAAGTGCAGTGAGTAGGACCACAGCCCAGAGGGGCAGCATAGAATAAGAGGAGTAGCCTCTGTGCCTGGCTGTGCAGTCACGTCACCACTGGGGCCACTGGCAGGAAACCCACTGGCAGGTGTCCAGGGGCCATTATGGATACTCTGACATTAGGGAACAAATGAGTCCCTGAGCATATAAAAGATACTCTGGTACCTCATTAAATATTTCTGGGGCTTTTTGAGGGGCTGTTGAACCTAGTGAAAAGGGGTATGCAGAGCTAGAGTGGGCTGTTAGAATTTTCTACTCATAAATTTTTACCATCTTGGGGCACTGAATTTGCCTCCCACTTCAAAGAAAATAAAAGCTATGAGATGAATTCATGAGAGATAGTCATGTCTTCCACAACTTCTTTCCTCCTCCCCAAATATCTAAGCCCAAATTCTTGACCTACAAGAATCATTCCTGTGACAGGAATGATACAAAGGAGGGAATGGGAGAACCCATGGGGTTGGACGGAGCATTCATGAGGAGTAAAAACAGTGTGCACAAGTCTGAGTCTAACCTGCATGAATTCAGGGCCTTAGCTTGGGCAAACTGTGGATGAAAATGAAGCTTCATTCCATTTTCTTTTTTAAACTATGTGTATTTCTCTCTTGATAATTTTTGCATTTGCACTGACAGATGTAAGTGTCTGGCAAGTAGAAATGCAACACGAATAAGTGCATGAACAAGTACATGAATTAGTGGATTCCCCAACTATGATGATTTGATGCCTCCTAGAGAAAAAAAGACTTGAGAAAGGTAGACTTAACAGCTAAAATAATATTGGCATGAGGACTTCATTTAGAGCCATGTATGTGGATACAGGACATGATACCTGTTTTCAGTACAGAGGCTCAAACTCTGGGAAAGGAGGAAGGAAAAAAATCACTCAAATTCAGACCAGGTCTACATCAATTGTTCACAATATTTTTAATTAAATGGCCCATCTGGAAATGCCTTACCTTCCACATTCCCACAGTGTGAGGACTAGGGCTGGGAGGGAGTGACCTTCATTGGGCTTTAAAAGGACATTTACAATAGCAAAGAAAACAGAAGAAAGAGGAGGCTCCATAAACACAAAACCAAGCCATCACTGCAGCTTCAGTTTGTGAGGGACAGATGCCCACAACTGAGCTGAGGTCCAACTCAGGAAGGGAGAGATTTCCACCTGCTGTGATTTTGTCTGATCCCCTTACAAGTGAACTCTTGGATTAAAATGTCCTCCCAGAGACTAGCTTTGAGGGTCTACAGGTAAGATAAACCAAGATTCTTCTTAAGTCATGGCAGTAAGACTTGGATTCATCTGGAAATGCAATAAACTTAAAAGCAGTAGTGCCATTACTTGTTTTCTCTCAGGATTGACATTTATCAATAAATATCAATTTATACCTGGCCGAGACACGTGATATTTAGTCATACATGTCACATTTGCAGTGAAAAACTTCAGTGGTCAAAAAAATAAAATTAAAATTAAGCAAATCATTTAAATTAAATATTTTCTTTATAAGATTTCATTTTCCAGCTGTTTTAACTTAATAGAATTTTTTTCCTTAATTTCAAACTATGTAATGCCTTTTGGCTGAATGATGATTACTTTTCCAGCCCAATGGCCTCTTTCTGTCACTAGCAATTAAATCCATGAAAATGATTTGCTTTCTAACTGTTTGAGATTCTTATTTCCTCACTGCACATCAGAAATCTTGCTCAAGTCAACCAATTTTGTAGGAAATTTTATCTGATGAGATAGGATCCAAAATCCCCCAAAGAAAATGCAAACATCTTAGGGGCATACCACCTGCAAGGTGTTCTATTGTGAAATTACTATGGGGCTTTCTGTATTTGATAAATTTAAGAGCAGATCTATTGGTTTGTTCTGTTTTGCTAGCTGCTGTGCTCACATCTCTCCTTATTCCATTATAAGTTTATACCAAAACATTTTGAGAGAAAAGTGAACAAAATAGACCCTGAAGCTACAAAAGAAGTTTCATTTTAAAGTTTTTTCAAACCATAAAGACATAACCAAATCAGAATAAAATACAAAGCTTTGATTCTTTCCTTTTTTCTTTTTCTAAGCTATGTAAATCAATTCTATGTGTTAATGTATTTTTATATGACTTTTAAGATCTCCAAACCCAAACGTAAACTCTTTACTCATTCTTCTGACAAAATTATAGTCATTGAAACACTTATAATCCAAACTTTGATCCCATACTTGCATATAGAATGTCTAAAGGCAGCTAGATGGAAGCAATAACTGAAGAGGGTACTGAAAATAGATGTTTAGAAAGATTGTTTAAATTTTGTTTCCATACGAATGCAAGCAAAAATAACAGCTGCAAAGTTCTGAGGCATTGTGGAGACTTGGAATTACCAAAATATACAGCAAGGATGCCAGAAGGAGCCCCTAGCTCCATCTATAAATTGCTGAAATACAAAAACAAAATACATATCTGACCATATAGCCTGGTTGTACAATTTGACCCTCAAGTTTGTAGATGATGTTCTTTAGAGGAAAAAATTAATAACCTTGGCCTTTGGCAATTTTTCATGCACAGATAGCATACTTACCTTTATCATGAATGTTAGAAATTAACCAAATGACTTCCTGACATACTCTCTTTGATACAGAATAATTAATGTACTCTTTCTTACATAGCTTTTCTGGTTAACTGCATAAAACTGAAACTAAATCTCTGAAGGTGGGGCACAACCATGCAGGCTACTTCCCCTCAGTTTAAACTTTCTATGTAAGTCAGGTCCTGCAGTAGAGGAAGACATCATTCTCCTACCAAACTGTCTCTGTCCTAAATGCCCGGAGAGAAAGCCATGCTCCATTATGCCCCAGAAGGGATCTGGCCACAAGGAAATAAAACATTATTTTTCTCTATTTTACTTTAACTGAGGACTTGACCTTAGGCTATCAGGTTTCACTGTTTGGATTTATGTGCCAATACAGCAATTTGGGCAAAGCTATTTAGCTTTAATAAGAATAATAGCTGCTGCTTTAATAAGAATAATAGCTGCTACTTATTAAACTCTTCTTGCCAGAAACTGAGTACTTGTATATGCACAAGCAAAGGTGTACTTGTGAGTGTGTTTAACAACAGCCCCATATAAGAGGTCTTATTACCTCCAGTATAAAGATGAGAAAAACAAAGCTTAGAAAGTTTAATTGCCCAAGAAAATGTCAGAGATGGAAATGAAACCCATATCCATGATTAATATTCCATGCCCCAGATCTCTCCCCAAAAAGCCCATATTTCTCTGTTGTGCACTCTTCATTTCTAAAGTACTTCTCATCTAAGAGCATGGGCCTCCAACCCTAGAACCATCTGTGAAATGGCTCATTCTACTAGAAACCCAGAGCAAAACTCCTCCAGCTTTCAAGCTTTCAGAGGCTTGTCAGGTTTCTCAACATGAAGGTCTCATGGGCAGTGACAAGAACACTTCTCTGTGTGTTCTCTTATAGTAACGTAGAGCTGAGAGTCAGGGGAAATGAAGCAAAATAATCATAACCTGCTCTTATGTCCTTGAAAACTTGTCCCACCTGTAGACTCAGGAATAATTAGCTGCTCTCTCTGTTTTGAAGACTGATTCCAAAATGCTGCTCAAACCACAAATTTTAATAAAATGCTACCAACTTTTGATAATCAGAAGGTGGGTTCACTCACCAAAATATCAGTATTTTTATTACAGTTGCAGTACTGATATGTTTTTAAAAGGCAGTAAGTTTGAAATTCACAAGTATATAAAGTATTGTTTCCCTGCATGATACCTGCATCTAACAGAGCACCTCGTGGTCATACACGGTGGAGGTTATTAAAATGCTTCACTAATGTACAGACCCACTTGTTTAAACAAAAATGTAAAGAAGAAAAACAGAGGCACTCTTTCAACTGAGCAGCAGTTTTCTTTAATTCGTAGGCAAGAAAAAAGAGTTCTTCCATAAAACAACATCTGTGCAAAGCTGTTGAAATGGGCTGTTTCAATCACTGTTTCAAACACGAGGGTTCTGATATAGCTATTTGTTACGAACTACAGTTTAACCTCAAAATTCATTCTATATTGTTCACTAGTTAAGAGACATCTGATCTTTAGTGAATGCATTTTTCTCAGTTGAATACAGCTGGTATTAAACTGAAATAAATGACGCAAGAAAATCAGGCAAAATAAATTGTAGTTTTCCCCCTTACAAAACAAAGTAGAGGTGAGAAAGTTGCACAGGATAGAATCTTCAAGACATTCCAAAATAGTAATTCATGTATTTTTCTCATTTTTGAAATTTCATAATTTTCAAAAAAAAATATTATACATGAATAAGTGTATTCATGTCTCCTGTGTAGGAACACATGGAAATAACTTTTTTACTTTGATGACAGAAGAAAGAAAAAAGGCAATGAAAGTAAACTGTTAAAATCCATAAATATTAGTAGTAGCCTTGTTCTCAACAACTGGGAACTCTGGATTTCCAACAGCACAAATAAACATGGTCTGAAATAGTTTAAGACAACATCCATGTTCACTTTATATCATCAATCAAAAGAGCTTTCTCTATAATCAAAAATTATTCTGATTTAATGAATACAATAGATTGGAAATAATGTTATCAATGATTAAGAATTTACCATACATGGATTCTGCACTAAATGCATTACACAAATTATCTCATTTAATTTAATCCTCACTTTACAGGTAAAGAAACTAAAGTTCACTAGGGTCACAGCACCAGGAAGCAAAAGAATATGGCCTTAGAAAGATGCAAGATCATCTTCTTATTTGTTTAATATGTACAGTTGGCTTAATGGAGGAATTTTATGGCTATCACAGGCAATAACAACCTGATTATACATAACCAATAGGAACAAAGAAAGTTCAAATAGAGCAGTCAGGATGGCCACTATTCAAATGCAGCACGTCATGGCTACTACATGTCACATTCCATAGTATCTCCTGGTCAATCGAGAAAGAATATTGGAAAAATTGGGGGGTAGAGTTTCCTCTCTGTTCCCTCACTTAGATCCACTTCTTTCTCTTTGATTAGGACACTTGGGATTACTTTCACAAATGCTCCATGAGTTCTATCCACTAGCAACTTTGGGTCATCCAGTCCCTCACTCACTCCAATGGGCATATCTGCTCATCTCCATTGCACCAATTTATTACTCTCGCTTCCTCCAGGACCCAGCTCTCAACTTCCAGAAAGTCTTCTGTGACCTGCTATCTGAACTTATTCAACCCATACTGATCCCTCTTCACTTCTTTCATGATTCCATACAGTGTATGGATTCTTGCTTCCCCACCAGGCTGAATGCTCTTCAAAGACCAAAGACCAAAATTCTACTTCTACTTCTTCTGTCTTACTAACTGCCTGTTAAATTAATGGACTAATGATAACTTTATTCTTATATAGGCTGAAGCTGTTGAATGCAGAGGCTATAACTCCCAAACTGCAGTAATCTATTCTAATACCCATGACTCAGGGACTCACTGAGACTTCTTAATGCATTATTCAGCCAGTTTATCGATTCTGATATCCATCTGCAATAAATGCACATGTTCCCTTCCCAAACAATATTTCAGTAAGTATAAGATAATTCAGAATCACTTAAAAGCTGCCACTGGTTTCTATGAGATGCTTAAGCACTTACTTTTTTATGAGCTTAGTGCTCCTGGGTCCATCAAAAACCTTATCTAAAAGTGAACTTTCTTAACTACATCACACTAGATTTTTATATCATTTCTTATTAAGCTACCTTAGGTATCTGTATTAGTTTGGCTAACCAATTCTAGACTTCCTAGTGGTTTTATAGCATGAAAGTTTAGGCTTTGGTCACATAAGTACTTGCTTTAGAGAGTGTGTTCTCTCTATTTAGTCATTATGGCAGGCAAAGAGAGAAATAGAGAAGGGATACCAAAAAGTGACTCATGCCTCTTCCACTCATAGTCCATTGGTCAGAATTGATACCAGGCCACTTTCAAGGGAATCTGGGGAATATAAAGAAGTTTGTAGGTATCCACCAAGCATTTATTTACAGTCTGTGGCACACCATCCTTCAAGGCCTAACACAAACAAGTGTCCCTCCACAAATTTCTCTCCAATCTTCCCTCAAACGTGTGGTCTCGTCTTCACTCCAAATTCCCAACACCCTATTGACCCATATCCATGTCTTCCATAATTTATATGGAATGTTCTTGTTTATCTACACTTTACAAACCCTAAACTCCTTGAAGTGGGGCATGGGGGTGTTTATGTCAGACTCAGTTCTTTAAGGCCCTTTTAAAAACCTAGCACAGCTCAGGAATCATAGAAATGAGAACAACACTAAGGAATGCAGAAATTCAAAAGCACCTCTGAGAAAATAGAGGGGGGTGGGGAGCAACAAAGTTTATTCAAATTCAGAAGAAAAAGGCTCTCTTTGGAAAATGCTTCCTCAGTCCCTCCTGCTTGGTGGACACAGTGTGATGGCATCATTTGAAAACAATGACTATGATTGAACAATATATTACAGATTTGTTTATTATTGGCAGTTTTTTAAAAATGTTCCTTTGAACATTCTCAGCAAGGCATAGCTCTCTCTCCCAGCATTACTGTAAAAGTTCTAAGGCAGGTTTCTGCCCGTTTCAAATCACTAGAAGTGAAGTATCAAGTCATAAATGCCCCCCAGTGACTGGCTGGGCTAGCTGGTGTGGGTTTTTCCCTTCTACTTTGCAGAAAGAAAAGACAGTAAAAGTTCCTTCAGCGAGCTGCCAAGGTGCTCCCAGGCCATTGTGCAGAATCATTGTCAGGTTAAATTAGGGAGTACAGACTCCATGAGTGTAAAAAAATCAATACTTGATGGAAGATTGCTCCCTGGAAAATCTGTTTTGATTCCAGGATTAATTCGCGACCAAAGGCTCTGCAAAATGACATGCCATTAGTCAGAAAATGAACACATTCTATCCTTGAAATTGGATGGAAATATGTCAGCTGACTGACCCATTCATTCTCCTCACTCTCTGGGCAGAAAGTAGGTGTGGTAGCTATGTGAATTAGTGCCCAAACCTGGTCCATTTTCAAAACAGGATAAAAAAATATTTTTTTAAAGCCCAGTGTGAATTGAGAGCGGTCTCCAGGCCATTGTTGGAGAGATACTGCAAATGTGTTTCATCAAGGCAAATGCATTTGTCTGGAAAGCCTGACTCTCCTGAGTTCCCTAAGCCTCAGAATAAACCCTACTAAAATTCTTAAAATAAAACAAGGATATTCCCCCAAAAGCAGTGACCTGCAATATTAATGACAATGTAATGTCTTTGTCATAGAGAGAGAACACTCCTCCCCCTCCTGAGGGTTTTCTTCAACTGAAAACTTTTTCAAGAGGCAAGTTCCAGCTCTTCACATGTGCTGAGTCATCAGTCTGCAGGGCCTTTTCCTGACTTGTGTGTTTAAATTCACAGTAGGAAGAGATTTCATTCCACGAACCCTAGTAGATGTAAATGTCATTCATTTTATTCCTTTTAAATCAAATTAAATCTAATTCTGAGGCCATCAGTCATCATTCAAATGTTTCTTGGGTGATGAAAAGGTCTAGGAGCTTTGACAGAGTAAATGTTCAAAGACAACATTCAGGTCTTCTCTCTACTCCTGATAGCCTCAGAGTTGGCCTGCACCATCATTTGTAGGCAGGTGATTCTCTTTCACTCGTGCACAGAAGTCTTTGCCAATTTCGGAGCTCTGATGCCAAGAAG
The DNA here is from genome assembly GCA_004363575.1 of Solenodon paradoxus. NCBI lineage: Eukaryota > Metazoa > Chordata > Mammalia > Eulipotyphla > Solenodontidae > Solenodon > Solenodon paradoxus. Next base: position 575,292 of record RJWH01000722.1, on the reverse strand, counting down.
AGGCATCCCTTTCCACTCTGCTTCGCTGAAAGGCACTCATCTCTTGTCTCCTCTTTCTCCTTGAAATCTCCTCAATAAGCTCATCATTGCAAAATAAAACACAAGGAAAAGAGGGTTTTTTTAAGCAAGTTTTTCATTCTGCTTGGTAAGACAGCATGAATTCCAGGTCAGTTTTTTTGAATGGGATGGGGAAATGAAAGGAAGACAAGACCTACTGAATAAGTCCATAATCACATATCTACAGATACATCCCACAAGACAGTTTCTACAGCATCTGCCTCAAAGCCTCTGTCCCTACCACCAAGACAAGGGCCTCATTTCCTGGTACAAAGGGACATTTTCATCTACTTGCTGACATACCTTGGGCCCAAACTGTGGCTGCAAACAGTTTCAAACAAGCTGAATGCATAAAACAGGAGGGAGTAATGACATCAGATGCTTGTATTCCTTTCCCTGGGAGAGCAACAGCCAAGGTGAAGTCACCACATTCTTTGACGTCTTCCCCTGCAGATAAAGACAAAGACAGCAGTCCTGCAGCTAACATGTAGGCAGCAGAAACAGTCCCTGCAGAGGAGAACCATCAGGCTGAGCCTTATCACCCATGATGACACCATTAGAATCACTAATCATTAGAATTTACTCAGGAGTAAACTGAGATGGCAGGAGATTGTCTTGAAACCTGCATTTAAAAAATAAACTTCAGAAACACTGTGTAGGCACTGCTACTCCAGATGCTCCTAAGAGCTCCTCGTTATCCAGTTTAACAGCTCACCCTCTGAATTATAGCTGTGTTGACAAAATTCAACATTCAGAGAGAGAAAAAATAAAAGGACTTTAGAGAAGAAAAGAAAAGAGATGCCAGCACCCAATGAATGGCACACCAACCCAATATCTACCATAAGCATTTCATTCTGGTAGTTCAGTTTGGTAGACCAGCAGGAGCCCCTTAGGTACTCCGGGGTACAATTACAATAGCACAATTTTTTCACTGCTTACAAAACCATAGATTGTTGCAAAATTAACTGAATATATATAGATGGCTAAATAATAATATGAAATCTCCTTAGCCTTGTTTGCAAATGAGAAAAGGAAAGTCACATTAAACACCAATATGCTCTAGTAACACATAGTAATTGTGTTTCTTCTTTTTCATTGTTGCAGGCACTACTAAAATTAAAAATCAGATTTCTGAACAAATGGAAAGAAAGCAAATGGCAAACTCTAGTCCCTTCTAAAGATGAAAGAACAGTTTCAACTGAAATTAATACCGCAATCTCTGAAATCTTTCCCCAAAGTAAATCAAAATGAGAGAAATTAGCATTATGAGTGATCATGAAGATATTTCCAATTTCATACAAGGTTCTTAAATATTAGGGTTCAATTGTTGAAAGTTCTCTTCTACTTTAGAACATTGCCCTTTCAGATGCTAGAAACATACCCAATCTCCTCACAGCAAAGTGTAGGGAATGGACCATGAAATAAGGAACCTGGAAACTAGGATCCTTTGGACAGGTCTTATACTAGCTCCAGAATTCTAGGGTATTCTACAAAGTACAGGATTTTGCTATGAGATAACTGGGAAGATTTTTACATCACGTCTTCAGAAATCCTGATGGTCCCTTTTGCAGACACATGGAAGAAATGTTTTCATATATAATGAAGATATAGTCTCTGTATATGCATTGAGGAACAGGTATTGGAAGCAAGTCCTGCTGGTCTTGAAATACAATCAATCATGAAATGTAAATGATTACCCAAAACACTGATTAGATCCCTTCTGTCTTTGTCAGTTCTAAGGTAACTCAATGCCAAAATTTTCACCTGATTAGTAATGCTTACTAACAGAACTTAAATAATAGTGCCTGCACATAACTTTTATTTATATTGAAATAACCTGAATCAAATCAGTCTTGAAACCATGCTAAAAGGGAAATAATATAAGATACATCTGCAAGTAATTCAAAATAATCTCTTTAAACATTCAAAAAGGAAAGAATTATTGGCAAAGAATATTCTCAAACTATACAATGAGAATGTGGAAATTTTGGATCTATCAAGGTAAAGATATTTCTTGAGAAGACACTTGTTCACTCTTGAGTAATGTCAACATATGTCTTTTGAAAAAGAAAAATTAAAACTTTTGGTCTTCATTCAAATGATCAATGAAACCAAGAGCTGGTTCTTTGAGAAAAAAAAAATGTAAAAAATTAATAAACCCCTAGTCAGATTCATGAAAAAAAGGGAAGACCCTAATAACAAGAATAAGAAATGAAAGAGATAAAATTACAACACATATCACAGAAATAGAAAAGGATTATGAGAGACTATTACAAACATTTACCTATATGCCAACCTTGAAGAAATGAACTATTCTCTTGAATCCCAAAACCTCCAAAAATTAAACCAGGGTGATAGCGATACCTTAAACAGACTAATCACAACCACAAAAATTAAAGGAGGAACTGAAAGTTTTCCAAAGAGAGAGAGAGAGAAAGATTGAGAAAAAGAGAGAGTGTGCCCAGGACCAGATGACTTCACTAGTAAACCTTACAGAACATTGAAAGAGTTAATCCCCATCGTCCTTAAACTCTTCCACAAAATTGAAGAGGAGGGGAGACTCTTGAATACATGACAGGAGGCTAATTTATCCCAACACTAGAAAATACAAAACCAAAAAAATAAAATTATAGACCAATCCTGACAAACTGAATTTCGTGGTACATTAAAAAATTATATATCATGATCAAGTTGAATTTATTAATTTATTGTACACACTGATAAAATGGGATTTATCACATAGATGCAAGGATGGTTCAACATATGCAAAATAATTTAGTACATCACATCTGCAAAGGGAAAATTTTAAAATCATGTGATTATTATATCAATAGATGCAGGAAACACATCTGACAAGACACAACACACTGCTGATTAAAAAAAAAAAAAATCTTGCCAAAGTAGAACTAGAAGGCACATACCCTGACATAATAAAAGTATATGACAAATCCACTGCCAACATCACAGTCAATGCATAAAAATGTAAAACCTTTCCCCTAAGATCTAGAACAAGACAAGGATGCCCACTCTCACCACTAATATTCAACATAGTTATGGAAGTCTTTGGCAGAGCACTAAAGCAAGGAAATAAAAATAAAAATATCATTATTTGCGGACGATATGATATTATACCTAGAAAACCACACAGACTACCTAAAAAAACTACTAAAAACAATAATTTAATACGGCAGTGACAGGATATAAAATCAACACACAAAAATTAACAGCATTTCTATATTCAAACAATGAACTAGAGGAAAATAAAATTAAGAAATAAATCCCATTCACAATAGCACCAAAAAAGATCAAGTAACTGAGAATAAACTTAACAAAGGAGGTTTAGCCCTCTACAATGAAAACTATAAGACTTTATAAAAGAAATAGAAGACACAAAAATATGGAACATTCCATGCTCATGGACTAGAGAATTAACTTAGTAAAGTTTTCCATCCTACTCAAACAATATAAATATTTAATACAATTCCCATAAAAATTACAGGAACATTTTTCAAGAAATTGAGTCAATAATATGTATGTAACCACAATAGGCCTCAGAGAGCCAGAGCTATCTTCAGAAAAAAGACAGCAGAATAATTACCTGCCCTGACTTCAAACTATACTACAGAGAAATTGTCATCTGAAAGTATGATAATGGAGCAAAAAACAGACACACAAACCAATGGACTAAAATTGAGAGCTCAGGGATAATACCACAACTATATGGACAATTAATCCATGATAAAAGAACCAAGAGAATACAATGGAAGGAAGGACTATCCAACAAATGATGCTAGAAAAACTGGGCAGACACCTGCAAAGAAATGAAACTAAATTGCTCATTAGTATTGTACACAGAAGTTAACTCAAAATGGGTAAAAGACATGTACATAAGACTTGAAACTATAAAACACATAGAATGAAAAGATTTCATGACATCTCAAAGATGTTTTGGGGGAAGGAACACCTATAACAAAAGAAATCAAAATAAAACTAAACAGCTGGATAGTATCAAAACAATGAATTTCTGTACAGCAAAAGAAATTACTATCAAAACAAAAAGACAACCCACAGAATTGTAGATATATTTCAACAACATACATCAACAAGAGCTTAACCCCCAAAATATGTGAAAAATTCATACACCTCAACAACAAAAAAATCAAATGACCCACTCAAAAATGGGCAGAAGAACTGAATAGACTACTTTCTAAAGCAGACACACAGATGACTCCAGACATGAAAAACTGTTTCACATCACTTATCACCAGCAAAATGCAAATAAACACCACAATGAGATATCACTTCACACCAGTGAGACTGGACTATATCAAAGAGATTAAAGATAACAAGTGCTGAAAAGGTTGTGGAGAAAAAGGAACCATCTTACACTGTTGGTGGGAATGTTAACACAACCTCTACAGAAAACAGTATGACTACTCCTCAAAAATATAAAGATGGAGCTATCATTCAATCCAGCATCCCACTACTAGCCATATACCCAGAGAATACAAAAACACTAATCAAAACTATCTACATTCTTATGCTCATAGAAGCACAATTCACAGTATACTAGACATGGAAACAACCTAAATATCTATCAACAGATGACTTGATAAAGAAACTGTAATATACATACTCAATGGATTTTTATGTACCTGTTTAAAAAGATAAAATTGTGCCCTATGCAACAACATGGAACTAAAGAGGACTATAGTAAGTAAAATAAGTTAGAAAGGAAAAGATAAGTAAAAAAACAAAAGAAAAATCCCAACAAAATTCACAGGATGCAAAGCTCTGGCTATCAAGGAGGTGGGAGTGGATAGGAGGAAAGGAGGGCACCAAAACTCTGGTGGACACAGACCGATTTAAAAGAATGGGCCTGAGTTCTGGTTAATGATTGATGCTTAATAGATCTTTACCTCTCCCCTTGCACTTTGGACACTTCTCTATGTACATACTTTTTGTCTTTTTAATTATTCAATGAGTTCCTCAAACAGAGTGACCATTTCTCTTACTAGGCACTGCTAAGGTAAAACTAAAGATAATGGGTTCAAGTCCAAGCTCCCTAATCCACCATTTCCCTCCCTAGCTGTGAAAGTTTGAGCAAGTTATTGGGTCTCCTGAAGTCCCAACTTCCTCATCAAGTGGGACTGAAATAATCTATTGTCTCATAGGGTTGATGTGAGAACCAATACATAAATACTTAGCACACCATGAGTGCATGATGGGTGTTCCATAAAAGAATCACCTTTTTCCTAATAGGTGTTCTTTCATTTGATAGGTTGTATATAGAAAATACTTCTACCTGGGCTTGAACACCAAGAAGGATGGAATTGGTCAAAAATTCTTCCAAAATATATTGACTCCTCTTTCACTAAACACTGGAGGTTCCTAACTCAGAGAAGAGTCACTATGACAAGGCTCACAGCAATTCAAACCAAACTGATGGAGCAATTCACAATATCAGACAACTTCAGAAATTAATGTTAGTTGTGGTTTCTCTCTTCCCAAATTCACTTTCCTTAGAGATTATAACAAGGAAATCAACCTTAAGAAAAACTTCCAAGTAAAATCTTTGTGGTATTAGGTGCTGAGAGAGATGGAGAGATGAATTTACAAAGTCAAGAAAAATTGGTTGGATTGTGAAATCCCATGATGAAAAACTTAAGTAAGATCTTACCACCAAAATAAATTTCCTTGTAGACACCAGCATAATGAAACTTTGGATAATAATTAGATTTTAGCTTTGAAGTCCATTTAGGCATTTCTTAAAAGATTTAGTTTGTGATTTTTTTCCTTTTACTTTGTCTAATAAGGACAATGAACTTTATGTGTGACTTTTCACCTGAGTTTGCAGATGTAGTTCACAGGAGTTAATGACTTTTTTTTCTCTTCAATTTCACCTAGCAAGATAAAACAGAGCTGCCCTAGAGTTTTCCTATAGTGGGTGAGTGGTCAATACTTTGCTACTTGTTCTGTCAATGCCATCAAAATATTGTTTAATAATTTAGGAACAACCATGTAATTTTCTTCCCTAGCAAGAGCAAATTAGGCACTGATGAAATAATTGACAAAAATACTTAATTCTAGGGATGTCTTGAGGATTTGCTATTATTCAAAAAGAATTTAAAATAGAATTTTCCTTCAACTATACAACATGTTACTCTTATTTTTATACTATTTTCATGTCTGGTCATGTCTTGAAAACTGTATCAGAGTTTGTCTCACAGCCACCCACCTTGATTTCCTTATTCAAAAGTCGTCTCTCAATGTCTGTATAGGGTGTACGTATTCTGTCACCGCCAAATCACTTAAAAAAGTGGGCTGAGGCTTAACTGGATTAGACAGAGCTCCTCTTCAGCCCGGTGCCAACCAGGAACACCAATGGGGGTACCAAGAATACTTGATCCTTCGAGTTTCAATCTCAAATAATGAGATGCTGTCATTGAGGAGACTCAAGGGACTTAAGAGTTTTTTTTTTCTCCTGGCCATCTGCCAAAACAGATACTCCTCATGTTCAGGCTGTTGGGCTGAGATCTATCTATTCAGTCTGGCCCTCTCTTAAGTATCTCATTTTCAGGTCTTCAAGATATTTTACTTAACAAAGCTACTGAAATACCCCAGGTAGATTCACAATTCATAGGCCAGCATATTAATCTGTGCCTTTTTGAGTTTGAAAGATAAGGAAAGAGTAGTACCATGCCTTCTATACTTATTTTAACCTTTACTTTCAGAATGCTCTCTTCTCACTGGACTCTTCCAAGAGAAGAAGTCTAAGAAACTCCCTCCCTCCCTCCTCTTCTACCTCTTCCTCCTCATCCCTCTCTCTCTCCCTCTCTCTCTCCAGAATTTTCACATTAATCTAAATCAAAGGAATGAAGGAGAACATCAGTCCACCTCTCTGATACCACTCTCTCTCTTCTGGCTCATAAACCCAGCTGCTTCCCTGGAAGCTGACATTTCTTCAGTACCTGTCATGTGCTGAATACTTTTCTGACCCCAAAGGCAGCAAGAATGAGGGGTTGTTCCAGAATCCTTAAACTCAGGAGTTATTCTAGAGACTACTGTTATGAGTGGTGATGCACATGACCAGAAGACAATGTTCTAACCATACTTGGCTCTTGGGTTGTGCAATTCAGGCTACATTTTACATAGGGTGGCATGATCAAATACATACAGGATAGCAATCAACATAATTCAGGAGTAGTCTAACCTTTTCTTGACTCTCAAGGAAAAGTAATAATAGCACTTTATTAAAAATTCTGTTATTTTTCTCTATTATTTTCTCACATCATGTGATCCTTCAGAAAGTCTTGCTCTATAGACCTTCTCCAAATTCAGTGTCCCAGGTCTTCCTAGCAGCAACCCCATCCATATAATCTTTGGCTTTTGCTCCCCCTTTTTTTTCTACCACTTAGCCAATCTCATTTTACCCCTTCATAAAAATCTGTGAACTTGTATGTAAAGTCAGCATAGGGTGATACATATAAAGCTTTCACTCTAGTAAGGGAATACAGATAATAGATAATAATACATAATAAACAGTAAACCGAAAATCTCAACTACAGAGTGCTTTCTGATTAACATAGTGCTACAAAGAAAACAGAAGATGGTAAGAGAGTGAAAGGCATTGCTGATAGAGGAGGAGGACCAGAGTCATGTGTGGCAGTCACTGCTGAGGAAGTGACTTTAAAGCTGACATCTAAATGATAATGGAAAGCTAATGTTGCAAACAACTGCATTTTCTAGGAAGAGACAACAGCTAAAGCAACATTCCTACAGTGATAAACTTAGCATGATTGTATCTATGTAGCAGAGTAAGAGAGATAATTTCAAGAACTATCTCCTTGAATCCCCTCATATAAATACCCCAAAGCCTGAACTCAGCTGCAGTGGAGGCCCCAAAGGAGGGGCTATGGTATACCCTATCACTCTTTACCAATGCTCTCTGAACCCTGGAGTCGGGGTGAGGACAGGACTACTTCTCCCTCCCCTTCTTGTGACTTGTTGACTTGTTGGCCAATGGTGTATGATGTGCATCACTTTTAGGCAAGAAATTTTATAGCCAAATTAAACTCTTCTATCACATACTTTCTCTTACCCCTCTGCCAGGTCACCAGTGGTGTTTGAGAAAATGACCTCTCTATTAGACTGGGTCCTGGAATGAAGAAGACAATGATGCAGAACAAAGCCCTTAGCCAACACATTCTGGAAGTCATGTGGACAAGAAGTAAACCTTTGCTGTTTAACCACTGTGTTATTTTAAACTCAGTGGATTTTTTTTATCATTGCAGTATAATTTACTAGCCTATCAGATACAATATCCTTGAGCAATGTCCTAAAACAACTCTGGTTCAAAATAAAAGTATTTATCAACTGATCTCCCAGAATTTCCCCTACACCCAGCCACAATAATCCTTAGGTCCATAGGAGTTTCCAGGGACCACTACATCCACACGTGCCCATCAAAGAGAGTCTCTCTCTCTCTCTCTCTCTCTCTCTCTCTCTCTCTCTCTCTCTCTCTCTCTCTCTCTCATTAAACTCTATCAAGAGAATATGAAAGCAGTGCTGCCCTTGTCTTTCACAAATTCAGATTCTAGTTTCACTACTGTTCACTACTGTTTTGGTAGTTATTTGTAGCTTTCCACCCTCCTTTCTCCTCCAGGATTGGGCCAGGAGGCAGAGCCAAGAGCTAAGCAAAAGGCCCTTCTCAGAATTGCTTCCTGATCACAAGTAAAGTTCTGTGTCAGGTTACTGGGCTTGCTCATCTCTTTCTTTAGGATGAGTTTTTCTTCATGAGGCTCTTTAGCATTTTACAAATTATATTCTAGCAAGCAAGCCTGCTGCTGTAGAGAACTCTTACTGGTGAAGGGGACTTAGACACAAATGAAAAGGTGCCTACAAATCTTCAATTACAGGGAACAAGGACTCAACTGTTGTGATCTGAAATCCAAGACAGAATTTCTCAGTGGTGCCTTCCTGGGTGCTCCCAGCTAACTACTAATGCAGCAGGAATGCTAAGGTAGGCCCGCTCCTGGCAGGTGCAGGACCTTAGATTCTAGGTCATCCATTTCCATCCACCTTCCTTTTCTCTTTGCATGAGATCAGACATGCCTTGTTGTCTGATGCTTCTTCCAACTTCATCCAACTCCTTTCCTACTTTCTCTCACATAGATGTTTCCCAAATAGTCTTTTCAAAGTTTAATACTTGTGTGGATGGCTACACATCTGCAGTCTGACAATGTGGAACAGAGTTCCCATTGCTACCTTGGGAAGCTGATACCTTTGTTTCCTAATCTACAAAACAGAAAACAACACAAGTGCTCCAATCATCTCACAAGGTCTGTCCTTAACAATGACATGTGTGTTCAGCAAGCTGGCATATGATTCCTCACTCCCAGGGGTGGTCCCAAACATGACATTTGTATGTGTGTAAAGCTTTAACAGGGGAGGACAAAGAAAGTTATAATGAAAGAAGGCTAGAGAATGCTTATTTCCTATGTCTTATTTTACCAAGACAAGAAATATATCCAAGTACCAGCCTAACACAGAGACTAAGATAGGTGTCTCTGCAAAGACAACTGGTGCATCTAAAGTCCCATTTATTTATTTTTTTTAATGAAATAGATTCTACCACCAGGGGCCACCCTGGGGTTAAAGGCCTGGAGACTCTGACCTTTTCGCTGGTATCTGAGCTGCAGAAAAGAACCTAAAATCTCTCCCAAAAAGAAAATTTTAAAAAGTCACAAAAATAAAGTTACCATTTCAAGAGGGCTGATCAACGTATCCTAGCCAGGTAGCTGGCTTTTGCTCTGAAGAAAACAACGTGAGACACAGCCCAGCTGTCCCACACATGACTGCCCCAACCCCACCCACCACACACTCACACACGTTTGCATACACACTCACTCCTGTCACACTCACATACTAACACCTGCCTGCTCTCATATGCACACTCTTACTTCCTATTCCAACATACCTGAAAGGGTATTCATTAACCAAGCAAAACTCAACATAGCTTCAAAATCAAGTTTCCTGTTCTTTCCTCAGACTCCCTTGGCATGGCTATATAAAATAGTTTGTAATATAGAAATGCCTGGAGAGAGCTGAGCCTTCATATTTGGAAGCTAGGTACTGTGTTAAATAAAACAACAACAATCCAGATGGTTTAGCTAATAGAGTCACAGCAGTGAGCCTATATTATACCAGGGGGGAGTGAGATGACTAAGTAAGAAGTAAAACGCCTCAGGATTAAGCAAGGCTCTAGCTGTTTTCCATGAGGAAAACCTCAATGGAGCTGAATGTTCTTAACTTCAAAAATTACTCAATAAAAACAAGACGAGAAGAGAGACAGAGGTGGTAGGGGGAAAATTTGGTCTCAAAAAGGGTAGGAAAGTAATTGAAAACAGCTGACACAGAATTAGAAACACCAAATCCATTTTTTCACCTACTAAGGAGGGACTCCTGTTATCCACACACATTCAGCAGGCCAGAAAATTCGCCATTTTTGGAAAATTAAAAAAGTGTTCTTTACAACATGGATGGACCTAGATAGGGTCAAATGAGGAAGTCAAACACAGTATGATTTCACTTATATGTGGAAGAAAAAAAAATACAAAATTAATTAACAAATAAGACAAAAACAAGCTCAGTCTCTAGAGAAAAAATGGTGATTACCAGGAGGGAAGGGGGAAGAAAAGTATGTAAATCAGATAAACAGGTCAATTATATGGTGAAGAATGAAAATTAGACTGCTAGTAGTAAATACAGTGTAGAATCTGCAGAGGTTGATTTAGGAGACCATACACCTAAAACCTATATAATTTTATTAACCAATGTTACTTCAGTTAAAAATATTTTTTTTAATGTTAAGAGTGCTCTCTCTTTTATACTCTCTTTCATGGTGGAAACTGGAAAGTATATGTGATGCCAAAAATCTTCGTTTAATTTTTAATTGAGATATAGGCACAACATGAAACTTATGCAATAGCAGTAGTTGACAGGATTTGATTCTCAAAAAGAAAAACAGGCATTAATATTTGTCTTTCTTATCACATAGGTGTGAACTAATAGTGACAGATGCACTTTGCATGTCAACCTCACAGCTCACTTTATATTACTTTTCCTACCCTCATTTCCTGAACCCTGATCCTATTTCTCTAACAGTGTATGGTATATGTACTGTTTTTGATCACATTCAAATTATTTTCGAGGTCTTAAATCACTGTTTCTATTCATTTGTGAATTCAAACATATTGAATTGAATGGGGCCATTCTGCTTCTAGAGGCTGCCCACTGCCCTCTGCCACACAGCCTTCTCCTCACCATGAGTTTGCTACTTCCAGGGCATTCAGATCGCTCTTGCTTTGAATCTCTCCAGTCAGCTAAGACAGAGCCATAGATAAGGTAATATGATTATGTCATCACCTTTGCCATATAACATAACCTCGTAAAGGGAGTAACAGCCCATCACATTCACAGGGCCTGCCTACATTCAAGAGGAGGAGGTTACATCAGAGGTAGGAATCTTGCCCCCCACCCCCCCTCAGAATTCTACCTGTCATGCTTATTGAATCAAGTACACTCTGAGGTCCTGGATGATTTCCCCATGCCCACGCTCCAACTTGTCACCATAGATTGAGAGATTGAAAGAGGAAGAATAATGTAAGGACTCTGCTTCCTTAGCCCTTTAAACTCTCTCCTACAAATACATTCAGCTACATTGAGCTTCATTTACATCCTCCTCTACATGGGAAATCAGACTTTTCACCCTGACAGCTAAAAGACCAGCTCAATCAAGAGGTTAATTATATAGATCATTTTCATGGTTCTCAGGAGAATAAAGGTTACAGATGACCACATATTTATGAAGCCATTGTCAAAAATTCAGCCACAGCATTTATTTCAGTGAACTCCTTTGACTACATGTTCAACAGATGCACTAAGGGATGACATAAAACATTATCTCTATTAGCTCAAATCTTCTGACTCCTTAAAAGCTTCCAGTGACTGAAGAAAAAATGCATCTGTAATATATTTCCTGCTTTATAAACATATTCATTAAAACACAAACAGCTTAACAATGAGTATTAAGCAAATGCATGCACACAGAATAGCTTGAATATGGAGATTATTTAATAACACATTATGTTAAGACTTTACACCTATTTACAGACCTGGATAATATACCTGGACTATCAAAGCACCATCTTAAATTACAATGCTGTCTTCAGTGCCTGAGATATTTTCTAAGAATTCATTAATCTTAAATGTTCATTGCTGCCTAGTACTGTCTACTGGGAACATCAGGGTCTTCTGCTCTGCTGGACTCTGAGTGGACAGCAGAAAGGCTGACATTCCTGAGGATCCTTGGTATGTCCCTGCCCAATTTCTAGGCCCAAATTTCCTCCCAGAGAGAGTTTTCTAGAATAACACTAATTCACATGATGGGTCCCCCATCTTTACTGAAATATACCTAGAGAGAAGTCCCCAGAACCATCACACCTTTGTCAGAGTTCATTGACTCAGAAGGAAGTTGCACTGGAAAGGAAACATAAAAGACATTACTTTCAACACTGAATGCCCAGACACCACACGAGTCTGGATCACATTGCATTTCCTGGCTCACAATATGGTGTGCCTATCCCTAAATCTTGGTTATTTAACCACATGCATTTAGGAAAGGTGGCTGATCATAGCCATCTTAGGATTAACACACACAAGAGTGCTTCTTCCTCTCAACCACCTACTGTAAGTGTGTCTCTTTGTAATCACCACAGAGTAAGTTGCTTCAACAGAAACCACTGGACAAAAGAATGAAAGGACTAACTGTGCTAAAAATAACAACCTGAGGCAGCACAGCCACCATGAGAGAAGCGACTTTGCCTATTACCAGGTTGTCAGGAAGATTCCTCTAAAGATTCAAGCCCCTCTAGCGCTGAGAATTACTGTTTGTCCTTGAAAATTCACACTTGAGAAGAGACCTGTGAGCTCCCTTCTGAAGAGCCCAGAAAGCCCCAAGTAATCTTTTTGGAAAAAATGGAAACTCTATTATGGAATGCCCCAGTGATTTGGGGTAACATACTCAATGGTGAGTAAAAAGTCTCCCTGTCACATTACAAAGACTAGATTTGAGAATAGAGAAGATACTGACTAAGGTAAAGGAGACCTCCCTTGTATGATACTGATTTTGCCAAGGAAGAAATGAAGAATGAAGAATTTGCACCACATCAGGAAAATCACTGATGATCCAAGATTCATTCTTTGGTCTCCAAATACTGTGTTCATTTTTCTACATGATTTTACACCTTAAACTTATCTTCAGCTTATATGGGCATATGTGTTAGAACCTTTTTGAGGCCACCAGTGAAAGATATAGAAGTGTTGAATAAGATATGTTTTCATGTGCAATTAATGGTTATCTGAGATTATTTAATCACATTTCTACCTTAGAATCCACTCTTGCAAAAGCTAATGATATCCCTTCTTTAGTCCTATTGCACTCATGGCTGGAATGAGTTTCAATAAGAATAAAAATAATATCTAAAGAATGGTTCCCAAAAGAATGTTGAAAGAAATGGAACAACACAGAAGACCTAGGAGAAAAAAATTGCTCCCTGTTGGCCAAAGAATGACCTGCTCTCCAGGTTATGCCAAGAAAAAGATTAGAATTTAAAGACCTGGAGGTAATTAAGCCTCACCACCACTACTCACTCTTGTCTCATAGAGGAATTTGAAACAAGAGGGGAATGGAGTAGAGACAAATGAATAAATCATTTAATTTTAAGTAAGCAACACATCCCTGGTTTATGCTTTTCCTCCCCCAGTGTAGGAAAACAAAGCAAACAGGGAATGGCAATGACAACACAATCGATAAGGATCTCAAGGTCAGACTGGTTTAGACAAGACAGGGAATGACTGATATAGGGTGAATTATTTGGTTCAAAAGTTGTAACAAAAATGTCTCTTACATGCACTGTTCCTCTATAAGAGTGGCCATAACCACTCTGCAAGAGATTCACGTAAACCAAAGCAATCGGCAAGATACTTAATCTTGCCTGCTTTTGTAGTGGACTTGATTTTAGAAAAAGAAGAGCAAATGGTGGGAAAATTTAGACATTTTTTGAAACATCCCTCCTCCTATCCCACCCTCAAAGTAACCTCCCATAGATCCTTCCTCTCTATGTTCTGCTACCTCAACTCAAGGAAATGACTTTCTTGTGCCGGACTCCCTCCAGGATATTTATCATTCTTTAACTTGGCAGCCTATATTTTTTCAGTCCCTGATGTTTCCATTTTCTTGTAGCAGACCCTTTTATTTCACTGCCTGCTCTTCCCTTTTCTGTCTTCTTAGAAGCCCAATGGAAGGATTTTGCTTTCAGTTTTAGATCTTTGATCTTTGCTTAGGATTGTATTTTCCTTATAATAGTCCTAGAGAAAAAAATCTTCTGAGCACACTGAAGACTTCCAGGAAGGGGTATTATGTTAAATAATAAACTCAGCCTGGTGGGAATTCTGATCCCAGTCATGCTACAGTGTGTGGGCAGGGACAAACGATGCTTTTGCAGTCTACTCCCAGGAAAAAGGAACTTCAGGGAATGTTATCTTTTTCCTTTGCTATCCTTGTCCAATTTACATTTCTGAAGTAGCTACAATGGTGACAGAATGAATGAATTGACTTCAAAAAGCAATTTCTTTTGAGATTTGTTTTTTCTTTAGCAAAACTGAAAATTTTTTTCTGCCTGTTGAGATTCCAGTTAAGTTACTGTATGATCCTTTAGGGAGTATCAACTCCAGGAAAGGACCTAGAAAATTTTTTAGGGGCAATTCTTTTCATTGGCTAGTACCAGGAACAGTAAAGGCAATACTTGCCCTTATTTCCTTTAACACACACGTTAAATAAAAGTCATTCCAGTTAAGAGAGCCATGCTATTTCCAAGTTTAGTTCTTTAGCGCCACCTGGTGCTAACTACTCTAATCTAATGTTTATTAAAAAAAAAAAAAAAAAAAGATTTCTTCACAATAGTCAACATGAAAACAATTTAAAGGTCCATAACAGATGACTAAATAAAGAAGCTGTGATATATACATATATATACACATATATATATAGTCAATGGAATTTTATGAAGCTATTTAAAAAGACGAAATTGTGCCCTTTGTAACAACCTGGACAGAACTAGAGGAGATCATATTAAGCAAAATAAGCCAGAGAGAAAAATAGAAATACAGGATAATTTCATTCCCATGTGGAGGATAAAGAAATAAAACAAACTAACAGACAAATGGCAATAAAATTCACAACATGCAAGGCTGAGGTTACCAAGGATGTGGAAGATGGGAGGGAGTGAAGGCCAGAAAAGGTGATGGTAAAAAGCATTAGAATTCTGGTGGTAAGTGCAGTGCAAAATACAGACTGATATGAAATTTTGATATTCTAAAATTAATATAGTTATGTAAGTGAAATAAATAATAAAATATTATTTAAAGAAAGTAACTCTCAGTACAAGAAAAAAAAATTTCTAAGTCCCAACTACACAATTCTGATTAATACAATATGAATTTCATATAAGTAGGTAATGTTCAGATTAAAGGACAATGCTAGCATTGCTGTTCATGCAGTGAACGGCAGGGCATTGCAAGTGGTAAAAGCTAGAACAATCTTAACTGTTCTTAGTGTCATGGTTGTTCTCAAAAGAATTCAGAAGGGATTTATAGAATGTATAGAGTCTCAGAAATATAGTATCTTTTTCAAATTAGCAATAAATTGTCTTTTATGAGACACAATTAGCTACTTGAAAATTTAACAAATATATTGTTAAAGATGTAATGTCTTGAGTAGTTAAAATGCTTAAAGAAAGGCAAGTTCTCTCTAAGTCAATTTTATCCATAACAGGTTAACCAAATTGTCAAGTCTGATTCTTTTTATAGCATAGGATATTCCTATAAAATAAGTATATGAGTGCCTATACCCCCCCCAAAGAAAATACAAGAATAGAAGCCTTGACTATTTCAAAATTACTTTAGGACCCTGAAGTTATCATTCTTAAACAAAAAGTGTGTACAAATAAAGCAAACACCTATACATTCAGAACTTAGCATGTACCTCAATAGCCAATATGTTTTATTATACATTATTCCTAAAATTGAGTGCGGCAAAATAGAAAAAAAAAAATGAGTTAATTAAAGGGGGACTATACTACACATGAATGTATTTTCCAAATGAATATACACTTGCAAATTCTCACATGTAACTAGCCCCAGGATTCAAAACCTGGAAGAAATTAATGAAGATGCTGAGCTATTGAATGATAAGAATCAGATTATCTGAAAAATAAGCTCTTCAGTGTATTGTTCTATGGAGCAGGGAAATGAAGAGGGAATTATTTAAACAAATATGCATGGTAATTATCAAAATAACTAACTTTTGAACATTTACTATCTGCCTAGCACTCTTCTTAATATTTAACATTCATCATCTCATTTAATCTTTAGAATCACTTCATAAGACTGTTACACAATTGATTCTTCTGATTCTGTCAAGAATTAGCTTATAAATAATTGGTAAATAGCAAACAGTATTTATAACACGTCGTGCTGGTTCATTCCTTTTTTTTCCCAGCATGTTAATGTTTGAAAGTGATAAAAAGGCAAGCTTTCTAACTATGAAAGAAGAGATTTAGCTGTAAATGAAGACTAAGTCAAATAGAAAATGTATTAAAAGATGTTTAAGTGAAGCCTGGTTTAGAGGTTGCAAGAGCCACCGGGTTTTCTGCTATTTTAATTCATTTGGCAAGACTACAAGTACTGATAAGAAAAACTGTGAAAATATATCTTCCTTATTAAAATGGTGTATTAATGAAGACTAGAAACAACACCCTCCAGGCGCCATACCTTGAGACTGAGTGTAGAAGACTATGAAGAACTAACTGGGTATGATTCTAGAAACCAATTCTGTAAAGAGACATGCTTAAACTTGTATTAGGATTGTTTTCGGTTTTGGTAGTGTTCTGATACAAATAATCATATACTTTAAATAGGTGACTTGTATGGTGTGTGAATCATATAACAAAAAGTTATCTAAAATAAAATTTAAAAGACAATGTAACTTCCACTTTGCTCCTCCGTTCTCCTGGTTTACTTGCTCTGGAGGAAACCAGATGCCATGCTGGAAAAAGTCCATGATGTGAGGAACTGAGGCCTCCAACCAATAGCCATATGAGTAGTCTTGAAAGCAAATTCCTCCATCTCAATCAAACCTTCAGATGCATCCCAGCTGACTTTTTCACTGTAATCACCTGAGGTATCCTAACCCAAAACCACCGACTAAGCTATTCCTGGTGGTTCCAGACTCTTGGATCATGTGAGTTGATAAGTGTTTGTTATATTAAAATGGCTGAGCTTTGTAGTAATTTCTTACACAGCAATGGAAATGTTCTTAAGTGAAAAGGAAAACAGCAAAACATTATTTATGCACACTATGATTCCTTTCTTTTTTAGTCTAAAATGTATCTATGCTTACACAGAAAAAAAAAAAAAAACACAGATAATGTTATCTCTAAGTGGGACAATAATTTGTTTTTTCTTACTGCTGTCATAGCATCAGATATTCAAGGCCACAGGCACTAATAGACTGGAAATCATTTTTAAAATTATAATCGTGCCCATCCTTATTACTTAGGATCAGCGGGATTCTAATTTCTCTTATATTTATCAAAATGGAGACATTTGTTTGCAATAAAGGCTATGACTAACAAAAATAAAAATAATACCTCAGGTGTATTTTGTTGACATCTTAAAGGTGAAGGGAGAACTGGACTGATGATAGTAAATTCACTATATTAATACGGATGTTGATTTATAATGATGCACACACCTTAAATCTACATAATGTTATGACACATGCTCCCTCAATAAAATTAATTTCAATGAATAAATAAATAAAACCACATAAATAAATAAACAAAAGTCCATAAAAGTCATTAAGGGCAGGGGGTTTAAGTACGTTTCCCTTGTTGGTGTTTTTACCACCCCTTTAAGCATCTACGGCACTATGCTTTGCCCTGCAGTAGTCCACATTGGGTCTTATCTTCCTTGGGAACTATGCCCAGTGCCTTGGAATGCCAGTATCAGCCCCCCTAGAAAAATATTTTTGTCCTGTGTACTTTCCTAGAAGAACAGCTTTTTTTTTTTTTTTGGAAAGGCACAGGCAGGAATGAAGATGAGTATGCAGGCAGGCAGGAAGAGAGGAGGAAGAAGAATTTTTATTTATTTTATTTAGTTGTACATCATGCTTGTTCTCCCCAGCCCTAGGACACAAACCTGTATGTGGACTGCACCCAGCCAGAGGCAGCAGATCAAACCGCTACTCCACCAATACGTGCCATAGAGGAGCAGTTTAAAAGTTGACCAATCGTTAAAAGAAAAATTGAATTGACTATGTCACTTATCAAAAGAAATTTTGAGGAAAGACAGAAGGGAGGAAAACACTAAAGGAAGGAAAGAAGAAAACAACCCTTGCTCAGAGCCTGTAAGGTGCAAATGCTATGCTAAATGTCCTAAACCATTCAGGCTGCTATAACAAACCAACAAACCACCATAGAGAGGGCAGCTTACAAACAGCAAGAGCATATGTCTCACAGTTCTTGAATCTGGGAGGGATCAAGGAGTTCTCTAGAAACTCTCATAAGGGCAGAAATCCCTTTCAGGAAGGCTCCACTCTCATGACCAGAAGCCCCACCTCCTAATGCTGCTGCCTTGGGGTTTAGGATTTCAACATATGAGTTATGGGATTCACATTTATCCCACTGCACTAAGTGTTCTACATTCATCTTCTCATTTAAAAAGAAACTGAGGCTAAGAAGGTTGGATCACTGTTCAAAAGCACACAGTTCATTCAGAACCAGATCTGAACTCAGTCTGCCCAACTCTGAGGATGCAATCTAGAAATGTATGTGATGGGAGAGCAGGTCTCTTTGACCAAGGAAGCTCATTTCTCTAAACAAAGAGGTTGCTACTGAGCACAGCACTCCCTGAAAGAAGTCAGAGGAATGTGGGCCACTTGGCACCTCACTGAAGAATGAGATGCTCCTAAGTTCACTGTGTTTTTCTCATTTTGTTCCTTATTCTTATTTTACTTCTTTCCTATGCTCCTTTGCTATGCAGACATTTTTAAATTTTCTTTGATGTCTCTGTAAATCTCTGCCTCCCAAAAAGCTCCTTTAAATATAACATATAAATAGACTAATTAAAAACCAGTATACTGACAACATAGACTCCAAATTAGCTTGGAGTGGGTGACCCAATATAGTGATAGCTTAGGTCAGAGCTGTGAGTGACCTAAAATAAAATTTGGTCTGTCATTGTTTTCCTGAATGGGTGTGGTCAGTTTAACTCTGCAAAGTGAGATAATAGTATTTCCCAGGAGATATTTTTGAAAAGTTTTGAAGTCCTTCCGTGAGAAAAAAAAAAAAAAAACATAATAAAATCTTTTCTTTTTAAGTCAATATCTCACACCCACTTTTGAGATACCTTGTAAGTGCAGCTGAAGTGCATTGTGCTCCCAAGCTGCTGACTGGGAATGAGCAACCGATCATTGACAGTGCTTTAGTATTTTTTAAAAACAGCTAATGGGACCCATCAAAGAACTCACTCTTGAGCCCCAGTAAGGCTCAAGTTCCCCCAGATTTTCTTCTGTAGGATAGATCTTCCTCATTCCGCCACAGCAATGAGGTCCTAGATCACCAACAGGCCTTGAGCATTTGTATAGACCTGTTCAAATCCTGGCTCCATGACTAACTAGCTAAATGATCTTGGGTGAATTATTTCATTACTTTGCCCTTTATTTCTTTGTATGTGATATGGAAATAACAACCATACTCACCCCAAACTTTGTTGTCAGGAGTAAATCAAATGATGTCTATAGCATGCCCAGTAGATGTGAGTTGCTACTTTCAACATGACCAGCGGCAGCATTCTCTCTCCTTCATGTGCCCTTTTGTAGAGCAGATACAACAGAGGTGTCAGGTGGAGAAAGGGTTCATGTTGGATTAGCAGAATGTGCTGGAAACTACATTTTATTGACAGAAAATCATTCCAAGGCACTTCCTCCCCTAACCACTGTCATTCTGACAGTATCTCCCTTAAAGCTCTTGCTGATTACCTTCCCAATACTACAGGTATCCTCCATCTTCCCATAGGTGGGATTCAACCAGGCCATTGCCCGTGCGAAAACTGAAGGCAAGGATTCATCCAGCAGGAAGTAAGGAAGTTATGCCATCTCTGTCAAAAAAAAAAAAAAATGTGGAGGAATTGAACACTCAGGTCTTCCCCCTCTATTTCTTTGTTTCTGCTCTTCATATAATTTGGGTCATTGTTGTGGGATTGAGGGGGTTGCAAATCAGGAGGGAAATTGGAGGAAGAAATTGACACTTGCATCAGAATGCAACTGGGATGTTCCTAAGATGTATGGCCCTGGAAAAAATAATTTCAGGGTCTCTGTCAATATAAACAATTTGAGCCACCAAAATCAGTGTATCAGCACTTCCGACAGCCCGAATTCCAATGAAAGAAATACCAATTAGTCAGTCAGAGCTATCTTCTCTCCAAACTACCCTCCTTGACAGAATTCAATCTCTGGTCCCAGGACACCATCACAGGCAGAAGATATTCTTGGGCATCTAATCAACCCCTCATAAGTGGCAGAGGATGAGAAGATGCCCTAAAGGGGAGATGTAGGCATCAGAGCCTAATTGGATCATAGAATAGAGTCAAGGAATGGCACTGCTGACTCCTACCTGTCTCCAGCATCCAAGGGGGGAAGAAAAAGTTCAAACAAGGCACTACACAGTCTTGAGTTCCCTGAATTTTTGGGCTGGTCCTTAGAGTCGTTTGATTAGGTTTCAAGACAGGACTGCATTTGATTCCCAAGCAGTGGAAAAATTTCCCTGAGTGAGGCTCAGAAGGAACACTGCCTCCTTCCTCTCATAGCATGTGGACATTTTGGAATTTTCTAAATTCTAAGCCAGACAATCTTCTCCTTTTTTTAAGTTACTCTAATATTTCAAGGACCATAGCTATGGATTAGCAGCTATTACCTAGTGCTATTACCATGAACTATTTGCCCTATTAGTAAAATGGCAGATAAAGATAAAAACAATTAGGGCTAACTCTATAAAAAGTAAAACCCAGCTCAATTCTGTCAGATGCTATTTGCAAATTCTTTGGTTTTGCTTAAAACGTTTTAAACTTGGATCTCTACATAGACCTGACCCTAATATTTGCAGGCCTAGGGCAATAATACAACAGAGACCCCTGGTCTACAGCTCATTCCTTTCTGTCTCTCCTAGTTTTGCTGAGATCATTAAAAAAAAAAAAAAAAAACCTTCTTTGCTATATGGGCATCCCAGCCCAATCCGGCAAGCCAAACAAGCTATCTCTCCCTACCTCTGCCAAACAGCCACACTTTGGTCACCTTCTGAGTGCAGATGTGGAACTATTAGCCTTGAAACGGACAGATCTAGGGAAGAAACTTACACCAGACTTGGCGTTTAGACAGGAATTCCAATGTCTCTGGTTCCTAGAGGAGAGTCTAAAAGTTGGGGGTCTGGGCTCTTGGTAGCAGTTAGGCACATCCCTTGATCTCCTGATCTCTCATTCCAGGGGGAAGGCACAGATTGTAGAGAGTCAGGGTCAGGTCCCTAAAAAGCACGGAATCATAGCGAAAGCCCATTTTTCTGGCTCTCAGGGTACTATATCTCATCATATGATTTTCAAACCCATACACAATCCCTGGTTCACTTTGCAGTTTCTCCTTCCTCAAGCTCCTCCAGCCCACTCCCCAAATGCTGCTTTTCTCTCATATATAAAAACTCTCAGTTCTAATTTCTGAGTCACCCTGAAACTGACCTTGAAACTAGTGTTATACAAAAAATGGAGATATTATATCTTTTTTAAAGTCTACAGAACCTGAATATTTATGATATGCCACATCAAGATGTCCTGGTAAAGAAATGTAATTCTTGTCACCTATGGCTACTGAAAAATGGCTTTCTGGATACACTAGTGGCACTTTTTATCTTTCACAGGCTGACAGATAATGGGATTTCAAGTTTCAAGCAGTAATCTCCTCATCTTATTGTGGTTTCTTGGGAGGGGGCAGGGAAGACAGTACAGTTAAGCTCTAAGCTCTGTAGAGGACTGAACAAGAAGCAAACAAAATAACACCCTGTAGCAAGAAGCCCCTCCTGTAAGAGAATGGAGGCACCTTATATTATTTCCAGGGAAATTGTGCTATTTTGTGTTTGAGGAAACCAGTAAGAAGCAGAAGTGTGGCTATGACATTTGTCCCAGAATTCAGACTTGGGGCTGGCAGACTTTAGAATTCAAGTTCTTTCACATTACTGTGATAGCACAATATGAAGTCTTAAAAAATAAATCGATCTTTCTTCTCTTTGAAATCAGTAACATTTCCTTTGTAATTTCCTTATAGTGGTTGTGATTTAGTAAAAAAAAGTATAAATAAATATTTGGTCTTTGTTCCCAGTTCTTGGCACACAGCTGCCAAACCTGTGGGAGTCTCCAGTAATTGGTGTCTCTTGTCTGCTCATGAGATGGCTCAAGTCCTTCAATAGCTTCCAAATGGAGGACGGTCTTCAGAAATTTCGATAACTGATGAGAACTTGTAACTGCCAGGCCTACTTTCAAACTTCTAGCGGGGAAGAAGGGCTGAAGATTAGGTTCAATGACCAACAGCCATTGAATTTTTCACTGTGCCTGTGTAGTAAAACCTCCATTAAAGCCCATAAATCTATCTTCTGGGTAGGTGAATGTATCCACATGGAGAAGGTAATGCAGCCCAACTCCACAGGACAAAACCCCCTATGCTCAAGACCCTTCCAGACCTCATCCTATGTAACGCTTCATCTTGCTATTCATCATAATAAACCAGTAAATGTAAGCAAAGTGTGCTCCTGAATGCTGTGAGTCATTCTAGCAAATTATCAAACCTGAGGAAGGCATTGTGGGAATCCCAATTTATAGCTGGTGGGTCAGAAGCATGGTAGGTCAAGGACTTTAAACTAGCATTCAAAGTAGGGGGTAGTCTTTGGGGCTTAGCCCTTAACCTGTAGAGTCTGCACTAATTCCAGGCAGTGTTGAAACTGAATTGAATCACTGAATGTTTGTGTCCAGATAATCAGAGTTGGTTGTTCATGTGGAAAATATCCCAAACTGTCTCTGTCCTATATTATGATAATCGGTGCTGCTTTATTCTATTAGTTGCATTTTATTTGAGAGCAACAACAATAAAAATGAAAAAATAATGTTGAACAGGTTCAGATTTGTTCTGTTGGCTTCTCCTTGGGTCTTCTTTATGATGGTGCATGCTTAGAAAGATGGGGCTGGTTCATGGCTTGTAGTCATGAAGCATTTAAGAAGTACAGCATTTCAAATCAAAACCACAATGAACTATCACCTCACACCTGTGAGGATGAATTATATCAAAAAGACAGAAACAATAAGTATTGTTGAGGATGTGGAGAAAGGGAACTCTTGCACACTCTTGATGGGAATGGTAGTTACTTAAGCCACTTTGGAAAATTGTATGACAGTCCCTCAAAAAGTTACAAATAGAACTACCATATGATGATCCAGAAATTCCACTTCTAGATATCTTCCCAGAGAATATAAAACCGCTAATTCAAAAGATATATGCACCCCTAATGTTCACTGCATCACCACTTACAGTAGCCAAGAACTGGAAACTGAAGTTCCTGATAGATAACTAGGTAAAGAAGAGGTGGTATATATACATAGTGGAATACTACTCACTTATTTTCTTGAAAAAGATGAAATCTGAAGTCTTGTCTCTTGTGACAACATGGATGGAACTCTAGATGATGCTAAATAAAAAATGTTATAAGGTGAAAGACAAATACCAAATGATCTCACTCACATGTGGAATATAAAGAAACAAACTACTTTGTAGCTCTAGTGATGCAAAATCATGCCTCAGTAACGTTTTGCATTTCACCTTAGAGAATGAACTTCCAGATCACACTTTGACTCAAACTATAATTATTATAACCATAATTGACCAGTGGTGGGGAAAATTGATGTACATCCTAATCAAATGAGAAAGTGTGGGATAAATTGAATGAATGAGGGGGAAACTTCCCAAAAAGAAATGACTTCTAAGAACTTCTCAGTCTCTTGACTTGCCTGAGTCCCAACAATTATCTCAGGCTCTGTTCTGTGACCATAGCAACTTGTCCCAACTCCAGCTTCAGAGAATGTCCTCCAATATAAATATTTCCAGAACAGCAGCAATTACTTAGGAGAAGAAAGAAGCATGTGCATTTGGCCTTCAACATTGTTACTCTGGAGGCTCTTTTTTAATTTTTTAAATAATTTTTATTGAAGAAAAAATGTATTCAACACTATGTACGTTTCAGGTATGCATCATAAATCAGCATCTATATCCATTACTGAAAGTTCATCACTAGAAGTTCCATCTTTCTCTAGAATTGATCCCTTTTACCTGATTTGCCTGATCCCTGCCCTTCTGGTAATCACAATAATGGTCTAGTCTAAAAAATTTGTTTTCACTTCATTTAGTCACTCTTGAGTCTCTTAGAACAACTTAAATGACAGGGTTAGTCTGTCCTTAAGAATTAAAACTTTATTTCTCCCATCTGCTACATCAAATAATTAATAATACCTGTAAAACAGAAGATCTAGAACCTCCCGACCTTCTTTGGTCAGCCTGGAGCAGGAACAAGGCAACTCTAAAGGCTTTGAAGGACTCGTTCACTATGGAATGACAGGGCAGCCTCAGCAGTTCCCATGTCTCATGGTGACTAAGAGGGGCTTGAATGCATATTCTCCTCCAAAGGCCAAGCCACAGTGCAGTGAGTTGCAGAGAGCAGATGTCCAACAGGCACTCACAGTAACTCATTCCCAGAGTAATGGTTTCCAAACCTTTTCTACTCCATATCTTTCTCTTTATTGAAAAGAAGAGAACAAGGGAGGGATAAAGAGGGATCACACCATCAACCAGTGCAGTAAGACAGATGTCCCACTTAATAAATAGCTTCTTTTCTGGCCAGGTCATGGGCACGCTGTCCCATCAAGGCTCAAATTGTAAGGTGCCTTTCTTCAGCTGAGCCTGGGGAAAATCACATAGGTTGTAGCCAAGGATTCAATAATGCAAGACCTGATGGAACTCCCAGAATCATAACCACAAAAGACCATTTTATAGATCTTGTGGCAATTTTCATTCACTCCCAAGCCCAAAGCACATTTGACTCACTGCAAGATAATCTCCAGTACATCATCCAGTCTATTCTCAAAGGCCTCAAGCAAAGGGGTTTGCAGTTTCCCTTGGGGAGTTATTCTTAAAGTTGAATGGCCAGGGTATTTTTCCTGATATTGAACAACCATCTTTCCTTTTCTTAATTCATTCCTGTTATCCTGTGGAATAAACTCTCACCCTCAGTGTTGTCTTTTTCTCTTAGTGCTTACCGAAGCATTTCCAGCACACTTACTGGGCCACTCCAGCATCTATGCATTCAGAGATTAAGAACCAGCTAAGAAATGCAATGACAAATAAAGGCTCTCTATCTGACAGGCATGAACATAAATGAGCTGTGAGTCTGCAGTCTCAGTAAGAAGGGATCATCATTAATCCACCCTCCACACAGGCCCCACGACAACGGCGGAATTACTCTGCAATGACTGATTCTCTGCTGATGGGACCCTGTTTTCACTGTGATTCATTTTCACAACCTAATGAATTCTCCCTCCCCCCAAATAATTTTATGAAGCACCAAATTTGTCTTAGTATATGTATCTTTAATTTAATTCACCCTACTTGCTATACATTTTATCTTACTGTGCTGTGGTGCAGAAATGGGTGTCTGGTGCACAGATTCTCAGTGTACAAACTTTTTGAGAGTTCAGAGCTCACCAGCTCCTTGCTTTAGGTAAAGGAGTCAAAGTGGGCTCTGAGGGTGGGTTGCCCAAGAGGACTTCACTTGACGAAAGTGAAGGGATTTGGCTTTTCCCTCTCAATGTAGTTTTTTCTCACAATGCATAAAAATTCCAGCAATTGAAAATCACTACTGAACTCCCTAACTCTAGTCGAGCAAGTCTCCCTTGATGTCGTATCCATACCTGCCTCCAGCACACACACACCAGGTTAGGACCTCTTACTGTGAAGCTCATCAGAAATGTCCTTTTTTATCCACCAAACATGGTTTATAGAATTTTATAGGAGGATGGTTGGATCTGATACTCAGTTCAGTGTACTTTTTCCCATGCTTTCCAAATATACATTTATCAAACACTTATTATATGGCATAGAGATAAAAGAACTAATCTCTACCCTGCAGGTGCTCTCAGACTGGTGGCAACAATAGACATCTAAATGGAATATTGAGATTATGATGAATAAGTACTTTGTTCAAGTAAGCATTAGGTACCTTGGGACTATACAGGAGGGACTCCCAACCCAGAGAGGGCTAAGGTATTCTTGTCACTCTTGATCTCCCTCAAAACCATTCTCCAGATTATAGTTAAAGTGCTCTTTTTTAAAAGAATGAAATCATGCCTCTGCTTAGAAAATTTCAGGGATTCCCTATGCTGTCAACTAAATTCAGACTTCCTACTGGGGCACACACAGTCATGTAAGATTTGACCCTGCATACCACTGCAACTCCACTTCTGTCACTCTTTCATTGTTCTGTCAAATTCAGCTTCACTAACCTACATTCAGTTCCTAGAACACACCAAGTTCTTCTTTCCTGCTCATGGTCATTGCCTCTTTCCCCTACATGTTCTCAACCATCCCTCTCTGCAACTCTATTACATCACCTAGCTTACCTGATCAGCTCATTGCCATTCTTTAGGTGTCAGTTTGTCACCTCCCCAATCTCCTACTTAAATTAGATTCCCCACCCCACCCCCCACCTTCTCCCTTTCCCTTTTGTTGTTCTCTGTTTCTTCCCCTCAATGCATTTCCCACAAATGTTATTATATATTTATCTGTGGGATTTCAGGTTTAATATTTGTCTTTCCAAATAATTGATGTTAGCAATTACTGTGCTGAAAGATAAACTGAGGTACATTCAATTCTTGAAGAGTTTATTTGAGCAAACATCGATTTAAATTGGGCAATGCCAAGCAACAGCGGTTAGGGGCACTCCATCGACAAGTGCTAAGGGGAAGGTTTTTATAGAGAAGTACAGAATCACAGCAAAGAAATGAGTCAATTGGTTATAGTTGGGTTTCTTTCTGGCAGGGTGAGGGGTTGATTCGGTTTTTTCTTAAGGAAAGGTACAGGGAGGAATGAAGATGAGTAGGCAGGCAGGCAGGAAGAGAGAAGAGGAGGAAGCATTTTTTTAATTTTATCCAGTTATTCTTCATTGGTTGTTTCCTCAGCTCCAAGTCTTGAAGTGGGCACCTTGGGATGTATATTGACTGTGCCGGGTTTGATCCACTAGGCCAGCAAGGCACAATGATTGGTTATGGTTTATTTAGGAAAGCCTCATTGACCATTTGTGATTGCTTGTTCTTAAGTTTTGATGTTTTAACTTTCAGGCATTTGGAGGAATTGATTCTGACTTAGGCTTTAGCTTGCTTAGTAGACTGGCCAGGTATTAGAGTCACCTCAGTCTTCTAATGGTCTGTTTAATTACTTCAACAACTATTAGACAAAAGCTCAAGTGAACAAAGATCTTATATGTTTTATACACCATACCAAACACCTAACTCAGCACCTGCATAAACTGGTTCAATAAATATTAATTGAAAAAATGACTTTCTGAGGAGGTAACATTTGTGCTGAATCCCAAAAGACAAGCTAATAAAAGCGAACAGCAGTACTGGTAGCTTCTGGTGATCTGGACTCATGATCACATGGGAATCTTAAGCTGTTGAATATGACTTGGACATACATTTAAAAGGAGGGATGGTGGGATTCTTCCAAAGAGTGAGGGGATAGTCTTTTGTAGACCCGGGATAGTGAATGGTTTTAAGAACAGTAATACAGTCCAAGTTGTATTTTAGAAAGGTCACTTTGAAGAAAAGGTAAAACCAAAATAGGGAGGGTATTATAACTAACCGGTTTGGTAGATAACAAGGACCTGGAAAGGGTGCTTCAAAAGAGATTTAGAAAATCAGGCAGGATTTAGGGATCAGTTGGGGGAGTAGATGTGGAACATGGAAGAATCCAAGATAACACCTAGATAGATTTCTGGCTGAGGCCACGAGTTGAAGAGTTACCATTAAATGTAAGTAAAATTATAAAAATAAATTGTTTTTATTGTATTTCTTTAAAGGTTGAAACAAATATTCACATGCTTCCTATAGTGATTCTCTCCTGCACTGAACTCCTTCAGCATTTCTTTAATATAAACTATACAACACTCCAAAATAGGATAGAATTCACTCATATCCACAGGTCCCTACAGGAAACAGATGGTAGCCTCAAGGGGTGTAACTGAGAAGAGTTTAGTGACAGGACTTTTTACAAAGGTGTAAGTGAGGTTAAGGAATCAGAAGTACAGTGAAGCACCACAGAGCTAGTAATGACTCACTTCTCCAACATGCCAGGCTCACTCTTGCCTCAGGGTCATTGTATTTGCTGTTTTCTCTGTTTGAAATGTTCTTTTCCCAAATATCTAGATGACTCACTCCTCCCCCTTACTTCCTTATTAAAATGTCACCTTGACCTATTTAAAAGTGTTAAAAATAAAACAAAATGAAAGAGGAGATGTTACAGCTTATACCACAGAAGTACAAAGGATCATCAGAGACAACAGGTAATAACGAACTATTACACACCAACAAATTAGACAACCTAGAAGAAATGGGTAAGTTTCTAGAAATATTCAACCTTCCAAAACTGAATTAAGAAGATACAGATAATTTGAAAAGATCGGTTACTAATAAAAAGATTGAATGATCCATCAAAAACCTCCAAACAAACAAAACTCCAGAAAAGCAAGATTTCACTTGTGAATTCTATCAAACATTCAAAGAAAAGCTAATATCAACACTTCTCAAAACCTTACAAAAAATAGAAGAGGAAGGAACACTTCCAAACTCATTAAACAAGACCGGCATTACCTTGAAACCAAAACCAGACAAGGACACCACTAAAAAAGAAAATTACAGACCAATGGCCCTTATGATTGAGGGTGTAAATGTCCCTATCAAAATATTTGCAAATTCAATAATACATTAAAAGAATAAAACATCTTGATCAAGTGGGATTTACTCCAGGGATACTAGAATGGTTTAATATTCACAAATCAATAACTTAATATGCCACACTATCAACATAAAAGATAAAATCATATGACCATAATAATAAATGCATAAAAATCATTTGAAGAAAATAAATAATCATTTATGATAAAAAAAATCGAGGTAACATACCTCAACACCATAAAGGCTATATGTGACAAGTCTTCAGCTAATATACTAAACAGTGAAAAACTAAAACTTTTCCTCTAAGCTCAGAAACAGAATAAGGATGCCTACTCTCACCACTCTTACTCAACACAGTATTGGAAGTCCTAGCCAAAGCAATTAGATAGGTGAAAGAAATAAAAGACATCCAAATTGGAAAGGTAAAAGCAAAACTGTCACTATTCGCAGGTGAGTTGATATTTATTATATATAGAGAAAACCCTAAAGACTATACCAAAAGCTCTTAAACTAATAAAAGAATTCAATAGAGTTGCAGTATACAAAAATTGGTTGTCTTTCTATACACAAAAAATGAACAAGCAAAAAGGAAATTAAGAAAATAATCCCATCTACAACTGTATAAAAAATATGTAGGAACAAATAAGCAAATGAACAAGTAAGTGAAAGACCTGTATACTAAAAACTGTAAGACTCTGATGAAAGAAACTGAAGAAGACAAAAAGAAATGGAAAGACACTCCATGCTCATGAATTAGAAGAATTAATATTGTTAAAATACCCACATTATTCAAAACAATTTATAGATTCAGAGCTACCCCTATCATGATTCACAAAAAAAACCATTTTTTCACATAAATAAACAATCCTAAAATATATATGAAACCACAAAAGGTCCCAAATAGCTAAAGTAAACTTGAAAAAGTAAACAAAGTTAGAGATATCACAATTATGATTTCAAACTATACTACAAAGTTATAGTACTCAAAACAATATTATACCAACATAAAAAGTTATATAAATCAATGGAACAAACTAGAGATCCTACAATGAACTGAAATGTATAAAATATGTGGTCAATTAACTAATAACCAAGGAGGTCAGCCTATACAATGGGAAAAGGACAATCTCTTCAATAATAGTGCTGAGAAAATGGACAGCAAAAAATAAAATTGGGCCACCGTCTTGCACCACCTTTATGTTCTATGATACTCACTGATGTTGATGTGGGCACTCTGTTATTCAGTCTACTGACTCAAATGCTAAACTCTTCCTGAGACACCTTCACGGACACACTCGAAAATTATGGTTTACCAGCTAACCCTTATCCAGGTCAAGTTGATGTATAAAATTAACCATCATAAGACTCAAGTGGAAATCAAAACTTTTGGACTGTATCATCCAATTTACTTTCTGCCCAGAATCCCTTTTTATAGGGCCACAGCAACTTGAATCTGAATCAGCTCAAAAAGAATAAAAAACATAGGTGCGATCCTTCCCCTGAGGATATGATGATTACTGCTTAAAACAGTTTCTCTGTCACTTGCTCTCAAATGTTAAAAGCTTCAGATCATACAGAATTCTGAGAACAATTAAGAAGAGCTCTTTTGAAACTACAGACCACAAACCAACTTGAGAAAACTACCTCACTAATAATTGGTGATTTATATTTTCTAAAAGAACTTAAAATTGGAAAAATCTAGATATTTTCAAACAATAAAATCTTGGAATTTTCCACTCACACCTACTATAGCTAAAGATTGAGTATGATTCATGTCTCTCTTCACATGGAAAAGTGTCACAGTTTCAGGGAAATATTTTTGGCCTAACTCAGCAACTAATGAAAAGCTCTAGACAAGATAAACAAGAAAGAAAACATAGGAAGAAATGAACACTGATGTACATTAAGCTAACTCAACTAAATAAATGATAAGGCTCAACTGCTCCTGTTCACCATGCAGGGGGATGCTTCCATTTTATTGCTGTAGTAAATTCAGACCAGAAACAGAGAATATTGGCATTTCAATCAAAGCAGCTTCAGATAAGCACATATGCATAGAAGTACACATTCTCACATAAACACATTCCTTGCCCAGACCACTCAGCTCTGTGTATTGAAAGCTTTATGTATGAAAGCCTGGAGGATATCCAAAGATCACTGACAGGACTCAAAAGGATGGAATTTTATAAATCCTTATAAAAGAACTGGGGGCCCCTGCCAATGGGAATTTGAAATATGTCCCTCCACTCCTCTGGCTGTACAGAAGAAAAATCATAGATTCCCACAGAAGACATTACCCTCAAGTTAAATGCTCATTGTCTTTTCTTCTTTAATAACTAAGAATCAGTGGCTTTACTATGGTAATATAGACATGCCTGGCACCTTCAATCACTTAGCAAATTATAAAACACGACTATTGTCACTTCAGCTACTGAAATAAGGAGGCAGACTGACATTACCAAATAAGCACTTGCAGTGTAGGGTATAAGAAATGAGGCAATATTTCAAGTGTTTGGGAAGTGACAAGTTTTATGTTGAATCACAACCACTGCAGATACTATATGATATTTCTTCAGGTTCAGACATTGCATAAGGGTAAACTGTTCCATGCCTGCTTGTAAAGTATTCATATTCCATCAGTTTTCTTACAAGTAGGAAAACAATAATGATTCTTTGCACATATGCCAGATAGGTTTCATAATGGAAACCACAGTCTGCTTCTAAGTAAATTATTAAATCACTAGCTCTTTAATGAAATGGAATTGTCTACATTGATCTTACAGATAAAAGATGCTCTTTTGTAGAAAATAACTGTCCCAGAATATGAGAACTAATTTGATCACAAACTGTAGAAATGGTGGAAAGGGAAGCAGACCGGCATTTATTGAGCAAAATGTCCAGCACCGAAAAGGCACTTGCTATATGATTTCACTAAATTTCTAATATCAAGCCTATAAAAATGAACAATTAATCCCATATTAGAGATGAAAACATTTGAAGAAGCTAGTTCATTTGCTGAGGAACACAATACTAAGAAGCAATAAAAGGGAGATTTGAAAAATTAGATGGAATTAAAACTTAAACTCATCAAATGCTGTATGTTAGCTCCCAACTTGTACAAAGTAGACCTCGATAATCTTGCTCTCATCTTTCAAGTCAAAATTAAATACAGTCTTAATAAGCAAGTCATCTGTCAACCACTGTGGATTAATGTCCATACATACTGAGTAACTGGTAATAGGTACTCTGTTTCACTCTACATTTCATGCCTATAGACCATCTGCCCTAAAAATATAGCTGCTGTTAGCAAAACGAAAGTATAGTCAGGACAAAATTTTTGAAAGCTAAGTAGAGAGAGAAACTTAAAAGTTACCTAATTCATTTCTCTATTCATTCAACAAATATTTATTGAATACTCATAAGTCATGCACTGCCCTAGACACTGGGAATATTTCGGTAAAGAAAATAAATAGCATTTGTAGATCTTACATTCTAACAGTAAATAAAAGTAATAAATAATATCTTTACCATGAAGAAACCTCACAAAACTTCCTTAGCCAAGTAATGAAGGTTATCATCACTGATAATAATGTGCAGATGTCCATTTACCCTACCAATATGATGTGATTAAAAGGATGCTTCAGCACACCCTGGTGGAGCAGCAGTTGGATCAATTGCTTCTGAAGGAATAAGCCATATAGCCGTGGGTTCAAGTGCCAGGTCCAGGGTGAGGCAACCAGTGTAACAAATAAAAGTAAAATAAAAGATGATTCCTCCTTCTTTCTCTTCCTGCCTACCTGCCTACTCACTCTCATTCATGCCTGCATCTTTCTTTAAAAAAAAAAAAAAATTCACCTCTGTGGTATTCTCTCAAAAACACATAAATGCAATCCAATTATGAGAAGAAGAAGAAAAAACAAACAAATTCAGCCTAGAGGAATTTTACAGAACACTGAACCAACACACCCCAGAGATATCATGAAAAGCAAGCAAATTTACAAATATGCGAAACCTAAGCTCACACTTGACCAACTAATAGGTCAAAGTGTAAATAAAAAGGAAAATGCAAAAAAAATGTGAATGTTAAAAAATAACCTCAAAACAAATTAAAATGGGAACACAACATACCACTACCTATGGGAAACTGCCAAGAGTAGTTCTTAGAGGATTGTCCATGGCAATAAAAGCATAGACTAAGAAAATAAATTTGGCAGTGAAACCAGATGGTGAACTTTACCAAACATACTAAAATAATTAAATATAAACATGTAAAAAAGAATTAATGTCAATTAGTCTCAAACTTTTTTAAAAAATTGAAGAAGAGGGAACACCACCAAACTAAAAAAAAAAAAAAAACAGCATTATCCTAATAAGAAAGGTGGATAAGGATACTATAAGAGAAGTAAACCATAGGTCAGTATCCCTGATGAATAACAGATGCAAAAAATTCTCAACAAATTATTAGCAAATTGAATTCAAAAGCACAATCAAAGGATCATACATGATGATCAAAGGTATTTATCCTTGAGATGAAAGGATAATTCAATATATGCAAATCAATAAATACGATACACTACAATTATAGAATAAAAGATAAAAACCGTGATTGTCTCAATAGATGCAGAAAAAACATATACAAAATATAGCAAACTTTCATGATTTAAAAAAAAATCCTCAATAAATTGGGTAAAGAACACACCAACTTAACAATGACCATATATGACAAACCCACAGCTAACATACTCAATGTTGAAAGGTTGGAAGCTTTTCTTCTCAGATAAGGAACAAGACAAGGGTGCCCACTATTACCACTCCTATTCCACAGAGTACTGGAAGTCCTAGCCAGAACAATCAGGAAAGTAAAGAAATGAAAGGCATCAGAACTAGAAATGAAGAAATAAAACTGTCTCTTTGCAAATGACATGATTTTTCTATAAAGAAAATCCTAAAGACTCAACCTAAAAAATGTTGGAACTAATCAATGAATTCAGTAAAGTTGCTGAACATAAATATCAATCTACAGAATCAGCTGCTTTTCTATATATGAATAACAAAAAATCGGAAAAAGAAAGTTTTTTAAATCCCATTCACAATAGGATTAAAAACAATAAAATACTTAGGAATACATTTAACCAAGGAAAGGAATGACCAGTACAAAGAAAACTACAAGATTTTTGTAAAAGAAATTCAAGAAGACACAAAGGTGTCTGTTCATGGATCCAGAGAATTAATATTATTAAAAGATCAAAACTATGAAAAGCTATCCATAGGTTCAAGGCAATCCCTATTAAAATGCCAATGATGTTTTTCACAGAAATAAAAAAATCCGAACATATCTATAGAACCAAAAAAGACCCCAAATAGCCAATGCAATCACGACAAAGAAGAAAACTAGAGTCACCACATCTCTTCAGTTCAAATTAAATTACAAAGCTAGAAAATCAAAACTGTATGTTACTGGCATAACAACAGACAAACAAATGGAACAGAATAAAGAGGCCAGAAATAAATGCCACACATATGATACCTAATAGTTGACAAGAGAGCCAAAAATATTCAATGGGGAAAAAGCTAGTCTCTTAATAAACAAGGTTGGAAAACTTGAATACCACATGCAGAAAAATGAAATTAGACCCCTATTTCAAACCACTCACAAAAATTAAATCACAACAGTTTAAAGACTTTAACATAAGACCTTAAACCAGAACACCCCTAGAATAAAACACAGGGGAGAAATCTCCTTGACATCTGTCTTGCCAGTGGTTTTTTGGATATGAACCAACAGCATATGCAACAAAAGCAAATATAAACAATATATTAAAATAAAATGTTTCTGCACAGCAAAAGAAATCAATCAAATGAAAAGACAACCCATGGAATGGAAAAATATATTTGTAAACCATACATATAATTAGAGGTTAATATCCAAAATATACAAAAAACTCAATAACTTAATAACAAAAACACAATCTGATTTTAAAATTATCAGAGGCATAAAAAAGAATGAAAACTTGCCATTTATAACAGCATAGATGAACCCTGAGGATATTATGATAAGTGAAGTAAGTCAGACAAAAGATAACAAAAGACCTCATGTATATGTGAAATACGAAAAACAAAACAAAAAAAACGAAAACCAAGCTCATAGATATCAATAACAGACTGATGTTTGCCAGAGGAGAGGGGGTGATGGTGGGCAAAATTACTGAAGGGGTTCAAAAGGCACAAATTTCCAATTTTACAATAAGTCAGCAAGTTATAGTGGAGCAGTGGTTGGATCAATTGCCTCCAAAGGAGCCCAGGCCACATACCCCTGGATTTAAGTCCCAGGTCTGGGTGGAAACAACCAGAGTGAATAACTAAACAAAAATAAAATAAAATGCTTCTTCCTCCTCTCTCCTCTTGCATGCCTGCCTACTCACCTTCATTACTGCCTGCATCTTTCCTTTAAAAGAAATAATCAAATAAACAAATAAATACATCATGCATATGCAATGCACAGCATGGTGATTGTAGTTAATAATACCATATTGCATATTTGAAAGTTACTAAAAAAATCTTAAAAGTTCTCAGCACAAGAAAGAAAAATATTGCAACTATGTATGGTGATGAATGGTAACTAGACTTATTGTGATAACCATTTCATACTGTATACAAATATCAAATCATTATATTGTACACTTGAAACTAAAACTATATGTAAATTACATCTCAATTTTTTAATTAAAATTTTTTAATTAAAAATTTTATGGAAAAAAGTGGGTAGAGGAACTGAATATACATGTTTTCCAACAAAGACAGAGAGACATACACAGAACAGGTACATGAAAAATCCTCAACATCACTAACAATGAGGAAAATGCAAATCAAAAACCACAATGATATTCACCTCATACTTGCTAGAATAACTATCATCAAAGTAGAATAAATAACAAGTATTGGTGAGGATGGACAGAAAAGGGAACAGTGTACATTGTTAATAAATAAATAAAACTAAGTTATTGTCAAAATATATTTTAAGTGTTATAATCTTCTTGCCTTATGACTCATAAAACAAAAGTGTGCTTTCAAAACTGTTCATAGTGCTAAGGACAAAGAATTTTGGCATTGCATAGTTTCATCCTCACATACTGGTAGAACAATGTCCTCAAGAGTAACCTGGTTATAAATGGCAGTCATGAGTTTCATAAGGCCTCATGTCATCAATGACATCAATTCTTGATGCAGCAAGAAACTAATTTCGCCAAAAAAACATATGGTATTAAACCTGAGCAGTGTCAAGGCCAAGACAAGAATGTTTCCTCTTACGTCTTTTCAACAACATACTAGGAGTCTCAGTTTATCTAATAAGACAAGAAAACAAAAGGTATAGAGATTGGGAAGAAGAAATAAAACTATCTTTGTTCACAGGTTGCTAGTGCACAAACTTAGTGATTTGCTCGACTGCACAATGCTCTGGTGCATGTGTAACTCTGACTCCTGGAAGAAACCTGTGACACTCGGCACAAATAAGTTTCACGTTTTTGTGTGTCTCTGATGGGATTTTAACAATGAAGAAATACGTGAAAAGCCTGGAGCACTTCTGTTGCTGAACACAGGTTTGTTTGTCCAATGCTCAGAGAGAGACCAAGCTTCATGACATTGGCTTTTGCAAAATGGAAAGAACTTTACTGCTGGTCAGCCAACAAGGAGACTAAAGCATATGGCTCACAAATTGACTTCCCCATCCCTGAACTAGCCCTGGGGTTATATAATCTAGTAAGGGTCTTGGATAATGATTAAATAAGGACAAAGGGATAGGGCTACCATATGTCTTGAACTGGCCAGGTGTCCCGTTTAGTCTAAAATTCTGTCCCAATTTCAATCAGAGTTTGCTAAAAGTTAATCTGGGCAAGCATACCCAACGAACACCTCATTATTACCTAACAGGGGTGCAGGTTTACCCAATGGGGGTATTGCATAAATACACACACACACACACACACACACACACACACACACACACACACCCCTCACCTGAAGTACCACCCTCCCCACTCCTACCAAACTACCCAACCCTGTCCGACACCCGGTGGTACTCCTATTGGTCCTGCTTTCAACTCTAAAAGTTACGGTCAGTCTTCAAAGGAGGGAGGTTTTCATCAAGCATGCACTATGTTGTGCCTGTGTGGAGACCTTGCTGGAGACCCTTGCATGACCATTTTTCTTAGACTTCCTGGAAAACAATACTAAAGAATGAAATTAATTATTTCTCAGCAGTTAGTTAGCGACTTTTTACAGGCTACAGTTCTGCTAGCATTCGATTTTCGTTGGCTTCCTGGGAAATAATACTGAAGAACGTGGTTGTTATTCACTATTTAGTTATCTACATTTGGTCAGCTACACTTCTCATATTTGTATGACTTGGGGGCTCCACGTCATCTTTCTTGGCATCCCTCTCACATGCTTTCCCTCATTATTCTGGTGGATAGAAACAGACTCTGGGGTGACCTAGTCTGGTCTAGAGGAAAACTCTGGCTCCTTTTCCATATGGACAACTTGATAAGGGGGTCCTTTCAGGGACCCTTCCTGGGACATGGAGGTGACTGGGATCTGGAGTTGAGAATGAGATAGGCAGGGTCCAAAAGCAGTGGGCTTCCTAGCAGCTGACTTATGGAAAACTTTACCTGCCCTCACACCTCACAATGTCTGGTCATTCATTGATTGGTAAAGAGGCCACTGACTAGGAACTATTAACTGATCCATTGTGAGGGGACCTTTTGCTAAATTTTCCTTTTTCACTGAAAACACTGACTTCTCCATGATGATAATTATTGGTGCCTCTGTTTTGATTACACTATTTTCCATTCCCTATAAAAATGTTTGTTAATGTGGGAGGTGCCACCTGGCAAGAAATATTTTATCTTGCTAACTGGCAGCCATCAACTGATCATTCCCCCAAACTGCAGACTCACAAGTGTAGCAGAATGTTGCCTCACAAACCATTCATTGTTTGAAAATGTCAAAAAGGATCAGCTCAATACTATCTCAACAAGGAGCTTTGGACTCTTCTCAGGCTGGTTCCCTCACGCATATGGATCCACCACTCTCCCCTCCTCCTACACTCCATCTCTCATGCCATAAAGCTTTGGTCTAAAGCATTAATTGGCCTTTGGCTAATTTATATTATTGATTACCATAAAACTCACAGAATGGAATCTCTTGCCAGGCCCCTAGACCTGTTACAAGTGGATTCTTCAAAGAAACACCTTCTTCAGGCCTAGGACAGTTTTCTCCTGGATAATGAAAAGGGAAAGTATTTAATTGCTTTAACTAGTAACATTGCTATTTACCTGACAAGTTGTCAAAGAAATGTGACCAACATCCTTATTTTCATCTCCTTGCCCTGTTTCTGGATAAGAATTTTGGGGAGTCCAGGAGTGTTTCCCCACATTCATCCCTCCTGGGGTCCCTATTCAACTGTTTTAAAAAATGTCTTCTCTTCAGGGCTTATTTTCAGAAAAGAAGGCTTCCTGTTCTGCATGGTGTCATCGACCTTCAAACTGGAAAATCCTCGGCTTAAAGCTAGCTGGGGTTCATCTGAAACATACATTTTTAAAGTGCCCAATTTGATAAGA
Source organism: Solenodon paradoxus (assembly GCA_004363575.1). Lineage (NCBI taxonomy): Eukaryota > Metazoa > Chordata > Mammalia > Eulipotyphla > Solenodontidae > Solenodon > Solenodon paradoxus. The sequence goes on along the minus strand of RJWH01000722.1, from coordinate 536,407 downwards.
TTTAAAGTATTTACATGACTGTAAAGTCATTGCTACAATCAAGATAATGTACATTCACCCCCAAAGTTCCCTTGTGCACCTTTCTAATCCCTTCCTCTCATCTCTCTTTGACCCTCCACCTGCCCATGCCTAGGAAACTACTGATATGCTTGCTGTTATTTAGGCTTGTTTTTATTTTCTAGAGTTTTCAAATGGACTTAGTGTTTATATTCTCTTTTGTATGGCCTCTTTCACTCAGCATAATTATTTTTAAATTTATCTATGTTGCTGCGTATATCGAGTCATTCATATTTTTTGCTGAATAACGGTATCAACTGTAAACTATTGCAAAAATAAATAAATAACATGCTATAACCATTTGTGATGTCTTTGTATAACCTTTGTTTTAATTTCTCTTGGGTAAATATCTAGAAGTGGGGTGTCTGGGTAACATGGTAGTTTTTTAAAATGCCAAGCTGTTTTCTTAAGTGGCTAAAACATGTTATAGCATGTAATAGGAGGCAGTATTTGAGAGTTCCAGTTCCTTCATATCACTTGATATGGTCAGTGATTTTAATACTAGTCATTCTGTTAGGTCATGGAGGCTTATTGAGATTTTTTTTTCCCCAAAGAAAAGTAATAGGCAGGAATAAAGGTGAGCAGGCAAACAGGCAGGAAGAAAGAGGAAAAGGAAGAGTTTTATTTATTTTTATTTAGTTGTTCACATTGGCTGTTCCATCCAGTCCCTTAGGATGTATTTAGGACTGCTTCCAGGTGTACTAGACCGCTAGGCCACCACGCCACACTCACTGAAATTTTGACTTGCATTTCCCCAATGACTAATGATGTGAGCATCTTTTCATCTGTATGTCTTCTAGGGACAAATGTCCATTCTAATCTTCTGTAGCACATGTGCTTGCTTTATAGCGATCAGCAAAAGTTGAGGCATAGGGTCATATCAGGAGGAAAACATTTTACATTGTTTTTTTCCTCCCTGCAATCTCCTTCCTGATTTTTTTTTAACAAAACTCAATCATTTTGCAAGAATTTAGGTTTTTCTAATACCTTTTCTGTAGAGTAACTTTAGGTTCACACCAAAATTGAGGAGAAGGTATAAAAATTTCTCATGTAACTCCTGCCCACTCTCCCCCAACCACACACACACACACACACAATCAACATCTGAACTATAAAGGTACATTTGTTAGAAATGATTAACCTAAGTGGGCACATCATTATCACCCCAGGCCTTAGAGTTCACTGCTAGTGTTGTACATCCTATAGGCTTGGACAAATATATAATGATATATATCCCACCATGATAAACATATCACACGAATGACTAAAAAGCCTATGACATTTTCTAGCTGCACTAATTCAACTCACCCTCCTCTCATTGACTGATTCATCACTCTTCCCCTCTCCCTAACTCCTGACAACCACTGACGTTTTTCCTGTCTCCATAATTTGGCCTTCTCCAGAAAGTCGAGTAACTATAATCATATAGAATATAGAGTTTTCATAATGGCTTCTTTTATTTAATCACATGCATTTAAGTTTCCTCCATGTCTTTTTATGACCCAATACTCACATATTTTTAATATTAAGTAATATTTCATGGACTGGATATACCAATTTATTTATCCTTTGATCTCCTGGATGTCATCTTGGTTATTTCCAAGTAGGAGTCCTCCTAATCCAGGGTCATCTTGGAGTTTCTAAATTCTCAAATTTGTTCACACTGGATCTTGAGAAACTTGTTGATGACAGTTCAGGGGTCTACCCTGGCAATAGTTCTGCAAAGGTTTCTGCTTGGGGGTGTGTGCTCCAGTAAGGTATGATTCTCCGTATTTGTCTATCCAATTTTAGGGGTAATGATTTCTCTGTAATTTCATTTCATGATGGATCTAAAACAAAGTTGATTTTTCAATTTGTTCAGCATTAAAATTATTACCAGGATAAAGTGGCAACTTTTAAGCTCCTTATAGACCTATCCAAAAATCAGAAGTCTCTTGGTTACTTTTTGATTACAGTCAGCTAGTAGATATATTGTGGTTTTGCCTGCACCATTTGTTTTTTAGTGGCACATAACGAACGGCATTTGGGATCACATAAAGGCATTTAGACTTTATCATGAGTGCAATCAGAAACTACTAAAGGGAATGAAATAAGGAGTAGTCCTATCTGATTTTGCTTTAGGAATAATGGTCTGGTAGGGTACGGGGAGACTGGAAGGGACTAGGACATGAGCAGAGAGCTCAGTTAGAAAGCTGTTACGGCATTCAGGGAGCACAGGATGGCAGCCTGAGTCAAGGAAATAGAAGTAAGAATGAAAAATAATCAAACAAATGTGAGAAATGTTCAACCCATAATAAATGAGCTGGAGTGGTGACCATTCAATGAATTGTAGTGTTGCCTGAACTTGACTATATGCAAATGACTTGAGGATGCAGATTCTGATTCAACAGGTCCAGAATGAGACAAGGAACTCTGCATTTTAAACAAGCTCCCAGATGATGTTGATGCTACAACAGCCTTGAGCAGCAAGGAGCTAAAAAAACAGGAGGAAGAACGTTGAAAGGAAAAAGGATAAACTCAGATCTGATGCATTAAAATCCATATGGTGAATCTAGTGGAGATACCCAAAAGGTAATTGGATACATGAGTCTGGTGCACAAAGAAGACCTTGATTGAAGGGAGAAATTTGGAAATTATAAATAAATTTAAAAAAAAAGCATTGTAGGAATTGTCCCCAGCCCCTCACTCCCATTTTAAATGAAATAGTGGGGTGGGGTTGGAAGCCAGATTGCAATGGGTTGATAGCGATTGTCTACAAGTCAGAAATGACTCTTTCAAGATTAGCTGTAAAGAGAAAGAGAAGCATAGAGCAACATCTAGAAGAGTGCCTGGAAAGACTGTCTTAAAGATAAGACAAACTTGAACATGCTTAAATGTTATTACACAAAGCTGCCCATCAATGGGTCATTAGAAAGATCAATTGACCTTCCTGTCTAACATTTCTACTTCATCCTTTCAACTATCCAACAAATATTGTACATTGGACTAATAATTTTCTTCTTACTTTTAGCAGTTATGTTATAACTGGGGTCTTCTATGGACACAATATTTTAAAATAAAGAAGACAACTCAGAATTTACCTGCTATCTACAATCCTGACTCTAAGGCTCTCTCTAACAACAATTTTATTTTTTTATTACATATAAGACAGACTTAGAGCTAACCTTACATAAATAATTAAAAAGATGGGCACCCAAGAACTTAGTCACAGAATACCACAAGAGATTCGATTACTTAAGAAAGTTTTGAAGGGGAAGAGTGGAAAACTTCTTCACTTGCCATATGGAAATCAAGAGTTCTGTTACTGGTTGCTGAAATCTCAATGATTATAGTCAGTACACTAGAAAAATTGAAGAGGAATTGAGAAAGGGTGTGTTCCCTCTTTGCGTTTATTGTACCAACTACAAAATACCAATTTGTAAAAGGCACAAATAAAGTGTGGAAGACTGAGATAAAGAAACTAGTAGGAGGCAGAAAATATAAAGGACATAAAAAAAAAAAATAACAGCTAAATATTTTGAAAGAAAAGACAAGAAGGACCGATAAGCAAAATAATAGGAAAAGAATAGAATGAATTCTTATAGAGTATTTATATAGGAGAACTGGTCTGCAAGATAAGTTTACTGAATACTTTGTGTAAGTTCACATTGTGATTTACACAGAGATGTCACTGTTATTTACAGTTCTTTTTTTTTTTTTTTAAGTAAAGGAAAGCTATTTGGGAAAAAAATAAAATCACACACTTGAAAGGCCCTTGAAAGATCATCTGGTTCTTGACAAAGGAGCACAGTTGTTAGCATCCAGCTGTCAGCACCTACAGGATCTGCCTCAGATTTTCAGCCAAATCTGCATTCTTCGAGGCATTCTCCACTCAGTAACTGAGCATAGCAGAGGTAACAAAGTCTGGTCTTGTGTCTATGCAGGATTTCTTTTTGCCCTGTACTCCACAGCTCCCTTCTATGTTGGTCAAGACTTTGTCAGATCTATGTAGCAATCTGAGGCTTCCTCTGCCAAATCCTCCTTCCTCCTCCCCTTCCTATCACAGGGATCAGATCACTGTCACTTGACAGAAGCTTTCCTGATCTAGTTAAGCTTCCTTCTCTTTTTCTCTTTCACTGACATTGCGTTCCCTAACCCCCAATATACTTCATGAACTTGTAACTCTATACCTACCTATATATATATATATATATATATATATATGTGTGTGTATATATACTTACATATATATATATATATATATATATATCTGTTTCTCAATATTTACAAGCATCCAACAAAGAAGCTATGTGCTATACCCAGAAATACAAAGAACATTTAAAATACAATAACCAAATAACCCAGTTTTTCTTCAGTGGGCAAAGATTTCATTTAAAAAAGATATGTGAAAGGAAAATAAGCACACGGAAAGATGCTCAATATCAGTAAGTCATCTGGAAAGCAAAAATTAAAAGCACAGTAAGATATATCTACACCCTTATCAGAATAACTAATATTAAAAGACTGACAATTCCAAGTGAGGTGGAGGATACAAAGCAACTGACACATAAATGGCTGATGGACGTATAAACTGGTACAACCACTTTAGAAAACAATTCAGTAGTTTCTCATAAAATTCAATCTAGGTACCATATGACTGAACAATTCCACTTTTAGTTATTTACCCAAGAGAAATGAAAACATGTACACATTAAACAACTCAAATAAGTACATTCCAGCAGCATTATTCATAATAGCCAAAAAAATGGAAGCAACCCAAACATCCAAGAATAAGCAAATGAACAAATAATGGTATTCCATACAGTGAAAAGAATATTCAGCAATAAAATTAAAAAGAAGAACCTAGGCATGCTCTGGTGGCCTAGTGAATAAGGCCACCAGACGTAGCCCACTTGCATCCCAAGTACCCAGGTTCAAAACCCAGGGCAGGGGGACCAACCAAGAAGAACAACTAAATAAAAATAAATGTTTCTTCCTTTTTTCTGTTCCAGCCTGCCTGCTTGTCTTTATTCCTGCCTGCACTTTTCCTTCAATAAAAAAGAACCCACTGTTACATGCAACCACATGAGTGAATCTCGAAAACGTGCTGAGTCAAAAAGTCAAACACATAAAAGAACACAATTCTATTAAATTCTAAACTGGTAAAACTAATCTTGATATAACTGAGTCAGATATTTGCCTCAGGCGATGAAGGATTAACTGCAAAGACATATAAAAGAATTTTCTAGCTTGATGGAAATTCCTATATCTTGACTGGGTAATGGTTACACAGGTGTCAAAATTCATCAAAGAGTACACTCAAAATGTATGCACATTATTGCATGTAACTTATACCTCAATATGGTGCACCCTGGTGGAGTAGCAGTTGGGTATGCCACATACATCCCAAGGTCCCAGGTTTGAGACCAGGGGCCAGGGAGAACAACCAGGACGAACAACTAAATACAATATTTTCTTCCTAACTGCCTGCCTCTGCTTGCTTTCATTGCTGTCTGCATCTTTCTTAAAAATAAAAATAAAAGATTATACTTCAGTAGTTTCAAAAAATGTATACCTGATATTTATAAATACTATACTAAACAAACATAAATACTATATTGAATACTGTTCATCGTTATTGCAAGTGGAATACTTATCTCACATTTCTAGCTGGTTATTGCTGGAAAATAAAGAAGTGCTTTGCTTATTTTTCTTAGATCCAGAGACTTTATCAAATTCCCTTGTTCTGCTTTTGGATTTCTAGTTGTGCAACCATACAAACAACAAAATTAATTAATTAATTAAAATAGTAATTCCATCTCATATCCAACATTTATACATATTGTTTTGTTTATCTTATTGCTTTCACTAGTCTCTATGTGAATGTTGGGTAATAGTTGTGATTACCAGATGTCCTCTCTTTTTTCCACTTTAAAGGAAATATCTTAACATCTAAATGTTTAGATTATTACTTGTTTTGATAAAAACTATCAATTTATAGTTTCTATTTTTTGTTAAGAATGAGTTTTAGTCTTTTTTAAATGACTTTTCAGCATGTATTAGTGTAACATGTTTTTTCTCCTTTAAATTGTTGATGCAATGAAATATGCTTAAAGATTTTCTAATATTGCAACTGTTTGTTTCTGAGACTAAAGCCTCTTGAATCATTCATTTTTGACAAGGCATTGGATCTCCTTTTAATACATTTTCATAAGCTAACTGGAACTTTGGCCTTTTGATAGGCAGACAGATAATCTTTATCAGCATAGATTAAGGATAGGTTTATGAAATCTTTTAGGGAAGTTTCCATATTTTTCTTTGCCTTAGAATAGTTAAAAATTAGAGCTTAGTATCTATCATTCCTGAAAGATTAAAAAGGATTTAACTATAAAGTTGTCAGTTCTCAATATTTTTATAACAGACACTTAATCCTCAATTTTTCTATGGAAATCAGTCTCTTCATGTTTTCTATTTGTTGGGTTAGTGTTATTAGAAAATAATTATCATATATTAGGTTTTCAAATGTGTTGCTCTTGAGCTTTATCTGGAATCAATATTTGGATTTCCCTTCTGCATCATCACTTTCTCTCTTATTTCTAACTTAGACTTATTCTTTTTTTTTTTTTTATCACAACCAAGAGAGGATGATCAATCTTCCAAGAATTTTCAAGGAACTAGGTTTTGGATGTATTTGTGCAAATTTGGAAATTTTCTATCTTATTCATTTTAATTATCTTTATTGCTTCCCTTACTACCATTTTGTTTATAAGAAATATAGTGAGTTTAAGTATTTTTTCTTTGCTAATAAAGACATTTAAGCTTATAGAACTGACTCTTAATTCAGCTTTCATTTCACCCCATGCTTTTTGGTAGGTAGTATTCTGATTTTTATTAATTAATGCAAATACTATTTTAATTTGCATTTTTTTGATTCAAATGTTACTGAGGATGGTGCCACTAATGTCCAATATTACAGCTAAAATTACTGGGCTCATTTTTACAATTTATTACTAATTTAGCTGAATTATGATTAGAGATATTTGACCTGTAAAATCTCTATTCTTTGTGGCTCTTAAGATATTTTTTGGTCAAGTATGTAATATATGTGTGTGTATGAGTGTGTGTGTGTATACCAGGATATACATAATAAATTATAACCTGTGCTACCCACCCACTCTCACACACATTACTCATGGTTTCCCTTACTTTACTTTTAAATTTTTCTCATAGCACTATTTATGATCTTTCAGCACGCCGTATAATTTACTAATATCCTTATTGTTTATCCTCTGGCAATTCTACGTGAATGTAAAATTCATGGAAGCTGGGAACTTTTATCAATGCCATTCACAGAAGCCTAGAGATGTCTGGCACAGGCAGATGTTCAAGAAAATGCTGGATAGATAAATCATCACTACAGGATCATCCAAACAAAGGTCAAAAAAAGGAATCGTGCCGTGTCCATTCATTCACTAAATGTGTTTCAACATCAACTACGTGACAGATCTTGCCAGGTGCTGAGTATATAAACAAGCCAAGCCAACAGTCTACTGTTGGGGCTCACGAGGAGTGGAAGCAGTGAAGGGTACCGTGAATCCATGAGAAACGTACACGTTTATAAATGTGCTCTTTATCATTTTACCGATCTCAAAATGGCCTCAGTATCTAACTCTCGGATTCAGTTGTCCACGCTCCTATAAATCAAAAACCGTAGAGCTGTCAAATTCTTAAAGCGCAGAGCCGGGATGCTAAAACGCGAAGTCCCAGGACGGTAGTCGCCCATCAACTTACTACCGTAAATGGTATCGCACAGCGCGGGTCTCCAGACCCAGACCACCGTGGGAATGGAAAGTGTTTCGCTAAGGGTCCCTGCAGCCCTCCGCAGACGTCAAGGCCAACAGGGTGCGGCCAGAGAGGAATCCGCGTCGCCCACAACAGCACGTCCACACTTATATCAACACAGCTCCAGAAGAGCACAGCGCAAACCACGACAGTGGAGGAACCCCCAAACACCGCGCACGCGCACGCACACGCGCACGCGCATTTCCAATCCAGCGTGCCGTTTTTGCCCCCGCCTCTCTTACCGGAAGAAGTCCCGAGTGCTTCCGGCGCCTGGCTTCCCGGTGCTTGCTGTGGGAATGTCGTGGTTTGGAGCTGCAGCTTTAGCTCCGGGTTCTGGAGAGGAGGGCGACGTGTTTGACGAAGAAGCGGATGAGTCGCTCGTGGTGCAGCGGGAATGGCGCAGCCACATGCAGAGACGAGTCAAAGTAAAGCTACGTGGAGCGTGCTGGGGTCCCTTAAATGCTGAGTTGTGGGGAGAGGGGCTCATATCGGTGAAGACGGGATCGCGTCCTGATCCCTCTCTGCCCTCCCTACTGCTTGCCACCCAGTCCAGCGGGTGTTCTGCTGTAACCCACCCAAGGGTGACTTGACGGAGTGTGAAATCAGCGCGCGTTCTTTGATCGCTTGAGGGTTGCGTTAGACGCTGGTTACCGACCAAAATAAACTTTGTCTGGACTTTGAAGAGATTGTAGTTTGCTGACGCTCACAGGGAAGGAGGCAGAGGAGAAACATACACTATAATAAGACTGTAAAGGCCTGTTCGCAGTTTTGATTTGGTGAGATCCTAAAATTAGGAGTGACGGAGCAGGTGAACGTATTGTCGAAGGACAATAAAGAAAAGTTATTATGGAATATTGGTAGTGAGGTTTGAGAGTATTAAATTTGGTTTCTTTTTTATGTTAGATATGAATTGCCTGTTTCTGATTTCATTGTCACACTGTTCATGGAAAAATAAGCTTAATATCACACACACAGTTGTTAACTGACCGCTGCCCGGCCAATAATACGGGTTTTGAGGAAAGGAAGGGTCTTATTGTAAGTAACTGACATGAAGACAAGAAGCAAAGTTTCTCAGATCTGTGTCACCGACTTGGGGTCAGGGCAAAAAGGGTTTGGGGGTGAGGGAGTAGAATATTGGATATTTGGTAATTTATTGATTCTGACTAAAGGAGGTTCCAGCTTGTTAAGCATTCAGGCTGCAGCAGTCTAAGGCATCTAACACTTTTTATTAGTATTTGCTGGCCCTTATCTTCAAAGTCATCAGGAGAACAAGATTCTGCCATCAAAACCCAAAGTCAAACAAAGTGATTCTAGTTCATTATTAAGCGCATCCACGTCAGCAAAAGAAGCTTGAGAGGGAATTTGATCAAACTTTACTGGCTTCAGAAACAATGTCCGTCAATGGTATAGTGGAGCACTCTCAGAACTTAGTTCAGAGTGAGGAACAAATGATGAGGTCCACTTCCACTAATATTGGATTCAACTATTAAATTCACTTGAGTCTGTCCTCAAATAATGACCCAGTAAAATAGTATATGATTAAGCTAACAATCGTGCTGTCAGTTCTGTTCAGAAATGCTTTATGTGAGAATGAAGCATCTTCTGAGTGCTGGAGTGCTGTAGGAGATTTAAAACAAAGTCTCAGCCTGCAGAGAATTTGCAGTTTACTTGAATTTAGGTGTCAAGCAAATATTCTAAAACCAGACCTCACCTTCCTCTTACTAAACCAATTTCTTCTTCCCCTCCTTCAGTTAATTGTCCAAGATCCTGAATAAAGTCTTCAGTTGCCTTGACTCTTTACCCTACAAACTGGTCCGGTCAATTGCCAAAGAACCAAACACATAATTCGACATGTTTCTGTGAAGCCATTGCTAAAACAGGATTGTTGGATTCTTTTTTACTGTATAAGATTCAATATGTGCCAAATAAGTCTAGACTTCAAAAATAGGATAAACCAATACAAAATTTTTATGTGAAGGATTGTCTGGTTTGGTTGTGTGACTATACCATATGTTATAAAATCTTATGTTTAATAACACAATAAAGGCATATTTCATGAATTTTCTGAATTCTATGACATTCTAGATAAGCCTACAATGGTTCGCTTGGTGTTAAAACATTCATTCCTGATTTTTAGGAAGGTTATAGAGATGGAATAGATGCTGGCAAAGCAGTTACTCTTCAGCAAGGCTTCAATCAAGGTTATAAAGAAGGTGCAGAAGTCATTTTAAACTATGGACAACTCAGAGGAACACTGAGGTAATTTTTAAAACTTAAATGATGAATTTTTTTTTTTACCCCTTTTTTAAAAAATTGAGATAATTTCAATTTACAAAGCAAATTAAGTTTTAGATGCACAGGTTCACTCTTCAACACCTCTGTGAGAGTACATCATATCTACCACCAAATTCTTAAAAATCCACCACTGTCCACTGAACACTCACCATCCTTTGCTAACACCTCCACCCCTCTTCCTCTCTGATAAGCCTCAGTTTTGTGATCAGTATTCAACAGTGTTTGTCTGTTTGCTTTGTTTCTTTATATTCCATATATGAATGTTACCATGGTATGTCTTTCCATTTCTGACTTGACTTGACTTAACATAATCCCTTCTAGTTCATCCATGTTGCAAATGGCAAAATTTCATGTTTTTTTTTTTTTTTATAATGTTAAATCATTTTAATCTCAAATTATCACTAATCTATATCTTACAGGAATTTAAAATATTTCAGGAATAAATTTTTTTAGTCTTTCCTATGTAGCAGACATAATATGACAGACTTCTAGACCACAAGTACATTATGAAGACTAGAGCTGGTAATAGAAAATGACTCCATTTTCTTTAGTCTTAAACACTGAATACCTTCAAGATTCCACCACAATAATGGCATATATCAAAGCCAAGTAGTCAAGTGGTACATAAAGCTAGGAATATGACATGCTTGTCCTCTGGTATTTTATACCTTTTAAACTGTCCTTTCTGGAGAAAATCAGAAAATGCTTCAAAGAATCACTAATTCTAAAAAAGTTAGGAAATAAAATTATCAAAACAAAAATAAATTTATTGGGGTGCACTCTAGTGGCTTAACAGTCTAATACACCTGGGAGCCGTCCCATATGCATCCCAGGTCGAAGGTTCAAAACCCAGCACCAAGGGGAATAGCCAATGTGAAAATGAAATAAAAATGAATACAGTGCTTCCTCCTCTCTTCCTGCCTGCTGCCTTCCTATTCTCCTTCATTCCTGCCAGCACCTTTCCTTTAAAAAAAATTAAAATTAAATAAATTTATTGTATTTGACGTTTCAGAAAATTCAGCTGTCAGGAATAGAATTTATAGTGTACTACAGTGGAAAAATGATCAAGTAAATGCCCATCTTCACATCAAATTTAATCTTTTCAAAGCTTAGGAAGTTTATTCCAAATCTTTTAGGTCGGTTGATTCATTTTTATAAAACATCATTCATTTTTACAACAGCTGTTTTATGATTTGATTGTATGAATATGAAATGTCAGAAAACAAAAGTACCGTCTATACTAGAAAAGTTAAAAATATGTATATTTATTAGAACTAGAAGGAGTCTTACCTTCTTCAGAATGTTTGTTAGCCTAGCAAGCTGTAATAAAGTGGGGAAATAAAGTTGCCTCAAAACTTTTCTTCTAACCTTCAATTTTAATGGCAAGCAACTGTGTGGTTAAAACAGTGGTTTTCAACCATTATTGCATCTTAGTGTCAGCTGGGACTCTTTAGAAAATAGTGGCCCCAATGGAGTGATTCTGGGGTATGGCCTGGGCCTTCATAGTTTTTAAAGCTCCCCGGGTGATTCTAATGTGCATCTAAAATTGATCACTAGTTTTAAAAGATGCTAGATGTCTTTAAAGGAGAAACTGAATTTTCTGATTGCTGTTTCTTTGAGTTTTATGCCTTTTTAACAGAAGCTACACAGTCATAAGTCAAAAATCTAAAATCAGGAAAAGTGGATATGGCTCTGGGAAGGGAGGGGGTTATTAATTATTAAGAGTTTGTATGTTTAAGTTTAATTGTTTAATCTATTGAAAGATAACATCTATATTTTTAATCCTGTTTTACCATTATTACCTGATTTAAATTTACTTATTACTAATTCATTTTTGCATGGTGTTATCTTGAAAAGAAACATAGAAGACAGCATCACTAATTCTGAAAACCTATGATTGTTTTATTTTTTTCTTTTTAACTCTTGTTTATATTTTTGTCCAGTGCTGTGCTTTCCTGGTGTCACCTTCATGGTAATAGTTCGTCTTTGATCAGTAAAATAAATTATCTTCTGGATGCAGTTGGCCAATGTGAAGAGTATATGCTCAAACATCTGAAATCAATCACTCCACAACCCCATGTTGTAGATTTATTGGACTCCATTCAGGACATGGACCTTTGTCATATAATTCCAGCCAAGAAAAAGATTGATGAAGCTAAAGATGAAAGACTCTGTGAAAATAATGCTGAGTTTAACAAAAACTGTAACAAGAGTCTTAGTGGGGCAGACTGTTCATCTTTAGAATGTTGTAGAACACAGGAGCATGCACATTCTGAAAACTCAAGCCTCACTTGGATTTTCGAACAGACAGACAGCTTAGTAAAACAGCTGGGAATTTCAGTAGACATACTACAGCACCTCAGACAATAATAAAAAACTCACTTACAGTGAAAATGATATTCTGAACATTTCTTAGAGCACTTTAACAAGCTGACCAAAATTTATACTGATTTTTACACTGAACATTTCATTTATACCATTGGTTATCCTTCATGAAAGTTTGAAATGTCCAAAATTAACACTATTAAATGTAGTCTAATCCTTTCTTTGTCACTGGTAATTTCTATTTTAAGAAGCTACTTGATGTCCTTGCAAGAGGATTTTTAATTTTTTCTGATTGTGATTTCTCTGAACTGTATCCTTCAGCAGAAGCTACACAGTCACAAGGGGAAATTTTTAAATCAGGAAAAGTGGATGTGGTTCTGTGAAACAGGGCTTATAAATTAAATAATTTATATGCCTAACTCTAGTATTTCAATTTCTGTTGAGTGTAACATACTGATAGATATGTTTTTACCCTAGATGAACATAGTTTGTTATTCATGTCTTTGTCTTTTTCACTACTACCGTGTGTCATTGTTTTTAAATTTCTGATCAAAATCAAATGTCTTGGGGCTCACTCAAGAGTCGAACATTTTTTAAGGACCTAACCCTGCTTTCTGATCCTGTCAACATGTGGTGATTAGGACCTCATTACCAGCTAATCATTGAAGTTAACAAAAATAACGTCTTGGCTGGCATTGTAAATAAACAGACATACGTATGTGTGCATAGATATATAGTTATATATTGAAATTAAAAGGCTGTAATAAATGCAAGAACCAAAGAAATGTTTATACTGATAATTAAAAATGAAACTAAAACTTCTTAGCTTCCTATTGATTAAAAGTAGGGACATACAATTCCATGAAGTATACAGGAAATACACTTCGTGCTCAAGCACTGATTAGCCTTTCCAAGTATTTGGAGTTAGTGTTGCCTAATACTGTGAGATGATTTCTGAACTGCAGTTTTGCTTCATATTCATATTAGAATAAAACATTGAAACCACAGACTTCTATATTGCCTTGCAGTAATAATCTTAGTCTACCACAGACAAAATTGGATTCATATTTTTGCTCCAGTACCTAAGAATAGCAAGATCAGGAAAGGATTTGTCACCACTTTTACCTGAAACTCAAAATTTCTTTGAAGTGCCTGACTTCAGAGGCTCCCAAATAAATAACTCGCTCCATTGATAGCTTTAATTGCTTGCTCACAAGTATTTAGATCTACCATCTCTAAAAGACAGACATACTGGAATCATCTGATAAAATAGGTCTTTTAAGAGACTTTTAAGTACACTGCTGTAACCTTACAACCTACACAGCATTCACAAGAGATTAAAAAACTGAAGCAACAAATTTGGAATCGGAAGACCATATAATATTTCATAATTCATTAAAACATGCTAAAAACATGAAGGGACAGTTGACAGCTAGTTTATAAAAGTATATCTAGATATAAAAGCTATTTTAGAACTTGGCTAATTCTTATACAGATTTTCCCACCTATGTGTGCAGCACAAGTATGTCCATATGTAATATTATAAACAGTCTGAAGTTCAGATGCTGCTCTGCACAGTAGATAGGTGTTGGGGACAGAAAAAAGAGCAGGGTCAGATTTGGAGCTGGCAAAACATCGAGGACACCAGGCCCCAAGCTTCGGGCCTGGGTCACCACATGAAAACACTGGGACAGTGTGTCTGTGACTGTTCTGCCAAAATAAGATATAGCAGTTTTGTTAGAGAGCAAAGGCTGTATAGGCAATCCAATGTAACTATAAACTTGCTCATGTAAGCTGCTTGAAGCAATGCTGTGTATGAATCTAATAAGTGACCCGGATGGTCAAGACCTTCTGTCTAAGAGAAGAGAGAGATCGTTGGCCCTCGACCCCAGCTTTCCTATCTTATATTCTGTCTTGGGTTTCTCATTCTCCTGTGGCACCTTTGCTCATCACCCCTGCTCCCTGGATCGAGCACCGGCAGAGATGAAATGCCAGCCTCTCATGATTCAGGTTGATGACACTCGAGTAAAAGTTCCACAAATGCACGCAGTCATCTTGAGGCTTTATCTAGTTTCACCCCGATAAAACTCGCTGAAGATAATACCTCTTGTGACCATTGGTAAAACGATATTTTTGTGGAAGTCAAGAGAATTTATGGAATTAAAGAGGCTGTCAGGCACCCTCTGATGGCTCAGGTGTTAAGTCTGTGACTGCAGTGGCATAGTCCACATAAAACCCAAAGACCTGGGGTCATAAACCAGGGCTGGAGAGAACAAAACAAGCAACTAGATAAAAATGTTTCCTTCTCTCTTCCTACCTGCCTACTTCATTCCTGCCTACTTCCTCTAAAAAGAGGGAGACTTGGGTTTTGTCTTTTAAACTTTAGATCAAAATTCCTGGACTGCAGAGGAATTTAGTGATATGCTCATTATACCTGTGTTCCATGAACATGAGCCTCTATGAGAACCAGCAAGAGTGAAGGGAAGAAAGCTTCCTTGCCTTGTGTCTTTTGCCTTGCCTCATGTGTTGTAGACCTGCAAGGAAAAGGCCCTAGATGAACAGAAATGTAAGCAGGAGTGCCCCAGAGTAGACATGAGTTGGAAGACCCAGCACCCAAATGATAGCCCTGGGTGATGTGACTTGTTTAAAAACAAAATTTCCACCTCTTAAGTTATTTCTTGATACTGACAGACTTGGAGTCTTGTGTTATATTTTTAAAGTCAGGGAACCCCACAATACACTGCTTTTCTGACAGTTGCTAGAGCTGTTGGAGCCACCACATTGTTTGCGATGCATAAACAGGAAGTGACCAGCTGGATTCACCTGTCTGCATTATCTCATTTATACCCTTAGCTCTGTTATTAACTGCTTCCATGGTAAACCGAAATAAAAGCAAGCCTTGAAAAAGTTCAGGCTTTGGTTTTCACCTATCTTCAAGCTACAGTTAAAGCTGTGTTGTTTCAGTCCAGTATCAAGAAATATATGTAGTGGGAGGATGGTATATAGACTAGGAATAGAGTTCTTATTTTTAAAATCTACTTCAGACCAATGGATGAAATAAATATTATACTACGTTAATGAACTACCAGACTGCTTGCTCTCAAATTCTGAAATCTCCATTATGAAGGCACTTTAACGTAATTGCCTTTCTTGCTTCTGTTCTCCCTTTCTGCCTTTTACACCTTACTGGCAGAGGAGTCTGCTGTCACTGACTCAGATTGCTTTCTCCCCATTCCTCCACCTCAATTTGCTTTTTTGTTAAAGTCTTAGAACTGCCCCTGACTTGTTTGCAGTCCTATTGCTAGTCTCCTCCATCATTGGACATTAGGAACCATGCCCTACTTTTACCATTCTGTTCTTGCCTTCTGCAGCAGTACTTTCTTCTACCTTTTACTGTTCTTTCACTATTTCCTATCATTTTGCTCTCTGCCCTTTAACTGCAGGACTCCCTAGAGTTTCATTCTTGGACCTTTTTGTTTGCTTTTATACTCTAACAAAATAACCTTATTCTCATGCTTGCAATCATAATATCCTAAGCTTTCGACCTCTATTTCCAATGGCAATTTCTCATACCTGTCTCAGTGACTTAGCATACACAGAATGTCTGAAACTGACCTCATAGTTCATCTTATCCCCTCTCTTTCCCACCCCGAAATGCTTTACCTTTGTATGTGCAATCTGTTGTCATTTCTGTTCACTCAAGAAGCCTTTTTAAAATCAATAATTGACACATAACACTAGTTTCAAGTGTACAACAATGATTTGGTATTTGTATATATTGTAAAATGATCACACAGTTAAATTTCCTATGATGAGAACTTTTAAGCTACACTCTTAGCAGCTTTTAAGTATATGATACCTACTGTACATTACACCTCCAGAACTTATAACTGGAAGTTTGTAAAAGCTAGAAACTTCATTCTTCTCTGCCTTTCCATTGCTGTCATACCCTACTTCTAATTGGGTGCTTTTGTATCTCCTTTATTCTCACCAGGTTTTTAACCTTTGGGCTTGTCTCATCGCCAGTGCCCCTCCGATCTAGCACTGCTCCTGTCCCTGCTGCGCTGTCACCATTAGCTCCCTACTCTGGTTACTTCCATAGCTTCAAACCTGTTATACCCTTTTTTCCTACTGAAGTATAGACTTGAATTTCTTTTCAAGCCCAAGCAGTATGTGAATCTGATTTCCCATGCTGCCTCTTTCCGTTCCACCACACACACTATACTTCTTTATGGACAATTTGACAATGCTGTATGGACAATTTCCAGTTCCTCGTTTTACGCCTTGCTTACTTTTTGCCAAAAAAAATGCTTTATTCTATATCCTTCCTTTCTGGTAAATTCTTGCTTATCTTTCAATAACAGCTTAAATTTCAACTTTCTAGATAGTTTCTCTCCCAGTATTTCTTCAGCGTGACTTAGAATATCTCAAACTTCATATTTACTCGGGATATTGCTATATTCATTGTGACACCCCCAGTACTTAGCATCATACCTTACACATAGATGCATATGAGATGATTGCTGGATGAGAGAAAATAAGTAAATGGATCTACTAGTCAAAATGTTAATAAAACCAAAATTTAGGATCCTAAAATGTGTCATGCTGGTGCAGTCAAAGTTGGGCACAGTCCACATACACCCCAAGGTCCCCGGTTGCATCCCCAGGTCAACAGAAACAACCAAAATGAACAACTAAATGAAAAGGTCTCTTCCTGCTTTCAGTCTCTGCCTTCATTCCTGCGTTAACCTTTAAAAAATACATAAAATATGTTATATTTCTTTGTTTTTAGGAGGGGAAACTTTACTGTTTCTCTTTATTTTGCATGTTAATAAAAATCCACATAACCAAGTGGTGTTTTCATCTTATATCAGGCTGAAGAGTAACATCAAGACAATATTTAGCAGTCAGTAGAAATTACACTATTCAATATTACAAAATATTGTTAAAATATGTAAAATTATATTTGCAGTGCAGTTTCAGCTATTAAGAAATAAAAGGCAACTACAAAAGAAAAAGCTGGATGGAAACACAAAAGTATTAGTTTGTAGCAGGAAACGTATCTAAACAGGAGTCGGAGGAAAGAAATAGCTAACACAGTATTTGTGAAAAACAGACACTATCTGGAAATGTCACATATTTGTTTAATCTTCGTAATAGCCCTATGCAGTAGAACTATTATTCCCATCCTACCTTGCCCAATTCACAGCTCCTAAATGGCATAGTTGACATTTAAAGTAAGGCGAAGCTGGTACAGTTCATGCTCAGGACAGAAACGGTATCAATGATTGTTAATTTCTACTTTCATGCATTTTTCTAATTCCCTCTTATTTGTATAACAAAATATGTGTAATAATAAGCAGCTTTAAGGAACAAAAATATGTTACATTTGGAAAAAGAAAAATACCATTCCCTACTCTAAGGAAATGATCTTTTATTATGTAGAATGTGAAATAGAAAGGTGTTTAGCACACACAGAAACTAAATAATTGAACTCAGACTTTCTCCATTCCTCAAGGATGATTTGTATCATATTTTGTGATACTGTTTAATTTTCAAAAATTCTTAATTTTCAAAACTGTTGGCTCACCTAACAAGTGTGTTTCTACATATCTGCTGAAAGGATCCAAGAGTTCTCAGTATGTGCCTAATCCCAGTTTTTTGCCCTGTAAATATTCGTATCTTTCCAGAAAGAAGTTTAACAAAGTACTGTCAGAACTACCTACCACAGATTCTACGATGCAGAAGGTACTGCAGCTTCCCTGCTTACTGAAATTCCCTTCTGGATGCTCTTTATTTCCAAGGAACGGTTGAATTCATTCAAGGCCACTGGGTGGTGCTGTTGCATCCTGATAGTGATGTCTCTTGCTTAGTCTTCACAATCACAGGGGCAAGAAGCCAATGATTATCCCTGAAACCGTGTCAAAACAGATCAAACCATTTTTAATATTGGGTGGTTGAGGACAGTGTTCTGGGGTATGTGACTAAATCAAGAAATCAAGCTGCCCGTTCTTTTTTCAATTCTAGGCTGACTTTTTCTAAATCAAAACATCACAAGGAACGCTGTTGACAAGAAAAAAATCACCTGTATTCGCCAAAGCTCTGAGGACTGTTAAACTTTCAACCTTCAATTAGAAATGACAACTTCCATAGACTTGAAGCATCTTTATTTTGTCAGGAAAGCCTATGCTAAACTGTTTGAACAAATCGATATACTTCACAGGCTTATAAACTGCTTCAACCATTCATTGTTTCAAAAGGTATTTACTGGATACCTACTATATTCAGAGAGAATACACTGATGTGCCAAACAAAATACCTACAGAAATTAGATCATACCAAATATAGAAAAAGCAACTTTGTCTTTTCACTTAAAAGTATATCCTAAGTGTCAGTCTCTGTCAGCAATAAAAAATAATTTATTGTCATGCCCTGGTGGAGTAGTGATTTGGTTAGCTGTCTCCGGCGGAAGCACAATGCACATATATCCCAAGGCATGGGTTCGTGTCCCAGGCTGTTTAGAGCAACCACAATGTAGAACTAAATAAAAATAAATAAAGTGCTTCTTCCTCCTCTTTCTGCCTGCATCTTCTCATTTTCACCCTATTTGCACCTTTCCTTTAAAAAAATAAAAACTCATTTGTTGAGGGTTTTGTATGTTCCAGGTACTTGGATAAACACTTTGCTTGCAATGTTTGAGAGTTCCCCCATCCCGCCAACAGATGGCAGACTTGAAAGCCCTTTGGAAACACTAAAGTTTAAGCTGCTAAGAACGGCTCTTCCCCCAATAGCAGTCTTCGTAGATTCACTAACCACCAGCCATCTAGCCTGGAATAATCCTTAATACAGGAATCCTATTCAGTGTATATGTGAGGAAACTGGGGGAAAATAGGATCTGTCAGGGTACTTGGCTCTGATCAGCGAATTGATTCTGGTCAACAGAAGTCCCATCCCCACCTGCCTATTCGTTTTTGCAAGGTCTGAGGGAACCAAGGAAGAACGAAGCTAAGAAGGTTTAAGGGAAGGCGACAGCAGCTTGCCCAGTCGCCACTAGCCACCCGCGGAACCGGCCTCTCATATCTGTGATCTGACTCTTAGCAACACCACTGCCACCACAAGTAATCTCTAATTACTCCGCGCGGGGGCGGAGGGGGGTGTGTCCATTCCCCTCAGATTTCAAATCCCAGGTAAGAGTGTCCATCCGGTTCATTGTTCAACCAGACAGGAAGAAGGAATATCTGATCCCTGACATTGGACAGAAGAGCCATGTGTCTCACCAAGCTTCATACTGTGGGAGATCCCTAAATCAACTCAGTTGCTGGGCATCCCTAGGGGAAAATTCAGGACTTTGAAATCAGATGTCCTAACTTTATATAATCCCTTTCTTTACCATCCTTCTACCTTGGTTTCTTTTAAAAACTCGAAAGTTCTTTAGAAGAGAGGTAGTTTATACACACAGAGCTTCCTGGGGCTATGACTACTGTCTAAATAGAGAACATGTGGCACTATGTTGTGTTTGGAAGTTTGCCAACTGATGACAGCACTGTTCCTGGTATCAGGTCACCAGTGTAAAACGCCTGCCAGGCAGCCAGTCCTTGCAGCAGACTTTTCTCTGGCCTTGGGCTGTTCTGAGCATTTACATATCAAAATACAGATTCTTTTGCTGTTGTTTTCCTTTTATTTCTCCTTTATATTACAGTTAGGGACCTGTCTTAATTTTTTCGATTATGTATATAGATAAGTTATATTATCTACAAATTTTATTTCAAGGTAATAAAGGGGATGTTATACCCTGTGAGTTATGAGAAAAGGTCTTTCTCTAAAAACCACTGCTTTAAAGAAAACAGCTTAGAACAAAATTTAGGAAACAAAAACTTTCCTATGTATCTTTCTACTCTTTCTTTTCTAAATCACTAATTTCTTCATTTCATCTTCTTGTCTAACTAGCTGACTCCACTTTATTCTTAGTGTCTGCTGGTTCTAGGACTTTTTAAACTTACAACCCACTATACTTGTCTGTTAGAGATGTTAAAATTTCTCCAAACTTCTTTTGTTCCTGCCTAGATTTAACGTATTACTGTGGACTTTGGGGTTTTGAAAAACTAGTGTCAACGTAGGTCTTTGTACCTGCGGAGAGCTTATAATCTTGGCAAGGCATGGAAGAAGGAAAAATTGTAGCTACCCCACATACTGCACCTCAGTGGTAGGAATTTCCAGTGTTTAATAACAAGAATCTTCTTTCAAAGGAGACAGCTTTCCCAGTGATATCAACTATGTGGCAGTTTGGTTAGAGGTTGTTCCCTCATTACATCTACTTACTTACTACTTACTTACTACTGTTCATAAGTGAACAGATTAAATAAGACTTCCCTGTTTATTCCCTTGTTGCTTCTGATTTTTAAAGAAATCACTTTTTTTAGCATTTTCTTTGAAACTTTAAATATTGCACAATTTTAATTTAATACCACCTAAAATAAAGAACTTTTTATTATATGTCACTTAAAGTAATTTTAGAAGCAATAAAAACCAATTTTTCTTATAAATTGATGCACTTTCTCCCACCACACCCTCCACCAGAGTTTCTGTGTTCTTTACCATTACTTTTCCCCTATACCCACCACCCATACCCCAAGTCCTATGTGCTGTTGATTTTGTTGAGATTTGATTGATCATTTGTTTCTTTTAATTATGTTCCACATATGAGGGAAAATAATTCTGTATTTCTCTTTTTCCCTCTGACTTATTCCCCTTAACATGATTCCCTCTAATTCCATCCAGATGGTTGCAAAGAGCACAATTTTATCTTTTCTAACTGCTGCATGAAAAGTGATAGCAGCAGATAAAAAATTCCTACTATGCAGCTTTCTATATAATTAGTTCAGTCACCTCAAGAGTGCATGTGTTTTGTAATCGTAAATTGAAGCTCTTTGTTGATTGTTTGGGAAGAACATTCTTAAACACATACAAAGGACTGATGATATTCCAAATCTGAAGTCTGTCTTCCTGGTGGAACATCACTTTTGCAATATCTAGGTTGCTTAATTAGAATAAGTAATGTTCAAACTTGTGGATGTGTTTAGAAATACTTATAAATTACCTTTTGTTATGTAATTGGGGATACCAATCCTGTTGGTTCTTAGAAGTCCCCATATTTGTGATAAAAATTCTAAGTTCAAACTCCTTTCTTAACTATTCAAGAAACCTTATTTTGTTTAAACTGCAGGTCTAAATACCTCTCCCCACCAATACCTGGGCATTAATCCTAAAGACTCCCAAACTCCTGAGGAATCTTAGTATTAACCAAAAGCCTGCTTCCTACCTATCCGGTAAGGTAATTGTTAGACTGCAAGACGTAACAGTAACAGTATAAGAGCTTACTCTCTTTTAAAATCTTGTTAGTGATTTAGGTTCTATCCTGAACTCCATGGGGAAACAGAAGTCTTATAAGAGATAAACATAGCAAGTTAATTATTTGCTGACTCTTTGAATGGATTTCAGAAAAGAATCAATACAGAAATATTTGATTGTAGTATCCAATACTGTCCTAAAGGGAAAATTTTCTACCACTGAGCACTCAGTCATGCTCAGGGACTTTAAAAGCCATTGACTTTAGCTTCTATTGCCTTGCGATTTTTGCCAGAACTAGTGAATAATCCTTTTAACTTCCCTCCTTGCTTGCCATTACTTCCTTGTCCACAACATCGCCAGATGTATCTTTCGAAAACACAAGTTCTTGACTATATTATTCTTTCCTATGTGTCTTCATGTCGGAAACATCTGGTCCCAGCCTTCCTCTCTAGTGTCATCTCTTGCCAGTACAACCAGAGAGTCTCACACATCAGTGACAGTAGCTTCCTAAATGTTCCATGTCTTTGTAAATATTTGTTGCTGTGCATGGATTAGTTTTTTCTGCTGGCTCCTTTCAACTCAACGAAAGTATCAACTCCTGTAGGAAATCATTACTCGTTCTCCCAGGTTAAAATAACAACTTTCTTCTCTTAACTTCCATAGCACCTCCTACATACCACATAACATGTTATAATTATTTCTCAGTGCTGTCCCATTAGATCGTGAGTTCTCTGAGGGACTAAACACATTTGGTAAAAATCTGATCCTGGATATTTAGTACAATGTTAGACACAACATGTGCTCGATATACATGTTTTGAAAAACAGCATTCCACAAGATCATTCTTTTGGCTTTCCCACAGTCTAGATGAGACTTACTTAAATTCAGCCACATCCCTTTTTTCTGGGGAAGAGTGTCTTGAGGTCTATGAGGATATTATCTACTGTAAAGGCATTAATGAATAAAGTGCTATAATCAGTCTGGCTTGTGAAGGTCTCTGGAAATTTCTTTATATGACTCAGTTTTCCAGAACTCAGTTGCTCCTGTTGAACAAAAAAAATTTGAAATCCGGAACACATCATAATAAGGACCTATCAAACTTCCAGTGAAACCCACCACATAGAGACCTTGTAGGAGCATTCATATATTTGTTAGGTTTTTTTCTTTCATCTTACCTTTTTTTCTATTCCTGAAATTCAATGAGAATTGAATCTTATAGATATATAGATTTATTTGGGGTTGCTTGTTGGGCCATGTGTTCAAAATTTTTTAAATGGCTGACTTTCTTTGAGCATGCTGTTCACTTACTGCGTTAACCATTTTATGGTACTTAATTATCTGTAATGCATGATTATTCTTTTTACTTCCAATTTTTTGTTTGTTTTGTTTTTTTTGTTAAATTAATTTCCAATTTGGAAATAATTTGACTATCCCTGACTTATCATCTGAAATTTAGTTGTTTCTTTGACATTTGTTGAATGTAAGGAATTGTTTGAGATCATTATTCTTTCATAATTTTTCCTGGATATTTTGTTTATCGGAGTATTTCTTTCAAATGTGAAAACAGTAAAAAAAAATTGTCAATCTTTTTCACAGTTGTGCCTAAAGTACTTAGACTGGTACCTGGTAATACTCAGTACTTAATACAGGTCTGTTCAATCGATGAGAAAGTATTTTGAATCAAATCCTTTTTCTTTTAAATCTCCAGAACTATTTCTAATACACACAAATTAATTCTTTTTTGAAATCAACAAAATCCTTATGCTTTTAATAGAAATAAAAAATAGTTCAAATATTTTCAACTTTTTCTGAAATAATAACTTTTTTAAAGTACATTAGCTTTATCAGATTCAATTATAGGACCTAAAAATCTTTTTTAAAATGTGAAGGTAGAACTAATGTATTTAAATTTTCATTGCTCTTACTTACTACTAATAAAGTGATAATCCATTGTAATCACTAATCCTGTGATGAGCCTTGATGTTTTCTGTAACTAGAGATAATTTACCTAAGTACTTGCCATCTCTGCTATAAAACACACTCCTGTTTGCCAGCAGGCCCCACGAGGCCTGTCAAGGGTAATTCCAGGATTCTTTCTGTGGCAGCAGCTCTTACAGCAGTAACAGAGCCTCTGAAACCAGGCGCAGTTGGGGAACTGCAGCCTGATTTCAGGAAGTTATGCCTGAAGGAAGCAGACACAGGATAAGGTCACACGTCACCACAAGACACCAAAGAGATGACTCACCAATAGTCCCTTTCCAAATCTTTGGACTTAGAGGAAAAAATCACCTGACATGTTACTAATAAAATATGTATGTGTTATGCTTTACAGGATGTGATTGTAGAAGCAGGAAATTCAGGACACAAAAGAACCTAATTTCAGTACAGCCTAGTCCCATCAATATGAAAGTCACGTATATAAATGAATTATTATTGAATATAATATTCTGTATTTAAATATCTAATATATTATTTGCTACGACACTGTACTAAGCACTATAAACTACAATAATATAGGTAAGATTCTCAACACAACTTAGATTTTAAGCATTTTAATTGCTGGAGATATTTTAAAAGACTATCATTACACTAATCTCACAAAGTTATGAAATAAAATGATGAAACAATGATTTATTGAGCAACTAAAACACAAAAGGTTTTACATGAGCAGTATTACTTTATTCTCATTCGTTTTAATATTATCTCTGTTTTACTGATAAAGAGCTGAACCACATCTACCAATTTCCAAATCCTACCCTGTGATCTTTAGCAGCATCCCCTTGTCCACTGAGCTTAATAATGCACTTTTATTGACTGCCTTTCTTTCTCTTTCACACTTTCCACTTCTCTGTCTGTCTCCTGGGATTACTTACTCTAAACAAAATTCACTCCTGGACACCTCTTCTGGTACAGAAGAAACGAGCACAGGTGGAAACCAGAACAAACTGGCCTAGTTCTGTAAAAGAACCTGTGAAGAATGTATGAGCAGTCACCTCTTACCCCACCTACCATATAGAAGGTACAGGGTCGAAGCCTTTCTGAGTACTCCCTCAGGTTTCCCAGACATTCCTCAAGTTTAGAAAAAAAATTTAATTACCCTGTGCTTCCTTCTCTTGATCTCCAGATAATATTTAGAACCACAGGGCCAGGGCCAGAACACAACCTCTTTGTGACATAGATACAAATCAGACCACTTCCTCAAGGTCTTGTTTATAAAAGGCCCACCCAGGACTGTAACTTTTTGCAACTTATACAGAACCATGTGTCTCAGCTATTCCCAGGTTCGAATCCTAAAGTTGATCCACAAATAAACTCTTTATTAAATTTCATAATTTCTGGGATCTTTTTATTCCACTTGTAAGAATTATTAGTTAATTTGTTCTTTATTTCAGTTGTCAATGCTCTATTAATTTGCCAAACCTTCCATAGCAAAGTACAACAACAGAGATCTGTTTTCTCATAGTTCTGGAAACTAGAAATCTAAGATCCATGTGTCAACAGGTTTAGTTGTTCCTAAGGCCTCTCTCCTTGACTTGCAGATGGCTGCCTTCTCGCTATATCTTCACATTCTTACTTTCCCTCCTTATAGCCAAATTTCCTCTTCTTATAAGAACATTAATCATATTGTGTTAGGACCACCTAATGACTTCATTTTAACTTAATCACCTCGCTAAAGACTTGGAGGTACTGGGGATTAGGACTTCAACATATAAACTGGGAACAGAGGGGCTGGCGGGTGGGAACCGTGAGTGAATGAATAGAGGAGACAATTCAACCCATAACATCTACCAAAGAAATTACTTCACTTAAAACTTTTTTGGTACCTCCTAGTGGCTTAATGGTTAAGTCCACCTGTCCACCTACATCCCAAGGACCCCAGGTTTGTGATGGGGTGAGGTGATACAACCAACATGAATAAAATGCTCTTTTTAAAATGCTTCTTTCTTCCTCCTTTCACTGCTTGCCTGCCAGTCCCTGCTCACTTTCATTCTTGCCTGAAGCTTTCCTTTTAAAACAAGCAAGCAAACAAACAAACAAAAAACCCTTTTTCTGGGCTTGGCTTCCTGGACAACATAAATGACATAAACTCAAACAAAAATCCCCCATAAAATATAGGGGATACTGTTTGGCACAGAGTGCTAAATGTTTCTTTAGGATTTTTTGTAGTAGTGGTCTGCTGGCAATGAATTTTCTTAGTTTTATTTATATTCAAATTCTTTTATTTCACCTTTATTCTTGAAAAGGTGTTTTTATTAGGTGCAAATTGTGTACTATGCTATATTTCTCTGGATTGTTTCACTTTTTTCTCTTTAATTTTGGATTTCAGTAGTTGATTACCGTGTGCCCAGATGTGGTTTCCTTTATGCTTATTCACCTTAGGGTTTGCTAAGCATTTTGAATATTTGAAAGTACTTTGGCCATTCTCCATTTTTTTAAATCATTTTCTTATATTGGCTACTGGGTTTCTGCCCTCCACGCACATAGTACAGAGTCAGCCAGATGTTCAGGCAGTTTATGCACATAAGCTGGAGATCCCTCTATGGCTCTTTTCTTTCTGGGGTATTCTTCATGTTTCAACTGAGCTTGCTTCAAGCATTGACTCTGAATATTTAACCCTTAAGATGACAAGTTTGTGAGCCAGTACTGCCTTGGGTGATGCTGACTGGAGCCTGCCCTCAGGTAGAATCATAAAAAATGGAAAACTCATTCACTGTCTTCTCTTTCCTCCAGGTGTTGATTCCTCTGCATCTTCTACCTGTTTTGATCACGTTTCTATGCCTTCATATGTTTTCTTCTATTTTCTCTATAGTTTATATTAGCTGGTCTGATACAAATCTTTCAATAGCTAATGGAAGTAAAACCTCATTTTTCCTTTAACCAAGAAAAGTATGTTCCATATGTAGATATCTGTATTTTATGTATGCCAATCCTGTTGCTCCCCATCAGAACATGTTTTGATTTTTTTTATATATATATATATATCTTTTAGAGATAAACCTTTTGGAAAGAGGGCTCTCCTATATCTTCTGATGTGCCTATTTCATTTTTCTGCTGAAAAGAAGCTGTCTTTTCTCCTGAGCCTCCCTATTAATAGGACTTTTACTTCTCATGACTAACCCTTCCAACCCTATTCCTGCAGATAAATAAGTAGAAGCATTATAGACTGGGAATTGTTTTCTGCATCGGAGGAAGTGATTGGGGCCTTTTCCAAGTAGTTCATTCAATTATTCTCTTTGTTGAGGAGGATATTTACATAGAGGGGTTTTCTGGAAGGTTGCATAGTAGATTTCTGATTAAAGGGTATTTGAGTTCACATCCAATGACATATCCACAAGAGGAAAAATAATTATCACCTTGAGACTTCATCAGAGGAGATGGAAAACACTGCAGAGGGACACAATCAGGCCACACAATCAACTCAATTAAGAAAATTTATGTGCAAAACTATGCTAGTCTCAGGGCAAGGAGAGGCGAAGATATTAAAGAATACTATGAACACTATAAACCATTATTGAGATATAATTTATATACCATATTACATATCTTTAAAATAATAATATCTGAAAAATAAGAGTGATTAAGCAACTTTCAAAGTAATTACAACAATTACAGATGAAGAGGAAAATGGTGTCTTCACTTCTTACAATTATTGGAGACATCCTCATACTTATACAAGGCTGTCTGTGGTGTCAATAAATGGGTCACTTTCAAGCCTGGAATGGTAAGGTTTAAATATGGGAAAATAAAGGTATAATATACAAGGAACTCATTTGAAAACTGTCTTATATCAAGCCCTCCTAAGATAAGAAGGAATCATACCTTTTTTGTTATTCTGGCTAAGTCTGTATATGGCATATTACTTTCTCTAACCCAGGGAAAGTTTCTATCCATTGACTACATCTTTTTCCTTGATGTCTGATAATTGTGCTAGAAAAGACAGACACAGTCACATATGAGTGAATGCCCCATCATTAAAAAAAATTTTTTTAGAGTTTGAAAAAGAGAGGTATTATTAGTTGGAACATTTGAGAACTGACAAAATTAAGTCTTACAAGATGTGGCAATATGTAAATTATTTCTAATGTAATTTAAATGTTTTCATCTTCTGAAGTACTCTCCTGACATTGCTCACCTTGAACCTGGCATAGGTTGAGGCTTATGTGCTGTGTAAGGATAACTGTATCCTGCTATTTGCCACATTTCCTTGAAGAATCTTCTTGTAAAGGATATGCTCTCTCAGGTCACTGTGTTTAGTAAATGAAATAAAACAGATGCTCAGTACATGGTTGTTGAGTGGAGGAAATAACTGTACTCAAGACATAGCTAAGAGTAGAAACATTAACATATGTTAAGTAAACAACTCATGTCTATACAAATTTCAAAGGAAAGATTTTAGAAGTAAATACAATTCTAGGCCTCAGAATTGACATTCTTTGTATTTTAATTTGTACTTCCAATGGTAATTTGTGCTTCAAACTTTTAAAGACATTTCTGGAATGTGTATTGTTAACTGTAGCATTTGCCATCATTTATGCTGGCAATGGAGACTTGTCCCAAGATAGAGTCATCTTTGCACAGTGGCTTCCTCATAGTAGAAAGGAGTCTATTGAAGTCTTAATAAGTGACAATATTAGTCTAGATATCTTTTCTGTAAGTATTCAAACACATCAATTTTGTTATCAGAATCTTGTCATCTATTAGAAAATAGAGAGTGGAATGTATGACTGGGAATATTTTATGAAGTTAATTTTGAGACTTACGAAGTCTAAGAACCAGTTGGTTTAAGTTTGTCACATCTCATTTTTCCTCACAAAGATGCCATTGCTGATTCATGTTTTTGCTTTAAACTCTGGAGAAAAAATATACCTCTGATCAACCAGCAAACCCCATCTACTATCACCATGTAAATGGGAAACCAGGATCAAGCAGCAGCACCAATACACTAAGATGCTGTGCTTGTGGTGGAGGCATTAGGGTGAGTTCAATAGATAATGGTCTAAACTGGATTGTTTTTCATTCTGGAAATATATAGTCATATATTATGTATACATATATATGTATATGTATACATGTATATAAACACACACAAATGTACATATATATGAAAAGATGAGGAAGAAGAGAGAGAGTGAGAAGAAATTGAGAGAGAGAAATTGGAAAATTGTTTATGTAAAGTTCTTAGACAACTTGAACTATTTAAAGCAAGTTTAATTATTGGTATTATAATCATAAATAATGGTTTCAGTGCTCTTTCAGCACCTAGTTCCTTTTGTTTCTATGGAAGAATGTAAATGATGACCAAAGTTGATTTTCTTCAGTATAAAGGTTTAGAACACATTTAGAATAATGTTTAGGTTTAACATTTTATCAACATTTAACATTTTATCAAAAATGACTAAACTAGAGTCTGTCAAATAAATCATATATTATGAGGATCAGGAAAATAAGCTGGGGATATTTAGCTTGGAAAAAACCACTTGGGAGGATATAACAGGAATCTTATTTATTTTGAAAAATCAGTTTGTAGAATAGGGTATAAACTTATATCCACTTTAGAATTAGGACCAAATGCTGAAATGACAATGAGGTATGCTTTAGTTCAATATAACGTGGTCGTCCAGCAGCAATGCTGTTGCTTTTTTGGGAGCCCTAACCCGATCAAAGTGACTGTGTAAGAATGGTCTGCAACCCACTGTGAATTATCACCCTAACTCATGAGCTTTGATGTTTAATTTTGTGTGTCAACTTGACTAGACCATGGAACACAGACATTTAGTCAAAAACGATTCTGTGTGTATCTGAGAGAGTGTTTTTCGATAAGATTGACTTTGCAATCCGCAGACCGAGAAAAGCAGATCGCCCTCCCTAATGTAGGTGGCCCTCATCCGATGACTGCCTTGAACTGAGAGATCAGCTTTTATTTCTTGCTTTCAGAGCTAAATTGAAGCATTGGCTTTTCTTGAATCTCCAGCCTGCCTTCTTTCAAACTGGTACTTAGGTCCTTAGTTTTTCTGGTTCTCAGGTCCTTGGATTAGAAATTACAGCATCATCTTTCCTGGGTCCCAGGATTGCTGACTGCAGGTCCTGATGGTTTGAGACTTCTCAGCTTCCGCATTGTGTGAGCCGGTTTATATGTATTGCATTTATTCTATTCTGAACTACACCCCAATTTCTCAAGAGCTTTAGGCGAAAAAAAACAAAAAACAAAATAATAAGATTTACTTTCGATGTTCAAATAAATAAAAAATGAGAAGTAACAAGTAGTGAAGAATTAATTTATTTAAAAATCTTAAGTAAGTAATAAGGGATCAACAAAATTGACAGAACTTTAAAAATTTAATAAGGGATCTATTGTTCTTAACAACTAACTTTTCAGGTAAAAGTTAGCCACCTTTGAATGCAAGCAACACTGATCTGGGGGAGCTTAAAATGCAAAAAATGTGCAGCTTAAAATTGAATAAAACAGTTGCATGTATATATGTATACATATATCCTGTTAATTCCATTTCTTTGGAGTACCCTGATATAGATGGACTGAGAACTTATCCCAATGCAAGTCCTGTCTTTGGTTCTTACAGGTGAGTGATACATGTTCTATTATCCTTTTTACTTATTGTCATCTTTGAGGATGACAAGAATTTCGGTTCTACTTTTAATTTCTTTTTTTGATCTATTTCCCAGCACTGAGTTACTTCATTAAGACATGATGTGGATTTACTACAGGATCTTTGACCTTCCTCCAGGGGAGCAATTTTTGAGAAACTTTCTGGTCCAGATCACTTCAATAATCTCCTACAACTTTAAAATCCCACTATTATATTAGTTTACTGCTCCGATTTTTTTCCCTTAGAAATTTAGCTTTACCTTTCCATACTCAGAAAAGAGAAAATTTAAACACAATGAATCACAAGTAGAATAGAGAGAAGGGAGTTATAGATTTTATATTTAAATAATCATTTCAAAAATATCAAAATCTTGAGATTTAGGATTTATACTTCATTTAATAAACCTTTACCAATTAAAAGAATGCTAATGTATTAAATAGCCAAATGTAGTCAGATTTTTATTTTATTATGAAATCTCAGATAATTCAAAAGAAACAGAATTTTATCTTTTGAACACTGCACAAACATTTGCTTCTAATTTTAAAACATTTCTATTTAAATTGTTTTATTGCTTTTATTTATGTTGCTATTTGCATTTAGGATATTGAATTTGTACCTCTGACTGTATTCCACACCCCATCCACCACCAGGGGTGCAATATCCTTTAACACTACTTTCTGCCCTCCTTCCTTCACTCCTACCTCAAACGCCCCTGTGAGATGTAATTTTGCATCTTGTGAATTTTATTGAGATTTATCTGTTCACTTATTTGCTTGCTCATATTATGTATATGAGTGAAACCATCTTGTATGTCTCTCTTTTTTTTTTTTTTCTGACTTTTTTCACTTTAGAATACTATCCAGTTACATCCAATTTGTTGTAAAGGGCACAATTTCATCTTTTTAAACACTGCATAGACATCTATTAAATAAATATATCACGGTTTCTTTATACAGTCATCTGTTGACTGGTATTTAAGTTATTTCTATGTCTTGTGGATTGTGCTGCTATGAAAATTGGGGTGCATATATTTTTTCTGATTAGTGTCTTCCATGCTTCTTTGTTACCATCTATTCATCCAAATTTTTTTCTTGTGTGAGAATGCCTGGATCATCTTCTTTTTTTGTTATTGCACATAGAATAATGAACCTCCTCCAACAATGTGTATTCCTTAATCCCTGGAAACTGTGAATATGTTAGGTTACCTGTTAAAAAGGGAATCAAAGTTGCAGATGGAACAAATCAACTAATTATATAGTTTTGCAGTAGGAAAAATAACATTTAATTACCTAGATGTGCTCAATGTAATTACATAAGTCCTTAAATGTGGAAGAGGGAACTGGGGATAAGAACCAGAGAGATGGCAGCATAGTGCTGCTGACTTTGATGATGAAGCAGAGCTGGTTCTGAACCAAGGAAACCAGGCAGATTCTACAATGCTGTGTGACCTTACCCCCTGAAATCTGTGCAGGACTTCTGATCTGCTGAAGTATTATATATATGTAAGATAAAGCACTGATATTTAAGCCATTAAGTATATAACAAGCTGTCAGTGCAGTAATAGGAAGCTAATACATTTATTCTGCTTTGTTTTTTGCTTTTCTTCTGCGTGGATTCCATTTCCAGTGAAATCCTTAATAACCTAGTCAAATTCAAAGATCACTGTATTGATTCACCTTCCCTTGAGTTCATTCTTTCTGTCAGAAAAATTAATTAATGAAACTACTAAAAAGTCCTGAAGGCAACAAATATGTTTATTGTTAGAAAGGCATGCAATTTAAAAAAATTGTCTTAGGCGTAAGGATAAATGAAATACAATTGAAAATTTTTCCACAGTCAACAATTTCTTGAATGCTTACACATTATTCAACATAGAACTCTAAGTAAGTTTAAAGTTGTTAAAATTGTTTTAAAAAGTTTAAAATTTAAAAGTTTAAAATATATATAGCAAAGTCCTTGGGAATACATCAAAGTCACCTGTGTTGAGTAAATGACAACTAAGAAGCAGAGATTCAGAGACAGGAAATGAAAAGAATGAGAAATAGAGAAAGTTGTATAGCTGATTGTTGGAGTAGAAAAATAGAGAACAGAAAACAAAGAGAGGAGAAAAATGTGGAAAAATAAGACTTGAGAAGTGTTGCTGTCTTGACTTGGATTAAGTGCCAACATATATTTATAGAATGGCTGACTTACATACTATGATTTCTTAGTAAAAAGCTTGGAAAGAGGTTAACACTAATTAACATATGTGTTAGACATGATTATGTTCTAATTAAAATTTCACATTTTCTGGAATTTCATTCTACATTATAAAATTTTAATAATTGGTTATTAATCCTCAGTATCCACTGAGAGGCAGTCTTAACAATCAAGTTTTCAAAAAGCAATCAGATTGGAACGTAAAAGAGGCCTTCATCAATTCTTTGATTCGTTGTATAAAAGGTTTAGGACTTGTAACTGAAATAAAACTGAACCACTGTATGACTCAGCAATTCCACTTCTGGGTATAGATCTAGAGAAAATTAAATCACTATCTCGAAGAGATATCTGCACAATTGTGTTCATAACAGCATTCTTTAAAACAGCAGAGACATGGAGAAACAATCTAAATGTCCACTGGAGTATACATGGGAAAAGAAGAGCGGTGTATGTGTATGTGTTTATGAATATTACTTCAACCATTAAAAACAGAAAAAGGAAATCCTGCCATTGTGACAACATGGATACAACTTGAAAACATTATTGTTAAGTTAAATCAGTCAGCAGAGGAAGACACAACATTGTAAGGTCTCACATAGGTAGAATTTAGAAAGATGAAAATCATATAAATGGAAGATTAGCTTGATGGTTGCCACGTGCAGGGGGTGAGGGGAGTGGGAATGGGTGAAGGTGGAAAAAGTATACAAACTTCCACAAGATCAAAAGTTCTGGGAATACAATGCATAGCATTATGACCGTTGTTGACAATACTGTGTTGTATATTTAAAAGTCAATAAGGGAACAGATCTTAGAACTTCTTGCCACAGATATGCCCCGGTGACTTGGGCATTAAGTTTGTAGCTCTGATATAGTTCATGTAAAGTCCATGGACCCAGGTTTGGGACCTGGGTCCAGGGAGGGAACAACCAAGATGAATAACTAACTAAATAAATAAATGTGTCTTCCTCCTCTCTCTTCCTGCCTGCCTACTCACCTTTATTTCTGTACTCATCTGAGTGTGACGTAATTGTTAAAAATTATGACAGAATTCATTTAATATCAGCCAAAGTCAAGCTTGACTTATGAATCAAATGAAGTCAGATTTTTAAATCTTTCTCATCACTGTAAAACATATAATCAGTTCACTATGTCAGAAATCTAACTTTTAGTAAAATAGTCACTTTTCCTACTCACTTCTCTTTCCTTCTTTTCAGTGAAAGTTATCCAAGAAAACAAAGAAGAGAAACCACAGGGTGACCGCCCTGCCATAGATCTAGAGAATAACCAGGCCAGAGAGCAAGAGGACTGCAGACTCCAGAAAAAAAAAGAGACTGAGACATGATATGATGAAACATTTTGAAAGTATTAAGAACATCTGGATAGCAATTATACAAATGAAACAACAGGGCAAATATCCAAAGACAAACATTTCTTTTAAAAAAAGAATGCAATCATATTTATCCATTTGGATCTACAGTAAATTATATGTACCTCATCATAATGATCTAAGCATTCCTTATTGGTTTATCCGAAATAACGATGTTATCAAATTGAGAAGATGGTGAAAGCTGTGGGGAGGGAGGTGTTATAACAGTCACATCTTTATCCATCAAAATTGTAAGTCAACATAAAATGTAGTTGGTAAAACCAGAAATGAAGGGGAAACACACAGTGAGAAAGATAAATACTGGAAGACACAGATTGAAAAGCTAAAAATATTTGCCTTGGAGACAAAAATTACAGGAAATTTACCGTCTACCGACAAAAGTACTTCAAAATGAATAAATTAATCTTAATTAGAAAGGGATAATAATTTAATATAGTATATGATCAGGTGATTACGTATTATACATTAGGACAAGGATAGGTAACTTAAGGCTAGTTATGTGAGGCAATACTTAAACATATTGTAGTATTCATTACCATTCTTAATGAAAAGTACCATATGGTAATTTTCATTATCCCTCCTCCTTTTTTCTTTCCCATTCCTCTGCATATCTTATTTCTTCCTGTCACTGATACACTGTTAGGATAACAACCCGCCTCTCAGTCCAGTGATTCTATCATATCATGGACTAGTTCTTTTATCAGTCTGCATCCTCCAGAGATGGAACCAATTATATACAGAGACATTTCTTTTAACAAACTGGCTCATATCATTGTGGGAACTTGCAAGTCCTAAAGTCCATAGATCCATTGAGTAGGCTGTAGAGTTAGTTAGGAGTTGATATTGCAGACTTGAGGAAAGATTTCTTTTCCAGGAAACCTCAATTTTTTTCTCTGAAGGCCTCCAGCTGATTGAATGGAGCCCATCCATTTCCTTAAAATCAACTGATTGTAGGTACACAATCTACAAAAGGTTTTCACAGCAACACCTGGATTAGCATTTAAATAACTGGATACTATAACTAAGTTCAGTTGATACAATTAACCACCACAGCCCCAGTTTTTGAAAGGTGGGGTGGCAGTCACCAGTCCAACTTACACATGCCTGGTTCAAGAGTGCACACATGACTCCCACCAGACCATTCAGAGGCCTTACCTAGGATTTACTAAGGAAACTGAAAAAAAAATTTGTCTTCCTCTGTCATAGTGGTAGCCATGAAGTACGAGGATTAGAAGATACCGGTGGTCACGTGAAAAGTCATTACTTCTGTACTAGAAGAATTTGATGCTAACTACGGAAAGAAATAAGGAAAAATGACCTAATGATCAATGAGACCAAGATACATTCCTATATTGTTAGTTTTTTCATATTTTTTTCAGTTCTATGATTTACTCTCTTAGCATTTCCTGTTTTCCCAAACTAAATTGAGCTGAATTTATGTTATGTGCAACCAAATTTTTTTTGACTAAGACAAGAAGATGGTATCATTGGGCTATAAACAAATGGTCATGTTTCCCTCTTCTTTGGGGCATGTGGTAGGATTATCTGCTTTGAAGTGGCGTAACTGTGTGGCTGGTTTTGTAAATGAGTTACTAGCAGAATTATGTCACTTTATGTAGGATTTGCCAGAATTTCATTGCTTGCATTGATTGTGGAAACACGTGTCAGTTGATGGCTCCAGCAGCAGAGCTTCTGAGTGACAGTAAGCAGCAGAGAATCTCAGCTAGCTGGCATTGTGCATGCAGCATGAGCAAGCAATGAGATTCTGTGATGTTATACCATGAGACATTGAGGGTTTCTGTTACTGCAGTATAATCTAGTTTATTTAGATTAACACCTTCATAATATGTCTCATAATTCATTCATTTAAAAAATCAATATTGATCTATGTAGGAATGTAACAGTACAGAAAATAGATTTAATTTCTACCCTCCCAAGCGAGTAAGAAAGACAAAAAAAAATTCCAATATAGTGTGACATGTGTCAAGAAAAGTATAGGGCACAAAGTGAACATATACTTGTGTCACCAAGAGCAGTCAGGGAAGGTGCAGAAAAGCTTCCTGGATGAAGTGACATTTAAGTTATGCTGTTGAACAATGGGTAGGAATTTCTGGGTGAGAGGATGTAGGTGGCTGGAGCGGGAGGGGTAGAGAGATTTTCTCCAGGCAGGAAAAACAGTAGAGCTAAGAACACAGAGAGGTGGTATCTGATTTTAAACATTAATCTCCTCCCATCCAACCCCCTACTTTTCTAGACTGAAATCAGAATTGCAACATATCCACTGATAAATTATAAAGATGTTATTACAAAGTAGTAGTGTTGGTTAATTGCTAACTAACAGGGTCATTTCAGACTAATGCCATCTTCGTACAGCCACGTTTGTACAATTATTTTAATCTTACTATACTTGAACGTAATATTTTACAAGTAATAAAAATGAAAGTGCTGCTAAAAACAGAATAATTAAGACAAAGGCTACAGAAATCATTAGATTTAACCAAAGTTGTTAACCTTTAGTCTAAATCATTAGACTTGAAGTTGATTGCCTACGAGTCTCAATGTGAAGGAAAAGTACTATATTTAAGCTCATTTAAGAATTATTGGAAATTTATCCTTGATTACTAATATATAAAATGTAGCAATAAAGGAAATCATTCAGTAGAAACCTTGCTTCAGATTTTAAATTTTGATCCCTTCCCAGGCTAGTGATATTTGGCATACTTCCTTGTAATGCTGGGCAGAGACAATGAGTTATCGATCCTGTCAATCTTGATACCATGTGTCTTCTACCAGTTCCCATGAGCCTCATCAGAAGAGTATTGATGACCCTGTGTCTGTAACATCCCATCAACCAGCAATTAATTTTAGTTCAATTGTTAAACCTTCTTCAGAGTCAGTATGCTCTCCATTGTGTGTGTTGATGGTGAGAACTCAGATAAACATTGTTTTTCACTTTCAGTATAGTATTCCGTAAATTTCCTGATATTCAATACTTTATTATAAAATAGGCTTTGTGATAGACGATTTTGCCCAATTGCAGGATAATTTAAGTGTTCAAAGCATGTTTACAGCAAGCCAGATTAATTTATGATGTTCAGTAGGTTAGGTATATCAAATGCATTTTTGACTTCTGATATTTTTAACCTATGACAGGTTTATCAGGAACTAACCCCATCATAAGTCAAGGAAGATCTTAATAAGAATACAGGAGCTAATAGAAACTGATGTTGGGTATGTGGTAATTTCTCTGAAAAGTAACACTACCTATAAAATGGAGCAAAAAAGTAAAATAGGTATAAATTTTCATAGTGAAATGCAGGTCCAAGGCATATGTTATAGACTTTGTCAAAATGTATCAGTATTTAAAAATATAAAATTGATTTCTTCGATGAAATGCACAACTTTATAGTTAACAAGTATAAAAATGTGTTCAAGATTGAAAGACTATGAAGAAATTTGTAGAGAAGTATGGAAATTAAATAGAATCAAGCATATCTACTACTCTTTTCAAGGGGAGTATTTCATTTGGAAGATCAATCCAAGCACAGAATAGCTTCTTAAAGATGAAGTTTATTACATAACAACAAGAATCAATTTTGGAACTAGTTCAGTGATAGGACAATATAGAAAACATCATCCAATGTACCTTAACCATAATTACATCTTAAATAAAAGAATATAAAAATACTACACAGCTGAAAATACAAATTTTATTTAATATCATTAACATTTCTTTTAATATATCAGGAAATATTCAAAGAAACTCTCAGTAGTATTTCAAACTACACAAATTCAGAGTTTGTGACCAAAGCAAAACAAAAAGCTGAAGATTTCATCAACATTA
This sequence comes from Solenodon paradoxus, assembly GCA_004363575.1. Taxonomy (NCBI): domain Eukaryota; kingdom Metazoa; phylum Chordata; class Mammalia; order Eulipotyphla; family Solenodontidae; genus Solenodon; species Solenodon paradoxus. The sequence continues at coordinate 498,525 of RJWH01000722.1, read as the reverse complement.
TGTACACAACGCAATGTTTTTCCCTTTTTTTTTTTTTTTAATCCCCAGCCCTTGGTCTCATACCTGGGTCCTTGGCCTCTGCATGGTCTGCACACCAGCTACCTTAGCTGCCTGAGCCATAGCTTTTCTTCTACATAGAAAAATGTTCATCTCTAATACAATTTTACTTAATATAACTCTAGACAAGTGAATGCTATCATTAGACAATGAAGACTTACTCATTTAACATTTGCACTCCTTAAGAGTAGTGATTAGGTCTGTCATCTCCAGATGAGAGCAGTTCACATACATCAAAAGAGCTTATGTTCACATCCTGGGTCCAGGGGACAAATAATGTTAACTAAATAAAATGTTTTTAAAAAGAGCGAGATGCAGAAGCCACCAATCTAATGGACAAATTTTCATCTTCTTTAGGGGTAAACATTGAACAAAACCTCTCAGGGCTCTATATTTTATTTGATATTTATGATTAAACAATGATGGGAACAAGAGAAGATTCACAGGAATATTCATCTTTATTCTTCAGACAAACATGTAACTGCATGTAAATTCTTATTATATAGGAACATGAGTAATATTTTTAATAGAACATTCCAGTTAAGTAACTGCAGTAGACTAAGCATTAATTCTAAAACATCTCTGACAAAAGCCTGTCTACCATATACTTTCCCGAAAAGCATATATTATCTGTAAGCAGCACCAAACTTAAGAATTATAGTAAGCCTTCTCTTTTACCTTTTACTCATTTTATCTTTATTAATGCATAGGATTTGATCATTAATAAAAATTAAACTCACAAGTCAAGAAGAAATCTGTGTATTTCATAACAATCTTTCATGTTTTTTGAGTTGCTCAGGCAGCAAATTTAGGAGTGCTCATGAGTTCTATTGGATATTAGTGCTAATTATTAATATGAACTTTCAATCAAGTCTTTTTCATTCAAGTACCTCAAAGAACTTTTAAAGCATTAATTTACTTCTTATAATATTTCTGAGAGGCAGGCTGGTAGAAAGTTACCTGTTTTACAAAGAAAATAGGGCCTACAGAGGTCAAGTGACTTAACTCAGGTCACAATGAACAAAGAACTAATAGGGACTCAAGATCACTGTCAACATTTTTAATTCAGTTTTCATTATGATCGTTTAACAAACTAAATGTATTTCTATTCTAGGAAAATTGAGAATATATATTTAAACACTCTTGTGAACGAAAGGTGAAAGTTCAATTTTTGTATTCAGAAATGCTGCCATGTAGAATACAGAATAAAACAAAGTGTTTCATTTGCTGCTGTAGTTACTATTTATGGAGCTTTTGCTATTTGTGACTTTCTGAAGCTTGTATTCAAAATGATCCAATGTATTTCTGACAGCTTCGAAATGTTAGCATAGCTGTGAACAACCAAGCAGAAGCTGAGGCAAGCTGACTAATGAATTCAAGGTTATCGTTCATTTAGTTCGCATTGCTCACCTTTCTTGAATTCATCCTCCTCCTAATTCTCGATTCAGCAGATATTTGTGCAACCTACCATCCTCAATCCTTCACCTGTTGCCACTTTAAGCTGCCTATTATGATGCTTTTAATAGATGAAGAAATTACAAGATATTTTTTAAGAGATGAAAGAGGAAGAGGAAGCACTTTTATTTTGGTTGTCCTCCCCACCCACCCCTTACCTTGGGCCTTACATGGTCTAAGTCCCAGAGAGTTGGCGCTTATAGTGAATTATTAAAACAAATGTTTTTGAGGAGGAAGAAACACTTTCACTTACTAATCCTGGTTGTTCACAAAGGTCCAGGAGACAAACCCAGGTCCTTGGGATGTGAGCTGAACTCCTAGCAAAGGTAGCTAACCAAACCACTACTCCATCAGGGTGCCAAATTTTAGAAATAAAAATGATATACATATTTCATTTTACAAGTTTATGATGCTTTACTAGTTACCACTGTCATATTGTTTCTTGGAAGCTTGAAGACTACTAAGCATTTGAATAATTAGCCTATGGATGGGCATTTGTCACACATGGGGATTTAAAAAAAAAAAAAAATTTCAACAATTTCCCAAGAAAAGGTAGGGAGAAAAGAGAAGTGGTTTTGAAGTTGTGCTTAATTGAGACTTGGCTTGGATGTGATAAGTCTGTGATGTTTCTAACTTCAGTCCAAATCCTTCCCAGAGCTCTAGACCCATATAAAAACGGACATTATAGGACACCCCTGGTACAAAACTCACCACATATAAAATGTATTCATTTTCTGCTATCCCCTCATTCCATTTCAACCTTTCCTTGTCTCATTGGCAAAATATACCTTTGTCCTTCTCAAAGGCAAAACAAGGTATCACCATTGCCACTTCCATACTCTTACCCAGCACTTGCCCCCAGCAACAGGTGATCTAAATCAATTTAGTCTCTTGAATATTTTAGGAATCCATCTTTTGATGTTCACTGCCAATCATACAAGAGCCCTTATTCTCTTTCTTATTGGTTTCTGTAATGGCCCACCTGTAAGTTTACTGCTTGCCTCCTACTCCCCTCAACAAATTTGTTCACCAGCAGCATAAACTGTAAATCTGTCCAGGGTCATTCCTCTATTCGTGGAATGACACTTCATGATTTGGCTCCTGCTAGTGTCTCCAGTCTCTTCTGCCCTCAGCAACCCAGGATTGAACTTTTTAAGTCCAGCAGTTACTCCTCAGACTTCTCAACACACATTATTTGTCCCTGTGTTGCATGACCTTTCTGATAGGATCTGGATTTGCCACCCCATTTCCTATTTTTATACTGGAAAATCCCTATTTATCTTTAAAAACTAACACAATTAATGCCCATTTTTTCTTCTGTATACCTCAATAGCCCACACTTCAGCTGTAATTATTTGCTTTCGTGTTGGCCCAGTCTACTGGGTACTCAGATGGCCAGTGACAACCAGAGTTGGTACTCAACTGGGAGAGGGAGGAAGGAAACATTAAGTGTACAGAAATAAGACTGGCAGGTAACGGATGTTAGGTAAAAGATCTATTTCGAACCTGTGGAACAAGTTAAATAAAGCAACCGATTTCGTGGCACTACTTCCAACTTAAGCTACCAGATCAAAGCATGAAACCGCAGAACGATCTCAGGCCACACCAGATCTGCAGTATTGTAGGGAGCAAGAGCCTTCCCAGAAAAGCTCCAGACCTCTATCCGCAGAAGCGAGTTCTCCCGGGATCAGTTAGACATAGGGCCCGGGGGCTGTCCCATCTGCTAGGATTCTGCCCCGGAGGAGCTACGTCTCCGGGTCCTCTCCAGAAAACCCGGGTCTCAGGAAGTGGCAGCCTTCACCCTCGAAGGCAGGGGTATAAGGGGCAACCCCCTGGAAGCAAGATGGCTGCCTCCGCTCTCTCCTCCTTCCCATAAGAACTCCCTCCCGTTTTCCAGAAGAGACAAGGACGTCGCGGCGCCGACGCCGAGATCCGGGAACCTCGGTGAGGACCGTGGCCACTGCCGGCCCAAGGGAGGTGACTTCACCTACCCAAGCGCAAAGAGCCAGGGTGGGGCCGCTCGAAAGGCAGCGCAGCCCGCCCTCAGCAATGTGGGTGGACGCCGGCCAGCCCGCGCCCCGCCAGCCATTGTTCTCCAGCCGGCCTCCAACACCCTCCTCTCCGCCCGCGAAAAGGAAGTGGCTCCCGCCTGGCCCGCCCCACTCCCCAGCGCCCCGGAAGTGATCAGAGGCGGCTGCTGCAGAGCGGCCAGGAGGAGGGTGGATCTCCCGAGAGCGGAGCGCCTGGAGTCCTCCTCCTCCTCCTCCTCCTCCTGCCGCCCAGGCTCCGCCGCCGCCGCCGCCGCGGGTCCGACTCCTTCTGCCGCTCTCGGAGCCGAGCCTCCCTGACTGGCGCAGAGCACTCTCGGGCCGGAAACAGCTCAGCCGCTGCTTCTGGAGCCCACGGGGCGGCGATCCGGCTTGCGGTGCAGGTGAGCTATGCCCGCCGGGGCCGCCTTGGCTGGAGGGCTTGGGGCCGCCGGGGCGGTGGCGGGGGTGTGTCCAGGCGACCGCGGGCGGAGGCCCAGGCGCCGGGCCGGGCCGCCGAGATTGCACATCTCAGGGACGAGGTATCCGACGAGCCGGCGCTGGAATCGGGGTGCAGTGCTCACAGCTGTGCTAGCGAGCGCACTCCCGGGAGCGGGCGGCTACGACGAGTTCTCCAGCACAAGGTAGCCTCTTTGAGTTGGTCTCGTTGGAAGGTCACCTGGCATCTTTGGCCTGCCGCGCGAGGTTCCTGTTTGGGCGGTGCCCGCGACCTCGGGGGGACCCGCCGCCGCAGTCCCGGCTCCTCACTCAGCCCCTCTCCTCCCCTCCCCTTTCTTTTCATTCGCTGCCTGTACTAGAGCAGTTGCTTTTAAAGCATCTCTGCCAACGTTTTGTGCCAGTTAAAGGAATGGCTTTTTCAGACTAAAGTCATTAGATTGTCCGCACTGAAGTGAATAGCCGGTCTTGGGTTCTTGGCGCTGGTTTATCCCATATTTGAGTAACCCAACCTAAGATACCTGGGAGAGGAAATAGATCTGTCGAATGAGAGGGTGTTACCTCTGTGATTTGTCCCTAAAGGTTTTCCAGAGTGAAGATGTGATTTGTATGCTTTAGCCTGGGTGTATGTGTGTAAGTGGGCGGGGGTGACGGCGCAGAGAGGTGGCAGTGTTGTTTCAAGATTTAGGGAGAATTAGGGAGCTAGCTGGCCTTTACGTGGAAACCTGAATGTCCAGACTTTTGAGAGCTCAGCTAAGTGTCACTGGGGTTGTGTGAGAACTCCAGGGCCACACCCTACGTGTCAAGATATAAAGCAACTAATTTATAAATTGTTTTATGTGGGGGATTGGGCCCGGGGGAGCGTCTGTAAAACGTGTCATAAGTTAATTCTTGCCTCAAAGTAAATTATAACTTTAATTAGGTTTCCAAAATTGATAACAAATTTCATTTGTAAACTCACAGTAGAAAGCATACTTTTAGGTTATGTTTATTAATGTATTTAAATGTATCTTTTGTTTCTGTTTTTCCATCTGTATTAATAAAATATTATTAAAAAGTAACTCCTGTACTCTTGAAGCATTATGTTTAGACTTCATTTCTTCAGGGCAGGAGCAGTGTCTTACTCATCCCTATATTTCCACACATTGTGCCTAGAATATAGAAGTTATTCATGTTTTTCTTCACTGAATGAATGTGTAGGTAATCTCTGTTACCTTACAGGAGTCATTTATTTTGTTGGGCTAAGATTTTTGTTTATGTTTGTGTTTTTGTTCCATTTTATTGGCACATACAGTCTGTCCTTTTCTTTTGGTTCTTTAGCGTGGTCAAAAAAATATTCAGGAGGAAACTCACTGTCCTTTCAAAACTATCCTCACCTGAAAAGTTAAAATTATATTTTCTTATTGTGATTGAGAGTTTTAATAACTTGTATTCCAGTGTTAAATGTTTACTATTTGAGTATGTTTGTTCAGGGTTATCAAGAAGCAATTTCCTGGTGATAAAGTCCGTTTATGTTTGGAGTTGATAAGGATAGCCTATCGTAATCAAAAAGAGGAAATTGAAAGTTTCCTCTGCTTGGAAAACATAGTGCATCATAGAATTGCTTATAGTGGCTCATATATCAATACATGAAATCCTCTGACATCCTGATATGACCTTGGCATCATTTCCCAATAACCTCTTCACAGTTCTTTTCAGAGATCCAGATGTTGTTCTCCATTGTGTCTGCTGAGTGTGCAGTCATCTCTATCACTTATTTTGAAGCAGTTCTTCACACAACAATTCACAAGGCTTTGGGGAGGGGCGGGGGGGCTAATTATAGGAAAGAATCTTGTCTACCATTTTTGTAGGGAGATAATTTTTGTCTTTAGTTGTATGGTTGAGTTGCTTTCACTTTAGGAACATCCAGATTAAAAAAGTGTTGATTCCTTCTCTCCTCTCCAAATAACCTGTAGTGGTCCTGTACTGGTTTTCCAAGCTGAGCTTCTACAGAACATAAATTAATGTACCAGTATCACTTGTTGTATATGTGTATATATCTCTATAATATGCACTTTTGTAATCCTTAGTAGATGGATTACAAGGAGAGTTGCTTTTAAAATACTGGATTAAGAGACTGAATATAAATGAGGAAAAAGTTATGATTTTGAAGAAGTAAAATTAGAGTTTATGGTTTTCATTGTTTTAGAAAATGTTTTCATTCTTAGACACTAAGGAGAGGAAAACCTGTGATTTCTTATCTGAGTGATATCACCACTGCACAGATATCAGATTTCCCTTTTTTAAATTCAATAGCCCTTTTGATAATAACAGTCTTCATAAATTGATTGCTTGCCAAGCACTGTGATAAGAGCCTTATATTATTTCTACTCTCCATGATACCTCTGCAAGAGAGGTAGTTTTTCCTTATTTTGCTAAGGCTAAGTGAAGTTATTTGCTGGAGGATAGGGAACTTGTTGAGAATCTGGATTTGAAAGTAAGGATTTCTGAGAGCATTTGGTGTTGCAGTTAATGTTAAAAAGGCTGAGGAAAATCATGATTCTGATTGAGTCGACCTTTAGGAAAGCAAAGATAACTGCATTCTTTGCCATCATTAGGGCATGGGGTTATCAGGATCCTTGGCCAGGTGGCCAGGTGGCCATGATAGTAGCCATCCCTGTGTTTATCTCCAGTGAGCCTACAATGTTTTGACTTTCTGTGTGAGCCATGATGAAAAAAATGATGGGGCATTGTTCATGTAAGTGTCCTGGAAAGTTGGTATATTAGGAGCTCAACTCTGGTGTTGATTGCTGCTTTTTATCTTGGAGCACTGGAAAGCCTCTGTTTGAGACAACTGTCAGAAAACTATTTATCCCATTCTGGAATCATGTTTTGTTGTTGTTTTGGTTTTTTTTTTTTTTTTTTAGTCCTTTCACTAAAGAAGATGAGGAAGAGGTTGTGAAAGAGGGGGAAGAATGGTAAAAGAAGTGAAAGTGTGCTGGGTCTGTTTTTACCATATTAGACCATTTATTATTCTCTTTTGGGGAAGCTTAAAGGCGGCAGCATACTTCTAAGGGTCTAATTATTGTTTAGTGCTAATAGAAGTCACTTAATTCTTTAAAACTTATGCACTTTAAAAAGCGGGCTTAATTGGAAGAAACACCACTGATGATTGCAGATACTTTAATTCAGCTGCCCTGTCTAGATCTATTCTGGATTATTGTAGCAGCCTGTTAGCCTCTGGTTAGGTTTCACCTCAATCTTTTCTCCAAACTTGGTTAGAACAATGATGATGTGCCCTGCTTAAAACCTTTTCAAGACTCCTTCTTGTTCATTAATAAAATCCAGACTCTTTTTAGCCCTAATTTTATATGCAAAATCTTCAAGATCTACTCTGTACCTAATTCTACCATCATTTCTTCTGATACTGAGTTCCAGCAGTACTTCTGGAATGCATTTTTTCCAGTCTCCCATTTCCTTTTCCTATAATTCTAGCCGCTCTTCCCTCCCCCAATCTAGTGTATTCCTACTCGTCCTTCAGAGATCTCAGCTTAGGTTATACTGCTCCAAAAAATGTATCTTGCTTAAATTCTTTCTCTCAACACCATCCCTCAGAAAAAAAATTTTTTCCCCCAAGACTGGGCTAGTTGTTCCATTTATATACAGCATAAAATCTGTCATGGCATTTACTGTGGAATCCACAGTAATGTCATAACTACACACTCTTAAAATCCTTCACAGGCCTTTATCAGGACTTCCCAAACTTTCTCAGTTTACAGTTCCCTTATTATATCACTGATTTTTTCATAGTATCCTTAGGTCAAAAGAAACCCCTAGTGATTTAAAATTAGTTAGGTCCAAACAGCTTAGTAAGTATTTGTGTCCTTCCGACTTAGTAGCTATACAAAAAAAACACATTAAAATAAATAAATTTATTCTTAACTGCATAGAACTATGGTTTATTCATCCAATGTCCCATACTTGAATATTTAAGTATTTGTCAACTGCAAATAATTTGTAATGGAACATTTTGCATATATGTATTATTCAAGGGTGTAGCTTAAGGATAAGTGAATAGGCAGTTACATCCCCTTTGCTTTTGCGAAAGACCTGCATTAATACCTATTTTTACTAACAGAAATCTAGAAGATTTTTCACTTTTATGACAAAAGGCAAAAAATGGAAATAGCGTTCAGTGTTTGTTTTGCAGCAGCCAGTCCAGAAGCAGCATGCACCCTGACAGTGACAGAGGCATCCCAAGTCTCCGGGAATGACATCATACTAACAGTACATGTAGCACATCGTTCTTGTTTTTACTGCATGGTACTATTATTTTAGGTTTTATGTGTTGTTTGGTGTGATTTTATAGGTTATTTTGGGACCTGAGAACATTAAAAAAAATTTTCCATACAAATTAATTGTAAAGACTTACTCTATTTACACCATTTGACTTATGAAAGGTTTCATGGGGATGGGGGCTATATAAGATTTATTAGATAATGCCAAAATCTTGTGAAAGGAGTGTACTATTTATAGTTCCCACCATCAGTGTATAAGAGTGCCACAGCCTTACCAACACAATGTATTGTCAAATTTGAATTTTTGCCAACCTAATAGGTGAGAAATTAAATTTTCAGTGTATATTTCTCTTATTAGAGGTGAGTTGAACATGTTTTTTATTCTTCAGGACGATTTTTTAACATTTTAAAGTGAATTGTCTATGATAATTTGCCTATTTTGTAAGTACTTTTTTCCTTAGATTTTAATACTTTGTAATTAAGAATATTAATCATTTAATTTGACGTGTTGCAAATATTTTGCCTAGTCATGTTTTGAAATTACTTATGGTGATTTTTGACGATGCAAATTTTTTTTCTGTAGTCAGATATATTCATCTTAAATTTATTGAATCTGGATATTTATTCATATGTAGACAGTCTTTCTCTACCTTCACAAAATAGAGGAACTCACTCATGCTTTCTTCTCATACTAATATATAGTTTCGTTTTTTTTCACCTTTAGTCCTCTGATCCATTTGGAGTTTTTTTCTCCATATAATGGATCTAATTGTATCTTCCACATGGCTATCCAGTTGTCTCAATACCACTTCTTAAAAATATCTTTATCCCTTTATCATATACTGCATTTCTGTATGTAGTTGGAGTTGTTTTATTCTATTGAACTGACTATTCATGCACCAGTACCAACTATTTTAATCACAGAGGGTTTGTGTTATGATTTATTATCTGTTGGGGTAGTCCTCTATGATAGTCCCTCCTCCTCAGTATTTTCCTTGCTGTTCGTGCATATAAGTTTTGGTCGTTTTTTGTTTGCTCCTAAGTATTTTATCTTTTCTTTTGCTATTATAAATAGCATTCTTCTTATCCATTATATGTTCTGATTATTATTGATGCATATGAATATTGCTAATTTCTATGCTACCTTGCTGAATTCTTATTGCTTAAGTTAGTTTCATCATTGCTTGCTTAGGCCCAGGTATACTATCATGTCACCTGTAAATAGAATTGATTTCCTTTTCCAGTGTTTATGCTTTTTATTATTTACCTTATCTAGCTGCATTGATATCTCCAGAACAGCGTTGAATAGCATTGCAACAGTGTCTTTAGTAGAGATGCTGACTACTTTATTGTATTGCCTTCTCTGTGACTAAACAAAGATATATATTTGTATTACATTTTACTTTAGCTATAAATATGCCTTTCTAAAACTGTAGTCCTTCTCAATGTCTGTAAGAGACACTTAATGGAGATAGCTGTGGTAAGAAGCAGGAAAGATTGATTTTCCTAGTGGGCAGCAGAAAAGTACAGTGATAAGCAAAGTAAAGTCTGCTCATTGGCTCCCCACTGCATACCACTATTTCTTTATTCCTGACTTTTGTTCTTTCTTCTCACATAGTTCTTATGAATTTTATTCGACCAGTAATGGATGTCATGAGGTGACCTTTTCTCCTTTAAGTTAAAGCTGCCAGAATTCTGAAAATCGAAGGGTTGCTTGCTAGATTTTCATAATTTTAAGTTGTTTCTTTGCTTTACAGATGAATAATGATGTAGTTATGACTTGGGTCCTTGCACATGAAAGTCCTATGACAAAGCAGGTTTTTAATTAGATGGATTTATCCATGGTGAGGTAGTTGTAGACACATTTGTAATTTCTAGATCATCTGACTTTGAGGCAACTGTCTCCAGAATTCGTTTATGAAGATCTGACTGAAAGTGATATATTGGTGGAATTAGGTGTTGGCTTAGCATCCTATACACATTCTATTTACATGCAATTATGATTACACATCAGTGTTGTGTCTTAATTTCTGGAGAGTGTTTTAATTTTACGGTCACTTAATTCATCCAGTTCAAATAGCATGTTTTATGTGCATTACAGTGTCAAAAGATTGTATAGTTACATGTTTAAACTCCGAGTCTACATCCCTTTGTCTCTGTCATTCTAAGTATTTCCCAGGGGTGTTGGGTAGTAGGATAATTAATAATTTCTTATCCCTTATGCTGAGGAGCTCTTTCCTAGAAGTCCCAACAACTTTCAGACCACGTTCTGCTGTTTTTGCTGTCCCAGGATTGCTAGTAGGTGGGATATTTAATAATCTCTTCTTGTCCCTCAGCTGAAGACTCTTGGTTTATGGCTAGTTGTCCATCTTTACTTTCTGGGACCCTTGTTGCCTTTTTTCTAAGGATCTTTCTGCTGCTTTGGCATACATTTCAACCTGCCTTGAACCCTCTGGTACATGCTGCACCCTGGTGGCGGGAGTTAGGCAGGAGGTAGCTCTTTTCTGTTCCCTCTTTTTTTCCCTTTTTTCCCCCGACTCCCACTTTTTTAATCTGAGGATAATCAGCCTTCCCTCATTTTTTGCCTAAGACATTTTGGTCTGTGACAGAAAATTCCAAGACCCTGTGGTCTTTGATTTCTGAGACACCAGCTCTAGTCTCTTAATGTTTAAGTTTTTGATAACTTCCCCACTACCTTATTAGTCTGCAAAGTCACCCTATTTTATGTGTCTATATCCTACAGTTAAGAAAATTCTCAGTGTCTGTTACTTTATTCTCATTTGTTGCTTGTGGGCTTTAGTAACTTTCTTGGGCACTCAGAATAAAATAAATCTTAATGATTTGTTCTGCTCATCTCTTCTTACCCTTTGCTTTGGTCCAGATCATAAGAATCCATAGTGTGTTGATGTTTTGTTTCATTGAAATTTCTATTTATTTAGACACAACTGTTTGAACTTTTTGTACATCGGTCATTTATATTTTTTATTCTTTGAATTGTCTTTTTATATTCTTTACTTATTTGGAAGGAATTGGGGGGTGGATTTTTTTTCAAATTTGTTGAGATAATTAGCATACCACAACATTTACACTTTTTAATATATATGCAATGCAGTGATTTTTATTATAGTCACAGAGTGGTACAACCATTACCACTATGTAATTTGAAAACATGTCCTTATCCCAGAAAGAATACCAGGAGCATTATCCATCCTTGTTATTCTCTCTACCTGCTAGCCCTAGGCAGTTACTAATCTACTTTCCACCTATAAGAATATTTTCATTACAGCCACTCCTTCTCCCTCATTCTATAACATTAATTCTATACCATGATCTAAATCTAGTCCAAAATGAAGTTCCTCTAGTGTTTCTAATGTCTTTAATAGTTATTTTTCCCCCTGCTGCAGGATCCAATCAAAGTTAATGATTTCTATTGCTTTTTTTTATACCTTATTTAGTCTTTTATTTCATTTTTTTTAATTAACTTGCTTGAGATATAATTTACATATTACAAAATTCACCCGTGTTAGGTTTACAATGATTTGTAGTAACTTTAGAATTGTATAGTCATCACCAGAATTCAGTTTTCAAACATTTATATCACTTTGGTAAGATCCCTTATATCCATTCGTAGTTAGTTCCCATCCCACCCTCATCCCTAGGCAACCATTTGCTTATATTCTGTCTCCAAAGATTTACCCTTTCTGTACATCACATATAAATGAAATCACATAATATGTCATCTTTTGCGTCAGGTTTCTTTTATTTAGCATAAGGTTTTTCTGGTTATCATGTTATGGCATGTCAGTAGTTCTCTCCCTTTTACAGATGAGTAGTAAGTCTTCTAGTCCATGGATATTCCACATTTTCCATATCCATCTACTAATTGATAGACATTTGAAGTGTTTTCCCTTTTTTTTTATTATGATTAATTCTGCTGTATACATTCATGTGCTCATCTTTGTGTGAACTTATGTTTTTATTTCTTATGGTACATTATATTTAACCTTTTAAGAAACTCCAAACTGTTCTCCATACACATGATTTTACATTCCTGTAAGCAATATTTGAAGGTTTCTACTTCTCTGCCTCTTTACAAAGAGTTGTTAGTCTTTTAAAAATTATTGTTACAGCTATATTAGGGTATAAAATACTAGTGTCTCACTGTGGTTTGCCTGTCTCTAATGACTAATGGTGTTGAGCATCTTTTCATATAGTAAAATCTCTAAGTAAATCTTTTGCCTATATTTAAAAAAACTGGGTTATCTTGTTACTGGTTCATTAAGAGCTCTGTGTACTCTGGATGCAAGTCCTTCTTCACATAATTTGCAAATATTTTCTCCCAGAGAGTGGTATGTTTTTTGGTAAGCCTTGTTTAATTTTTCTAATTTGTCATGGGACTTTTTTGAGGGTTGAATAAAAGCTAAATCTTCTGTTCTTAATTCTTTCACTAATTTATTACTAAAGCAAAGTCAATAAAAAGTTAGTGATATTATTCATTGCTGTTATTATTTTCTCATTGCTAGTTCCTGAAATGTAGAAATAAAACATTTCTGTATTTAAAAATGTTAGTGATAGTCACCTTTATCTGCATTCTGTATTCAAGCTGTGAGAAACTCTTCTGAATCTCAAGAAGCCAATAGAGAAACTGAGGTATTAGGGATCTTTCAGTTGCAAGAGTCAGAAATCCAGTTTAGGCTACCTTAAAGTAAAACAGAATTTTACTGTTTTTCCTTCCTTCCTCAGCTCTGCTTCTTTCTACAGGCCGACTTTATGTAGTGGCCACCATCATTGCCAGGTTCAGTTCTTCCCAGCTCAACAAAAGAGCTAATTTTCTTCCCTAGTCCTGTCAGACAAACCTGAGGAATGCCATTTTCTGGCCAGGCTGGTCTGCTACCCTGCTTTTGAGGGAGGTGTTTTACAGTTCTGTTGTAATGCAGTAAGGAGAGAGTGGTTATCTCCAGAGGAAAGGGTGCTGGATAGACAAATCACTTGTCTGCTTCTTTAGGAGAATTCTGTCATTTTTGGCCCACTTTTTACCAGATTAAACCAAAATTAAGATGTGTCCTGGTGGAAGAGCAGTTAGTCTGTCACCTCCAACAGAGTGCAGTCCACGTATATCCCAAGGAGAGTGTAGGAGGGGGGCAGGCAGGGAGGGGCGTGGGAGAACGACACAGCTCAGATGAACAATTAAACTAACTAAAATGCTTCTTTCCTCCTGCTTGCCTACTCATCTTCATTCTTGCCTGCACCTTTCCTTTAAAAAAAAAAATCATTAATAGAAGGTTAAAATCTTAAGTATTTGGAAAAAATCGTGTTGGTTATCTGATTAATTTTAGCTTTAAATTAGTCTTTATGAGTAGTATTTTTTTAGTCTAAATAAACTCGTGATATTTAAGCAAAATATTACATATACCTCTTCCCAACTCCCATGAGGGTGACGGGATGACCTACATTATCAATGATAATAACTTGTTAAGTGTGGCTTATTTTCCTGCATTTCTCTTGAATTTTTTTTTCAAAATGTGATTTTCTTTAGCTCTCTGAATGGGGGTTATATCCAACTGTCTTGGAATTCCTACATTCCTACAGACTGCTGAAATCAATTTTTTATAATTGGTTTGCTTCCTCTCTTTTTTCACTTACTTGTGCCTTCATGCTCTGCCATTGTCCATATGTTATATGAATCATCTCTAAAGTGATTTTTAAAAAAATATAAAGATGATTCCCAATTCCTTTTCATGGCATTTGCATGTATGATGTATATGGTAATGATAATGATACTGTTGATTTAGTTGTGATTTTCCTGCTCAGAACAGGAAATAATTTTTATTGATTGAAGTGTCTAAATTCTTAACACACAGATATAACTGGTCTATAAATATTACCATGAAGTTGAACAAATATCTTTGGGTACTGTGTGACTCTTGTGTTGCCTCCATATTCTTCTGGTTCTCTTCAGGAATTATTTTTAATGTGAAAATTAAATGCAAAAATGAGAACTTCTGGTTTTGGGTTGTCTGTATAAAATAGGTCATCTTCCATAGTTAGAATGGGCCTTGAAAGGTCATCTGGTCTATTTACTACCCTTACAGAAATCCCCTCAAAACTACCCAGCCATTAGCCATTGTTTAAACATGTGATAGTGGTATTGGGAATCTTGCGATCCTTTTGGGGTGTTTTAATTTTAAAAAACATCCTTGTCTTGCTGTTTGAGACCTGGGGCCAGGAATGGTGGCAACGACAACAGAATGCTTGTTTCCTAGTGAAGTCTCTAGTCCTGTGACTTGTTTTTGTTTCCGATTTGCTCTTTGGTGTAACGGTACACAAACATATTTTTGAGCACTTTTTAAACAGTGATTCTTTTGAGAGAATCAAGACATTTTACATATATTTTCTTTCAAATCAATAAGGAAGGCAGTCATACAATTCCCTTGCCAGCTTCCTAGCCATAAATGTAGTCTTTAGGTTTTCCCAGTGTGCTTGTTCCGGCCATGATTCTTCTTTTCTTTAGTTTCTAACCATCCTGAGCACAAGCTTCTGAAAGTAATACAGTAATGTTCATTTATTTGGAGGTCAGATTTTACAATTTAAAATATGAAACACTTCAAGAGGGAGGAGACAATCAATAGAACCTTTAGATTTCCCTTTGTGACCAGACCCTAACCTAAACAATTTCAAATTTATTAGTTCTGTTTAATCAGTCAAACACAATGAAGCAGAAGGAAGAGACTTAAGGCTGCACCTTAAGCATTGGAAGTCAAGCTTAAGAACAAATTATAAATAAGAAAAACCACTATGCTTTGAGCATCCAAAGTAGAAATGCAAGCTCTTAGCACTGAAGACTGTTGTGGATCTGATGCTCAAGAGAATAATTAGTCCATCCATCCTTCAGAAGATAACTCACTCTGGCTTCGTATCTAATTATAGTAAGCCTGGTAGTTTACTTCCTAACAATTCTTAAGGGTGAAGCCATCTGTTGAAGGCAAGCACATGGGAAGTAGTGCTCAACGAGTGACAATTTTTAAGAAAAGAGGCAGAAAGACCTAAATGATGGTGAGAGAATTCAGAGTTCCACATTTTAGAGCTATTGAACACAAGAGAAAAATCACCTGAATTTGTAATAGCCTTAGAACAGGATAATAGTTGATCATTATTATTCTGAGTTATCAGAAACTTTTTCAAAATTATTCATTTAAGTTGAGGGATTTGTGAGAGATTAAATTCCGAACTCATAGTTTTTGTCAAATACCCTCAAAAATTTAAATACCATCTTATCCAGATTCTCTTTTTGATGGTAAAATCACTTGTTTCTCATTGATTATTGTCTTGTTGGGAAATTGTCATGATTTTTTTTTTCAGTATGTGTATGTTAAGTGCAATAAGGTATTCAGTAAATAGTAGGTATTTACTCATTGATGATTGATTTGGGGAGGTAATCTGATACAGTTAGAACTTAACATTTTTGGGTGCGCCTTGGTGGCTCAAATAGCTGAGACAGCGACTGGGATGTGGACCGTGCAAAGCCCTAGGACTCAGATTTGTGACCCTGGGCACTGGGTCATCCCATTTCACATTTTGGTCAAGTTCTGCTAACAGGTTGTTAAATATTCAGAGAATGCTTTTGTTAGGCTAAGCAAAACACATTTAAGATACTTATATTAGAATGTTTAAAAGTTATCTAATTAATGATTGCTTTCTTATAGATAAGGAAATAAGATAAGATTGTATTACTCCAGAAATACTTTAGGTTTTATCTTTCATCTCACTTTCCTCCAAACCCCAGCTTGTTCATTTGTTTGCTGTTTTGCTTTAAGTAGTTAAATAGCTATTACCTTTATTCTTAGGTGTTTAAACTATCTAATTTTATTTATGTCTTTTAATCTTTGATACAAATACTGACAATTTGTTCTTCATTCAGAAAAAAGAAGACCACTTAAAGTACACAATGGCAGAATATTTATGGGGTCTTATTTTTGGTTGTTTAAAGTCTAGCAAAAATCTTTGAGAGTTACTACCATTGAGGATTGTAAAATAATACACTTATCTATGCTTTTGTGAAATTTTGGTAACTTAATATAAGAAAAGTTTGTCACAAAATGTAACATGTATGTCATCACTTGGTAATATGTGCAAAATGTAGAAACTCAGTTTTTGCTTATAAACTCCTTTTTGCTGTTTCTTTATGTTGATAGCTATAACCATATTTTTCGATGACGTTCCTTAATGTTAAAAATGTGAATTACCCTTTGGTTTAAAATACTGAGATTTTAATTGTAACCTCATTTTAGGTTTAAAACTCAGGATTCATTTTTTCAGTTTAATGTCAGTATAAAATGTTTTCACTTAAATTTAAATGCTTGGGTCAAGGCTAAATAACAGTAGATTTCCTTTTTTGTAGCTTATATTTCACATATTAATCAATAAACCTATGTTTTAAATCTATGCCACAGTGTGGGAAGTGGTGCAGAATGGCTCAAAAAAAAGCATTTCTTTTTAAGACAGCCATATGAAAGTAATCTTGAGATCAGAATTGTTACTAATATGTGTTTTCTTCATTCCAGAATGAGGACATGTTGGCAATAATTAATGAGTTGGCATAAATTAAATGAAAAAGGGAAAATTGTAAATTGGAGTTTGTTTTTTTTTTAGAAGGCTGTTGTTTTGTTTATTGTTTCTTTAATATTAAAAGTTGTCCCTAATACGTATTTTGTAATATAAATAAATATTACTAGGGGGAGACAATATATTTTGGTGAGATGAGTATAAGTTTTGTTTAATAAAATGTTGGCATGCCATGTAGCTGTTGAGTGCAGTTCACATGTACCCCAAGGACCTGGAGCCTGGGGGTGCGGGGGACAACCAAGATGAACAAATACATAAAATAAATAAAATGCTTCTTTCTCCTCTTTCTTCCTGCCTGCCTACCTCTGCTTGCCTTGATTCCTGCCTGCAACTTCCATTTAAGAAGATAAAATAAAGTGTTTGTTGAGTGAATAAGCATCTTGTTTGTGCCAGACATGTAAAGAAGGAAAGGCATGTAATCCAGGGAAAGCTTGTTCCAAACTGAAGAAGACTAGACTTAGAGATTTAGCAACTAAATGCAGCACATGATTTTGTATCTCCAGGGAAGTTAATTTGTTTTTGTTTCTGCTTTGTTTTTTTAAAGGAAAGATGCAGGCAGGAGAATGAAGGCAAGCAGAGGCAGGCAGGCAGGAAGAAAGGAGTTCTTTATTTTATTTAGTTGTTCACCTTGGTTGTTCTCCCTGGCCTTGGGACAGGAGCCTGGGACCTTGGTATGAATATGAAATGTGACCAACCACTACTCCACGAAGGCACACCTAATTTGTACTTTTTAACTGTTATTTTGGATTTTCTGTCATTAGCAGCTAGACCTAAACCTAACTAATACACAGCTTGATATGTAAATTCACACTACAGTCTCCATTTCATTTGGTCAGTTTCTCCTCAGATCAGGTTGCTTTGCATTGTTTTCTTCCAAGTGGCTCATGATGAGTTTATACTAGGAGTAAAAATAAGTTAAAGCTCTGCCATTGTCTTATTGCTCATCTGTACCTACATAAATCTCTTCGATTCATTATTTCTTTTCAGGAATTTTACTAAATTGTCTATTTTGTAAGGATGTTTTAGGTAAACCTTAAGAGCATTTATAAATCTATCTACCTGAATCATGTAAGCTAAGTACACTATATTATCCCAAAGGTAAATGAACAGTTAGTGAGAACATTACTTTCTCTCAGGATGCCCACCTTTACTTAGGCCCTCTCCATATGCTGTGTGCATTTGACAGAGATTGAGTGAGGATACCATACCAATCAATACGCTGGCTCCTAGTAAAGCTTAATTTCTTTCTTAGTTTTTAAGATCAGAAACACAGGTTAAAAATACAAGTTCTAGTATTTCCCCATACTCCAGTGGCTCATTTTATATTTATCCTGGGATGTATATAAAAGTCTGCTCACAAGATCACTGGTTCTAGAAAATGCTATCACACTGGGATAATGTGACTTTTAGAATAATCCAAGCTGATATAATGATGTCCTAAACTGAGTCAGGGAAATTGAGAAAAGCAACTGGATTTGAAATACTGAAGAGGTGGAATATATCGAATTTGAGTGATTAATTGCGCATGAAAAGTTAGAGGGAAACATCAAGAGTAATTGGTGTTTCTGGTGTTGCTACCTAACCTGAGCTGTAGTGGTGCTGTTCATTGAAATGTGGAACGTAGGAGAAAGAAGAAAGAATGGTGTTTTGATCCTTTTGAGTTTGAATTGTCTTGAGTATCCAACTAGAATAAAAGTAGCAGCAGTTGGGAACAGATGAATTCTATTCACAGCTCCATTTAGCTAATAAGATTGAAGTTGTGTAATCCCTAGCATGGTCTTAAGAATCTTGGGTTTTGTTTTGTTTTGTTTTTTCATCTGATGCCTGCCTTAGGGAATCAGTTTGGTAAGCACTATAAAATATTAGAACACAATAGGCATTCATCCATACATTTTAGCTTACTTTACTTTAAAAAATAAGCAGGACTATCTTAGTTTGTATTAAGAAATGTAGCTGAGTGATAAACCTTATGAGCAAAGTAGGAATTTATGTAGCCTTCGCCCTTATTCTGTGAATTCTGTGTCTATTCTTCATAGAGACCTGATTCAGCTATGAAGATGAGTTTTGGAAATACAGCGAGGTAGAGTCCAGTTAATTGTCTCTCTGATCAAAAGATTCTTTCTGTATCTATGACTATCTCAGTTATGTGGTATCTTTATAACTAAAGTTTTTGGTCTGTGGTACTTTAGAAATAGCATTGGTTTGGAGTTGTATATACCTGTATTTAAATTCTAGCTCAACCACTTAGTAACTGTATGACCTTAGACATGTATGACTTCTGGGAGCTCATTTACATGGTCTATTCCAAAAATCTAAACACAGAATGAAAATTCCTACCTACCTTCCATTGTTATTTTAGAAGGCTAGAAAATAAGTTTTTCAATACCTTAAAGCCTTGGACATTTCTAGCCTTCGAATAAGTATTTGTTTCACTTCTGAGTCACCAACTTATCAGATGGTATAACACTTCATATAATATGACATTTTTTTCCAGGAAGTTAGACTTGCACTTTCCTGTCAACACACCTTTATAGAGACTGTGGTTAGATTCCAGTGTGTGTGGGGAGTATCTGTCATCACAATCCTCTGAAGTTGCAGGCAAACATTTTGAAAGTTGATAAATGTTAAAAGAGGTGTGTGTGTGGCTCAGGGTTAGGGGTGGGCCTTCAGCGTTCCTAGTTCAATCTTTTTGGAGATCTGAAAACCATGATTAGAGGTCATTAAGTGTCAGAATAACTGAAGTATTTAGAGGCATAACCTACGTCCATTCTTCTAGTCATTTTTCTGCTATTTTGTTTTAAAAATACTATGCAAATGGGAAATGAGAAAAAATACACATAATTTGTTTTTTCCAATAAATTTTCTATCAACTTAGAAAGTTGTTTTTTTTTTTTTCAATCTCTTCACAGTTAACTCATTATTTCAACAAATATTTAAGGACCTAGTAAGTGTCTGCTCTATGTCAGGCACTACTGAAATTAAGGGAGATATAATAGTAAAGAAAAATTCCCTGCCCTCACAAATCTTACATTCTGCAGAGGGGAGTCCTAAAGGATGTATGGGAGTGAGCCATGTGTTTCTCTTCTAGTAGAGGAATGGCAAGATAATTTAAGACCTGATAGACTACTGATGGCTTTTATTTTGAGTAACATAGGAAGTCTTCTCAGGTGTGGATATATTTTGAGGGTAGTGCTAACAAATTTGTCAACAGATTAGATGTGGACTGTGAATACTGATTTTAAGAGTACAATAATTGGGATTGCCACTTAACTGATCTGATGAACAGAAAGCTGAGAGCGGCAGGTCGTGGTGTTGAAATTGGGAGTTGAAGTTTGGAGTTTGGATAGTTAGATGACCTGTTGAAGATGTTTTGCTGATAGTTGAAAATGAGCCTGGTCTTCAGGGTATGAGATGAGATCTAGAGATACGACTTTGGGTGTCATCTCATATGGAAGTATACTGAGCCAGAACATGAAGGGAATGAATATAATTAGAAAAAAATAGGTCTGAAATGAACCCTCAGGTCCACTAACATTTAGAATGAGGTAGAGGGAAAAAGAATAGCCATAGAGATCTGAGGAAACCCAAACAATTGTGTTATACTGGAAAACAAAGAAAATGTGTGAAGAGATGGTGATCCTCTGGGTCAATTGCTGCTATGAAGTAAAGTACAACAAAGATTGAGAATGCAGTCCACTCATCCTAGAGGACCTAGGCTCATCCTGAGGACCCAGGCTCAAATCCTAGAGCCAGGGTGAACAACCAAGATGAACAACTAAATTAAAAAAGTGTTTCTTCCTCCTCTTTTCTTCCTGTCTGCCGCTGCTCACTTTCATTCCTGCCTATACCTTTCCTTAAAAATAAAAAAATTTAAAAAGACTGATGAAATAACATGGTTGCATTTAGTAGAGAGAGACAGATTGATGTGTGGTGTGGGTTGGGAAATTTCTGGATCAATATCATCAGTTGAGATAGCTAGAAGGAATGTGATCTGCCTGAGTGGAGGCATTGGCCTCATAGGATCTTAGTCATTTTTGTTCACAGCAGGGGTTGGTAAACTACAGCTCTGGAGTCAAATTTAGCCTGCTTCCTATTTCTGAAATAAAGTTTTATTGGAACATAGACACAGCCATTTACTTAGATACTGCCTGTGGCAGCTTTCAAGCTATAGCAGCAGAGTTTAATAGTTGCTACAAAGAAACTTAAAATGTTTACTGTATGACTTTATAGAAGGAATTTGCTGGACTTTAACAGTATCTAATAAGTGGGAGAAAGGAAGAGGTAGCAGGCAAATCTCGGGAATTTAAAAGTTTTTTAAAAGTATTCCAATATCTTTTCTAAGTAGGATCAGACCAGACAGTAAAGCAACCTGAACTTAGAGCAAAATGAACTACAACCTAAGTACTTACTTCCTAGGGTGGGTTTTTAGACTCTGCTAGGTAAGCCCTAGTCTCCAAAGCTGTCAGCATTGTCAGCTATTGCTGCTTTATAAACTACCCCAATCTTAGCAGCTTAACACAACAAACATCCTACAGTTTCTGTTGTCAGGAATCGGAAGCAGCTTAGCTATATGGTTCTGACTTAGTCTCTCATGAAGCAGCAGTCAAGGGTTCAGCCAGGACTGCCATCATCTAAGACGTGGCAAAGTCTAAAGGTCTGCTTCTGTCTGGCTCACATAGTTGGAGGTGGCTTCACTTCTTTACTATATGGCTTCTTTATTGGGCCACTCACAATGTAACTTCCCTGTAGAGAGCAGTAAGAGTGCCCAGGATGGAAGCCTGACCTAATCTTGGAAGTGACCAGCTTTTTTTTACCTCTGCTTAGGATGACCATATTTCAAAACAGGACAAAACAGGATGGGACTTCAGGCCCCCTCAACAGACTGGGCCCGGAGCAGCTCAGCTGCCGCCGTTGCCCTGTGTTACACACGACCCTGGTTTATTCAAAACAGGACAAAATTGATGGTTGAGATATATGAAAACAACCAGTACTGTCCCATTAAAAATGGCATTTATACTTAACCTACTACTACTGCATTACGTTGGTCACACGAATTAGCCTTGGTGCAGCAGAGGAGAAGGCTACATAAGGGCGTGAATACCAGCGAGTGGGGGTTGTTGGGAGCCGTCTTGGAAGCTGACAGCCGCAGAACCACTTGAAGGTCTGTAGAGTTCTGTGCACAATGCCATGTGCTCCCGACCTTGTTATGCGGCCAGCGTTACCGTAATACCCACTGCAGCTGTTTGTGGCAGTTTGAGTATATTCAAGCACAATGACCAACGCTGTTTTAAGGGTTCTTTTTCTTTTTACTAACGTTTTATTTTTTCTGATTACAAAAGTGAACTAATGGCAGAAAACTATAATATAGATAAGAAAAAGAACCCCTGGAAATTAAACATTTTTCATATTCCCTTATTTAAATTACTCTTACTGAAATGTTATTTTGCTGTTTAATGTTTTTCCTGTTTGTACTAATACATCTGTTTTAAAAGTTTATGCATACATGCTATTTGTAAGCTGATTCCATGTATGTTGTTGTGAACATATCAAAGTAATAAAGAACAAGAGCTGACCTAAAGAATTCAATAGAAGGACTCAAGAACAGGATAAATGTAGCCTCCGGTAGAATCAGTGAGCTAGAAGACGGCAGAGGAATGGACTCAGGCAAAACAGAAAAGACATAATGGAACGCAAAGAAATGAAGACAGCATTTGAGACCTATGGGATAACATCAAAAGAAACAACATTCATATTACAGGAGTCCCAGAAGGAGAAGAAAGAGAAAGGGGGATAGAAACTGTATTTGAAGAAATAATAGCTGAAAGTTTCCCCATCTGAAGAATGAAGCAAGTCTCCAGACCCAGGAAGCTCAGAGTTCCTAATAAAAGAAATCCAAGCAGACCTACACCTTGACACATTCTATTAGTATGTCAAAAATACAAGATAAAGCGTCCAGAGAAGAATGAGTCACATACAAAGGAGTCCCGATAATATTGTCAGCAGATTTCTCAACTAAAACTACAAGCCAGGAGGGAATGGCATGATATTTTCAAAAGACTGAAAGAAAAAGATTTTCAACCTACAATACTATACCCTGCAAGATTATCATTCAGAACTGGAGGAATGATAAAAAGCTTTTCCAGTAAGCAAAAGTTCAAGAAATTTATCACCACAAAGCCAGTCCTGTAAAAAATGCTAAAAGATTCCATATAAAGTGTAAAGAAACTCCACTTAAAAACAGGTCTGTTAGACCTATTCATCTGCGTTCACTAGAGATACTGGTATGTAATTTTCTTTCTTCATGATGTTGTTGTCAACTTTGGTATCAGTGTGATGTTAGTTAGCCTCATGGAGAGTATGTGGGAACCTATTCAGTATTTTGGAGGTGTTTGAGAAGAATGGGTGGTCATTCTTCTGAGGGTTTGATGAAACTTATTGGAAAAACCATCTGTTCCTGGGCTTTTATTTTTATGGAGACTTTTGATTACCTCTTCAATTTCTTTGCTTTTGATTATTCTGTGGAGCCTATTCAAGAACTTGGCATATCTAATTTAAGATAAGGCTTTGATGTAGATTTTATTATCCTCATTTTATAGTTAAGAAAACTGAAGAAGAAATTTGCCTAAGACTATATAATGTATAAGTGTCAGAGCCAAACCCTGTATGCTAAATATTTTCACCTTTTTGGTTTTATTGTTATTAGTGTTGTTTTGTTTGGAAAGATAGTGTGATCTAAAATATTTTAATTTTTTTGTCACACTGAGTTTTTCTTTTTAGTTACCTTATTTTTGATAATTCCAATGTTTTAACTTTACTAAATTAATCGTCACTGAGGCTTACATTATGAATTTTTATTATATTCTACTATATTCATTTAACATTTTCATTGTTTTGGAAATACCCATCGTATTTTAATCTCCTGAGTTTCTTTTAAAATAAATATCTTAATGTAATAAATTATGTTCTTTTCTTGACCTGAAAAAGTAAAATAAAATAAACATTTTGGCTTTGGATATAATAACATACCATAGTGTCCCTCATACTCCTAAGCCTCATAACACATATATAAGGTAAGAAGTAAAAATTGTTTTGTAGAAGTTTGCCACTTGCTATGGTGTTTTTAATAAATGACTATACTATCAGAAAATTGATTTTCTTTGAAATGTTATATAATAATGTTATATAATACTTTGTAGTCAAATGTTATACAATACCATGTTTGTATCAATTTATTAAGAAAATCAAATTATCAGCTCAGTAGAACTGTCTCTGACAATTCTTTTTTTTTTCAGTTTTTTTTTTAAACATTAGTCTTATAAAAGCTAATGTAGCTTCTGAGGCCAAGTGTCTAATTTGTCCATAATGCATAATACATTATAATTCCAGGTAATGCAGTGTAGCATTATCAGAGGTGGGAGCAGTCTCAATGTCTCCTTTGCTGGCTCTCCTTTCCCTGCCCATTCCTTCAGGCTGCAGTTCTTGACTGGATTCCTATTCCTTCTGAGGGAATGTCTCAGAATATTACCAATTCTGTTACCTGTTCTTTAAAGTCATTTTTGAGAGTTTCTTTTTGTTTGTCAATATGTGTATGCATGTATTAATTATCTGCTTTACATTGTGTTAGAAGCTGGAAGTATAGAACTGAAAAAAAGTTCTTTACTGTTAAAAAGCTCCCAGTATTAATGTGGTGAGAAGTGCTGATGAATAGATGTCCAAAATGCTATGAAACCTCAGAGAAATTTGCTTCTCATGCCTAGAGAGGAGTTCGGGAGGCTGGGAATTCTTCACAGAAGCAGTTCTGTTTAAACAGCTTTCTTTACCTTTACTTACCCATTCACATAACCCGATTAGACAAAAATGCTTTCATTGAAATCCTTTTGATTGACTTGAATGGATCGAGAACTTTTTTCTCCGTTGATTTAATGTATCAAATTCTTGTTAAATTGGGCATCTTAGAAATAGCTAATATGTGTATTTATAGAGTAAGAAGGAATTTCAGTTTAATCAATTCAGTCTCTACTACCACCTTTCTTTTCTCTGAATTCTTTGATGGAACCTTATAGACACTATATTCCATTTTTTTTTAACCATAATACTAAGTAATTAGAAAGATCCTGAGAGTGAGCTCAAATTTACTTTTCTTTGTCTTTTTCTTAGTAATTATTATTTTAAATTATAATTTTTTTCTCCCAGCATGTGGTAGATACTTTTATTTTCTTTTTGATAGGGAAATGTTTTAATTATGCATTCGATCCATCTGATGTGTTTTTAAAAGTGCAGCAATACATTTCTTCATCTATCAATGACAGAAGTTTGAAATAATCTTTAAAAACCAGCAAATGCCAAACAAATTTCCCTGAAAATTTGCAGTCAAATACTTATAGTGAATTCTCGAAAATAGAAGAGGAAAGTCAGATTGCAACCAATTTCATGAGTTTCATCAAATATTGTACCTACTCGAGTGAAAAGAAAGACAACTTTCAAAGAGGAGTATGTTACTAAATGAGTTGTAGTCACCAGACTCCTTTCTAAGATTAAACTAGATTTAGGAAGTGGAATGTTAAATCAGCCTACCCTCTTCCCCTTAAGGTTTATCCACTGATTAATGAATTTATAAAAAATCTAAATGAAAGCAAACTGCATACGCACTCCTCCCTCACTCCCCCAAAAGAAAATGTAAACAAAGTAAAACAAAATACTGAGATATCTCAGATCAAGAGCAGAACCCAAGAGCATCTTCAGCAACTTGATAAATATGTTGCAGTCATCACAAACATGATGTATATTTTCTGACACCTGTTGATAAGGTGCAAGAGACAGTACAGTAAAGAATGGATAGTGTTTTCAACAATGATATTGGAATAATTTGATATCGATATATACAAATAGTGAACTTAGAGCCATATTAGCACTATCACAAACAGGAAGTTTTGAAACAGAGCAAGAACTAGTACTGATCATTTTTCTGAAAATACACACTTACTAGAAATTAGCTAGTATTGCAAGGGAACAGGGCCATGCCTGTGGTCCTGTCTCACACAAATGCATGTGGTTAGGTGCAGGCCATTTATCTTATTGCAAAACCAGATTTTAATTAGTAATCTTTACTTTGATTTAAAACATTACCTTTAGTCTGATGTTGATACCAAATGTACAGGCTCTGGAGAAATGTTCATAGCACACACCTAAGACTCAGTATCACTTTATTAAATACTTTCCTAAAGATAGACTTTCCTGTGTGAGTGCAGAGCACTCCACATGCGTGACAGCCTTCAGGCATTCTCTGGAGTGATTGGCTTCTGTTTGTTCCTGGCAAGTTTTTCATAAGTAAGAGGATTATCTCTGGGATCAGTTCGGGGGCCCAGCAAGCAAGAAAGGAGTCTTTGCACAGCAGTGAATTGTCTCAGGCATCTACTTCTCTTCCACATTTTTTTTAAAGGAAAGGTGCAGGCAGGAAAGCGACTGAGTAGACAGGTAGGCAGAAAGAGAGAGAAAGAAGCATTTTATTTTATTTTTATTTAGTTCACATTGGCTGTTCCCTCTGGACCTGTATATAAACCCAGGTCCTTGGGATATGCATGGACTGCACATCTTCAAAGGTGACTGACTTCACCACCACTCCATCGGGGCACACGTTTTTTAATGGGAACACTGAGAAAAACTGAAATAGACTAGCAATATATCTGTTTATATAGTGACCTGGTGGTGTAGTCCCCCATGGCTAGTTCACCTATATCCCAAGGTCCCCAGTTCAAGATCTGGGACCAGGATAAACAACCAAGATAAACAATTAAATAAAATAAAATGAAGTGTTTCTTCCTTCTTTCTCTTCCTATCCCTCTGCCTACTTGCCTTCATTACTATCTATACCTTTCTTTAGAGAGAGAGGAATGAATACATCTGTTTGTGGATTTTCAGCAGTCATAATCTATCACAATTCCCTTGCCCTGTAGTATCAAAAAGTCCAAAAATATATGACTTTTAATTAATCATAACTGTGACTGCATAGTTGTTAAAAAAACAATTGACACATATTTGGAAGGAAATTCGTTACGTAGGATTACCAGGAGACACATTTTACCATCAGCACCACCTCATACGAAAACACACTTGTTTGCATTGCTGTGAGATTTTTATATCCACTTTAAATATTTCAGATTCAAGACAAGTTTTAAATGTTGATATTCAGTTTATCAATTTGATCTTTTATGGATTTTGCTTTTGGTACTGTATCTGAAAAGTCATCACCTAACTCAACCTTACATGCTTAACCCTATGCTTTCTTCTAAAGGTTTTGTGGTTTGACATTCATATTTAGGTATG
This sequence comes from Solenodon paradoxus, assembly GCA_004363575.1. Taxonomy (NCBI): domain Eukaryota; kingdom Metazoa; phylum Chordata; class Mammalia; order Eulipotyphla; family Solenodontidae; genus Solenodon; species Solenodon paradoxus. The sequence goes on along the minus strand of RJWH01000722.1, from coordinate 471,308 downwards.
ATCATTTTGAGTTAATTGTCTTTATGGTGCAAGACATGGATCTAAGTTCATTATTTTTGTGTATGGATATCTAATTGTTCCAATAGCATCATTGAAAATACTCTCATTTCTTTACTGAGTTTCCTCTTGTACCTGTTGACAGGTATCAGAAACTGTAAACTGTAAACTACCCACATATTCATGAGTAAGTGAGGAGATAAACTAATTGTAGTATATCCATAGGCTGGAATACTAGGCAGTAATGAAAAGAATGAGCTATTGGTATAAGCCACAAGAGGGATGCATCTCAAAATTATACTGAGCTAAAGAATCCAGATAGAATAGATATTGTATAATTCTAGGAACTAACTAGTGCTGTACTAATCTATAATTACGTAAAGTAGATCAGTGTAGTGGCAAGGAGAGATTACAATTGGACAAGCTTTTAAGTTCATGTAGTTTATTATGTGGTATACCTCAGTAAATCTGTTAGAGATAAAATTATATAGACTAATGCAGTAGTTAAACTTCAATAGACAAAGTTTTTTCTTTTTCCATTTCTTAATCTTCATACTGTAGCTCTAGTTAATTATCCTTATTAATAAAACATGTTTTTATCCAAACATAACTTTCAGAAAACATTGTGATCATTGTAAACTCACTTCAGGTGTATCTTATGTCATCTAAGTCATTACAGGATGTGCTAACGTTCCTTAATAGCATTGCTCAGCTACCTACAGATCTACTTTTCATCACTTAATCGAAACTTCCCCCAAATTGTCCACACTTATTTCATAAGTAGAAATTTTAAAAATGCATTATGATTGAGGTATGTAAATTTTTTTCAATGTAGACTTTATTTATTTATTTTTTTTAAAGTTGCAGGATGGGAAGAAAGAGGCAGAAAAAGCACCTATATCTATTTAGTCGTTCACATTGGTTGTTCACCTTGATACCAGATCTTGAACCTGGGACTTGGGATGTATGTGGGACTGATCCCAGGGTGTACTAGGTCACTAGGGCCAAAACATTTAAGTTTTAAAGGGAGAAAGGTGAAAAAAGGAAATGAAAGGGGGCAGATAATATAGGGAGACAGTATTGAGAAATTTAGATTTCAACCTAAGAGCAATATTGTATCTTTGAACAATTTTAAGGAAGTCATGTCAAACTAACTTCACTTTTTATTGTGATCAGGTATGCTTACATAAAAGGTAGGCATTATTAATAATAAGGGAGTTTGTATTTGTGCCTTTGGTATTTTAGTACATGGGGAGTTTTTGTTCTTTGTGGCAGCAAAAACACCTGTATCTTAAATTTGCTCCCATGCTTTGTACTTTATAGCCACATTCTGTCAACTGAAATATGGCCAGTAATTCATAGTTCAGAATGATCTGAAGTTGGGGCTTATGAGAAGAGCAGCCATAGTTTGGCATAAGAATTTAGTTTACTGGAATTAAACATATATAGGCCTTATCTATCATGTTTACTGTTTCTCAGTATGAAATCTTATGAAATAGCATGTAGAAACTTTAATTTTTTATTTTTCTTCTTTGCAAATCTTTAGAGTGAAGCCTCACTAATTTAGGATTAGTTAAGATTTCCTGATGCCCCTCCTGATTCTTGATGACAGCAGAAATCCAGAAAATTTTGAAAAAAAGTGTTTTGTGAGCAGCAGCCAATTTTCTTGCAACAAGAATGATTTGTTGTTTAAGATAATCTATTCTGACTAATCTTTGTCTTCATATAGCTCCAATCACCATGATTTTTTGAACACCTGGCATATCATGACTGAGGCCAGTCGCTCAGGAGTTTAGTTAAAATCAGTCCTCCAGTATAGTGAATTGGTGAATGTGGAAACCTGGAAGTAGGTACCAATTACTAAGTAAAATAAAAATACTCGGCCCATTCCTAGAACTAATCCCCAAGTTTTAATGTAGAGGCAAAAAAAAAAAAGGATATTCATTTCAAAAGTTATTTGGGAGAAAATAGTGATTTCACATCTGCTCTACATACACTGACACAGATACATAAAATCTCTGAGATCATGCCATATTGGGTCAGATCCACTTTTAACTCTGCCACAGTTTCCTGTGGAATTTCTTGCCATTGATTTAACTCTTTCTCCTTATTTCCTCCTATGAAAAGCTTGTGGACTAGATTATTTTAAGACTTCCTTCTGTGGTTCTTCAGTTGCATTACATTTACTTGACATTAAAAAAACAGCAGCAACAGCAGGAAAAGCACCCTCGCAACAATGCAGCAAGATGTGCAGGGCTTAAGCCAGTGTTTCCACAGGAGCCCAAGCCACATACCCTGGGTTCGAGTCCTTGGTTTGGGGGAGAACAGTCAGTGAGGATAATTAAATAAAAATAAAGTGCTTCTTTCTCCTCCCTCTTCTTTCCTACCTTCCTGCCCGCCTGCACCTTTCCTTTAAAAATAAAACAAAACGCAACACAAAATTTTGTAGCGAAACTTTTAGGTAAAAATGAAAGTAATTTGTTAAAATCATATCACATGTAAAATTAGAAGAAGTAGACTAGTAAACTGAAGAATATTTTATTGGATGAGGTCCCCAGAAAAACCTCACTTTCTGTGGAGTCTAAACCTTTGAATAGTATCTCTGATCATCAGATTGTCCTCTACATTAGTTAAAGTCTTATAAACCTTAAATGATAATGCAGTGCTGCAACTTTGTTCCTGATCATTAGTTTAAATTATTTTGTTTTGTCTTTTTGTTTTTTGCCCCCCAGCTGAGGGTCTTGAACCCAGTTCCACAGTTTTCATGGTCTGTGCCTTAGCTGCTGAGCCATGGGATGGGTGGGGACTAATTTGAATTTAAGTATGTATGTTTAATCTTTTCATTTTAAATATATGATTGGCTTTTAGTGATAATCATTTGAAAAGATTGGACGTGTACTCGTAATGGGTCTGTTGCCCAGCCTGTGATTTCCCATTATTCCTGACCATGAGCCTTGACTGTACCCAATAAACCCTTTAATGAGAGGGCACTCTCCCTTGCTCTTTCCCGTGCTTTCTCACTTAAGAGTGATACAACATGCAAAATAGTCTATATTGTTGGCTGTCAAACATGTTGGAAGTGAATGAGGAAGTTTGTCCCTTGCTTGATTTTTATAGACAATTGCCAAATGTAAAACTTGTGTTAGATTATTATTCTCCAGTCTTTGTCTTGCCTCCATCTGTCTATAATCCAAGTGCTCTTTATCTGGAATATGACAATGATTTGCCCTTGGGGCATGATCCCTGACACAACTCCATTTCTTTTTCAGCTGCCTTTGTGTCCCCCTCCTTTACCTCCATACAAAGTATATTTTTACCTGAAGTTTTTTAACTTTCAACAAGTATGAAGAATTTAGTGGCTTGTACAAAGTAGACATTCAGTAAATGTTAGCTATTTTTAATCCGTGACCCCTTTCTATTAGATGAATACATATGACATTACTGTTTTTGTGTGTGTGTGTATATATATATATATATATATATATATATATATATATATATGTATGTATATATAAATGTCATGTTGGCAGTTTTGTGTGGTTTACTTTTATAGATATATAAAATGATGGTTCTTAACCAGGATGAAAATTAGAATTATTCATCCTAGGGTACTGTCATATATGGATCTGGGTAAATGCATGTTTATAAAACCCTCTAGATGATTCTTATTCATATTCCTATATAAATGCATCTGTGAAGGAGTTTTTCCTTAGGTTATTTTTTTTCCAAAGTAATTCTCTGATACAGATGTAATATATATATATATATATATATATGTATGTGTATATGTATTTACATGTATATATTCAATTGCTGATAAACTGAAACTTGAGTTTTATGACTCCACAAGTTACTGTCATTTTCTACTTCTAAGATATAATTAAGGCATGCCCTAGGCAGTAGTGTTTGGATGCAGTCCACATACATCCATGGTTCCCAGGTTCACATCCCAGGACCAGGGGAAGCAACCAAAATGAAAAACTAAATAAAAGTTTTTAAAAAATGAAGCTAATAATTAAATCTCAAATTAAGATTTATCAGTGCTCTATCTCAGGAAGAAAAACCTATGCGCTATCAGATGTATTTATCATTTTAAGAGAGTTTCTGAGTTGCTGTTGTTTTTTTCCTTTAATTGGTAACCTCAAGTTATCTTTCATTAACGTGAACTTAGGATTTTTCGCTTTTCAAAAACACTTTTCCTTTTCATGAAAGAGAATTAACAGTAGTAAGTAGACCACAAGATAAAACAAGGTAATATTAACCTACTTGACACTTAACAAACAGTGCAGCTTACCTACATGAGTGATCATTTTCAATGCAGCCAAGGGAAAGTGGATGGAGTTTCTTTGAACTGTGTGTTGTGTTCTTATTAGTCAGTGTTTTGAAATCTCTGGATAAATGGTATTTACATAGGTCCAAAAATTATGCATAAATTTTTTCTTAACTCATTGGCAACTGTAAATAAAAAATATTAGAACTCAGAAAAGAGAACTGTGTTTTTTCTACTTCCCACTATCAGGTTGTCTCTTTTTCATAAAAGGAAGGCATACATATTTATTTAAAATACAGTGAAATTAAGACTTGTTATTAATTACTTAGCAAGGGTCAGTCTTACAAATGAATTTTGCCTAATACCATTTTCTCTTGTGTGATTATGTGGCTTTTCTCATTAGGTCATTTTATGTGATGATGACATTCTTAATATTAAACTGTGTTTGTATTTCTGGGATAAAGAGCATTTGACTATTCTGGGTTATTAACAAGAGGTAAAATTCTTGTGTTTGTATTTTATAAAATGTCTTTGTTCATAAACAGAATTGTAACATGGGTTTTGGGTATATGATATTGCTGTTTTGGTAGTACTGACGTTTATTACCAAATAAAATTATTTGGGTAGCTTTCCTGTGCAAACTAGGAGAAATATCTTTTTATGTTTAAAAGAAATTACTCTGAAACTGTTCAGGTCATAAGTCTTGTAGGAAAATAATTCTTTACCAGTTTCTTTTATGGTGGTGGTAAAGTCTAGATGGTGAATGCTTAGGATTTGAATTTTAAAAGTTCTCCTTATAGAATTTAACAACGTGATTTCAGGAACCTGCTTATAGCTCTTTATTAAAAGCTCAGATTTTCTCACTTGTAAAATGTAAATAATAAAATTTTTTATAGTCTTGTGAGATAATCAAGAGGTTTAAAGTATCTGACATAAACACTCAATAAATTAAATATGTCCTTTTCTTTAATGACCTTTCTCCAGGTGATTTTCAAAATCTTTTTTTTTTCCTTCTTTTGCCTGCTTTCCTTGGAATTTTTCTCCCAGCTTTTTGAATGATATAATTCTATTCTATGATAGAATCTTCAAAGAAGATAAAAATTCAAAACTATTAACTCTGGGTGATAGAACCACACAGGTGACTTTTGCTCTTTTTAGTCTCCAAGCTCTAATAGGATGAGCACATATTCTTTTATGAGTACCCACCTGTGTGGGGAGGGGATGCTAATTACCAAATGATAAGATTAGTAGAGGTCAACAAGTATTTGAGATAGCTCTTGGAAATGAACCTGTGATGAACAGATTTATAGCAGAGAATTTATTAATAGTCAAGTTGTCATTAAACATAAATTCAGATAATATTTTTAATATTGCCAGGGGAAGCTTTTAATTTGAAAATTGTTATTTCCTATACATTTGCTATGCTGTACATTACAATAAGCATCTTTAAAAAAATTTTTTTTAAAGGAAAGGTAGAGGCAGGAATGAAGGTGAGCAGGTAGGCACAAAGAGAGGCAGAAATAGCACTCATTTTATTTAGTCATTCATGATAATTGTTTATCCCAGCCCTGCGTCTCAAACCTGGGTCCTTGAGCTGTGTGTGAACTATGTGCATCCAGCGGGCTTATCTTCTAGGCCACCAGGGTCCACCACAATAAGCATCTTATAGTACATATCAAGTGGTTAACCTAATAGATGATATATACTACTATAAATAGCAAGTCAGAATTTCAGAGATTATTTGTTTATATTTCTTTCAGTTTTTTTAACAGCTCTCTATTGTTCTTTAAAAAGAATTGACTATTTAACCACAATTCCTCACAGTAGAGACTCAGCAGGTGGCCAGCCAAAAGAGCTGTAGTAAGGTTAGTTGACACTAAGGGAGCTTTTCTTTGTTGCTCTATCTTTAGATTTAACTTCCTGGTTCATAAAATGTGTTTCATTACTTAATTTACAAGACGGTAAGACGGTAACCAACTGCTGTGACCCGCACAGCTAGTCGAAAGGACTCCCAGAGTGGAGGTTACAGGAGCCTAAAGAAAGACAGACAATATACATCTAGAAAAGCGGGGGTGAGGTGGGATACCACTTTCTGTTTGAGAAGCAGTGACCCAGATCCTGACTCCTTGATTTATTTCATAGGGCTGGATTACAATGAGGTAAGAATGTTGCAAAGCAAAGAGGCAGTAGACTTTTGCTCTTTCTTCTGTTATCAGGATCATTTGAACATTTGAAGACCAAAATGTTTGGAAGCTCAGAGGCAGTTTTCTGTTATCTGCTTCTAGCTCTGCTAACATGTGAGAACTACTGCCTGGGGATATCTTGCAGAAGCAGGCACAAAGCAGTCTGTTCTCTACAACCAACCTGTGTGTCCTCTTACAAATTTTGAGCTTTAGGTAATGCATCCCAATGTTCTAGACAAAACATTAAAAATACAAAAAGCAGGCACACTCATAGCTCATGAGTGAGGCAGCTAAAGAGCAGACCATGTAAAGCCCAAGGACCTGGGTTTGGGTGGGTTAGGGAGGGGGTGTGTGTGTGTGTGTGTGTGTGTGTGTGTGTGTGTGTGTGTGTAAAATAGACAAAATTTTATTCCAATCCTTTTCTGTAGCAATGAAGTTACTGACTTCCCTCTCTCTTCTCTCTCCCACCCACTCGTGTCTCCCTTTTCATGCCAAATAGTGCCTAACCTTAGATTTCTTCTTCTTTTTTGTGTGTATACTTAGGTTGCTGTATCAGGAGACCGATATCATCCTAAAAATAGTACTGAATAATTGTGTTCTTTAAACTAAGACTAATTTTAATTAGATGTCTTTGAGATCTTCAGTTCCTAAATTTGAAGTTTTAGGAGAATTCCAAGTTTACTCAAAATTTTAATTTACAGTGAAAACCAATAGACTAAATTTATGTCTCACTCCTCTGTATCCCCAACTCCCTGTAAAATGACAAGGGGTAAAAAATGCAGACAGAAAATTTTAAATCCATGATAGCACTGAGAATGAGAACAGATTGAGTGACCAACACCAAAGGTTCCAGAAGACAGAAAACATATGGTGTTGACGACTGAGCCAGAGTGGAATAAACCCTAGCCCAGCATTCCCAGGAGAGAAGGCTGTAAGTGAAGTCTGCTTTTCCCCATAGAGTCCTCAAGAGACTTTAAGCTCCAGGGAGAAGGAACAAAATGAAGCCAGTATAGGGCATGGTATTACGGAGGATGTATTAAGTAGCTAACTGAATGTCCTACCCATGCAACCATCACATGCAACATTGGTTCTCATGGTCACTTTGGAAATCTTTCAATTTTTTTTTTTCTTTTTAAGCTTTCACACAAAGGAGAAGTAGGCATTCTAATGAAAGATTAGTGACCCAGAGTAAAATTTCCTTATTTTGCTGTTTGGAGATGGATCCAACCTGTCAATCTCTTCCATATCTGTGAACCTTAAAGTGAAGCATGTCCATTAGAATGCCAAAGTACATAGAGTCTGTTATGTCTCCTGATGTTGTAGGAGAAAGGCCTATCCAGCAACAGAGAACCTTCTGCAGCGAACTCAAAAACTTTATAAAAAAAAAGCCTAGCCAATGTTGATCTGAAATTATATAAAATGTAGTATGACATACTGTTGCCAAATTAACAATTTGCAGAATAAACACCTGGAAAAATGTTTATTTTCATGTAATCAAAGATATAATTAGAAATGACAATGGGATCTTTTCCCTGATGCATAATTAATAGACTTTTAAGAGTACTCTTTCCCAACAGGAATGCCATGAACAATTATATAGCACTTCTGAAAGTCATTCGACAGTATACTTAATAAAACCTTAAACAGTCCATTCATTTCCATTTCTTAGAGTCTATCTCGTGGAAAGCATTTCTTTATTCTTTTATTTTTGCCACCCTCAGCCCACTGCTTCATAGTCTATACCTGCACCGCAAAGGCAGGCGTGGAAAACACTTTAAATGTAGAAATAATTGGTCACTGATTATATTACTGAATAATTTTGGATAGTTGTAATGCCTTGTATTACAGGATTTGGTAAATGAATTGCTCTGCATCTATAGGATGGTAGTCATTTAAACAGTGTATCTATGAAGTTAGCAGAACCCCCTCCCATAGCTAAAACAGTACCTGACTCTCAATAAATATATATGTGATTCAGAAAATGGGCACAGAAAAAAGAAACAAAAAGGAAATCTGAGTAAACCAAAAAGATTAGAGAAGCCATTATACAAAGAAAAAACTAACTTGCTAAAAAACTGAGGTTTAGCATTTGTTCATGTTAAGCTAGACAATATGCTTAGATCTTTTAAAATTATTTCATTTGCTAATAACTGCTCACTGTTAAACTTTTTATCTTATTTTTTCTAATTCATGGTTTGATATATATGTCCTACTTAGTTGAATATTTTTTAAACTGGATCAGACATGGTTAATTCAGTTATTTTGGATTGCATTGCTTTAAATTAAAGTTTTCATAGAGTCAAGTTCACATGTATTTTAATAAGAGGAACTGAGACTAATATTGTAAACAGTCGTGTTAATAACCTTTCGGATATTAACAGACTGCATGTATGATGGTGACCTTATAGCCTTAATGTGAAGTAGACTGTACTCTCTAGATTACTGTTGTCTGTGTTGGAACAACGATTGCATCACCTCGCCATGCATTTCACACATTTGCCCCTGCTTAAGTGACATACAACTGTATATGCTCTTAATTTATACCTCATGCAAAGTACAACCTAAATCAGATATAAATTACATAAATTTTATTTTCTTAGATGGATTAAATATCTAGGTTTTGAATGTTACTCAGTGAATAACATTTTAGGGGTTTAATTTTCAGGTAGGTACTACCTTCACATATTTCAAGATTCAAGATTCCTATTATTTATCCTCCTAAAGTTAGCATAAGAATACAGGAACAATGCATGCGTTCTTTCCAGTAATTAGTATATAAATACATATTAATAACTACGTATTAAACAACTACATAATCTTGTTTAAAAAGCACATTTAGGAATCCAAAGACAAATATTAAAGTAATTATAAATCAGCTACCTCCTGGCTCAGGCATTAAGCCAGCGACTGAGGTGTAGATCATGTAAAGTCCAAGGACCCAGGTTTGAAACCCAGGCCAAGGGAGAACAACCGAAATAAATAAGTAAATAAATTAAAATGCTTCTTCCCCTCCCTTTCCTTCCTGCCTACCTGCCTACATTCCTGCCTATCTTCCTCTTTAAAAGACAAAAATTTAAAAATAAAAATAAAAAAAAAGATAGTGTTTTGTTAAAGTTTTACTCTTTTACCATTCGGTTACCACCTGGTTTCATTCTCATTTTTGCAAAAATCAAATCATAATGTGGTGGCAAAATCATGGGTTAGGGTAAGAAAACAGCTTACACTTAGCCTATGAGTCTTCTTTTAAAATATTTCACTTTGTTAAAAGATCAGTCTTGACTTTGAACATCCTCGCATCAGCTTTTCTCACCACAACCCCTTTTCCTGAAACAGCTGTTTGTTTCTCTTATTTTTCATTCATTCATTCATTATTTAATTTATTTTTAAAGGAAAGGTGTGGGCAGGGAGAGGAAGAAGAAGCATTTCATTTATTTTTATTTAGTTGTTCTCATTGGTTGTTGCCCCTGGACCTGGAAGAGAAACCCTTGTCCTGCATTCCTTTGGGGGCAGCTGACCTAACTGCTGCACTCCTGGAGCATACCTCTCTTTTTCTTGCCCACATGTACTCAAGCCAGAAAGCAGTTCTGAATTTTCCCTTTTCTTCAACTATTACATGCAATCTCTCTCTAAATTGGTTGACTCATTTTCTGTAATAGCTCTTGAATCCATTCATACCTTCTCACTAGTCCAAGTCTTCTGACCTATCACCTTCCAACTTTTCTTCTGGCCTTCTGATTTTCATTTCTTTCACTTAAAAACACCTGGTATCTGGCACACCATGGTGGAGTAGCAGTTTGGTCAGCTGCCTCCAGCCAAAGCACAGACTACATCCCAAGGACCCAGGTTCGCATCCCAGGCTGGGGAGAGGAACCAAGATAAGCAAAACTAAATAAAATAAAGTACTTCTTCCTCCTCTCTCCTCTCGCTTGCCTGCCTGCCTGCCTACTTGCCTCCATTCCTACCTGCCCCTTTCCTTTAAAGTTTTTGTTAAGTATCTGGTGTTTCTCATTATTCTTGAGGCTGAAAAATCTAAATTCCTGGCATATAAAACCCTGTTTCTGACCCCTTTAACTTCCAGCTTTATCGCTTTCTGTCACTCCCAGGTTTACCTGGGTTGCTTGTACTTTGCCTTTTAAGTCTCCACTTGCCATCATTTTGTAAATATCGTAGAAGTTTTTGATTAGTTTTAGCTATGGTCTTTATCTTTGTGCTGCTGATAATAATTTTGCACTAATATGTGGGGCTGAAATATGCTGCATATGAAAGTGTAGGGTATTCTAAAAGGATGCCGGAATGTTACATTGCCCACATTTATTATGAGTATTTGGACATCTTACTGATGCTGTTTTATTCACCTGAACTTTAGTTTTATAAATAAACTGAGTCAAGGAGATAAAGTAATTTGAGACTTTATGATTTTTTTTTTTTTTTTGGAGGGGAGAAAATCTCATTTTCTTTACAAATCCTCTCCCCACCACTGACCATTTCTCTAACCCCAGTCTATGATGTCATTTGCTGGTTGGGTTCCAGACAGACCTTTGGAGTGTTCTCTGAGGTTTGTTGTGGATGACGTTGCCATGGTTACAGGGCAAAGCATTGTGATCGGTCACTACCATGTAGAAGTTGCCATCCTCTGTGGATCTGATATATGGGCTGATGCTCAAGAAGCTGGAGAAGATGGTGATGAAGCTTCTGCCCAGTGACCTGAGTTCATTCACCACTTTCCAGAACCTTCACTGGGTAACAGTGGTGTGTCCTATCATTGGCTTATTGGTGGATCTCTTGTTTGTATTCAGATTGGTTCAGTGTGTTAGAAGTCAAATTTATGCAAGACATGAAAAGCACCTCGCAAAAATACTAGCTGCACAAATTGAGGAGAAATGCCAACTCATTGACAAACTTTTTGCTGCTGAAAAGGAGTATGCAAGGATTGAGAAAGCTTTAGAGAATGCCATATGAGAGAAAGAATCATTCGACATAGCCAGCCTTATGAACACTAATGCAGAGAGAATACGTGTCAACTCAGCTTCCATGGAGGAGCTAAATTTTCTGTGTCAAGGACTGAAGCAAGAGAGACTCATACAGTCAAAACAAGAAGAGGAGATGGTAGAGATGCAAAAAGTGCTTAAGTCCCTCAAAGAGACTGTGAGAATAACCACATCACAAAGCATTTTTCCAAACCTGCCAGGAGGTCAAGAGCCAAGCCTGAAGCTCCCTCTCCTCTACTCAGGCCCCCTGGCTACCAGGCTGCATTCACCCCGCTCAATCTCCACCTGAGGACATGAGGCCAAGTGGATTCAAGGGAGCCCCCTTCCTTCAACTTTGTTCACATGGTGGACACAGCAGTCAGCTCCTCGCATCTGAAGTAAATTGCGGTTCCTAGGAACACACCAAGAAATGTGGGACTTAATTTATATTCATAGGATTTGGACTGTATTTAAGAGTTAAATGGTCTACTTTAGAAACTAGTATTTTATTCCACTTGAATTTGTAAAACGGTAGTTTTGGTAAATACTATAGATATTAATCTTTTAAGCCAATTATTTCTATTCTTTGTATAAATATTGCACTATAATTTGAAAATGTATGCAGTTTATAAATAGTTTTAGTTCAACATAGAAATATTTTAATAGTTTCATTCCCAACAGTCATAAATTATAATTCAAAGCAACTCTTTTTTTACCCGCATCCAAATTACTGAAAATAAAGAAAATGGGGATTTCTTTTAAGATGGAGTTAAATAGTATGCTTATGAATTTATATCGTTTAATGTTTATATTCTATATAAAAATGTAATTTTAAAAAATAAAGTTGGTAGATTATATTGTTTGACTGTAAGAAAAGTTCGTTATGAGTTTTCCACATAGAAGAAATAAAATTTGACAATTTTAGAAAACCTCCAAATCAGTGTCTTTCATCTTTCTAACCATCTAAAAATAAACTTCAGTGGAAAGGTGTTTTTCCCCCAGAAGTCAGCCTTTGTCCTCAAATTTAGTATCTTTAGGTACGTTTGTGATTTTAAGTATATGTTTTGATCACTGACATTATGTCTGGCAAGTCATATAAATAAAATATATAGACAAGGGAAAATGTTAAGCCATCTTCAAACAGTTTTCGACTACTTAGTCTTTAAATACAGTATGACTTCCCTTAGTTCAGACTTAGTTCTAATTTTGTGTTCTTATTTTGTTATTTTGAGTAATTGAGACATAGAAGGTTGTTGCATTTTTTAAGTAAAACGTTACTACAGAACTCTGGACGTAGAACTAGATTGCCTGCTTTAAAATGGAGGAGGGCCGTCTAGGAGTTTAGAGTGTCATTACTACTAATCTGATATTTCACCTGGACTTCATTCCATCTTATCTTTTTTATAGTAAGTAAATAATGAGATTTTGTTTATAAATATTCAAAATACAGTAACTTCCTCATCACTTAAAATTTGTCATACATTTATTGGAACTACAAAAGCATGAAACGTAAAGAAAAAACTATATGTTGGCCTTCATCAAAATTAAAAACTTCAAGTAAAAAAAAAAGCATGTTAAGAAAATGAAAAGTTTCAATCAATAGACTAGGTGAAAAATCATTTCAAAATACATCTGTGGTTTAGAATTTGACTCCAGATTATATAATAACTTACAACTCACTAAAAAAGAAATTTTTTGTTTTTTTGTTTTTTGTTTTTAGTGGGCAAAAGGGGCATTCTAGACATAGTGATCTAACTGTTCCTGGGTTCACATCCCCAAATTGATTAATAAACTATTTACATTTCATTTTTTTAAATGGACAAAAGATTTGACCACCAAAGACATTTAGATGGCAAATAGCTACATGAAAAAATGTTCAATATGTTTAGTCATTAGGAAAATGCGAATAAAAGCTACAATGAAACACCACTACACCTCAAAGTAAAGACTTTAATTGTACCAGGATGTGGAACAACTGGTAATCTCATACATTATTAATGGAAGTACAGAAAGGTATAGCCACTTTGGAAGACATTGAAACACGTACCATACAATTTAGCAAACCCACTCCTATGGACTTAGCTAAAAGAAATAAGAAAATATATTATACAAAGACCTACATACATGTTATAGTCTATTTATTCATAAAATAATTTACTGGAAGCAACTCAGATAAATGTAAAAGGCACATCCTGGTGACTATGGCATAGTCCACATAAAGCCCAGGAACTCTGATTCACAGCAGTGGGTGGAGTGGGGACAACCAAAATCAACAATTAAAAGCTTCCTCCTGTTTCTTTGCCTGCTGCCAGCCTACCTGCTTCCTTCCTAAAATAAATTTTTTTTAATTGTACTACTTCCAGACAATAGAATATTATCATACAGTTTAAAAAAGAAAAAAAAAAAAAAAGAAAATGTGACTATCTCAGGAGTTCAGTAGAAGAAACCAGGCACTGTGATCCATTTATTTAAAATTTCTGGAAAAGGCAAAACTATAGGATCTGAAGTCAGTGACTGCCAGGTATGCGGTGATGAGGGGATTGACTGCAAAGGGCTTTGAGGAAATTTTCAGGGGTGAAAGGGAAATAGTTTCTATCTTGTGGTGGTAGTTACATGACTATGTGTTTATCAAAACTTATTAAACTATACCTAAAAGGGTGATTTTATTGTATGTAAATCAACCTACCTTTAGAATGAGTAAAGTCAATTTTTTAGCATCAGAAATTATATTCACAAATTTAGGAGTAAAGAAAACTCTAGGAGATCAGCTAACTCGTAAGTCTGGTCTTTTGTGTTTGACTCTGGATTTTTCTTTAATTGCTAAAAAATTGTTATGTATTTTTTAAGCATTTTTTATTGTAAGGGTTCTCTTCTTTTACTATTCTCTTCTCCCAGGATCAGGGTCTATCTTCATTTATTCAATGATTACCTAGGTAATCATTAAATTGTCTTTCTGTATGTCTTCCACAATTTGTTAATTTCATTCTTAGTTCATTGTACCTTTTTGTACACAACCATTCTAACCAACTATTTGAAATTTATTTTTACATAATATTAGAGATTATATAACTTTACCTTTTAAGTCAAAGGTAAAAAAATCGCTTATGAAGCATGATGATACATTTACAGTTTTGGTTTTAAGATAGCTAGCTTTTCTTTGTGTTAAGTGAATGCCATTAAACGTCTACTTTATTAAGTGTTTTTTTACATAAACATTAGACTTTGAATTTTACCAAATATCATTCCAGATTCTGTAAAGGTATAATCATACAGTTTTTCTTAACTATCAATATGAAGAATTATATTGATTTCCTAAAATACAAAGCCATTCATATTTAGTTGAATCTACCTGGTCACTTTGGTTTATTCTTGTAATGTGCTGGATTCTATCAGGTAATTTTTATTTAGGATTTTTTTTTTTACCATATCATATGATAGGTCTGACAATCTAATTTTCCTTTCCTATCAGTGTTACACTAGCTCTCTAATAAAAAGTATTTGGAGGCTTTTTCTGTGGTCTGGAACATCGAATCATATTGATAATACCTGTTTTTAGATAATTGGAAAAATACACCACTGATGTTACCTGCAACAAGCAATAAAATAGTGTCAGATCTCTTCCAAAATAAAAATTGAGTCTCTTGTTTCTTGGTCCAGTATATTCAAACTTTCCTTAAATTGTTCATTTTGTACTGAATTCTTGTGTATTTTTATATTGAGCTAATTTTCTTAATGGAGACAGGGACTGCCATTTGTGATTTATTTATATAAAATACTCCCCATTTGGGGAGTGAGTTATTAATTTGACCTCTACTTACTTGTGGTTTTAGTGGTTTGTGATGATTTGATAGGAACTATGCCTTTAATGCAATAGTCACATTGTGAGGGAAATGTTTCATTAATCTCTTTATTAATAAGGACGCTCACAGTAAGAACTTCTACTGGCTAATGTTTTTTTGTTAGACTACAGCCTGATGATAAACATCTTTATTACAAAAGTCTGAAGACAAAAAGAAAATATGTCACGTAATTCATGATTTAAATGAATGCTGTAAGCTTGGTGTAAGTGTGTACTTTCTGGATAAAGAAGAGAAAAACATTAAGGTTGAAAACTTGTAGCCCACCCTTAATCAAATAGATTCATAGCATTATTCTAGGACATCACTTTTTTAAAAAATTCAACAGTAAAATGAGGAAAATAATTGAAGAACCAGATAAGCCAAGCAATTTGAATTTAAGAATACCTGTCTTGTTACTTAAAGGTTAAAAACACTAATGCATATACACACTTTGATAAGACATTTGTTAATTAAAATTCAAGCCCAGTCCTTCGTTTCCTAGCTTACAAGTGGCTCAAAAGGTACTTAATTGTCAAGAGAGTATCAGAAGTAAACAGACTTACATTCTTGGTGTATTTTCTGACTGCTTTTAATTTTATTTTAAAACAAGTTTATGTGCTATATGACATAAAAATCAAAATACACCAAGTGATATACAGCAAAAAGTCACTCCTGCTTCTATCCACCAGCAACTTGATTTCTATCCTCACAGGCATCCCCATGTCATCTTTTAAAAAATCTTCAAATATCTAAACTAGTAAATTCTGAAAGATTTTTGTCATCTTTTTATTCAGTTCGTAGCATACAGAAAATATTGTTGTATTTCTTGTTTTTCAGTGTAACAATAAGTGTGAGCTCCTTCAATCTCATTGCATAAGGAGCACCATCCTTTTTTATGGTTATATGTCACTTCATGTGTCTAATTTGTTCTTCCATTAAATGAATAAAATTCCTCTTTCTCTGCAACAGGGATCAGCAGATTTTCTATAAAGAACTGAAAGTAAGCATTTTAGAGATTTGTGGGCCACAGACATCTTCTGTTGCATGTTCTTGGTTTGGTTTGATTTTGTTTACAACCCTTCAGAAGCATAAACCATTCTTTGCTCCCAGATCATATAAAAGTAGGTCAAGGTGACTCTGGTTTTACAAACATGTTTTTATAAACCTGATAGATAAAATAATGATTTCCCAGTATAACTTTATTTGTATTTCTCTTAACAGTAAGATTGAACAATTTAGAGCCATTTATGCTACCATTCATGGTTCTTGCCAATTTTCCAATTGCTGATCTTTATAGTAATTTTTATGCAAAGAACTTCTCTTTGAAATTAATTGCAAGTATTTTTCTCCATTTTATCTTTCTATGTGACTTATACGATTTTGCCATGTAAACATGTTTTCGAGTAGTAAAATTTAGCAAACTTATTTTATGACTTGACTTTTATATAACACTTTAAGCCTTTCTCTACCTAATATTATAATAGTTCTTTCATGAATTTGTAGTTCTCTTGTTATTTCATTTTGTCACTTAAATTTCTGATGCACTTGAAATATTTATCAATGTGAGGAATGATCCAACTTAATATTTTTCAAGTTAGCTTACCAGTTGTCCCAATATCGTTTATTCAAATGCCACCTTTTTGCACATTAAACTATAATACAGTAGTCTACCCTTCTCTGCAGGGATATAGTCCAAAACCCTTAGTGGATGCCTGAATTTGCAGATAGAGTCAAATTCTACATAAGTACCATGATTTTTCTTATCTATGTATCTATGATAAAGTTTAATTTATAAATTAGGCACAATATTATAAATTAACAACAGAAATAGAACAGTTATGATATTGTATTAAGAATTATGTGAATGTTCTGTTTCTCTCAGAATATCTTATTGCATATAATATTTTCAGACCACGGTTGACCATGGATAAATGAAACCACCAAAAACAAAGCCATGGATAAGGGAGGATTACTCTATGAAGCTGGATCAATTTCTGCATATTCTGTTCTACTGTATGTCTAGACAAGCTGGCTTTTGAATTCCAACTTTGACTAAATTAGCTGTGTGGTTATATTTCATTGAAAAATATAGATGCAGCTAAATAAACACAAAATCTGTCCACAACCTTCACTTATACTGCACTTCTCTGTTTCATCTCACCGCCTACTACAAAATAAAGACTTGTTCAGCTCCTGTCCACCCTGGGTTTCAACTCCTTTGGTCTTTTCCTAGAACTACCTTCCTCCTTAGAGGTACCCTCTCCAGCATAATTAATTTCTGCCTCTTTTAGATGATTATCACATAGTCATCCCTTAACAATAATTTTAAAGCAACCAAACAAAAACCTTGTCCTTCTAGGACCCCACATATTCATCTTCAGAGTAAAAGTCTACTTTGGTACCTGTTTTCTCCTCAGCCCTTTAAGCTATATTCCTATCTCATTGGTGAAATGACTTCCCAGGTCTCTAGCAGCAAATCTAGTTATCAATTCTCTGTTTATCTCATCATATCATCTTAGTCTCGCAATAGGATTTGATAATTAACAAGCTACTATGACTGTACAATCACTGGGAATTAAGTGCGTCTGCTGAACTAGATTGAGCTGTCTCTGCTACCATCTCTTATCCATCTCCCTGGATAAAATCTCCATTTTATCCCCTGGAGAGCACATGCAGTTTTGTAGTTTTTAATAATATTTATAAGCTGACATTGAAATTTTTATCTCCATCTCTGTCTACCCTCACCTCAGAATAATATCCAGTCTCTCTTGTGTTAGGTGATATCTCCTTGTTTTAATTTGCATTTTCCTGATAGCTAGTAAGTAGGAACATCTCTTCATGTGCCTGTTGGCCATCTGTATATCCTCTTCAGAAAAATGTCTCTCCAATTCTTCCCATTTTTTTTTATTAGACTGCCTGTTTTTCTGTTATTGATTTTTATGTGTTCTTTGTATATTTTGGATATTAAGCCCTTGTCAGAAATATGGAATACAAATATCTTCTAGTTTGCAGGTTATCTTTTTTGTTTCAGTGATTTTGTCCTTTGCTGTGAAGAAGCTTTTTAGCTTGATATAGTTCCAGTTGTTTGTTTTTATTTTTGTTTCCCTTGATGCTGGTGTTGAGTCCCAAAGGCCTCTCTGAGGCTGATGTCATGGAATATCTTTCCTGTGTTGTCTTCCAAATATTTTTTGGTTTCTGGTCCTATGTCCAAGTCTCTAGTTTACTTTGAGTTAATTTTTGTGAATGATATTAGAGTGGTCTAGTTTCATTCTTTTACTTGTGGTTGTCTATTTATTCCAATTTATTTACTGAAGAGACATCCCTTTTTCCATCATATGCTTTTGGGTCCTTTGTCATAGATTGACTATATGTGAGTGAGTTTGTTGAGTTTGTTTCTGGTGATTAGTTCTATTCCAATGACCTGTGCCTCAGTTATTATTCTTATACCATATTGTTTTGATCACTATTGCTTTGTAGTATAGCTCAATGTATGGTATGGGTGTGCAATCCCTCTAGATTCATTATTTTTTTCTCATAATTGCTTTAGCTGTTCAGGGTCTTTTGTTCTATACAAATTTTAATTTTTTTTTTTCTATTTCCTGGAAATAAGCCTATGGAATTCTAATGGGTATTGCATTAAATCTGTATCTTGCTTTAGGTAAGATGATCATTTTAACAATGTTGATTCTTCCCAGCCATGAGCAAGGGATATCTTTCCATTTCTTTGTATCCTCTATTTTGTTTAAGAAGAGCTTAGAGTTTGCATTGTAAGGGTCTTGCACCACCTTTGTTAAGTATATTACAAGATATTTGATTCTGTTTACTTCTGTTTTAAGTGGTATGTTTTTTTATTTCTTTTTCTTCTAGTGTGTTGTTTGTGTATAAAAATGCAAGATTCTTGTATGTTGATTTTGTACCCTAACACTTTACTGTATTCATTGATTGGTTCTATTAGGTTTTTGGACAGTTTTTAGGGTTTTCAGTATATATAATTATATCATCTGCAAATAATGATAGTTTTACGTCCTCCTTTCCAATTTGTATTCATTTTATTTCTTTTCCTTGCCTAATTGCTCTGGCGGAGATCTCCAGTAAAGTGTTAAAGAGCAGGGATGAGAGTGAACAACCTTGCCTTGTTCCTGACTGTAGAGGAAATGCTTTATTTTTCTCCATTGACTATGATGTTGGCTCTGGGTTTATCATATATGGCCTGTATTATGTTGAGTTATGTACCCTCTATCACCATTTTATCTAGGGTATTTTTTTTTCATTAATGGGTGTTGGATTTTATCAAAAGATTTCTCTTTCTGTTGATTTAATCATTTGGTTTTTCTCTTTACTCTTGTTGATGTGGTGCATTACAATCACTGATTGACGTATTTTGAACCATACTTGCATCTCTGGGATAAATCCCTCTTGGTCATGATGTATCATCTATTGGATGCATTGTCAGTTCGGTTTACTAATATTTTGTTGAGAATTTTTGCATCTATGTTCATTAGAGATATTAGTCTATAACTTTATTTCTTGGTGATGTCTCTGTCAGCTTTTGATATTAGGGAGATGTTAGCTTCATAGACAGTCTTTGGAATTGTTCCCTGTTCTTTAATATTTTGGAAGAGTTTGAGAAGAATAGGTATTAATTCTTCTCTGAATGTTTGGTAAACCTAAGTAAAAAAGCCATCTGGTCCTGGGCTTTTATTTTTAGGGAGACTTTTGATTACCTCTTGTGATTTTTGTGTTCAGGTTTTCCAATAATTTCAGGTTCAGTCTTGGTAGACGATATTTCTCTAAAAATTTGTCTGTGTCCTCAAGGTTGTCTACTTTATTGGCATAGAGCTGTTTCTAGTAGTCTTTTAGGATGTTTTGCATTTCTGTGGTATGTATTGTAACTTCTCCCCTTTCATTTCTGAATCTAGCTGTAAGTTTTCTTTTTTTCTTTGTAAACAGTTTGTCAATTTTGTTTATTTTTTCAAAGATGCAATTTTTGGTTTCATTGATCTTCTGGATGGTTTTTTTATTTTCTATTGCATTTATTTCTACTCATATTTTTGTTATTGCCATTCTTCTGCAGTTTTTTGGCTTTAATTGTTCTTCTTTCCCAAGCTGTTTTAAATGTTGGGTTAGATTGTTTGAGGTATTTCTTGTTTCTTGAAGTAGACCCGGATTGCTATGAACTTCTCTTTTAGTATTCCTTTGCTGCATCTGGTAGATTCTGGTAGCTCGTGTCTTCATTCTCATTGGTCTCTAAGTACTTTTTAAGTTCCTCTTTTTTTCCTCTTTTACCCAAGAGTCATTCAGAAGCATATTGTTTAATCTCCAATTAATGTGGGGTCTTCCGAAATTTTTGTTGTAGTTGATTTCTTGTTTTAAATCATTTTGGTCAGAGAAGATGCTTGGTATGATTTCAGTTCCTGTCAATTTGTTGAGACTTTTTTTTATATCCCAACATATGATCAGTCCCTATGAATGTTCCATGTGCACTTGAGAAGAAAGTGAAATATGTCTTTGCTGGGTGAAGTATTTGATATATGGCTATTAGACCTATTTGTTACAAATGCTCATTTAAAGCTGCTGTTTCCCTGTTAATTTTTCTGCCTGTTTGAGCTGCCCGTTGTTGTAAGTGGAGAGTTGAAGCCTCCTACTGTTGTGTCAGTTCTAACAGTACTTGCTTAATATATGTTGAAGCTTCCTCATTTGGTGCATATATGTTAATAAGCATGATGTCTGCTTGCTGGATTGACTCTTTAATCATTATATATGTCCAACTCTGTTTTTTTGTTATGCTTTTAGTTCAAAGTTTTAACTGATATCCTGCTGTTTTTGGTTGCCATTCAACTGTAGGATTTTCTTCCAGCCATTGATTTTGAACCTATGGTTATCTTTTCAAAGAAGGTATATTTTTCCTGAATATAACAGAAGATTGGGTTATGTTTTTTAATAAATTCAACAACTACCAAACAATTTTTCGATAGTTTTCGTCTTTAGCATTTTGCTGATTATTTGTATGTAACTGTTTATTGCTATTTTGTAAATTGTCTTGTAGGTGTTGTTACCATCAGTGCCTTTGTTCATTCTTTCCCTTTTTAGGTGGGTGGGTATAGTTATGTTTTGATTGGTTTCCCTTTTTATTTTCTTTGCTTTTTTCCGTGGAGCTGTGTTTTGAAGTTACCCTCAGGTTAGCATTAAGACCTCTATGTTTATTTCCTATTTTTATTGAAAAGCAGATTAGTCTTGTACTCATTCTAGCCATTCACATTTTATTCTCCTTTCCCACTTTTTATATTTTGTTCTATTACTGTTTTTAAGTGGAGTTCTTTACACTTCATAGAACTTTCTTTAGTATTTACTATAGAGCTGCTTTTGTGTTGATGAATTCCATTAACTTTTGCTTATCTGAAAAGCTTTTTATCTTTCCTTCAGTTCCAAATGATAATCTCACAGGGTTGAAAATCCTTTTCAGCATTTTGAATATATCATGTCTTTCCCTTCTGGCCTACAGAGTTTCTGGTGACAATCTTATGAGGACTCCTTTGTATGTGACTCATTTTTCACTGGCTACTTTTAAAAGTCTTTATCTTGTGTTTTTGACATTTTGATGATAATGTTTCTTAGTGTAGAGATATTTAGGTTTTGTTTGTTTTGTTTTTTGTTTGGTTTGGGTTTCTGGGGGGCTTTTGTTTTTTTGTTTTGTTTTGTTTTGTTTTGAGCTGCCTGGGTCTGGAGGCCTGCTTCATTCCTCAGGTTAGGGAAATTCTCAGCTATTTGTTTCTTATATGTATTTTCTGCCCCCTTTTCTCTTTCTTCTCCTCCTTGGACCCCTATGATACAAATGTTCTTTTTGATGTTATTTCATGAGTCTCAGCTGCTGTCTTTATTTTCATTCTTTTTGCTCTTTGCTGGCTTTTTTGAGTACTCTACCCTCTCTTTTAGCTCACTCATTCTTTTGAGGCTTTATCCATCCTACTGTTGAGTCCTTCCATTGACTTCTTTAGTTCAGCTATTGTGTTCTTAATTTCTTTGACATTTGCTTCATTACCTTTCTTACTCTCATTGTGTTGTTCTTTTTTTCTTCTATTGTTTCCTTGATTTCCATGAGTATGTTTATCACTGTTACCCTAAATTCATTCTCAGGTATTTCGGATATATCTGTTGTATTCAGATTTTCCCCTGAGGTTTTAATTGGATCCGTCATTTCATATATATTTCTTTTATCTTCTCTCTGTTTATGTTTCTGTGGTTCTGATATCCCTGAAGTGATGGGATTGTGTAGGGTCTTGACTTGCCCTGAATGAGCCTGGATATTGGTTTGAACACTGGAAATTGTGCAGTTGTGTGACGTTTCCACTGGTTGCATTTATTGAAGGTTTTAGGTTAAGCTGACACTGGGAACTGAGCATTCAGCCTATAACATTGAAGCTTGTGTGGGGGACGCAGAGTGTTACCCCAGAGCCATAGGTTTAAATGGTAAGACCTCCCCATCATTGGCAGTCAATCAACAATCAGGCTGTAATTCCACCTCCACCCTCAGGGTGATACTAGTGGGTAGTGTAGTAGGTTCCTCACTTCTGGAAGACTCCTCTTTATTTAAGCTGCAGGGAGGGATTTCCATTGGGTGGGTCATCTGGCTCCATTATAATATGGTGTGAGGGGTTGGGATTGGGGCATTCCCCTAGCTGTCTGTGGTTGTGACAACATCCTGGTGTAATTTCCCCTTTGGGACTCCCGTTCCTTCCACTAGAGCACTGGTCCTCCTTCCACCCTGTATCAAGACCCTCTCCCTTGGCTCCATGTCTTGTTCCTGCTAGGTGGGGTCTACTAATGGAGTGAGTCTCTGGTTACCCAGTTCTTTTCTGATGTTATAGCCCTTTTACCATGGTCCTTTTCATCTGCTGAAGCTTGTGGTCCCGAATCTGCAATGCAACTCTGAACCATGATGTTTTCACCTGCTCTTTCTGGTGGTGAATACTGTTGTGTCTCAGTAGTTTTGGACCTACTTTTCCTCAGCTTTTGTGTCTGCAAAATCAGTGATTCCTAGTTGGTCTGTGGGAAGGAGATGAGACTCGTTCCTACCAGGTCGCCATCTTACCTCACCTCTGAGCTCCAGACTAGAACATCTACATCCTATTCAACAATGCCAGCAAGGTGGCAATTAGGATTTCTTTCCCAGACCCATTCTCTGTCTTTCTCCATCTTAGGAAGAGGTGCCTCCACACATTCAGATATTTATAATTTATTCTTGCTTTCTTCCATCTAATCTATCAGCAAGTCCTATCAACTATTTCTCTACTAGTAGTCCCAGTGCCATAGTTAGAAGAGCCAAACTGCCTCCATGAGAAGAATCCTGGCTCAGTCTTGAGCAAGTCAGCTTCTGTGACCCAGATTTCTCATCTTAAACGAAGTTGAAATACTACACACCTCATAGAATTGTTCAGACATGAAATGTGAGTTTTAATATGTATAAGGTGCTCAAAATAGTGCCTAACATTTAGTGAGTGCTGCGTAAAGGTTATTGCTGCCTCCAGTACAGATGATAGTAGTAATTAACTAGCTATAGTGGGGAAACTAATATTATTACCGTCTCTTCTGCTGCTACTCTAGCCAAAGCCTCTTCCTTTTTTTTTATGAACTATGAAATAATCTTCTTTTGACACTAACACCCTGCCATCCATTCTCCACACAACAGTCAGGGTAATCTCTTTTAAAACAAATTATGTCACTTTCTTGCTTGTAAACTCTCCAGAGACTTTTCATTAAGTTATAATTAATATAAATACCTTTCCATGACCTTCAAGACTTTTTTGTGATTTGGCCTCTCTTTCCTCTCTGTTTTGCCTCCTAATCTTGCCTCATGTTATGCTCTTGTTACCACTAAGGTCTGTCCTTCTGATCCCCAGCACACGCCAGTTCCTCTCCTATCTTAGATGTATGTTTGTCCTGGAATGTCTGGAATGTTCTCTCAGAGCCGGATGGTTGCTGTATGAAATTTCTGTCTCAGCTCAAATACTAACTCTTTGAAAGAATCATCCTTGATCATCCTCACCATCCTGGTTGAAGCAGTTCATCCTCCTACTCTTTATCCCAGTGTTTTCTTATTTTCCCCATTGCACTTAGCTCCAGTGGAATTTTCTTATTTATGTGTGAGTTTGTATTAAGTTCTAGGTAGCCTGGACTCTGGCTTGTTTACTGTAACAACGTCTAAGCTAAAGTTGGCAGCTAAATTGTAGAATGCCAAGTGTTTGAGATTGGGGAATGGAAAGTGGGGAGTGTTTTTTTCGTGGGATCTTCTTTTCCTGGATAGCTTCTTGAGAGTTTGATTGTGCAGCTTATAGTTATTAGGGAATGTTTGCACTTTAGAAAAATGTCTTTGTTCTGGAATATCTGCCTTTTCTAAGTCAACTATATTTTAAATTGTTCTAGAAAGAAAAGTTCTAACGCATTTAGTGCAATCACTAAATGTTTAGCTTAAAACACACACACACACACACACACACACACACACATACACGTTGCACACACAGCTTTTAGAGTATTAGCTGATATGGCAGCACCCTGAGCTCACGGGGTACTTACACAGTCAGTAGGTGATCTGGTGGAGTAGTGGTTGGGTCCAGTGCCTTTGGCAACTGGCAGTCCACATACATCCGAAGGACCCAGGTTCGTGCCAAACAACTAAATAAAATGAATAAAATGCGCCTTCCTCATCACTCTTTCTGTCTGCCTGTCCACTCACCTTCATTTCTGCCTGCACTTTTCCTTTAAACAACAGTATAAAAAAAAGCCACAATAATTACATACCCACGAAATGGTTACAGGTGCTAACCAATACAGATCATAATGGTGAAAAAGAAGTTGTTTCCTGATTTGTTTAGGAGCACTAGCAACTGCATAAATTGCTTAGAGTTGGCATCTTTCAAACTTTTAGTTCGTTTTTCAAATATACCATCAATTATCATTCTTTCTGAACTGTGGTAGTCATTCAGAATCTAATGATTGTGATCTTAGCAACCAGAAAAAAGAGGAACTCAGTCCTGATTTGCTAGTTGAATTGAGCTTGTGACCTCTAAGTGTGGATTCTGTACCCTACACTTTACAATGCAAGCTGCATCTGTTTTCATGATAAAAGAGCATAATCAAAAAGTGCATATATAACATGATCTTAGTTATACTCTGTACAGATTGAAAGGAGTCTCAAAGGAAGCATGTTAATACATTCATGTTAAATAGATGGCAAGATTGTGGGGGGAAGGGGGTGTTCCTTTAAACTTTACTACTATATTGGACAATTGATACATGGACCTGATTTCTGGGAATGACCTGAAGCAGTGCCTAGCTCTTGCAGGCCCAATAACAGCCAGCGTGTGAGACACGGACCAACAGTGGGCTGTCCTTGACCAAACTTGTGACTGAGTCTCTAGCAGTAGTCACTCTAAAGCACTTCCCAAGGCTTAGACACCATTTATTTATTCATTTAGCACATGTACTGAATGGTTGGTTTTGCCAAGCTACGTTAATTACTTTAAGCATTAAATTAAACCACATGGACATGGTCCCTACTTATTTGCTTCTATATATTAGGGAAGAAGACCCATATTGAGCAACTAACATAATGTTATTATGCAATATTCCTTCAATAAAATTAATTTTAAAAACCACACTCCAGCAATTTCAGCTTGTCATAATGATTATAAAAAAACAAGTGTGAAATGTTATATCAGAAAGCTCAGCAGAGAAAGAGCCTCATTTAGGTTAAGAGTTTCTCATAAAGCTGAGCGAGACCCAAAGACTGAAAAGAGTTAACCAGGTAAATTAAGAATATGCCAAGTGGAGGATTCCACATAGCAAAGATCAAGAAGAAAAGAGCACCTGAATTGCTGAAAGGAGATGGTGTGGGTTCGATGCAAGTAGGAGAGACCGGAACAGATAGAGGTAGGCAGGAGGGCATCTGGTCCTTTGAGCTAAAACTTGGGAACGCTGGATCTGTGACCCAAACAAGTTTGAAGGCAAGCTCCTCCAGCCCCTAATAACAAAACAGCTCCTTATTTGGGGCTCCCCATGGTCAGTTTTTGGTGTGATCTCACAGCCTCTTTTTTAAGGTCTGGCATCATGGCCAAAGGTATCTAGGTACCATTTGTGTTTATCACCACTGCAGATTCTGGAGGAACCTGGTCTTTCCACACTGAACATATACATGTAGTAAACAGATGCATGTTCTGAGGAAAGTGAGAGTGCGCACTAGATCCGGGTATTTTAATTAGATTGTCCATCCACCCTAACATATGCAGAAGTTCCATTAATATGACTTGGGAATTGGTGTATACAGTTTTGGATTCTCCTTGTAATTCTACTAACTTGTTGTTAATTGTTCCTTTTTTTCTTTTTAGCAAACTCATCATGAAGTTAACATTTCAGTTGGTGTTTTTTTTTCTCTTTAAAAGAAATCTCTTTAATTATTGCAAGTACAAATTATGAAAACAAAGCAATCCTTTAGCTTCTTTTCATTATCTGTGATTATATTCTAATGCAACTAACATTCCATATTGTAATTGGGCAATTTTTGCTTTTGGTCACAGCTCATTATAGAAAACTATTATAAGAGAAATGCCCTTGAGTCATAATTTGTTTTATTGCCATGGTGTTTCTGTCATGGTGTTCTCTTATATGTGGTTCTTCCCCTAAATGAGCACACTTCATTTACCATCTGTTTAAAATCACTGCAGAATGAAATCTAATGTCTTGAACCTTGAGGACACCCTATCTCTTTTCTGCAGCTGAATTCTGCATAATGTACTAAGAATTACTTACTCTTTTATTCATCGTAGATTCTTTAACCTTTGGCGAAAACTCTGTGACATAACGATGGCTGCAAATAAGCCCAAGGGTCAGAATTCTTTGGCCTTACACAAAGTCATCATGGTGGGCAGTGGTGGTGTCGGCAAGTCAGCTCTGACTCTGCAGTTCATGTATGATGAGGTGAGTGATAATTCTGTGTGGATATCAGAGTTTTTAGATTTTCAGAAAGTGTTTCTCTATGTTAATTCCATTTTGGTTGGATTTCTTTAGTACTTGGAAGCTAATCAATTTTTTTCCATTCTTAAATTCAGATCTGACATTTATATACATCATCATTTTACAATACAAGAACTCAAGGTCCTTACAAGCCTTTTACTTTAAAAAACAACCTAATGACAGTACCTATTCTTGAACAATCTATCATTGGGTTTTTTATATGTAGTGTGTCAGTGGAGATTCCCACCTTAAATTGATAGAACCAGTAAATATAGTACATAAAATGTCCTTTATTAATGAAAGTTATTTGTTATATATTTAACATGGCACTATACTCATCATTGAACAAGTGAAGGCTGTAGCCCTAAAATTTATAATGACTAGATGTTATAGATTTGCGTGCATATATTTTTATCAGACCTTCTTGCCTCTGTAACAGGAATATATCCTTTCCCTAGAGAACTGTTATCAAGTCTAAATGGTTTAGGAGTTGGTGATCCAATTTATACATTTATCTTCAATTCTTCTAAGGTTTTAATCTACTTATTCTTAATTAATCTTCATAACAATCCTGAATGGTAGGTGGTGGTTTTCCCAGATTTCAGATGTGATAGCAGAAACCTAGAGAAGTTATTTACCTTCTCTGCCCAAGAAAAATGATAAACCTGGTCTCCTGATCAAAAAAATCCTGATTTTTTTTTTTATTTTGACATCCCGTGTCTCTATTGCTTGCTCATCAGGATTTCACACACAAAATTGTTAAATCCATCAGTTGTCCCATTCGTTGATGGTTATAATAAGTTTGGAGAGAGAGGAAATTGAAATAGAACTTAAATGAAATTGTTAATTCATCTCTTCTCTTCTGTTTTCCATACTATTCATTTAAATAGTTAGTCTTCTTTCAAACTAATCTTTAAATCACTTCCCTTCTTGACAATAAGGAAGTCAAAAGAAGAAGTCACATGGCTGACATTTGATAAATGTGTAAACTTTCATTTAATATTTATATGTAATATAATATTCTCCAATATGATATTCTATATCTGAATATTGCTGTTTCTTTAATATTTATGTTTAATATTTGTTAAATATGAGCATGTAAATATGAGTATAATGTGATTTTCTTTGATTTTCACAATTACAAGCATACTGTTTATAAAATAAATATTTATAATCTACCATGTACCAGATACTATTCTAGCTTTAGAGATATGTAGTAATGAGTAGAATAGTCAATTTCCCTGCCTTTGGGGGTTAAATTCTAGTATGAAGATGTGGATGTTAAGCAAATAAATAAGAAAATATCAGATAATGAAAATATTTATAATAAAAAATCCACTGAAGGTTATGTGTATATACTAGTGTTAACAGTAATACGAAGATCCAAAATATCAAGGTGAGATATGTGAGATTGAAGATAAAAGTGAGAATAATGTAAAGTTTTTTAATTATATAACTTTTTAAAAAATCAGTAGTTTGGGGAGAAATCTCAAAGTTTAAGATTTACATCTGCATAATAGTATAAATCCATTTTATTGACTTGGTTGATTTTAGAGAAAGAAAATATTTTTTTAAAGGAAAGGTACTGGCAGTAATGAAGGTGAACAGAGGCAGGCAGGCAGAGAGAGGAGGCGGAAACATTTACCCCCAGCCCAGGGTCTTGGACCTAGATTCTTAAGATATATGTAAATTAGATCCAGTGACCTTATGTGATAGGCCACCGGGGTGCACAGAAAGAAAAGATTTAACAGTATTTGTAATGCTTACCTAAATATTGTCTTCCTTTCAAGTTATTTCCACAGTTCTGGTATAAAAAATGTGTATTTATAGGAAAGATCTCTTATATATTTGATAAAATATATGTGATAGTTTTGCAATTAGTGTTTTAAGTTGTTTTCAAACTGTAAACAGCCTGTAGTCCCAACTTTTTAGGAAGTCACCAAAATGTTTAAAATGAAAATTTAAAGACAGATTTTGGGTTTGTTTTTTTTTAAAGGACAGGTACAGGTGGGAATGAAGGCGAGTAGGCAGGCAGATAGGAAGAGAGGTGGAAGAAGCATTTTATTTTAATTATTCACATTGGTTGTTTTCCCTTGGACCCAGACCTCTAACCCAGGGGTATGTGGCTTGCTCCTTCGCAAGAGATTGACGTAACCTCTGCTCCACCAGGGCATGCCAGTCAGATTTCACCACTGGGGAAAACAGAATGAAAGGTACACAGGACCTCTTTGCACTACTTTGGCAACTTCAGTTGAATCTATATTTCAAAATAAATTGTGCTTAGTAAAGCTATGGCATGCCCTGGTACAGTAGCAGTTAAGTCTGCTGCATCCAACCAAGAATACAGTCCACATGCAACCCAAGGACTTGGATTTGAGTCCCTGGACCTGGGAGAACAACCAAGATGTACAAAAATAAAATGTTCTTCTTCCTCTCTTTGCCTGCCTACTTGTCCACTAGCCTTCATTGCTACCTGCACCTTTCCTCTAAAAACAAAGTCTAATTTTAAAATGAATGGTTTTAAAATGAATGCTTTTTATCTGTTCTAGTTTGTGGAGGACTATGAGCCTACCAAAGCAGACAGCTATCGGAAGAAGGTGGTACTGGATGGGGAGGAAGTGCAAATCGATATCTTGGATACAGCTGGGCAGGAGGACTATGCTGCAATTAGAGACAACTACTTCCGGAGTGGGGAGGGTTTCCTCTGTGTCTTCTCTATTACAGAAATGGAATCCTTTGCAGCCACAGCTGACTTCAGGTGTGTCAGTGAGTAATACTGCTCTGATAGATTGCTCCCCCAGAAACAAGTGGACAACTACAGTTTGTGTTAGTCTTTCACTCTAATTGTGTTTATTTCCCTCTTTGATATCAGTATATGACTCTACCCACTGTATACTTATAGCAGATATTTGATAATCCTGGCATAATCTTACAACTACCCCAGTGCTGACTGTATTAGAGATCTAAGATTGTGACTGCCTCAGTACCCAGTCTCTTTGTACAATCCTGAAGTATTTCTCTTTGGAGCATAATAATACTTCCTCTAGTTTACACTTGGATCATATAATGGAGCTGGCTCAGAATTTATTATTTTTTCTTTATTATTTTATTTACATGGTTATATGCATGTAAGACATCAAATTTGTGCCTTAGTCTATATGTCACACCATACCCATCACCAGGCTTCTAGGATCCTTTACCACCACCCGGTCCTTTCTCCCTTCCATCCCTGTAAGTAGCCACAGTCTTGGTCCTATGAATTTTGTTGAGATTTATTTGTTCATTTGTTTTGTTTCTTTATAGCTCACGTATGACTGAAACCATCCTAAACTTGTCTTTGTCTTTCTGTCTTATTTCACTTAGCATGATCTCTTCCAGTTACATTAAGATTGTTGCAAAGGGAAGATTTCCTCTTTAAAAAAATAAATAAATAAAGGAAAAGTGCAGACAGAAATGAAGGTGAGTAGGGATGCAAGCAAACAGACAGAGGAGGAAGAAGCACTCTATTTTATTTCTATTTAGCTGTCCATCTTGGCCCAACCACCCCCATCCGGGGCTGTGAACCCAGGTCTTTGAGATGCATGTAAACTGCACCTGGTAGATTTACCCTCTAAACCACCATGTCATGCCAAAATTAATTTTTTTAACAGCTGAATAGAATTCCATTGAGTATATATACCACAATTTCGTTAATGAGTCATCATTTGACAGGCAGTGAGTTTGTTTCCCTGTCTTGGCTGTTGTGAACTGTGCTACTATGAACATAGAGGTGCAGAGACTTTTCCTGGTTAGTGTTTTTGTGTTCTCTGGGTATATTCCTAGAAGTAGGGTCGCTGTTTCCAGTGGCAGATCCATGTTTACTTTTTTTACAGAATTGCCATACTACTTTTCAAAGAGGTTGCACTGATTTACATTCCCACCAACAGCATTGGAGAATTTCTTTCTCCATACCCTCTCTCTAGTCCTTTGGATAAAGACCATTGTCAGTAGTCTAAGGTGATATCTCATTGTGGTTTTTATTTGCATTTCTCTGATGGTAAATAATAGAGAACATTTTTTCATGTGTCTGTAGCCCATCTGTGTGTCTTTACTAGAAAGGTGTCTATTCAGCTTTTGTGCCCATTTTTTTGAGTGAATCATTTGCTTTTCTGGTAGTGAAGTGGTATGAGCTCAATATTTTAGAGATTAAACTCTTATCTGATACATGTTATGTAAGTATCTTCTCTCATTCAGTGGGTTACCTTTTTATTTTGGTAGTGTTTTGTTTTTTTTGTTTTTTTCCACCATACAGAAACGTTTTTGTTTGGGCCCAGTTGTTTCGTTTTACCTTAGTTTTCTTTGCCACAAATTCAATTCTCCAAAGATATATTTGAGGTTTGTGTCATGGAGCCTTTTTCCTGTATTTTTATTCTATGCATTTTATGGTTTTAAGTCTATGTCCAGGTCTTTTACCTATTTTGAGTTAATTTTTGTGTATGGCACTAATGAGTAATCTAGTTTTACTTTTTTGCATGTAGCTGTTCAGTTTTCCCAGCACTATTTTTTGAAAAGACATTCTTTCCTTTATTGTATGCTCTTTGCTCCTTTGTCATAGATTAACTGCCCATGTAAATGTGGTTTTACATATGGGCTCTCAATTTTATTCCACTAGTCTATGTGTCTATTTTTGTTCTAGTACCATGCTGTTTTGATGGCAGCTGCTCTGTACTATAGTCTAAAGTCAGGGAGCGTGATTCCTCCACTGTTCTCTTTTCTGACGACAGCTTTGGCTATTTCAGGTTTTTGCAGTTACAAACAAACTTCAGTATTGTTTGTTCAATTTCTTTGAAAAATGTCCCTGGAATTTTGATGGGAATTCCATTAAATCTTTATATTGCTTTGGCTAGAGTGGCCATTTT
Source organism: Solenodon paradoxus (assembly GCA_004363575.1). NCBI lineage: Eukaryota > Metazoa > Chordata > Mammalia > Eulipotyphla > Solenodontidae > Solenodon > Solenodon paradoxus. Next base: position 439,145 of record RJWH01000722.1, on the reverse strand, counting down.
TAACTATGTTAATTCTTCAATTCATGAGCATGGAGTATTTTTCCATCTCATGTCTTCTTTTGTTACTGTCCTGTAGTTTTCAATGGAGATGCTTTTTGTCTCTGTTGTTAAATGTATTTTCTTTCTTTCTTTCTTTTTTTGGTGCTGTTGTGAATAAGAGTTCTTTCACTTTCCTCTAGTTCATCACTTGTATGTAGGAATGCTACTGATTTTTGTTTATCGATTTTTTTTTTTTTTACCCTGCCACTTTGCTGTATTCATATATTGTTTCTAGCAGTTTTTATAGTGGAGTACTTCAGATTTTCTAGGAAATATCAAGTCATCTGCAAATAATAACAGTTTTATTTCTTCTGTTCCAATTTAGATTCTTTAAAGTCCTTTTATTGCTTTGTTGTTCTGGCCAAGACATCCAGAACTGTGTTGAATAATAGTAGTGAGAGTGGACAGCCTTTTTTTTTTTTTAATTTTTCCACCACTTAGGGGAAGGCTTTCAGTTTTTTGCTGAATATGATGTTAGCTGTAGATTTGTTATATACGACTTTTATTATATTGAGATATATGCCTTCTGTTACCATGTTTACAAAGATTTTGATCATAATGTGCATTGAATCTTGTCAAATGCTTTTTCTGCATCTGTTGAGATGATCATATGATTTGATTTTTGTTTTTTCCCTTTGAGTGTTTTGCATATGTTAAACCATCCTTGCATCAGTGGACTAAATCTTGGTCATGAAATATGATTTTTTTAATGTACTTCTGAATTTGATTTCAAGATTTTCTTGAGGATTTTAGCATCTATATTCAACAGTGATACAGCCTGTAATTTTTATTTTTGGTGCTTTCCTTGTCTGATTTTGAATCAGTGTAATGTTAGCGTCATAGAGTGTGTTTGAAAGTTTTCCATCTTCTTTGATTTTGTGGAAGAATTTAAGGAAGATGGCAATTAGCTCTTCTATGAATGTTTGGTAGAATTCACTAGTGAGACTATCCAGTCGTGGATTCCTGTTTTGGGGGAGACTTTTTATTCATCCTTCCATTTCTGTGCTTATGATAAGTCTGTTCAAGTTATTTATGCCTTCCTGGTTCAGTTTTAGGAAGGTGTAGGATTCTAAAAATCGATCCATATTATAAAGATTGATTATTTTGTTGGCATATATGTGCTCATAATAGCCTCCTATTATCCTTTGTATTTCTTCACTCTTTTATAATCTAACCTCTTTCATTTCTCTCCCATTATGTGTCTCTCCCTTTTTCCTTTGTGGGTCTGGATAACATTCTATCCATTGTACTTATTTTTCAGAAAAACGAGTTCTCTGTTTCATTGATTTTTTTGGATGATCTTTTAGTTTGGTTTTTTGGGGTTTTTTTTTTTTTTTTTTTTTTTTTTTTTTTTTTTTTTTTTTTTTTTTTTTTTTTTTTTTTTTTTTTTTTTTTTTTTTTTTTTTTTTTTTTTTTTTTTGGTTCTTTTCTAGTTCTTTCAAGTGTGTGGTTAGATACTTAATTTGGAATGTCTCTTGGTTATTGATGTGCACTTGCATAGCTCTTAGAATTGCGTTTTCTACATCCACATGTTCTGGTAGCTCATCTCTTCATTTTCACTTGTTTTCAGATAATTTTTAATTCTGATTTAATTTCCTTGATGACCCAAGAGTTACTCGTAAACATGCTATTTAATCTTAATATCTTTGTGTTCTTCTGGTTTTGTTTTTTGTTTGGTTTGGTTTGTTTTTTGGTTCATTATTAGTTTCACCCCTTCATGGTCACAGAAGATACTTTCTATAATTTCAAACTGAGCAAATTTTCTGATACTTCTTTTGTGCTCCAGGATATCATCTATCCTGAGATTTTTCCATGTGCACTTGAGAATTTACCATGTTTTTTAGTGGGCAGAAAAATATGTGTTAGGTCCGTATGATCTATTGTTTCATTTAGGTTCTTTATTTCGTTGTAGGTTGTGTTTCTTTTTTCTCTAGCAGCCTTTGGTAGTTTTTCTTTATTATTGGCTTCTGCTAATTTTATTATGATGTGTTTTGGTGTAAGTCTTTTTGTGTTGTAGAATTTGGTTATTTTCTTAATTTCTTGGACTTCCACAGTTACTTTTTATTACAGGTATGGGAAGTTCTGTGCTACTATTTCTTTAAATAAAGTATCTGCTCCTTTCTCTTTCTCGTCACCTTCCAGGATACCTATTACCTTTATATTTGATCTTCTCATAGTATTTGATAATTCTGCAGGATTTTCTTCATTTTTCCCTCAATCTTGCTTCTCTCTCCACTTCCATGAGGGTCACCTCTGTGTTCTTGTCTTCAATTTCTGAAGTTCAAGTTCATTTTTCTGTGAGAATTAGTCTCTTTATGGAGCTTTTCAAGTTTCTCTTCTAGCTCATTACTGCATTTTTATATTTCTAGCATTTCTTTTAGGGCTTTCTTTGCAGCCTCAGTCTTCTTGGTGAAGTAATCCTTACAACCTGTCCCTTCTTCCTTTGTGTAGCAGATTGTGCCCTGAATATTTTTCGGCTTTTTATAACTCATATTTTGAGTTCTTTGTTTTTACCTGTTGTCCCAATCAATGTCAATAGAATTCTTGTCTGGGGAGCTCCTGGTGGCTTCCATTTTTTCAACCATTCTTTTGTTTTTTGGTAGCTTAGGTTTTGGCAGGTTTGTTTTATTGCTTTCTACCTAGTGCTATGGCTGTATTTTTCTCTTTCTCTTTTGTTTTCTTCCTGCATAGTGACTGCTGCAAGCATTCCCTGTTTTTTGGCATTGAGAGCAGAAGATGCTCTTGCCTGCCTCGCTCAGGGTGGAAATCTTCTCCTTCATATGCAGTGGGCTTTTTTCCCTGGTTGATCACTGGGGACAGGACTGACTCAGTCCTTTAAATCTTTCTGTTAGTCATTGGTTTCTGAGTTCCTGTGTCATGTTCAGCAGGCACATTGCCATTTCCTCAATACAGATGTGCTGACAGCATAGACTGAATTCTTAAGAGAAATAATACCAAAAATTGGCACACTAGTTTGTAATATACAACATTTTTTATGTCTTATTTACTGTTTATGTAGTCAAAATAGGTCATTCATTTTGTTTAAGGGGGCAGCTGGTAAAGAGTGGGGAAGAGGGGTTCTCTATATCTAAAGAAATGTGACACAAGAAAGTTCTTGACTAATCTCATAATATTACATAGACAATCAAAAATATTATTTAAGTTGCACTCCTGTGGCTCAGCAGCTAAAGTGCATACCACGTAAAACCTAAGGATCTGGGTTCACAGCCCAGGACTGGGAGAAGAAAAAATATGTATTTGTATGTTCTTGCATTATGTATATACATTCACACACACATAAATACTATTTCTGTGCTAAGTGTCTTCTTTGGTATAGGGGGACACAAAAGAATATATCGTCTATATTTCAAGATTCACAAGCCTCATTGAATAAGGTATGAAATCAAAAGCAAGTTAGTGAAAAACTAAGAGTTACAGACAGTGATCCAGGCCCTCCATGAGCTGAGTGAAGCTGGGAGATCCTCTTGAAATAGGTGAGCCTGAAGGATTTCCTGAGGAGGGGAGATGGCATCACGGGTGACTGAACAAAACACTGAATTTGGGCTTAAGTTTATTTGAAAGTCTTAAAAACTTAAAGGATTCTAGGAGAACATTCTGTGTAAAACTACATGTCATTGAAAAACTTTTAAAATATGTTCATTTGTAAAATTAAGCTTTTTGGTTTCTATAAGGAAAGAGTTTTGTATGTGATAAAGTACACAGGGCAGTAGACCCTGGTAACTTGTAATTCTGGGAGACACATAGAATGTTTTATACACACACACACATCAGTGTTTACTCATTTATTCAACAAACATTTAAGTGATTTAAGTGTTCATTATATCAGGCCCTTTTCTAAATAATGGAATAAATTTTGTCAAGGTAGTCACCAGTGCCAAGGTGTTATCTCAAGGGAATAGATATTGTTATGCCAAGAGAGAGCGTCTTAGGTTATTACTATTACAAAAAATAACTGAATCATTCATCCATCTTCTGCTGTCCCTCCTGGTACCCTTCCCATGAAGTGAAGTGGTCCTGGTGAGTTTGTAGAAATAGGAAAGGCATTAGTGAGACAGTCTGGACAGTTGCCAACAGTTCACACTCCACATTGTCTAACCTGCACAGTGTAGCACAGAGAGCAGCTCCTCCATCCTTTCTGGTTCTCTCATGACCAAGGCAGAACCCATTGTTTCCTCATCTGACATACTTGCAGTTCCTGTATCACATTTAAAACATATTTCAATTATGTGCTTATTTTTCCTGATACCATAGTAAAACTATTTTTCCAGTAAAAATTCTTGAGAACAGGACCCATTTTTCATCTATCTCAGTACCCCTGGTGCCCATATTGATGTTTAATTAATAGAAGCATTAGAAAACTCTTCTTACTTTTTTTTTTTCATTTTCCTTATGTCAAAAATGAAGAAGTTGGACCAGTTTGTAAAGGTACTTTCTTTCTATTCTACGATTCTATAATAACTTCTAAAACTCTGTGTACAGGGAGCATCACATTAAACAAAATGTGTGTGAAGGTTAAAGATATTTCATTACCTTTCTGTGAGATCTAGGAAAGTAGCTAATAAAAGCACTTATTAACTCTAGAATATTGTCTTCTCACCTCTAAACCCAGTAGGTCCAAGGGTTTTTATTTATTTGTTTGTTTTCCTGGAAAGAGAGACAAGAAAGAAGCACTTCATTTATTTAGTTGTTCATCTTGATTGTTCCTGCTGTTTCTTAGGCATGAACCTGGGGCCTTGGGATATATATGGACTACACCCAACCCTTACTCCCCCAGGGCATGCCTAGGTCCAAGCTTTTATGGCCATGTTTCTGATAGCATTCATCACACTCTGGCTTCAGTATTGACTCAGAGTAACTTAGTAGGTAATTATTAATAAAAAAATCCCATTGCACCCTGGTGGAGTAGCAGTTGGGTCCTGCACCTCCCAATGAGCGCGCACCACATACATCCCAAGGGTCTGGGTTTGCAGCTGGGGCTGCCAGGAGCAACTAAATAAAAATAGATTAAAGTGTTTCTTCCTCCTCTCTCTGCCTGCCTGCCTTCCTGCCTGCCTTCATTCTTGCCTGCACCTTTCCTTTTAAAAAAGAAAAAGAAAAAAATTGATGACTATAGATGCCTGTGACCACAAATGCTAGAATCATAGACACCTGAGTCAGTCTCACATTCCTAATGTTACGTTAGTGAGACTGAGTAGTAAGTCATGTTTTAAGTAAGTTTTTAACGTCTGAGTTTAGGCTTTTGATCACGAAGGAAACTGGTTGGCAAAGTTGTGGCAATTATGTTGTTAACCAGTACTGGGAGATAGTTTAATAAGAGTCACCAAAATCCTTTTCATAAATACATCATAAATGTAATAGCAATAGCAATAATGGTGAATGTAGACATGGTTTTTATAAGAAATCACATGAGTAGTAGGAAACATCACAGCATTCTGTAGGACTGTACAACTTAGCATTTGTCACTCAGATACCATTCTTGGTGAACATTTTTTACTTCTTAAAAGAATGCTTAAGGTAAATACAAATCTGTATGTGTGTTCCATAGATATTCGTGTTAGAAGAACTAAGAATTCAGGTCCAAAGACCTTCCTGCAGTAGTTGAGTCTGTTAGAATGTTTGTTACTCCATCAGTAAGCAGGTGAATGAAGTAATCATAAAAAGTAGTAATAACCTTATACTTACGCGGCACTTGCCATGTTCTAAGCATTAACTGAGACCTGATAGACAGTGTTCTAAGTATTAACATAGATAGAATACTGCATACTACTCTTTATCATAGATTCTAAAATTCACTTCCTTTTTTACATTTTATCATCTCTTAAAATCAGGAGTATGTCTTACAGGTAAAATTAGCAATTTTTCTTAGTGCATAAAGTAATGCTTACAATTATAGCAACATCTTAAAGGTGATTTTTGAAAAATATTACCCAAGTTTATAAATGCACAAACAAGCACATGGAGGTTCAGTTACTTGTCCCATGTCATGCAGTTAGGGATGGCAAAGCCCTGAAAATCCAGGAGAGCTGCCTCCGTAGTTCTGCTTTTAACGACTCTGCTCTACTGATTCTCATTAAACACTCTTTGATAGCACCACAGGGCGACCACATTTCACGTTGTTAAAACCAGACCATGATTCCTTTCCTTTTTAGAATATATCCCTTTTCCCTACAGTGTACTTGATTGTTTGTTTGTATTTTAACCACATTAAGAGCATTGTTTTTTTAAAGTTTATAATTAAAGTGCTGTGTGGCATCATATTATGTTAACTAATTACTTTGTTAGTATCAATTCTAACCCTCGACTGAAACAATTCATTGAAAGCATTTTTTCTAGAAAGATAAAATTGTCTATGTGTCTGATCAACACTTTCTTCACCTTTTTTTTACCTCATATTCTCCCCACAGGTTTGATCTGATCACCACATATAATAAAGAAATTTCCCTCTCCCTGTTTGTAACTTGGCCATACAGGGGAAATTTCATGTAACATGGGAATCTCACCATAATGTCCAGGAGACTCATTGGTGTTCATTCCATATCAGAGCTAGGGGTCTCGTGATGAAGAACTTTTGGGAATTAAACAGGTCTTGAACAGGGTTTGTTTCTTGGCTATTCCATTATAGAGAATAATGGATATTATTCCAAGTTATCAAGTTACAGAAATTGTGTCTGCTTTGGTGTTAAATTTATCAGATTCTAATCCTTGTTCTTCACTGTGAGTCTAAGTAAGTTATATAATTTCTTTGTGTCTCAGTTTCCTTATCTATAGTAGGATGACAATAGTACTAAGTTCATATACTGTGTTAGGGAGTAAATGAGATATTGTAGGTAAAACACTTGAAACTTCCTGGCACATTGTAAGCACTCAATAAATACTAGCAGCAGTGAGATGCTGGTAGTATTCAGAAGACATTGTCTAAGGAGCACGAAAGAGGCTAATCTGAAATTCATGATGAAGATTTATAGTCAGTCTCAAGTATCACTATAACATACCTGCAAAGTCAGCAAACCTGTACTTTGCTGATCTGTCATTCTAATAATTCTTTTAATTATCTCTTAGTTTAAAGTATTACATTGCTATCGCTTTGACTCTCCTAATAATTTCAAAGGAGAAACATCTATAGCAAGATAGTAAACCTAAGTCTTACAGATCTCTCGTCTATTTTTATAATAAAATATTTTTCTCCATTGATTAATGGTGGTCATTAAGAACAGCTAACCTTTAATGAATATTTACTATGTGCTGAGCACAATTATAAGAAGTTTATGTTTAATCCTCATAGTTTACAGTATAAGGAAAGTGTTATTGCTAGCTCCATTTTACCACAAATTAGGAAACTGAAGCATGGAAGTGCTTTGCCCAGCGTCACATGACTAGGAAGGACACAGAGATATGGTAACTATAAATGGTGGCACTTTTAAAGTGTATAACTTATCTCTAAATACAAAATCTCTACTTAAGAACTGACTTCTATATACTTCTGGCATGTTATATGGGCTTTTAAAAACATTTAGTGGACTCTGGATATAATAAGAAGGCATTGTCTCTGGTCATACTCCCTAAAACCCCATGTCCCCCGTTTAATCATGTAAGTAACTTCAGACCAATCCCACTTGAGGGACATTCTACAAATGACCCTAAACTGTCAAGTTCATCAAAAACAATGCAAATGTGAGAAAGGTCACAGTCTAAGGGAAGTCTAAGGAAATATGATGACTTAATATGTCTTCCTGGAAGGGATTCTAGAACAGACGAAGGACATTAGGTAAAAACTGAGAACATCTGAATAAATTCTGTCCTTGGCTTAATGTTGTATCAAATTGTTTCCTTAATTGTGATCAGTGTATCATATTCATGTAAGATAATAACAGTAGGAGAGGCTGGTGTGGGATACATGGGAACCCTGCACTAGCTTTGCAACTTTTTGGTACTTAAAATGATTTCAATATGAAAAGCTTATTTTTTAAAAAAGCATTTAGGTAGAAAGTTACATTTGCCACTTTCATTTCATGCCTTCTTTATATTCTTGGGTATAGTTTTCCTTCATTGTCATCAGTGAAGTGAATGTGTAACTTGGTTGATTAATGATAGAATAAGAATGAAATGCTGCTGATTTTCTGTCTTTTAATAAATGAGTTAAACGTTATTGTCTAGAAGCACATACATAAATGCGAATTGCAGAGGGTATTTTTATATCATCACTTTAACATGCAGAGGTAATGTTAATATTTCTTATTTTCTCTTATTCAGGGAGCAGATTTTAAGAGTAAAAGAAGATGAGAATGTTCCATTTCTCCTGGTTGGTAACAAATCAGATTTAGAAGATAAAAGGCAGGTTTCTGTAGAAGAGGCAAAATCCAGAGCAGACCAGTGGAATGTGAACTACGTGGAAACATCTGCTAAAACGAGAGCTAATGTTGACAAGGTAAAAAAGCATGGCTCTCTGTACTACTATATCCTGTTAGAAAAAGGTTGAGTCACTATAATTCGGCTCCATCTTGTGTAGAGATTCTGTGAGACTTTTGAATAGAGAGGTAATACGCGTTACACGTCTCTCAGCCCTGAAAGCTCAAGTACAGTGTATTAGGAACATCTTTCTTCACCTTGTCCTTAGATTCCCAAGAGACTGTATGACATGAGACACTGCTGCTCAATGTACTTTTAAAAAGCACAGCCAGGATTTTTGAATCCCTCCCTTTTTCTTCCTGTCTGTCTTACTATGATTTGCTGGATAATTTAATCAATTACATGAGTGCTCTGAGCCATCCCAGCCCTACGTAGGTTCTCAAAAGTTGAAAGTGCCTCCCAAGATAAAGGTGGGCCTCCCCTCTACCCCCCACCCTCCATCCCTGCTTCCCCAGAGTAGAAAGGTAGACCGTTTGCCTTTTTCCCTTATCTTCCCACTTTGTTCAGATTGGCCCACCCTGGAGACCAGGCAGGAACACTCCTGCCTAGGTTTCTAAGAGCCTTCCCAGGGGCATTTCTTCCTGCAGCCAGAGACCATGTACAATGTAGGACTTCACTGACTGAGGCAGCATGTGTCTTAGAGCCCTGTAAGTGTGGCTGGGACGTTCTTGAGCCTCCAAGTATCTGGGCTCTCCCGAGTGCCTCTCAGTTCTACCGTGCAGAAGAATATTCTGTAAAGCTTCATTAACACATATTCCTGTGTCTTAACACCCAGTGATTTTGATTCCTTTGGTCGGGGTAGGACCTGAGGCTCCATCTCTACTGAGCTGCCAGGTGGTACAGACTGGGTTGCCATAGCACACTTTGAATGATGATGTTTCAGATTTTAGTGAGCTGGTCTGTTCGCGCCTATAAACCCGTAACCCTGATCCAGAAACAATTAGGTTAAAAGAATTAGAGATGCTTCTGTTTGTTTAGTGTAGCTCTTAACAGTGTCTCTGCTGTCTTAAGCTGAATTGATATTTTAGATACGTGGTTAGATCTTTAGAGGTCCAAAACTGCATTAAATGAATACCACAAGACTGTTGCTCAGTGTACCAGTCTTCTCTAAGGTCATGGCAGATGTCTTTGAAGTACAAATGAAAATATGTTTTAAGGTTCATGGTGTCTGGGTTTTGAAAGGCAGCATTTAGCATTATCATAGCATATAGATATTTTGTTTCCTCCTAACTGACAAACCTAGCAGGTTATAGGGAGCCTAAAACCTACTTGAGCTACAGGGAGTGGGGGGAGAGACAAACAGTACAGTCCAAGCTGTAAAGCCGTCCTGCATTGTGACAGTCACTGTGGCCTTGTTTACTGGCATCAAAGGTCCTGGGAAAGTGTGGTGGTGGTGCATTATCGGAGTTTCACAGGACAATTGAAAAAAGACTAACTGCCCAATGGATAAATGGTCAAAATCACAAACCAGTGTATCACAGAAAAGAAATGCTAATTTTTAAACGTGAAAAAAAAGCTTAGTTTTATTTATGAAAAGAGAAATGCAATTTAAAATTACGACATTTTAAAAATCTGTCACAATGGAAAAAAGCAACAAGTTTGAAAATACACTTTTGACAAGGATCTAGAGAAAAGAAACTCATGTTCATGGAAGGGCAACTTGGGTCTTATCTATCAAAATAGAACTGGAGTGATCCTAGCAATTCAAGTTCTAAAAACTTGTTATACATCTAAAATTATTTATTCATGCATCAGTATATCTTCATAAATATATACAAAGCATTATTTGTAAAGCAAAAGACTGGAAAGATCCAAGTGTCCTATTACAGACTCATTTAAATTATGGTATGTTTAGATAATGGAGGCCTATAAAACCATCAAAAAAGAAACGAAGAAAAGAACTAAATGTACTGATGTGGAATGGCCTTCCACATAAAATGAAAAAAGCAAAATGCAGAACGTAATTTGCTTCCACCTGTGTTTTTAGTACGTATCCGTACACACACACATACACACACTCAGAGGGATTTGTAAAAATCTAAGAGAACTAAATCACTGGTGGATACTTTTTTCATTGTAAATGTCCTCAAGAACTTCTGTGTTTGAATTTTTGCCATATGCATGCATTACTTTTCAAAAGAAAAGTTAAAGGTATACTAGGGCAGTTTCAGTTATTCTTCTGGGTAGCAAAATGCATACCAAAAACAATGGATAAAATAACTACCTATTAAGCAAATAGAATCTGTAGGTCCAGAATTTGGACAGGATGCAGTTGAGATGGCTTGTCTCTGCTCTGCGTGTTCAGTGCCTCAACTGAAAAGTCGGGATGGGTACCTTCTCCACTTTTATTCTGCAGGCTTGTTCACACGTCAGGTTCAGCCAGTTGATGCTGGCTATTGTCCAGGGATGCCTCAATTATTTTCCACTTGTCCTTTTTAGACAGATAGCAGGGTTCCAAGGGCAAGTGTCAGAAGAGAATAAGAACCAGGTAGAAACTGTCACCTTTTATGTCCTAGCCTATGAAGTTACACAGGAAATTTCTGCCTTATCCTATTAGTCAAGGAAGTCATAAAGTCCCACCCAGTTTCAGAGGAACAGGAATGGATTCTACTACTTGATGAAGCGTGAAGATTCTGGAAAAGTATGTAGAAAATATTTCCAGGGTCAGTTTTGGATAATACAACCTGCAGTTGATGGTCACCTCTCCAGTGCTGATTATATTAAATGAGTCTGCTTGTAAAAGGTACAAGTTCATTCTGAAAACTCTAGTATCATGTACGGCTACATCCTAAAGAATGCTTACCAGTAAAATATATCAGTGGCTGGATAAAAACAACTTGCAGTAACTATTCAGTTTCTGAAATTAGGTTATAACTTTGTTTTTGTTTTTGCTGAGGAAATAATGTAATAGTTGAAGTGCTAATATTTATTAGTGCTTACAAGACCCAGACAGTGTGGTGAGCACTAATCATTTCTTCTTTAACTCTGTGAAGCATAGATGTTCTTTTCATCCTTGCGTTTTAGATGAGGAAACTGGGATGCAGAGAGATTACTCACCTGGCTGAAGATCAGAGTGTTGGCTCTGGGGTGACCAATTATGGTGCCCATGTTCTTTCTCACTATTTTACTCAAAACAGTGGTTTGAATAACTGTAGCCTGTTCCACTGTGGATATTGTCCGCTAATTGAAGCCTGATCAAGATTCTAGGGTCATAAGTATTAGCTTTTTAATTGGAAGTCTTTTATCAGATGTAAGTATGGCTATTCCTGCTTTTTTTGCGGTTATCATTTGACAGTACAATTGTCTTCCAACCATTTACTTTGAGTCTTTGTTTATCTTTTGAAAGAAGGTAAGTTTCCTCAATGCAGCAGAACATGGCTTATGCTTTGTAATCCATTCAGCCACTCTGTGTCGTTTGGTGAGTTCTGTCCATTGACGTTTATGGTAATTACAGACACACACAGCTGCTTTGTGTCATTTTTTAGTTTGTCTTCTGCGTGTTGTACCAGACAATGGCTTTGTTATTCTCTTTGTCTTCTTAGGTGGATTGGGTGTGCTTGTGTTTGATTGGTTTCCCTTTTTGTTTTCTTCTTTGCTTTTTCCCTTGCGATGTATTTCAAGATTATCCTGAAGTTAGCATCTAATAATTCTAGTTTATTTCCTTTTTTTATTTGAAAGCAGATTAGTCTTCCACTCACTCTAATTATCCACATTTTTGTTCTCTTCTTCTCCTCCCCACTTTTTAAAGTTGCCACCTTATTGTTTTTAAGTGGGGTTTCTTTACACTTTATATAGCATCTTTCAGTAATTTTTATAGAACTGGTTTTGTGGTGGTAAATTCCTTTAACTTTTCCATATTGGAAAAGCTTTTAATCATTCCTTCAGTTCTTCAGGTTAGAGAAATTCTCAGCTATTATTTCTTCAAATACAGTTTCTGCCCCCTTTTCTCTCTCTTCTCCTTCTGGGACCCGTATAATGCGAATGTTGTTCCTTTTGATGTTATCCTGTAGGTCTAGAATGCTGTCTTCATTTCTTTGCTTTCTTTTATCTCTTCACTGTTTGCTTGAATGCATTCCTCTGCCTTATAATCTAACTCACTGATCCTATTGGAGGCTTCATTCATCCCATTCTTGAGTCCCTGTTGAATTCTTTAGGTCAACTATTATGTTCTTCACTTCTTTGACATCTGGTTTGAGCTGCTTCATTTCTTCTCTCTCTTTTTCATTGCTCTCTTTTTCTTCCTCTATTGTTTTCTTGATTTCCGTGAGTATATTTTCACTGTTGCTCTTAAATTCATCCTCAGGCAGTGTGTAGGCATCTGTTGTATTCATATTTTCACCTGGATTTTGATGGGATCCATCATTTCACATATATTTCTGTTTCTTTGCTCTGTTTGGCATTCTGTTTATGTTTCTGTTAATTAGGTTTACTTGTAGTGATGGCCTTGTGTAGGGTAGTAAGCCTGGATCTTGGTTTAGACACTAAAATTTCTTGAGTTTTGTGGTATCTCCACTAGTTGGGCTTGTTGACGTTCTTATTTTGGCCCTCTGTTGCTGCCTGAAAGTTGTCTGTGGGGTTGGAGTTTGTGTCATGGATGCAGAGCCGTCCCCAAGCATCCCAGCTCCAAACCGCAGTCATCACCTTGCTGTTGACATACAATTGTCAATCACGCTGCAGTTTCACCTAACCCAGAAGGTGGCGCTAGTGGGTAGCATTGATGGTTTCCCACTCTGGAAGACACTCTACTCCCTTGAAGCTTGAGGGCAGAACTGGTGGGCAGGTCCTGTCTCCTGGGCAACGTGGGATGAGGTTGATGAGGGGTTGAGTGATTAGTCTGGCTGCCTTCCAGTTATGGCGGTGTCCGTGTAATTTTCTTGCTGGGACTCCCATTGAAACCACCGGGGCACTGGTACCTCTTCTGCTCTGCGCTTAGACCGTCTCTCCCGGCTCTGCATCCTGGTCCCGCTGGGAAGGCTCTCCACTGCTTTAACAATTCTTGGGAGGGCCATTTCTTCCTACAGTTCCACCTCCTCTGTCGCGGTCAGAATCCGGATTCTGAGTCTTGTGCCTAGCTCTGAACCCGTGACATTGTCACAATCGCTGCTGTGTCTACAGCATGTGAGCCTGCTTTTTCTCAGTGTTTGTTTCTGGAAAATAGGTGAATTTATAGTTGCTCTGTGGGAAGGACATTATTGTTCCTCCTACCAGGTTCCCGTCTTGGCCAGGAGTAGAATAACTAGGTTAATAAGTATTAATATATCTTTCTATTATTGGCACATTTCATATGTTGTCACAGAAACAAATTCCTAGCTCCCCACAAGATCGATTGTGCTTCATCTTCAAAGAGATATATTTAAAATCCACCCTGTGAAAAAGTTTCAGGAACCTATGCCTGACTCAGGAATCACTTCTAGCAAACCTGCTTGTGTGCTCACTGAGTGCCAATTTCCTCTGTACCTTGTTAGTATTCTTCTACCTAAATGCTCTGGTTCTTCACATCATAACTCTTGATTTTAAGAAATATCTTGAAGAAATAGAATCTGAGTAGTCAGCTTGAGGAAATTAAAAGAATACTGGATTTAGAATAGGAGATAGCATCCTAGCTGTCACTTCTGTTAATAGCTATATAACCATACTGTTCTTCCTCTCTCTTCTTTTTTAAATAAAATGTTTAATGTATATTTAACACAGATTTTATAAATTCAGTACATGAAAAAATAATAAAAAAAACACCCCAATACCCAGCTTCCAATTTAAGGAATAGACTATTAACCCAAAACTTTGTGCTTCTTTTCACCCTCATTCCTCTAAACAGTTCCTTTAGTTAACCATTATCCAGATTATCAAATTTTTCCTTTTCACTTTTTAATAATCTCACTAAATATTTAAGGAATTAGTCCTGACACACCTTAGTGGTATAGTTGTTAGATCAGTTGCCTCCAAAGGAGCACAGGCCACATACTTCTGGGTTCAAGTCCCAGGTCCTGGAAGAACCACCAGTGTGAGCAACTAAATAAAAAAATAAATAAGGTGCGTCTTCCTCCTCTGTTTTCCTGCCTGCCTGCCTACTTGCCCTTGTTCCTGCCTGTACCTTCCTTTGAAAAGAAAAGTATATTACTTTGTTTTGTATGTTTTTGAACATTCTGTAAAGATAAAATATATTTTCTTCCAGAAAAGTAAAAAAGAGGGTGTGATTTACTACATCAAGGGAACTAATTTTGGGGATTTTTTATAGAAATGTTCTGTAATATATATATATATTTATGAACATACTTTAACACATTCATATTTTTCCATTATACACCTAATACATAAACCATGCTTATTATACAAAGAAAAAATATATCATTCAGAAGGAAAATATATAAGAAGGGAAAAAATCAGTCACGTCACCCAAATTCTATTCCTCACTTCTCTTTGCAGGTGACCACTGCTAACACACCTTTCTAGATATTTACCTGTTTTTCAGAGTGAATATAGAGATCTCTAAGGGAAAGCTTGTATAGGTTTGGTTTTCCTCTGTGTAACTAGGATATATATGTATATATATATATATATATATATGTATATATGTATATACAGTATGTGTAGTGTTGATTTGTGGAGTTTTTTGGTTTGCCTTTTAAATTTTCCAAGTAAGTCTTAGACTTCTTTCCCTGTCATTCCATATTGATATAACACTTTCTTTTTAAAAGTTTCCATGGTTAGACTTTTTCATAATTCTGTCATTTTTCTGTTAATGTCATTTGGATTGTCTGTGGTTTTCTATTAAAAACAATACTGCAGTGAACTTTCTATGCACCTGTCCAAGAGTACCTTTAAATTTTTAACGATGGCGTGCCCTGGCGAAGCAGCAATTACGTCAGTCACAGGCCACATGCCCCTAGGTTCCAGTCCTCAGTCCAAGGGAAAGCAACCAGTGTGAACAACTAAAATGAAGATAAAATAAAATGCTTCTTCCTCCTCTCTCTTCCTGCTTGTCTGCCTACTCACCTTCATTCCTGCCTGCACTTTTCCTTTAAAAAAGATTGAATGACAAATTACCCTCAGAAAAGCCACAAAAACCCAACAACAATGTGTAAAGAAGCCCTTTCCCCATTGCCTTCCAGCACCAATTAAAGCAGCCTTTAAAAGTCCCCAACAAGATGAGTAAATCATTGTTTTGTTTCCCGATTACGACATGTTTTGATTGATTCATTGAGTATTTGTATATCATCTGTGAACTCTTTGAAATTGCTTTCTTCTGTCCATGAAGTAGGTTTTGATTCACCTTAATATTGGTGACATCAATGCTTTGTCTATTAATATCTGTCGTGAATATTGTCTCCAAACTTGTACCATGTCTTTTCATTGCTTGTTTTTTGTCTTTTACCATGAAACCATTAAAAAGTAAGTTGGCGAATTTGTCAGGATTCCTGGGTTTTTTGACTTACTTAGAAAAACTCTCTACAATCCTAAATTTTATTTTAAATATAAGCCATATTTTTCTACTTTGTATTTGTGTTGGTTTTTATAGTAGATCCTTAATCCATTTCAAATTTTAGTATTGTCTATGGTAATAACTAGGGGCTGAGTACTTAAAATAAACTGGTTAAAGCAAACATTTAGATTTTTTCCTTTTTAATAGGGAAGGGAGAGGAGGAAGATACAGACATTGCTCATTTTGACTAACTTCCTATGTTTTTTTCAACGGTATGGAGTCTAAGCATTCTGAGCGTGCATGTGTGTATGTGTGTGTGAAGTTTTGTTTGATTTATATGAGAAGAAGGATTTCCTGTGATCTCCATTCTAGCATTAGAAGATCGAAATTTTCATACCATGTTGCCCTAAAATGGGAAAAGGAAGGAGAGACAGGAAGAGAAGACAGTGGGAGGAAATGAGGGGGAAAAGTGATTTTTGAAAGTGTCTGTTTTAAAAGAGGTAGGAAGAATCCCTGCGCTTTGGAGAGTATCATTTATCTGAGTTAATCAGAACTCATTTTCTTTCACTTGGCAGTTGATGCAAGCTTCCTTTAGCTTCATCAAGTTAAGACTGTGAAATGAAAGGTTCCCACTACTTAGTAGTGAAGAAGGCCTTGACAGTTTCTAATAGAGATTCATTTATTACAGACATTCATCTAAAATCATAAATTTACCTTCTTCTAATATCCATTCCAGAGTGGTATATTTGCATTAGAAAGCAATACTGAGAGCACTCAACTAATTACTTGTAGTTACTTTGGGGACTTCCTACCCTGGCTGGTCCCCAGTAGACATGCAGTGGAGATGTACTAAAATCCCCAAGGTCCAGTGAAGTCTTAAACTGTAACAAGTAGTGGCAAGAACTCATGGGGCTCATGTTCATTACATACTTTGTAGGTTTTTCTTATGCTCATGTTTTCCCCTTTTTAACCATTCGCATCCCTTCATGTCCTGTGTCTGTTTGACTCAACCCATTAGTCTGTGATAGCTTCCATATACTCCCTTGACTTTCCGTTTCTTGCTGTAGACCAGCTGTCAGTCATTCATCCCAGGAATCCTGCTTCCATTGCAAGAATAGTATTTGTCAGTCATCACAGCCTGGGAACTAATTTGCTCACTGATGTTGGGTTGTCATCGATTCGTGGCCTGACAGTAAATAGTGCTAATGTATTATTAAAAGAGAAAAATCTGAGTTCATGCTATTAGTTCCAAATCAATTTTGGTATTTAGGATTTTTACATCTTTGATTTCAGTTATATCTTTTCTCGTATCCTGAACATCTTGGTCCCTAAACTACACTAACATGCTTATTTACTTGCGTATCCTGTAATAAATCTATAAAGTCATACCAAAAGAACAATACATTGTTAGTAGCAACTGAACTGCATAGTGATGTTTAAGACTTGTCTCTTTTTAATTATTGATGTTTTGTTTTATATCTCTTCCTAGCATCTGTTCTGAGTATCCCATATGCTGTTTTAAAATCTTTTCAAATAATTTCTTTCCTATGTATATCACCAGTTTGATGTATTGTTAGTCTCATTTGATTTAATTTGACTTTCAGCTTTGAAAAGTTGCTTTGTGTTTTTTTTTCTTTTCTGAATATGTAAAACATTTACATTTCCAGAATAGAAATTGTATAACAAGGTATTTTCAGAGATACTTCACTCTTCTCTATCCTGTTCCATTTCTCAAAAAAAATGGTGTGACAGCATTTGGTTTACTATTTCACTGTTTTTATTGCAAAGGCTAGCAAATGCATGCAACTCCTCTACATATGCAAGTAGGTCTCTACCATTGGTACCTGAAGATTCCAGTAGAGAGGATAGGGGTGTTTGAGAAGGCACATGAGTGATTTACATAATGTACAATTGTTTTCTTAAACCAATCATTAGCTCTTTTATTTGTTTCTGGTCTTACTGAGTAATAACTCATTTGTTTTTTTTTTTAATCCAGAGTGCAAAAGTGTGGACCATAAAAGTTATTCATTCATTTCTCATGCACACACTAATCTGTGCACAGTATGAGTCTAGATTTTCTCAGGCGCTTTTCTCATGATAGTTAACTTTGGAATTGTCACACTAATAATCTTTTAATTACTATGCTAATTGAATCTCAGTCTTCATTTTCTCTGCATCAGACAAAAATTGATGAATTCTCAAATATACAAAAAAAAAAATTGCTTTCCATTTCCTGATATCAAAATGATACTCTTTCATCAGCTCTCTTTCTGAAAATGGAGGTGACGAGAAGCAAGTTACTAAACAGAAGCTTTATTTAAAATATATTAATTTTAAATATAAATTGATAGAAATACATTCATTAATTCTAAATTATTCAAATGAAATCCACTGGATTTTATCTTTGGAGTTATCATCACTTATAGTGTGTGTGTATGTCCACCCTCTTCTACCCACTCTTCTCCTCCCCAGGTCTCAAATCTGGAGCCATAGGCTTTACATGGCCTGACCTTAGCTGCCTTAATTGTCTGAGCAACGTTTTGTTTTTGTTTTTGTTTTTAATATTTTTATCTTGAAATTTGGAATAGAAAGATCATGTTTTATTGTGTAAACATTTTTTACCAAAAACTATAATCAGAAAGTGTCCTAATTTTCTCAGTTTACTTGGGAGAAGCAGACTAGATTTATGACTTCTCTGCTTCCTGATCAAAAGCTCTTAAAAGTATATTCTTAACTCTTGGTGCTGTGGTAGCGGGCAGGGTGTGTTGACATATATCTGAGGAATGGGGAACCTGCACACACAGGAAATCTACACATATGAGTTTATTTTAATTTGTAAACAAAGTTACTGCAATAAAATACAAAAATAATTTAGTCTCTATTATTCCCCAGGTTTACTGCTGTAACCTGTGCATGAATATAAAACTCATGTTTATCTATTCGTTTCATTTACCCTTTTTTCTCTTTTCTAGGTATTTTTTGATCTGATGAGGGAAATTCGAGCCAGAAAGATGGAAGACAGCAAAGAAAAGAATGGAAAAAAGAAGAGGAAAAGTTTAGCCAAGAGAATCAGAGAAAGATGCTGCATTTTATAATCAAAGCCCAAACTTCTTTCTTATCGTGACCATACTAATAAATATAATTTATAAGCATTGCCATCGAAGGCTCAATTGACTGAAATTACTTTAACATTTTGGAAATTGTTATGTATCACTAAAAGCATGAATTGGAACTTCACTGAAAGCCAAATTCACTTTAAAAAGAAATTAATGTGGCTTCACCAAGAAGCAAAATTCGACTTACTTCATAATTGCCTCCATTCATCACAGTCCTGAATGTAGCGGGAGCTTGTGTTTCGCAGGCGGTCTTTCCTGAACTGTTAGATCGCTGAGATGGGGGTGGGGAACCAGAGGAAAGGCTACTTCCTCTGGTTTATTATAAAGCTTCGATTTTTATCATTTGAAATGTCTTGGTCTTCTACTGCCTTGAACAATGACAATTGTGAACATGATAGTTAAAATGTACCCCTTTTTTAACCATTGTTATGCAAAATAGAGAAGAAAAGTTGTTGGCATGATTGTTGCATATAGTGAAAATGAGAATAACTCATCTGTGAACCTGCACTAATTACCTGGCGATTAACTTAGAAGCGTGGTGTCAACTTGTACTTGGGAATTTTTGAATATGCCTTAATTTAGAAACCGAAAAATACCCAGTTACATTAGTAATTCTGGGAGCGTCCTCACCAGGACATGGGCTCATTACCCCACGTGTCCCCGTGAGGAAGTATGTGTTTAGTTTGGACTACAACTTTTGTACAGAAGATTCTTGAAAAATAACTGTCTGCTAGGAGTCTATCCAAATTAAAAATGTGCCATACTCTGGTTTGTAAGGTTCCAGAGCTCCTCGGTCGCTTGTACGTAACTATGAGGTAATTTAAATGAAGAGGCAGTATATACTTGGGAGATAATTATAGACTATGAGGATTCAGCACGTTATGTTTCAGTGGACCCTCCTTTTCTTTAAGATGCTGGTCTCTGGAAATCTCTTTCTGCAGGTGGTGAGCGAGTGGTGAAGTTATTGATCTCCTTGGAGCAGGACACAGGAAAATTATCAGTCGTGTTAATGCATTCTGCATTAGAACAATTTGGGAAATATTCATGCTTGCCACCTGTTAATTTCTAAAGTTGTGCTCATGAAGTTACACTAGAGATATTTGTAGTCTTTTCATAATGAAGAATGTTGTAGCTACACGTCAAAGCAAACATCAAGCCTCAAGCGCACATACAGTGGAGAAAGCTAACTTGGAAGGTACAGACCAGACATTAGCCCTGTGGTCTGGTCCCCATTGTGTGGCGCACCCACTGGAAGAGTTCTGGCTTGCTGGGGGAGCATAAATTCAATGGGAAATACACCACTGTCAATGAGACTTAGACAGGTGATTCAAATTTTTTATTCTTTGTGCCCAGTCCTAATTTCAACAAGTCTGAGCTATGTTCAGGCATTCCAGGTAACAGGTGTGTATGTAAAGGTAACAAAAATAGGCTTTTTAGGAACTCAACTCTTTAGCTTTTACATCCAGCTTGTCATGTTAAATATTTGTCTTTAAAGGGTTTGAGACTGTACATCTTTCATTTCATATTTTTCATAGGCTATTCCATGTGCAGAATTAAAGTTACCAATGTAACTCCAAACCTGCGGGCCCAGTGATCTCCACACGTACTCATTGCAGTCTTGTTTAACCAGGGGTCCTAACCACTAACATTATGACTTCGCTTTGAGACCTTTCCTCTCCTGGGTACTGAGGTGCTATGAAGCCAACTGACAAAGATGCATCACATGTCTTAGGCTGATGCCACTACCCGATTGGTTTATTTGCAAGTTGAGCCATTTAAAGACCAATAAACTTCCTTTTTTAAAAAACGTTTGTGGTGTCACTTGATGTTTACCATGTAACTTGTTATCATTCAGAGGCATTAACCTGGACATCCTTACAAGACTTTTAACTGGGCATCCTTACCCAAGATTTAACAGCTAACTCTTTTGAAGGAGTTTAGGGACTCCTTTGCATAATGTCAGATTTCCTAAATAACAATGTCATTGCTTAGATTTGATTGAAGCTCAGAAACAGAAGCATCCCATGTGCATCATTACATAGAAGATAATCTTATGCTGTCATGCAAGTCACAAACGCATGCATTACTTTACTAAACTCCAGAATGAATAGGCGATGGCTTTAGACTCTTTCTAACCAGAATGAGCCCCAGAGACTATCTGGTTTCCAAATGATGGCAGGAGTAACCACCTGTTATCATTTCACATTTGCTTCTTGTGAGAAAGTGACCTTTTAACTCTCAAATAGCCTGTGGGCCAGAACCGGTCTCGGTCCAATATTGAGTATAAGCTTTCAAAACCAGTTCAATTTTTTAACCCATAGGCAGTGCCAGAATGAGCACATGTAACTTATAATTGACATGAATTTAGCTCACTGTATGGACTCATACCAACATGGGATATGATGTTAATGTTGTGTACCAAACAGGTTAAATTACATGCTAGTCTGAAATTAGAATGTCATGTCTGAAGATCTGTAGGACAAGGATGTGAAACAAATTTGGCAGCCCTTGTTACAACCTTCAAAGCAAAACTCGAAACATTTATCAAAAGTTCCTATAAAAGTTTTCATCGTGTTTAATCCATTGTTAGAAGTTCCCTTCAGCAAATTACTTTGGAAGTCTAGAGTTGCAGGTCGTTGAGGTCTTCAAGCCTTTAGGTTTCAATAGACTTATAAACCATCTACCGTTGGCACTGCTGATAATAGTGACAGGAAAAAGATGAGTTAGAGGCAATCGAGATCACAAAGTATGTGTGACCACGCCTAAGGAATCTAGACTCCTCTTTCTTACAAATAGCTCATAATAATATGGACTAGTGATGACAGCGAGCACACAGCACATCCTATGTGTCAGATGTTGTATGTATTTAAATCTAGTAATTGAACAGCCACAAGGCTCATCAAGGATAGGTCCGAGTAAGATAAAAGGACTGAAAATGGTCACTTTCCAACCAAGCATGAGAAATGGAACGTTTTGCAGTCTGAAGCAACATCAGATGCTGTTCAACTCCACTCCTGCTTACTGAACTCAGGACTCCATCCCCACCCCTCCTGGCTCCCCTAACATCCCTACCCATCCACTCCCTACCCCTAAATCAACAGCTCAGCCAGATGACCTTGTCAGGACTCCGCCCCAGGCCCCTCCACGCTAAAACCACAGGCTACCACTTGAAAAGCCACGCTCACACTGCTTCCCTGCGATTGCTCCTTCTGCCTCTTCTCAGAAAGGAACTTTCCCGGGCTGCACGTGGGACAGTAAAGTCATGCCTCAGAGTGTATCAACTCCCTTGTCTCGGTCTCTTCCCGTGGGTCTGTCAGTAATAACCTTATGTAGTAGATGTTACCACTATGAAGGGAAAAGAGGCCTCTTGTGCTTACCTCCTGGTTGCCAAGAAAGATCAGGTGCTGCGAGGGAAAACCTCCAGAGTTCAACTGTGGAGTCAGGCCTCACAGTGCCTTTTCCATCACATCAGGAAAGAGGCAGCAGTCGTTTGGCAAGCCGGAGCCTTTCAACCGTGTTCTACACTGCAAAATAAGGCCTGCACGCAGCTGCATGGACAATGGCCTGTGGATGTTTGCAAGTGGGTGGGGAGGGAGATGAGGCCATCTGCTTCCGGTTCGGACAGAAACAGGATTCCTGCGGACAGGGAGGGATCAGGGGAGCATTTAACTGTTTAAGGGAGGCTCTGAGACCTGTGGTACCTTGCACAACTAACCTGATGGAAGAGCCAGATTGCTTTTCTCATAAGCCCCAAGGAAAACAAAGAGCTAATGCCTCTAGGTGCTTGAAACCACTGAGAACGTTAGAAAGTATTCCTAAAACAATGTTGGCAGCCATCAGAATATCAGTCAAGACTTGCTGAATCGGGAGGGAAAGGAGCAGGTGTGAGGGCTGACTCCTGGGCCTCGTCTGAAGGGAGCTGTCTTGGGGAGATGCGCGGAGGAATGTCCGCCTGCAGCCCTAAGACTTACATCACCACTTGCTAATTTACTTTGTTTACTCATGGATGGGCTGATCTTCGTGAAGGATGCCACATGTGGTGGGAAGCTACTTCGAACCAGGGTTTGCCCGGAATCCTGAAGTTGACTTAGTGGGACCTCAAAAACTGTTCTGTTTATAATCGAAAAGAGAGAAATAAGTTGCATGAGATCGTATGAGTGATAGAAGAAGGAGAATTAGAATGCGAGTTTTCTAATTCCCCTCTTCCATTCGCCCTTCTCAGCTTTGGCGGGGGCGGGGGTGGGGTGCTCTAAAGGGAGACAGCATAAGAGACACTGAGCCTGGTCACCGGAACTTCAAATTCTGCCTCCATCCCTCTTCAATGACCTTGAGGAGCTTCTGCAAACCTTGGTTGTAAAATGAGCGTGTATTTTTTAAATGCAGGGGAAAGTGTGAAACATGTCTGATCCCTTGTTCTTACTAAAAACAGTTTCTGCGTGACACTGTATTTGTCATTGATTACACCGCAGCTGTCTCCTGAGTCTGTATATTTTACATTGGCAAGTGAGGAGCACAGGAACAAGGAGAGTATTTGAAGGAGCCAGAGATTCAGGTTGCCCCGCCCCCTGCACTCATAAGACCCTCAGATGATAAGTCACAGGGACAGGGAAGTAAAGTCTGCAAGGTCACAGCTGGAGAAGTAGGATGATGACTTCGTCCTGCACTGTCCTGCTCCGTGTTCCTTCCTCGAACCTAGTGAAAATCAGGAATGCCTACCAGTGAGGTAGGGACACAGGGCAAGAGGAGCCTGGAAGGAAGGTCGGGGTGGAGATACGACTACTGCTCCTCTTGGCCCCAGTGGAGCCCTGGAGAACAGGGCAGAGGCACTTTCAGGATGGTTCATGTGGGCATAAATATTCTCTTTGGCTCCTGATATGAATACTCCAGCTTAGAGGGGGCCTCCAGTATGCTCCTTGTTGACTGAGAGATGAGGCGGTCCAATCAATGTTTTGCTCTTGCTTAGCCTTGAGCTCCTGGTTGAGCTTGTCAAATAATTATATTTTAAGAGCAACCCAAGGACCCAATTCCACAACTTGTGCGGTTTGACTAGCAAGTCCTGTCGCATAGTTCATGAGTAAGGCTGCATTTGGGGAAGCAAGGAGTGGTTCACTGACTCAGACTAAAGTAGAATAGTTGGTCTTTGCCCAATTCTTTTTTTTTTTTTAATTTAAGAAAAGGTATAGGCAAGAATGAAGGTGAGCAGTCAGGAAGACGGAGGAGGAAGAAGCATTTTATGATTATTTTGATTTTTATTTTAGTTGTTCATCTTAGTTGTTCACTTCCTGCCACATGTTGCAAACTGAGGTGCTTGGAATGTATGTGGACTGTGCTAGGCCAGAGAGAGCGGACTTATCTACTAGACCACCAGGTTGCGCCCATTTTGGAGATCGACTTGCATCGCAAAAGGCAGTCTTGAGGGATCATTAACATGAAGGAGGCACAGAGGGGTTGTAAGCACATATGTCTACAGATTTCACACCCCCCTCTCTCATTTCATGCCCCCGGATGTGACACACTTGAAATCCTGGAAGGATAATACTATAAATCTCAGGAAAGAAACAGTAAATGAAAATGATAATACATGAAAAATCAGCTAAAGAAACTGTAAAACGTATGTTGCAGTTGTATTTATTCTGAGTCAGAGTAACATCTAGAACATGTATCAACATGGGATTTTTTTAATAATAGAAAAAGAAAGCAAGAAAATAATGAGCAACAGCCTCTTGTGGCAAAGGTAGGCCCAGCCCACAGCATGACCAGGTTGTCTCCCTCCTATGCCACCCCACCGTTCCTACCAGAAAGAGATGTAGGGTTAGTAGATCTTCCAGTTTGACAGGGTTTATGTTGTCTGGAGAACTGCCTGGTTTGAAGTTTGGCCCTGGTTTCTATCATAGTTTTGCTGAAAGTTAATTTGGGTAAACACACTCCCAATGAACTAGCTCCAAATTGCCCTACAAGGGGGCAGGTGTCTAAATGGGAGAGTCACACCCTTCTACCCCTGTCCCTAAACACACACACACACACACACACACACACACACACACACACACATAGAGTCTGCCTGGGAATATTCCATTTGGTCCCAGTCTCAACTTTACAAATTAGGTAAGTCTGTAGAGCCACAAACTCTCAATTCAGGACAATCAACAACTGCTTTGTGAGTTTGTGAGTTTGCTCCTTTGTTGAGAGTCTTCAGCTGGGTCACTGTCCTGATGCCGAAAGAGAACCATTTCCCAGAAGAGGAGACAAAAGAACTTCTGGATCTCCTGGCACTGAATGGGCCTTGGGAAGTCAGCCTGTGCTTGTCAGGTCTGTAAACCTCAGCAGGACAGCAGCACAGTATGCTTCTGGGGTGGAAACCTCTAACTAGGGAGCAAGCTCCTTTCGTCCTATGGCAAACTGTTTATTCACTCATTCATTCATCTAACTTAATTCTTAATTCTCTTTCATCTTTTTGGCCTCCATTCATCCAAGCTTACTGACCTCACCTGAGCCACTCCCAGTCTCCTAGTTCACGCATCCTGGTGGCTCAGGTGCTAAAACAATGACTGGGGTATAGACTACATAAAGCCCAGGGACTGGGCTCACAACCCAGGGCACCGGGGAATCAACAAAAATGAATAAATAAATAAAAAGTTTTCTTCCTCCTCTCTCTTCCTGCCTGCCTTCCTCTTTAAAAAAAAAAAAAAAATTTTTTTAATGTCTACATTCTAATCCCCAGAAGCTATGGAAATGTTATCACCTCCCTGGCAAAAGGGACTTTGTGATGGTGATTGTATTAAGGACCTTGAGGTAGGAAATCATCCTGAACGACCTTAGGGGCCCAATGTAATTGCAAGGATCAGAATTCAAGGCTGAGGAGAGACAAGACAGCAGCAGCAAGGAGCCAGTGATGCTGAGCCGTGACCTGAGGTGTGCAGCCAGCCTCCAGAAATAGGAAATGACCAAGTGCTTTCATTCCCAGAGCCTCCAGGAGGAAGGGAACTCTGCTGACAGCTTGACCTTATCCCCATAAAACCCATTCTGAACTTCTGTCTTAATATATGTTGATGTAAAATGGTGCAGCCATTCTGGAAAATCATTTGACAATTTCTTACAAAACTTGGTCATCGCGCTTTTAGACATTTGTCCCAGGGAAATGAAAACTCAATTTCACAAAAAAAGCCTGCACACAAATTTTCAAAACTGTTTTATCTGTTATAAAAAAATTCTAGAAAGAACCCATGTCTCTCAATGGGTGAAGAATTGAACAAACTCTGGGACAACCAGAGTACTATCAGCAATATAAAGAGATACCTGGGGGGACCTCCAACTCCTATAATAAATTGTCACAGCCTCAAGCTCAAAACAACACAGGTTTATCACCTTTCAGTTCTAAAAGTATGAAGTCTGAAATGAGTTATATTGGGTTAAAATCAAGATATCAGTGTTCCTTGGAAGCGCTAGGGGAAAGATATTTTCTTGATTTATCTGGCTTCTTGAGGCTACCTACATTCTTTGACTCATAGTCAGCTTCTACCTTCAAAGCCAGCAACATGGCCCACACTTCACAATGCTCTCTCTCTGGTTTTCTCTTCTTAGTACCCCTTGAAAAGACCCTTGTAGTTACACTGGACTCACTAGTATAATCTCCCTATTTAAAAATCATATGATTACTGCTTAATTCCCTTAGCTATAAAACCTAATAATATTCAGTGGTTCTTGGTTGGAACATAAATATGTTTGGGACTCAATTATTCTGTCTACACAGACTTCAAGTTGCTTTCAGACAGTTACATACTTATAGAAACCCTTACCATTTCTATTTAATATTGAATTAGAGGTCCTAGTTGGGTAATTAGGCAAGAAATAGTGTAACGAGGCATCAAATTTAAAAAGAGAGAAATAAAAATCTATTGATGGCATGATCATCCATCTAGACAGAAAATACTTTTAAACTGACAAAACAAAACTCCTGAAACTAAAAGGCAATTATATCAGGTTTCAGGATAAGGGTTAATATACAAAAACCAACCAATTGCTTTTCCAGATACCGGCAATAAATAAATGAAATTGAAAATTAAAAACAAAACGCACCCCCGTAGAGCAGCGGTTAGGTCAATCCCTTCGATAGGATGCAGGCCACACAACCAGTTTGAGTTCTGGGTCCAGGGGAAACAACCAATGTGAACAACTGAAGAGAAATGAAATAAAGTGATTCTTTCTTCTCTCTCTTCCTTCAAGCCTGCCTACTTCCTTCAAGGACTTCCTTGAAGAGACCCAGAAACATCAATATAATATTGAAGAACAAAGTTGGGAGACTGACACTACTAGCCATCAAGATGCTTATCGTGCTCTAGTACGGGTGAAAGAATAGACAAAGAGATCATGGAAAAATATAAGTCCCAGGAACAGACCCACATTAATATAATCAACTGATCTGGCAAAAGATCGAAGGCCAGTTGAGGGAGGAAAAAATAGAATTTTCAACAGATAGTCATGAAACAACTGGACAATCACATGCTAAAAAGGGCGGGGTGGGGAATAAAGACCTCACATCCTTCACAAAAATTAACTTAAAATGGATCTTAGACTTAAACGTAAAATGCAAAATTCTAAAACTCATAGAAGATAACACAGGAGACCATTGAAACCTTGGTTTCATAGTGACTTTTTAGCTATGACACCAAAGCTATGTGTGATCCATGAAAAGAAAGAATTAACAAGCTGGACTTCATTTCTGCTCTGTGAAAGACACTGTTAAGAGAATGAAAAGACAGTCCACAGACTGAGAGAAAATGTTTCAAAAGGCATCTGATAAAGAACTATAATCCAGAATATACATAGGACCATTAAAACTCAACAATATATGGCATGCCCTTGTGGCTCATGTGTCTGAGATGTGAACCACATACAGCCAAACGACCTAGCTTCTAAATCTATGGCTGAGCTGGGAAAAAAAAATACAACAAAAAAAATCCCACCTAAGTGAAGATGTTTCTTCCTCCTGTTTCTTAAAATGCTTCTTTCTCCACTTTCCCATATTTCCTTCCTCTCTTTAACCAAAAACAACCCTTAACAATATGCAACCAAACAACTCTTAAAAAAAATAAAACAAACAACTCAATTAAAAATATGGTCCAAAGACCTTAACAGATACCTCACCAAAGAAGACAAACAGATGGTAAATAAACTTACGAAAAGATATTGTACATCATGTTTTATCAAGAAAATGCAAATTAAAACAACAATAAAGTGTGGAGAATTACAACAATGGACTATTAATAAACACTAAAAACAAATTGGTTGGCATGCACCAATTACACAGGTGTTAAGTCCGTGTCTGGGGATCTGTTCATACACTGTCCAAGGACCTAGGTTCAATGTCTGGGATCATAAGGAACAACTAAAATGAAAAACTAAATAAATCAAATGCTTTTTTATCCTCAACATAATATACAATAAACCCAGAGCCAACATCACAGTCAATGGCAAAATATTGAAAGCCTTTCAGTTAAGATCAGGAACAAGGCAAGGCTCTCCACTCTCATCACTATTTTTTAACACTGAACTGTAGGTCTTAGCCAGAGAAAGTAGGCAAGAAAAAGAAATAAAAAGAATCCAGACTAAAAGTAGGAGATGAAACTATTATTATGTGCAGATGACATGATTATATATATAGAAAACCCTAAAAAAATCTGTCAAAAACTATTAGAACTAATCAACGAATACAGTAAAGTGGTAAGCTACAAAATCAATGCACAAAAAATCTGTTGCATTTTTGTGCACAAACATCATGCTAGAAGAAAATGAAATCGAGAAAACCACGCCATTTAAAACAGAAGTAAAAAGAATCAAATATCTTGGAATATACTTAGCAAAGGTGGTTAAAGACCAGTACAATGAAAACTACAAGTCTTTCTTAAAAGAAATAAAGGATACAAAGAAATGAAAAGACATCCCCTGCTCTGGTTGGGAAGAATCAACATCATTAAAATGATCATCTTACGTAAAGCGATATACGGATTTAAAGCAAAACCCATTCAAATTCCATGAACTTAAAAAAATCTCAAAATGTGTATGGAACAACAAAGATCCCAAATAGCTAAAGCAATTATGAGGAAAAATAATAAATCTGAAGAGATTGCACACTCATACACTGAGCTATAATACAAAGTGATAGTGATCAAAATAATATGGTACAGGAATAATAGCAGAGGTAGCACAGGCCAGTGGAATAAACTGAATCTCCAGAAAATGACCCACTCACATAATGTCAGTTGATAGACTACAAAGAAACTAAAAGCATACGATGGAGAAAGGATAGTCTCTTCAATAAATGGTGTTGAGATAACTGGACAACCACATGCAAAAGAATGAAGCTAGACCACTCTCTAACACCAGTCACAAAACTTAACTCTAAATAAACTTGAGACCTGTACATAAGACCAGAGACCATAAAATTCTTGGAAGACAATATGGAAAGACATTCCATGATATCAGCCTTAAAGAGGTCTTCGGGGACTCAACAACAGTATCAAGGAAAAAAAAGAAAAATAAACAACTGGTACTACATAAAACTAAAGAGCTTCTTCACAGCAAAAAAACACATCAACAAAACAAAAAGACACCCTAACTGGGAGAAGATATTTGCATTTCATGTTTCTGAAAGGGCTTAATATCTAAAATACAAAAATAACTCATAAAAATCAATAACAGAAAAACAGGCAATCCAATTAAAAAAATGGAAAGAGGAAATGGAGAGACATTCTTCTGAAGAGGACATACAGATGGCTAATAGGCACATGAAGTGATACTCCTACTCACTGACTATCTGGGAAATACAAATTAAAACAACAATGAGATATCATCTTTCACCTGAGAAACTGGCTATTATCCAAAAGCCTGGAAACAACAAATGTTGGCAAAGATGTGGAGAAAAGGAAACACTTTTGCACTGTTATTGGGAGTGCAAATTGGTGCAGCTCTTATGGAAAACAGTTTGGAGACTCCTCAAAAAGTTGAAGATGGAAATTTTGTATGATCCCACCATTCCACTTCTGGTTGTTTACCTAAAGATACAAGAATTCTAACTCACAGAGATGTATGTATCCCCATGTTTACTGCAGCCTTATTCGCAATAACACAGCCCTTAGAAGAGATGAAACACTGTCATTTGAATCAATATGGATGGAGCTAGAGGAAATTGTGAAATAAGTCAAAAGAAGAAAGTTAGATACTAGATGGTGTCACTCATAGGTAAAATGTGAATAGAAAAACCAGGAACAGATGAAACAACATCAACCCTCGGACACTTGCAATAGAACTGGGCTTACCAACAGGGAATGAAATGGAGGGGTAGGTGGCGTACTTGTCCAGAGTCTGCTGGACAACGGTGAAGAACACTTGGTGATTTGGTGCAGGACAGGGTGTGTTGACTTAATATCAGTAACGGGGAAACTGCACATATGAGAAACCTACACACATGAAATTTTTTTTAATGTAAAATCTAAGTCACTGCAACAAAAAATAAAATAGTATAGCTGCTTTGAACAGCCATATGGCAGTTACTGAAAAGATGATTTCTTATCAAACCCTGGTGACTCAAGCATTAAGCCAGCAGCTCAGGTGTGCGGACCACGTAGCACCCAAGAACCAGTTTGATAAATGGATTAACAAAATGTGGCCTGTTCATACAATGGAATATTATTCAGCAATAAAAAGCAATAAAGTATATGCTGCAACATGGATGAATCTTGAAAACATTATGCTCAATAAAAGAAGCCAGTTACAATGCACCACATATGTATAATGCCATTTAATGAAATGCCCATAACAGGCAAATCTATAGAGAATTAAAGTAAATTAGTGGTTGTCTAGGACTGGGGATATGGGAGAAACAGGAAAAGATTATTAACGGATATAAGGTTGCTTTTGGGGTAATGGGAAAAGTTCTAAAATTGTGGTGTTAGTTGCACAGTTCTTTTAACATACTTAGAGAACACTGAACTGTGTGTCATTAATGGATAAATTGCATGGAACATGAATCATGTATTAATAAGGCTGCTATATTTAAAGTAAAGATTGCATGCTGCATGATTCCCTTTATATAGCACTCAACAACATTCTCTATCTAGAGACAGAGAACATATTCATGATTTCTGGGCAGGGAAGGGCCATGAGGATATAGGTGTGAACACAAAGAGGTAGCCAGAGGGAGTTCACATTCAGTGGTGGAGCAGTTTAGTGTCTTCATTGTAGTGGTATCTACAAGAATTTCTATAGAGGACTAAATTACATAGAATATACATATATGCAAATAAATGATGCTTTTAAATAAGTGGTAAGGTGCACCCCCAGTATTTAGCTGCTAAGGCAGCTAAGGTGTAGGCCACGTAAAACCTATGGACCTGTGTTCATAATCCTGGGCAAGCCCGAATAAATAAACAAATAAATTTTAAAATGAAATAAAAATGTGGCAAAAACTGAATAAGCCCTGTAGTCTACAATAATAATATGCCAATGTCAATACTAGATTTTGATATATTACACCCAGAAAAGGGAAATAAGGGTCCTTGGGACTTTGAACTAATTTTTCAGTTTCCTACAAGACTTTAATTAATTATTTAACTGGTGAACTTAATGTAGTATATGCAAATGTCAATTTATAATGATGCACATCTTAAACCTATATAATGTTATATATATAAGCTGTATAATGCAATGTTAAGTCAATCAAATATCAAAAATTATTTCAAAATATCAATTTTAAGATGAAATAGAATCAGAGTTGTTCGAAATTGGAATATTCTGTCCTATGAAATGATGATTTCTCCATTGCGAGAAAAAGGATCAGTAACTGTATTGACTGTTCAAAAGGTGGTGTGTGTGTGTTTAGAGAGCTGGGAATCGAAATAGCTTTTCTAGGGCAAAATTCTGGATCCCTGTGGCAGACCCTCCCACATGATCAGTTTAGCTCTCCCAGGACAAATCTAGCCACAGCCTCAGCCTGGACTGATACACAATTTGGTTGGCTCCAGGGAGGCTTTTTTCAGATTTATCTAATAAGTAGGCTGACCATACTTCCTTGAGAAAAAATGGGGCATTGTCATGGTAAAAATGGGATGAGGTAATGAGCTGGTGCCTAGTGGAAGGAGAGAGGCAGACATTCTGAGCAGGAGCAGAGCAGCTAGGTCAGCAACAAGTAAGGACTATGTCAAGCTGAACTGCCATCACATAGCAATGACATATGGTCATTTGGGACTTCATACAAACAGCCAGCGCTGGTGCAAGGAATTCTGGTACCTTAGGTGAAAACCAAATTTGGCGCCCCTATAAGCCCCACTCTAAATGTTTTGCCTGAAACACTTGCCACTTTACCCAACCCAGAGCCAGAAATGTCCAATAACATCCATAGTGCCATAAATAAACCCATACTGCCGGAAATAACCCCCATAGTACTTACCTGCAGCTCAGCCACACTACAGTGTTCTGCTCCCTTTGAAGAAAAGGGTGCGGGTGAGGTGAAGGAGAATCCTCTTTCCCCGCAGCTCGTGTTTCCTCACAGTGGGCAGGAACAGCAATAGTGGCTTCAGGTCACTGCATTCAGTTCTGGTAAGAGCCATCTTTAATGTAGAGCAAAAGGGGCAGCTGCTTTTGAGCCCCCTCAACAGACTGGCTTAGGGAAACTCAACTGCTCCTTCTTTTGGCCATATTAAAACAGTCCTTAAAAACAGACAAAATTGACATTTATATCAAAATGGTGGGATGGTTGGGAAATATATTTTTTAAAAATGGTGCTTTTCCTGTTTAAAACAGGATGTATGGTCTGCTTACTAATATGGAACAGAGACACTTGCAACGCTAGGAGTCATTTGAAGATAGTGAGTCCTACTCACTTTTGAATTTCTCCTGTCTGGTGCCTTGCCCATCACAAGGGAAATGGCTACTGAATATTGAATGAACACTTCTTTTTATTGCTTTTTTAGTGAGAGCAGTCTTTTTTATTTTTAGAAATAATTTCTCTTAAAATAACATTACATTATTACATTTTAGGTGTCAGGGATCTGTCATTACATACCAACAGCTGTATAGATTCATAAGCAGAACCCCTTAAAGATCCCTCTCAATTACAGTAGTGCTCAACTCTGACTGAATATTAGAGATTTCAAAATTTGAACAAATTCAGTTCCACACCGGAACTTCTTTTATTGTTTTTTTTTTTTTTCTTGTTCTCCTATTTTATGACATCCTCAACGGCATTCACCTCAGGCTCAATGATCATTTTTGGAGGCTATTTCTATGGTGACCCTGTCTAGAGGGCGGCGTTTATCATTACTAAGGAAGGTTCAGTTAAAGATGATGTCAACTGAATACCTAACTTTGATTCTGCTATGCTCCTACCAATTTATTGTATCTGTTTTAATATATGCACATAGCAAACATATGCCAAAACCATCAAAAATTATACAGTTACTTCCCAGTCAGCTTCACAAAGGCCACCATCTGTATCAGGTTATGTCTCTATCTGAGCCATCTCTGTATCAATGCACACACACACACACACACACACACACACACACACACGCGCGCGTGCGCGAGTTGCATTTTTGAAGACAGAATTTGTGTGGGCTTTGATGAGTTGGAATACAATTCTGGGGAGAAAGATGTACTGTTCTCTACCTCAGTGAAGTCAATGATCTGAATTTTTCTCGAACTTATTTGAATACAGAACTCCTCTTTTGGGAAGATTCTCAAAGATTCTTCTAGTATTGGCATTTTCTCACACTACCTCTATCTGAGTGTTCATGTGGCAGGGTCATCCACGATAAATTAGTCATTGAGTCTTCATTCTCTGGTCCCTTATGATTTTTCCCTTATTCAGGCTGTAGTAACAGCATTCGGCGTTCACAGTCCCAGAGAAAGGGGTGTAGCAAACACAGAAGCATCCATTCTAGATCTTTGACTTTCATGCTATATCTTTGAGTTAACAATGAGAAATAAAGATTTTGAGTTCAGAACATCAAAGCCTCAAGAGATTCAGGCCAGACAGTTAATAGCAGAAGCCATAGACTTGGATGAATGTAAGGAAGAATTTTACTGCCCTAAGAGAGATTAATACCCTATATATTGAGTGAAGTGAAAGATTAGGCACTGGTGAGTGTCCCTGACAAGGGGAGTTCATGCTAGAATATCTAAGTTTGTTTGAAGTAAAAGGATAAATGCTCACTTTGCCTGGGTAACTCCAAGGAGAAACCGGACTTCATAGAGAAGCCCGGCATCCAGGACAGCATGCACTGTATTGGTTAGAACTGGGTTCTTCTATGAGGGATAGAAGTCTCGCACTAAGAGTTAGTAATCTATTTATTTATTTATTATTTATTTATTTATTTTAAGAAAAAGTGCAGGTAGGGCTGAAGGCAAATAGGCAGACAGGAAGAGAGAAAAGGAAGAAGTACTTTATTTTATTTAGCTGTTTATCTTGGTTATTCCTCACACCCAGTCCCCACACTCCAGGATGGTAACCCACATCCTTGGGATATGCATGGACTGCACCAGCCAGAGGCAGTGGACTTATCCACTAGGTCATCAAGGCACACTAGAAATGTTTGGGGTATTTTTTTAAGTCAAGTCCAGGTTTGCTCTTCAGGGCAGGAAATGTGCTATACACTGGGAAAAACCCAGGCTCTGTGTTTTTTCTTCATTTTATATATGTCCTCAAAATCAGAGTCCATGTTTATGGGCAGCATGTTAGAGAATGTCTTACAATACCACCTAAGTTCTAATTCCCATCTGGCTAATAAAGACTATAGGCCACAAATAGGAACCAATAAAGAAATGGATTCTTTGGCAAAAGATGAGGAAAGGAACTAACTCCTTTGGGCAGAGGAGACTGGCTCATATGCTTTCTGCAAAGGGAGGGGATAGAAGGTCTCTGACACGGTGGCCAGGGATAGGGGTGGACCATTCCAGGATCAGGGGACCATGTTTACTCTCAGTTTTAATTTGGTCTAAACCAGAGGTGTCATGGAGTTGAGGGGTGATAATTTAATGTATCCTTCCTCTTGACCTTAGTCTCCTTTCTTGCTTTTTGTCTGGCTAGCTACCATATTTCTTCAACCACATGTTCTGGAGCTGAGACTGATCTGCCACCATTATTTTCTAATCTATGGTTGTAAACTTCATTATCCTCTGTAACCTAATTACTCCTAAAAATAAGCACAACTGAGCTGCATGTTAGCTTTAGTTCAACCATTGTAAGGGAATTACCAAGACCAAGTGACAGACAGGACAGAGAAAAAGCACAGGGAACACATGCTTCTTACTAAGAAAGATCTGTAGAAAGATGTTTCTGCATATTACCCTCACTTTATTTAACCAGAAGCTAGTTATCCAGTAATAAGAATTGATTTGTGTCCCTCAAAAGAATATCTTGGAGTCTTAACTAATACTATACTTGCGAATATAAATTTTTGCAATAGAATCAGATTACAATGAGTCCATCGAGGATGAGCCCTAGTCCAATATGACTGGTGTTCTCAAAGAAAGAGAAAAGACAAAGACAATGAAAGAAACATCATGTGACAAGGGGGACAGATATAGGAGTGATGACTCTACACGTCAAGGAACAGAAGGAATGTCAGCAAACATCTGGAGTCAGAAGATACAAGACAGTATTACTCCTCTAGAGCCTTCAGAAAGAGCATGGTTCTACAGCATCATGATTTCTGATTTGTAGCCTCCCAACCAGTAAAACAATACATTTCTGTTGGTTTAAGCTGTTAGCATTGTAGAATGAATAAACCTTGGTGCTTTTCTCAGTGACCAAGAAGAATTCAGAAACATCGGACAGAAAACAAAAGTTTACTAGGTAAGATTTTAATAGGCAATAGGAAAGTATATTTGGAGACAGTCTGAATTGGTTGCTTCAGTAGGTCCAACATATTTATTTTATTTAGTTGTTCACTTTGGTGGTTCTCCCTGGCCCAAGTCTCAAACCTGGGTCCTTGGGATGTATGTGGACTACGTCTGGTGGCCTTATCCACTCCACCACCAGCATACACCCACAATTACTTTTAAAATAGCCCAAACAAGGAGACTTTTTAGATCCTGCCTGCTTTGTACAGTCCCAGATAAGATGGGGCCTGGTAGTTATCAGGCCCCAGACTGCGCTTTGATGCTCCCCAGTAAATTTTTGAGCAATAGCACCTAGAATGGAAGCCTTCCCTCTAAATCCCATATCCATCAGTCCTCTCCAGTCCCTTGCCCTTCTGCCCTTCAGGGTGGTCTCCCATTCACCACAAGCCTCTGATAGTCTCAGGCTGTGAGGGATCTGAAACTTGTTCGAGCACAACTGGGTTAAAACTTGTCTAAATTCCTCAGGTGATCATATAATCTTTTTCTTTGATCAGCGCCCCCATCCCTCAAAACTTGATACCTTGTCTCTGTCCAATGACCTTCTTACTTCTTTCTGGAATCACAGTTCAGGATGGGGCTGAAGAACATTTCTGAACCCAACTGTTTTCCCTACATGAATCTTTTGATCCAAGACAGAGGGGAGACAACATACTCAGAGTTGGGGAGGGGATGGATACCACGCAGGGACCTGGAGAGGCAAACTGGATGTCTCAGCCCTTAGCAGGGTGGGAAGGGCAGTTTTTAGGAGCTGGTCAGAGTGCCATCAAGAAAGGATTCCCTCTTCAATATCTGCACCCTCATGTTTATTGCAGCATTATTTACAATAGCCAAGAGTTGGTGTCAGCAGTGTGAATGCATGATTCTTGGTTCTTGTCTTGGTGTGAGAAAGAATTCGAAAGGCCAGACCAGAGAAGTAAAGTTAAGCAAGAATTTGATAGGCAATAGGAAAGTACATTCGGGAGAGAGTCTGAACAGGCAGCCTCAATGGCTCCAAGATGTGGGGTTTGAAGTGTGCCAGCCATGCTCATGGGCAATTTTACATCCCCTGTTCGTATCTCAGGGGACTGTCTGATGGACTGTTTCAAGCCCATCCCTCTGGGATATTTTGCGTAACTGTCAATAGTTTCAAGGTCCCCCTTCCTCAAATGCCCCTTCCACATTCCTTGGCCTCTGTAGTTTCTTTCTGCCTCTTGTCTACATAGTTCTTTTGTGCCCACTGTCAGGACCCCCACAAGAGCAAGCCTTAGTTAGGCCAGGGATCAAAATTCAGATATAGGGCTATGAATTGTCCCTGGTGCAAAGGAACGCAAGTATCTGGATTGACAAGGAAAGGCAATAGATGATTCTGACATGCGGGATGTGTCCCATATGTAGTATGCAACCAGGACAGACCCTCTGCACAAAGGAACAAAGGAACTGCGATAGATGAAGAAGCTCACCAATAATTTCAAAGGACAATTTCACCTTACCCAATCAGGAACTGAAGTTTGGCCTTACGGCCCTCTCTCCATCCTTCTTCCTCACCATGTGGGCTTTTTCATTAAAAACACAGGCGGCTGGCACCGTGGACTGGGTCTGGATCGCTCTTGGTTGGCTCCATTCCTTTACCCTCTAATTAAATCTCTGCTTGTTCACTCACCTGACTCTGTTGTGGGTTCTTTGAGTGATCCAAACACCACACCCACATGGCTGTTGCCATTTTGTCAGCTATTCATACATGTCATTTGTTTTCCCCAGTTCATGTCTACCTAACTGCCTGTGCTAACATTGGAAACCACCTAAGTGCCCATCAACAGAAGAATGGATAAAGAAGATGTGGTATATATTCACAATGGAATACTGCACAGCCCCTAAAATGATGAAATCCTGTCATTTGCAACAACATGGATGGAACTAAGGGGAATATGCTAAGTGAAACAAGACAAAAGAAAAATAGATATCAGATAACCTCATTCATAGGTGGAATGTGAAGAGACAAAACAAAGGAACAGATGAAACATAACCAACCCTGAAACATTTGCAACAGAACTGAGGTTACCAAAATGGAATGGGGTCGCGGGGGCAAACTGTGGTAGAGCCCACTGGGCAATGGGGAAGAACACTTGGTGATTTGGTGGAAGGCATGGTGTGTTGAAATATATCTAAGAAATGGGGAACCTATACATAGGAAATTATTTTAATGTGTAGAATAATTACCAAAAAAAATTAATAAATAAAATAAAATAAACAAACAGAACACCTCAAGTCTCTCAAAATCGGTCTCACTCTGACATGAAGAACCAAGGACAGTGGAGGACAGTCCCACAATTAAAGGAGAAGTTTCAATTTTTCTAAAACTTTAGCCCTTCCCTTAATCAAAGAAGCTACCTGCTACTCCCTGGGTCTCCATCCTTCGCTTAATCCAGAAATGGTCTTTTGTCTCTTTTCTCTAGAAGAACCTAAAAAAGGAAGTTATTTATATTTACTTTCAAAGCAAGGATGAGTCATTCCTCCTTACCAAATGTTGACCCCAGCTCTCTCATCCACACCCCAGGGCCCCTTTCCATGCCTTAGCTCAGAACATAAATGAGAATCTGCCTCCAGCTACCACAGAATTTACTGCCACGTAAATTTTCTATACTTATGTTATTAAACTTGGGCTTTTCTCTTACTAAGTACTTCTAATGTTAATTTGTTCATTCTTCCAGTCTTTGAAGAACCTTAGAGAAATGGGGGAACTTTTCCCCTGACCGCCACAAAGGGAAAAAAACTTTCAACTATAAGACGAAGAAAAATGTTAAAGATGAATAAGGTCTGAGAATATAATATGAAATATAGTGACCATACAGTTGAGACCACTGTAATGTGTAATTAAAACTTGCTTAGAAAGTAGAACTTGACTGTTCTCACCAAAAAAGATAAAAATGAGATGGGCTAATTAACTTGATGAATCCTTTCACATTGTATACGTATATCAAATCACCATGATGCGCGCTTTAAATATTCCGCAATTTTATGTCAATTAAACCTTGGCAAAGCTGAAATGAAAGATTAAGAAAAAAAACCAAAGACCATATCTGGGCATTATCTGTTCACTACATTCAGCACAAATGAACACGTTCACAGCAGAGACTGGGTACTGAGTCTAGACTTTAGGTTCCAATGCATCCTAGAATGTAATCTACTTAAGGTCAGGGATATTTCATCTGATTCATTAGTGCATCCCTAGTCCTTGGAACAGGGCGTGAAGCATAGCTGGACCTTTATAGTTACTAAGAAAGGGAGGGAGGAATTACTTCCAGGAACCTTCCCTAAGACGAGTTACATGCCATGGAAGAACAGTGCTCCACCTGGGCCCAAAGAATCCCTAACAAGACCAGTGAATAGATGACTACCATGTAGGAATTTCCAGACTGGCATCTTTGACTACACAGCCCTGTGGAATGACCATCTCCAGCAAAGCCGAGTGGAAACAGGTCGGTGCTCAGGCTCCCCGCAACATAATCAAAAGTCAACGATTATGATGTCCGGTCCTCTTTGATCTTTCCCAGACAGTAGTCACTACTCCTTTATTAGCTCTATGGGTGCTGACATCGAATTCAGGAGAAAGAACAGGTATGTCAGGGTAGAGAAGTGTGGATTTGGAAGAAACATGAGAGGAAGTGCCTGTGGGATACCCAGGAGGAGATTTCTGTGTCTCTCCATCTCCATCCTACTTTTAACTTCCCAGACCATGACTTTTAGCACTATGCGTCACATTCAACTCAATGCCAACTCCTGACATCTGCCCAATTACTTTGATGTTGGGACCTCTGCCCACTCTTTGGGCAGTAGTTTCCCTCACTCTTGCATGGATGGAGGGAGGCACTGTGGTCCCTAGAGGCCAGGGAGATGGTTTCTGTGGTGACACTGAACTGGCAGCTCCCCAGGGCCCCACGTGGACCTAACCCAACCTATTTCAGGAGACAAGCATCCCCCAGGGCAGAGGCAGCTAACTCTGCAGTGCTTGGAAACAGAAAACCCTGTGTCTTTCTGGTCCCTACTCATGACAGCACTAGCTCCAAAGGAAGATTGCTCCATCAGAAACATGTAGGCCATGACCTCTTGCTCTGTTTGTTTCATGAGGGCTTCAGACTAGTCTCTTATTCTGTGGGCATTTTCTTTCTTTCTTTCTTTTTCTTTTTTTTAAGAGGAAAGAAAGCAGGCAGGAAGAGAAAGGAGGAGAAAACAATTTTATTTATTTGTTCATTTTTTGGTTGTTCCCTTGTCCCTGAGTGGTGAACTCACATTCTTGGGCTTTATATGATCTACTCTGCAGCTGTAGGCTTAAAGGCTGAGCCACTAGGGCATGCCTGGGCATCTTTTCATTGTGTATAACTGGAGAAAAGGGACTGTCTACAATTGTGAGCCCTTTGCTTTGGTTTCAAAATGAGAAGTTCTTAATCAGCAATGAATTCTAAACCTAACCTTGTGTCTGGCCTCAGTTTCCTTGTCTGTAAAATAGGGATTTTGAGACTTGCAATGGGAGAGCAAGAGTGCGGGTGTGAATTTTGCCAGTCAAATAGCAACCTGGTGGGAATGAGTCTCATCTCTGTGCAGAGCAACTAAAGATCATCTATTTTGTAGAAACAAATGGTGAGGAAAAGTCCAGAGGCTACACAGGCAGCAGGAGCATTCATGACCAAAAACAGGTGAAAACATCAGCTGCATTTCAGATTTGAGATTCCCAGCCTCAGGGGATAAGAAGGGCCCTGGCAGAGGGTGAAGCTGAGGTAAGAAACAGACCTCTTGGAGAGTCACTCTGATAACAGAGGGAACAAGACATGGCACTGGGGAAGAGCATCTTGGCACAGGGTGGAAGGAGTACCAACACCCTGGTGAAACTCAGTAGGACCCCCTGAGGGGAATTTACATAGGGACACAGCCATAACTGGAAGGCAGCTAGAAGAATCCCCTACCCTCACCCCCTCTCACCATATTGTACTGGAGCTGCAGGAATCACTCACAAGAAACTCTGCCTTCTGGCTTAGAGAAAGAAAAGTCTCCTAGAAGGAAGGAAACTTCAGCTATCCACCAGCACCACTCTGTAGGTGGAGTAGGAATTTCAGCCTAGTTATTGATTGTGAGTCAATGAAAAAGAGGTCTTTGCGATTCAGACCTATGATGCTGGGGGTTGGCTCTTCATCCACCACACAAACTCCAAACCCATATGCTGAACTTTTGGGCCCCACTGCACAATTCTCCTAAGAACTTCAATAAATCCATCCAGTGGAGACAACACACACACCGGAATTTCCAGTATTCAAACCAAGATCCATTTTTATTCAGAGTAAGTTGATACACTACACAGCACCATCACTACAGGGAAACCTAACTCATAGGAACATTAACAGAATGCCAGACAGTGAAGACACAGAGAAATATATGCAAATGATGGGTCCTATTAAAACTGCAAAGGAAAACCTAAATACAACAGACACGGGCAAGCTACCCGAGGATTAATTTAGGGCAACAGTGATAAAAAATACTGATGGAGATCAAGAAAGCAGTAGAGGAAGAAAAAGAAAATTAAAGAGAAGAAATGAAGCAAATGTCAAAAAAATGAACATGATATCTGAAGTAAAGAATTCAACAGAAGGATTCAGGAGTAGAATGGATAAAGTCCCCAAAGAATCAGTGAACTAGAAGACAGGCAGTGTAATGTACTCAAGCAGACCAGCAA
This sequence comes from Solenodon paradoxus, assembly GCA_004363575.1. Taxonomy (NCBI): domain Eukaryota; kingdom Metazoa; phylum Chordata; class Mammalia; order Eulipotyphla; family Solenodontidae; genus Solenodon; species Solenodon paradoxus. The sequence goes on along the minus strand of RJWH01000722.1, from coordinate 397,546 downwards.
AGAGATAAAAGAAAAAGAAGTCTACCAAAACTGAACCTGGAAGAATTGGAAAACCTGAACACGACAGTCACAAGCAAGGAAATTGAAGAGGTGTGTAAAATTCTCCCTTAAAATAAAAACCCAGGACCAGATGGTATTTCTAATAATTTTTACCAAACCTTCAGAGAAGAATTAATACCTATTCTTCTAAAACTTCCAAAATATTGAAAAAAGGCAACACATGTAAACACTTTCTATGAGACTAACATTAGTCTGATACCAAAAGCTGATAGAGATGTCATTAAGAAAGAAAATTACAAACCAATATCTTTAATGAATATAGATGCAAAAATTCTCAAAATATTAGTAAAACGAATACAACAATGCATCAAAAGGATCATCTATCATGATCAAGTGGGATTTATTTCAGGATTCAAGAATGGTTCAACATATGTAAATCTATTAATGTAATACACCATATCAACAAGAACAAGGAAAAAAAACACATGATCAAATCAATAGACAATGAGAAAGTTTTTGATTAGATCAACACCCACTTACGATTTAAAAAACCTTGCACAAAATGAGGATAGAAGGTACAAACCTCAACATAATAAAGACCATATACAATAAAGCCATGCCAATATCACAGTCAATGGCAAGAAATTGAAAACATTTACTCTAAGGTCAGGAACAAGGAAAGGATGTCCACTCTCACCTGCTGTCTCTGCTATTTAACATCATATTGGAGGTCTTAGCCAGAGAAATTAGGCAAGAAAAAGAAATAAAAGGAATCCAAATTGGAAAAGAGGAAATAAAACTACCTTTATTTGCAGATGACATGATTTTATATATTGAAAACCCTAAAAACTCTGTCAAAAATCTACTAGACCCAATCAACAAATATAAAATGGCAGGCTACAAAATAAATAAAATCTGCCACATTTTTAATACATAAATAGCATGCTGGAAGAAAAGGAAATCAAGAAAACCTCACTAAAATAGAGGTAAAAAGAATCAAATATCTTGGAATATACCTAACAAAGGTGGTGGGAGACCTATACACTGAAAACTCAAGTCAGTCTTAAAAGAAAAAGAGGAGGATAGAAAGCAATGGAAAGATATCTCCTGCTCATAGTTGGGAAGAGTCAACATCATTAAAATGGCCATCTTACCAAAAGCAATATATAAATTTAATGCAATCCCCATCAAAATCCCATGGGCTTATTTCCAGGAACTAGAACAAAAAATCTCATAATTTGTATTGAACAACAAAAGACCCCAAATAGCCAAAGGAATCATGAGAAAAAAAGAACAAATCCAGAGGGATTACAGTCTCAGGCATTGAGTTATACTACAAATCGATAGTGATCAAAATGGTATGGTACTGGAATAATAACAGAGACACAGATCAGTGGAATAGAACTGAATCACCGGAAACTGACTATTCACAGTCAATTAATCTATGACAGCCACATGCAAAAGAATGAAGCTAGAACACTCTCTAACAACATTCACAAATATTAACTCAAAATGAACTAGAGACTTGGACATAAGACCAGAAGCCATAAAATTCTTGAAAGACAGCATAGGAAAGACATTCCATGACATCGACCTTAGACAGGTCTTTGGAGACTGAACTCCAGCATCAAGGGAAACAAAACAAAACAAAAAAACCATCGGGACAACATCAAACTGAAAGGCTTCTTCACTGGGAAAGAAAAAAATCACCCAAACCAAAAGACAACCTGTGAATGGGGGAAGATATTTGCATTCCATATCTTTGACAAGGGCTTAATATCCAAAATATACAAAGAACCAAAAAACTCAGTAACAGAAAAATGGGCAATCTAATAAAAAAATGGGAAGAGGAATGGAGAGATATTTCTCTGAAGAGGGTATATGGATGGCCTGTAAATGAAAAGATGTTCCTGCTTACTAGCTATCAGGAAAACGCAAATTAAACAAGATATCGCCTTATGTCTGAGAGACTGGCTTTTACCCAAAAGTCTGGAAACAACAAATGTTGGTGAGGATCAGGAGAAAAGGGGACACTTTCACACTGTTGGTGGGAGTGCAAATTGGTGCAATCCCTAGAGGAAAACTGTATGGCGATTCCTCTAAAAGTTGAATATAGAAATCCTCTAGGATTCCACCGTCCCACTTCTGGGTATTTACCCAAAAGACACAAAAGTACTAATCTACAGAGATTTATGCGCCCCCATGTTTATTGCAGCCTTATTCACAATAGCTAAGAACTGGAAACTACCTAGGTGCCCCACATCAGATGAATGAATAACGAAGATGTGGTGCATATAGACAATGGATATTACACACCTCTTAGAAGAGATGAAATCCTGCTCTGAATCAACATGTGTGATCCAGAGGGGATTATACTAAGTGAAATAAGTCAAAAGAAGAAAGATAGATACCAGATGATCTCAGTAATAGGTGGAATGTGAATAGACAAAACAAAGGAACAGATGAAATAAAACCAACCCTTGGACACTTGCAACAGAACTGAGGTTTCCAAGAAAGAATGAGAAGGGAGGGTGGGGAGTGGGGAGAAAAGGTCAGGTAACCCACTGGGCAAAGGTGAAGAACACTTGGTGATTTGGTAGAAGGCAAGGTGTGTTGACATATATATGAGGAATAGGGAACCTTTACATGTGAGTTTATTTTAATGTGTAAAAATAAAAATAATTATTTTAAAAATTCCAAGCACATGGCAATTAATAAGTGGTCATTAAATGATTTAACTTGGTTTTAAATAAAGAAAATTCTTATTCACTGTTGTATAAAGGGGCTTCATGCTTAGTCTGCTCTTTCCCCTATTGGCAAATCTGGCTTCCTCTGCTCTGCTCCCCATCCTGTATCCCTCGTCTGTAATTCCCAGGGACTCAACTTGCTTCTCTTGCTTCATGGTCACTTCATTATCCCTTCCTTGAGGTCTGCATCCCAGCCTGCTGTAGAATGGGTCTCTATCTTCTAGGTTTCTTCTGTTGTCACTATATCCAAAGACTAGGCGGCAGAAGTTTGCCCTAAGGGTCTTGTAGTTTTTACTCTAGGAACACAGTTGAGTGCAAGAAAAATCACCAACCAGTGGTAATTATGAAGCTAAAGGAAAAGATATCTAGATGTAATGCAACTCCTCTGCCAGCCATATAAATATTGACATTCCTTTAGGTACTGGCCTAAGTTTGCTTCTCACCTCAAGTGCCATTTCTCCACATAGTTCCCAAATCTTTGTTTCCAGCACAGATTTCCCCTGACCTGTGGATTCCACTATGTATTCTGTTATGCCCTCATTCTTTCAATCAAGAATATGAACTACTCTGCTTCCTGAGTAGGTCTCAGGAGGAATTAACCAGTGAAAAACAAACCCCCTAGTTCTGATCTAATGGCCGGATGAGTGTGAACCTCGAAGGAGTCTATCCACCTCCACCAGCCGGAGGCTCTGAGAGAACAGAGACCCCCAGAAATACTCATTTTGCTTTTTCCAATGAGACTTTGTGACTCACTAGATTCTATGTTCGTCACCTCAAGAACGAATTGACAGTGGACTCCAGATTATGAAAGCCTTCACCCAGAGGGGTCCTTGTCATTACCTCCTTGCCAGTCCAGCATGAGTCTTCTCAGTGGAACATCAGCTTGAAACTGGGAGAATATAGGGCTGATGTGGACTTCTCTAAGCATCGTGCCTCTCCAGTTTCATTTTTAGGTACCTATTGTTGATGGTTTGTCAAACCGTATGAATAGTAGAAAGAAATCTTATGAGATGCCGTTTCTGCATTTCTCAGGTTAGCTAATTTAGGCCTCCTGGAATCCAAGTCTCATCAGACGTTTTATAGAAGGGCCATGGTTTATATTCACACTTGTCTTCATGGATGCCTTCCTTCTCCAAATGTTTCTCAACATCTTTGCTGTTACCTCTGTTTAGAACATACTCTGTACTTTGTTCCAGCCCTGCCACCTACAGTCTCACCAAGCCACTTGCTACCCATCCTTCTGATCTCAACTTAGATGTCTCTTCCTCTAGAAAATCTCCCTGAACCTCAAAAATTGGTCAAATATTATTTATAAATGTATATCAAAAGACACAGGAGTGAATTAACACAGTTTGTTTTAAATTATTTAGGTTTGTTTTAAAGTGCTTAGAAATAGATGCCACTGGGGTAGTGGTTAGGCCCGCCACTTCTAGCCAAAATTAGTTCACATATATCCCAAGGATCTGGCTTCATGTCCCAAGTCTAGGGGAACAACCAATGTGAACAACTAAACTAAAAATAAAATAAAACATGCTTCTACCTCCTCTCTTCCTGCCTGCCTGCCTACTCACCTTCATCCCTGACTGTACCTTTCCTTAAACAAACATACTTAGAAATAGGAAGTGAAAGGAGGTATAAATTATTAAGGAGGTCTAATTTTGATATTTACTGAAATTAGAAGATTGATATATAAGGATTCATTATACTATTCCCTCCCTTTGCAAGATTTACTATTTTTTTAAAAAAGAGGAAAAGTACATATACACAAAGAAAACCTTGATTAGGAATGAGAAGGGTAGGCACTAAATTCTTTGTTTCATAAGTGATTAGCTAAGATTAAAACTGTTTGTCCCTTGAAACTCACTAGACAAAGAGATGAATATTTGCTGTTCAGCTAACTGAGACTTCCCCTGACTGCAAAACAATCCCAAGTATAAATCTGTGCTCCTGTAGCCTGTCTACTCCTCTCTAGAAAAGTTTAAGACAAACATCCTGGGGGTCTAGTGGGTAAGTCTGCTGCCTTCAGCTGGCATAAGACACATGCATTTAAGGTCCTGGGTTTGTGTCCTACAGATGGGGGAAAAACTAAGATGAACAACTAAATAAAGTAAAATAAACAAAAATGTTTCTTCCTTTTCTGTCTTCTTGTCTATCTGCCTCTTCACCTTCATTCCTGCCTGTACTTTTACTTTAAAAAAATTAAAAGTTTAAGGCAAACCCACCCTGCCTACACACTGATCTTCAGATCTAGGGGTTCTTCCTTAATGGAACAGACTGAATAAAATTAGTCTCCTTATTTGTTCAAATTTTGTATTTGATAGGAATTCCTGTCTGTGGTTTCTATAATATCCTCTCCATCATAAATAAAATGCTCAACTGTAATCACCTGCCTGCCAGCTTGTCTTCCCTAGCATCAAGCACAATACCTGGCATAGAATAGATACTCAATAAATATTTGTTAAATTAAAAAAAAATTGATCTTAAACTACTCCTTCTGACAATGACTATATAACAGATAGCATTACCTTCTGCTCAGGCCTTCTTAGTTTGAAAAAATAATGTGTACCATGTTTATTACAGAATACTTACCTCTGTTCTCTGTAATGGGAAAAATGGTAGCTAGCTTATTTAAAAGTTTTATATTTCCAATATAAAAATTGGGAGAAGGGAACCCAAACTATAGCCTTCTGTTGGGTTTCTAATTGTTCAGTTTGAAGACCACTTCTGTGGAGGTCTGACTTCCCCCTTTTATAGTGAAAACAGCTGATAGTAGTTTCCAAACATAACTCATCTGGGAGTTTAAAAATATTGATTCTGGGCTCCATCCGCAGAGTCTGATGCACTTGGGTTCAGGGCAGGGCCTGATCAGTGGAGTCTTAAGTGCTCCCCGAAGAGATTCCAATGTGCAGTCAAGGTTGTGATTCACAGTTAACACCTGACACAGGGCATGATGTGTGTCCCCTTCTGCAGATGGGTGGGAGAAACCTCAGTGGCACAATGACAGGAGTTTCTACTTGGATGGCACATCACTTGGATTGACAGTGTGATTAGCAGTGATGCCAGCAATATCAGTGATGGCAGCTCTAAACAGTTAAAGATAACCCATTGGCACCAGTGTCAGCCAGTAACCAGAAGCCATTTCTGGGGCGAAGCAAGATCTGGTGGTTCTGAGCTCATCACCATGAGACCTGGACAGGAGAGAGTGATTTGTAGCCAGAATGCAAAAGTTGCTGACAGAACTGGGTGATGACAAAGTAGAACAGCAAAGCTGTGTTGCCGAGGTCTGATGGGGTGATAACCTCTGTATCCTCATCTATAAATTGGGCATAAAGTTACTCCCTGTCTCCTAAGTAGTTGTGGTGAATAAACGGGCTAATGTATATGAAGTGTTACGGTTAGCGTGTGTCTTAGTTATTATCATTATTGTTTGGACAGGTGAGGAACTGAGACAAGTATGTCAGTGGAAAAAATAGGAAAATTCTGCACATATGTGTGGCCTCTTCCTACAAAGGTGTTTACAGTTTACTTTTCAGTTTCTATCTTAATAAAAATTTCAGTGTCTATAATGCACAAATAAACTTCTGTTTCATAAATTATGTAGTTACATAGTACTAACATGCTTTGTGTTTTAGCAAGCTTCTGATCTTTCTGATTTCCATTTTGGAACATTAGCAAGACATTGGGATTCATACCAGAACTGGTAGTGTTGAGAAAGTCACCTCTTAACATGCTGGGGCAGGGAGCAACGTTGAGAGAGAGCCCAGATCTCTCTGCACCATCGAGATGCTGTGCTTATACGTCTGACCTGACCTCCTGGCTTAGCTTATTGGAAAAAGACACTTAGGAGGCTGAAACATTGGGACCAGGGACAGTTGGGTATATAGCATGCCTTGTCTGTGTGAAGTCACTAGGTTATCTGTTCTGAATAGAGAGAAACAGCAAAGAGTCACCACTGATCTCCAGGGATGTTGACTTGGTGCTGGGTGAGGTCTGTCGTGTCACCAGACTCCTCCTGGGCCCTTTGGGGGTTCACCCTTCAGATGCCACACGTGGGGCCCAAGGACAGCAACTCCTCCTGCAGATTAAACAGGAGTGCTCTGCTCTTGCCCAGCACTCACATTTCTTTTGCCCTCCTGGGCAAAGGCCCAGGAACTAGCAACAATTTTTGGTCAAAGGCAATAGATAGAGGATAAAAATTGAAATAAAAACTTTATCAGAACATGGGAAACTAGATGATTTTCTAACCCCCTGGACAACTGAGAATCTTTTGAAATGATTCGTCGTATCTGAAATCCAAATTCCGAAATTACTTTCCTTGAACTTGTCAAAAGCCCTTTTTGTGTTTCAACAGAAAATGCCTTACATAGGTTGAGTCATTTAAAATTCTCTAAACGCAGCTATCACCGTTTTTATTGGTCAAGAAGAGGAAGCTCTTAAATTGAGGCCACATCCCCAAAATAGCATGGTTACTAAGCAGTTAGAGCTGGAACACCATTCTGGAACTACTCACAAAGCCTAAGTTCTTAGGGAAGGCAATTCAGATGTTTGGTAATGGTTGGGCTGATGTAATGTGAATAAAATGACTGAATCTCTTTTAAAGGCTCTGTAAATCTCTATAGAAAAGATACTGTAATTGCAGGCAGGAATAAGGGGAAGAGGCAGGCAGGCAGAGAGAGAGAGGAGGAAGAAGCACTTGATTTATTTTATTTAGTTAATTCTGGTTGTTGCCCTTGACCCAGGGATACGAACCTGGGTCCTTGGAATATATGTGGACTGTGCAGAACTTCTATTCCACCAGGGCACACACATTTTGTTTATTTTTATTTAGTTATTCATCTTGGCTGCTTTCCTGCCCACCCCACCCTCACCCCTGCCCCCAGCCAGCCCCAAGATGGGGACCTGTGTCCTTGGGATGCATGTGGAGGCAGCTGACTTACTTGCTCCTCCACCAGGGCGTGGAGGTCTTTAAATGACACGTTGTAAAAGAGAACTGCTTAGAAATTCAGTATCTTAGAGAAATTTTCTTTGCATCTTTTATTTATAAACAATTATTTAGAATGCTCACAGTTGCTTGGTAACATATCCCCTGGCTTTTAATTTCATGGTATAAAGATAACAGAGAGGTCTGAAGAAATCCCAAACTGCATGGTGGTGTTGGAAGCCTTTCCACTGGGAGTTGCTGAAGAAGCTTCTCTGAAGATTGATAGGGAGGAACACTTAAGGCAGGTCATTTCACAGTTACTTAAGTGCCAGGGAGAGGGTAGTAATGCAGACAGAGAAAAGCAGGTCTGGAGCTTTCACTCCTGTATAGCAAGAGTCAGCAGATGGTGTAGTGAGGCACACAGTTTGCAAGCAGAAACACTGCATAGGGAAGGCTCTGAGGTGGGCGGGCCTTGGCTCCCTCAGAGGAGGGAAAAGATGCCTGTCTCCCTGATACAATGAGAGGGGTGTGTCGGGAGATGAGTTGTGGGTGGAGAAGCATATGCAGGATTATCTACTCTTTCCACTCTGGCTGACTGGAAGAGACACAGGGCAGTGTGGTCTTGGAGACTGGAAATAAGTTGTCAGACAGCGTGACAGAGAAGCAGAGGGGATCTGGGTAGATGGAGTCAAAGTTCCAGATCTGTCTCCAGCTAGCTGTGCGAATGAGGGATGGCCAGCTGACTCTCCCCTAGGACCCAAATTGAACTGGACAGCTGGCATTTTAGCTTCCTACCTGTAAAATAAAGCACATTACTAGTGAAATAACCATTTAAGGATAAATATATGAAAATACTTAGCATCATAATTTCAGATCAATTTTGTCTTCATTGTAATGGCATTTAATGAGCAGTGAGTTGAAATACTTCAGCTTTTCTCCCTGTTAAGCATTTATATACGTGAGAAGCTGCCCTTAAAGGGACTTCTTTTATAAAAGGGAATCCTTTTGTCAAGGATAACTTCACCCTCTAATTTGATGTAGTAAGGTAGTAAATGGTAAGCATTCTGTTTAATTATGTAAAAGACTGCCCAGTGGGAGAGAGGGCATGTGTGAACACACAGCGTTCCTTTTATTCACACACTGCTGGTGCTTGAGCATTTCCTCAGAATGGTTAAACAAACACTAATAGATAGCTCAGTTGTGCTTACTTTTAGGAATCACCAAAGCTGTTTAACTGGCAGATTACAGAGAACAAAGAACAGCCTTAGATTGGAAAATAATGGTGACGCCACATGTGCTTGTGTAGAAATATGGGTACTAAGCAGATAAAATGCAGACCAAGAAGAAACAAAGTTTAAGAAGGGCACATTAAATCCCCACCCCCTGGCACCATGACAGCTCTGATCCAGAACAGACTAGAACTGGGAGTAGGTGGAGTAGGTGTGGTCCCCTGGTCCTGGAGCACTTGGTCCCTTCTCCAGGAAGTCTGCAGACATCTGACACCTAAACACTGGCCCTTCCTTCCCTTTCCTTTACAAAAAGCTTATTACCTAGTCTCCACTTGGTGAGAGGTTGAAGAGACATTTTGAATAAGAGCTTCCCTTTGCACTTTTGGTCAAAGAATAAATTTCTGTCTGTTACAGCTTGTGGCCCACAATTGTTATTAGCCAGATGGAAAAACGTCTAAGTGATATTGGTAACATGCTGTGTCCTGTGTTTCAGTGAGAGAAACATTCCAGTCATTCCAAGTACTCCTCCCTCCAAAAGCCATTGTGTGGCTCCAAAGAGGTAAATGGATGAAACTGCGCTTAAACAGAAGTGCTAGACAGGTTGGGAGCTATAATTAGGTGGGGTGACTGTCTGGGGTCCCTGAGCATTTGGGTAAATAGGAGATAAGGGGTGCTGAGGGGTCATCCATTGAGAAGTAAAGGAAATGCTCAGTCAAGGCAGCTAGAGATAAAATAAAGCCTTTGAAACTTAATTTTTCTTCTTAGCTGGCTTGCCTACAACTCAAAATTTGGCACTAGTTTGCAAGGGAAAATTCTGTCCGGCTCCTCCGCCTTATGGTCCCTCTCACATCCCCAGTCCAATTTCTATCACAGTCAAGCTCCTGAATGCAGATGGACCCAGGCAACTATGTGGCTCAGAAATGGGGTGGCGATTCTCCTCGTTTGCCTGTACACTCTCCATTTATGCCTATTATTCTGATTGATGTTACCAGTGTCACCTAGATTCTTCTTCTTATGCAGCTAATAAAGTCTGGCCCACAAGTAGGAAGGGATGAAAAATTATTCTTTGTTCAAAGACAGACAGTGGAGTCCCTGCTCAAAATGCCTCTCCAAACCCTTGCTATGTGGGGTCTGTTTTTACACTTTTTGCAAAGGAAGGAAAGGGAAAGGACAGAATTTAGGCCTCCGAAGGATTGCAGACTCCAGAAAAAAAGAGGTGGAATATTCCAAGACCTGAGGCCCACACCTCCATTTTATCTGGCTGTTCCCATAGTCCCACATGTACATTTCGAACTGCCATTATTTTCTAATCTAAAATTGTCAATTCTATTCTCCTCTGTAATCTGCCAGTTATACAGGTTTGGTGATTCCTAAAAGTAAGCACAACTGGGCCATATGTTAGCTTTCGTTTAACCATTTTGAGCAAATGGTCAAACACCAGGTGGCACTAATTCTGCTCTCTTTAACTCTCCAAAGTGTCCCTGTGTGGATGACTAGATTATTGGTGTCTATTATCTCAACAGATAGCAAGACATAGCAGCCTAGATTTGGAGAGCAAGGGTCCAGGGACACTGCTAGTTCCCAAAAAGGAAAAGGATGGCGAGTACAGGAGAGAGCCTAAGTTGTTCAGAACTAATGCACGAACTACCTGGGAGGCAGTCCCCTGAGCCTCTCCTTTATTGAGCACCCACATTGCTACTTCCCATGGTGGGAATCCAGACACAAAAGCACCACGCACTGATCTAGCTGTGATTCGGAGACATCTAACATACATTCTGTGGGTGGAAGTTAAACGGTTACAAGTCTCAGGACACTGAATTACATCACAGGCTTGAGTCAGCCTGAGAGCAGTTAGCAGCTCAACATCACAAATCATCCCCAAGCCATCTTACAAGTTACTGAAGAAAGAACTGCAATAGTGTTAGCAGAGGCAGCCAGACAGACATGAGGAGCTGGGCAAACAAAGGACATATATGAGTAGCCGACAAAAAGGCGACAGCCACGTGGGCACAAAAGAACTATGAAGGCAAGAGGCAGAAAATACAGGGACCAAGGAATTCAGATGGGGAGCTTTGAGGAACAGGGGACTTTGAAACTATTAACAGTTACTCAAAATATCTGAGAAGGGTGGTCTTGAAACAGTTTATCAGATAGGGCCCCCCCTGAGATAAGAGTGGATATAAACCTGCCCCAGATCACAGCCAGTGTGCTTCCAACTGCACATCCTGCAGAAAATGAGGCTGCCTATTTGAACCCCTTTCCTGTTGCTTATTAACTACTTTTGTTTGCTTATTTTTTGTTTTTTAGTATTTTGTTTCTTTAATTTTTTTTTAATTATTGATATTTATTATCTCTTGTTCACAATGCTACATTCATTTTTGAATACTGACATTGTATCCCAATCTATAGTTCACACCACACCCTCTAGTGGATTTTCAGTGTCCTTTATCACCACCTTTTCCCCCTCTTTCCATCTCTCCCCACTCCCATCTCCCTGACAGTCATCATCCGGTGTCTGGAGAGTTTTTGCTAGGATTTATCTGTTTATTTGTTTCTGGAACAAATAAATGTATTTCATTGAAATAACTTTAATTTGTAAATTAAAAGAAACTCATATGTGTAGATTCCCCATATGTGCAGTTTCCCTATTTCTCAGATATGTGTCAACACACCCTGCCCTCCACCAATCACCAAGTGTTCTTCACCAGTGTCCAGTGGGTTCTGCTACCGCTTGCTCCTCCCCCATCCCATTCCACATTGGTAACCTCCATTCTATTGCCAAGTGTCCAAGGGTTGGTTTCGTTTCATCTGTCCCTTTATCTTGCTTATTCACGTTCCACCTATGAGTGAGGTCATCTTGCTTGGCATCAGCCAAGAACAGGGAAGCAGGCGGGGAAGGGAACAGAGACAGTCCTCCAATCAAAGGGCAGCAGACTGTAAAATGATGCCAATCTGAAATCCTCCAATCAATTTAAAAGGGGAACCACTAATGGGCCAATAAAAACCCTTGTCCTATTCCAGAACACCCCTGGCAGGATAAGGGCTGTCAGACTCCTTTAAAATAGCAGCACAAAGCTCCTAGCCTGTTCCCCTTTTGGAATATGGGTCATCCTTATCCTGTTTCTTAAAGAGTGTACTATCTTCAAGAAATCTCACTTGCTTTTGCTAACTGCTGCTGGTGCTACCTTCTTTGATCCCAGAGCATGTGGGTCTGAAGAAATCTTGTCTATGACTCACGAGAACCCTGAAGTCAGACAATAACATACTAAGAATCTGTTATTGTTCTTTTTTGACCGATTTCACAGCATAAAACCCTCTAGATCCATCCATGTTGATTCAAATGATAGGATTTCATCTCTTCTAAGGTAGTAGTATAGTATTCCATTGTAGTAGCTGTGTAGTATTCCGTTGTATGTATGTACCACATCTTCTTGATCCACTTATCTGACATTGCACACTTAGGTAATTTCCAGTTCTTAGATATTGTGAATAGGGCTGCAATAAACATGGGGGTGCATAAATCTCTACAAATTAATATTTTTGTATCTTTTGGGTAAATACCCAGAAGTGGGACGGGTGGATCATAGGGGATTTCCATATTGACTTTTGAAGGAATCTCCAAACTGTTTTCCGTAGGGCTTGCACCAAATTGCACTCCCACCAACAATGTAAAGTGTTCCCTTTCTCCACATCCTCACCTGTATTTGTTGTTTCCAGACTTTGGGAAAATTGCCAATCTCTCGGGTGTTAGGTGATGTATTAATTTTGTTTTGATTTGCATTTCCCTGATAGTGAATAGGAACATCTTTTCATGTGCCTGTTGGTCATCTGTATACCCTTTTTAGAAATATGTCTCTCCAATTCCTCTTCCCATTTTTTGATTAGTTGCTTGTCTTTCAGTTATGGAATTTTGTTTCATTTTTCAGTTCTTTGTATATTTTGGATATTAAGCCCTTGTCAAAGACATGGAATGCAAATATCTTCTCCCAGTTACTAAGTTGTCCTTTTGTTTTGGTGATGTTTCTTTCAATGTGAAATAGCTTTTCAGTGTGATGTAGTCCCAATTGTTTATTTTTGTTTTGCTTCCCTTGATGCTGGAGTTGAGTCCCTAAAGAACCCTCTAAGGCTGATGTCATGGAAAGTCTTTCTTATGTTGTCTTCCAAGAATTTTATGGTTTCTGGTCTTATGTCCAAGTATATACTCCATTTTGAGTTAATTTTTGCGAATATTGTTAGTCAATGGTCTAGCTTTTTTTTTTTGGCATGTGGTTATCCAATTATCCCGACATCACTTACTGAAAAGAATTTCCTTTCTCCATTATATGCTTTTGGCTCCTTTGTCAAAGATTAGCTAATTACATGTGAGTGGGTCAGTTTCTGGTGATTCAGTTCTATTCCACTGGTCTGTGCCTCGGTTATCATTCCAGTACCATACTGTTTTGATCACTATCACTTTGTAGTATAGCTCAATGTCTGGAAGTATTACCCCTCCAGATTCATTCCCTTTTCTCATAATTGCTTTGGTCTTTTGGGATTTTCTGTTGTTCCATACAAACTTTAAGATTTTTTTGTTCTATTTCCTGAAAATAAGCCCATGGAATTTTAATTGAGATTGCATTAATCTGTATATTGCCTTAGATAAGATGATTTTAAAATGTTAATTCTTCCCAGCTATGAGCAGGGAAGGTCTTTCCATCTCTTTGTATCCTCTATTTATTTTCAGGACTTGTAGTTTTGTTTTGTTTTGTTTTTGTAGGGTATTTCACCTCCTTCATTAGGTATATGCCAATGTATTTCATTCTTTTTACTTCCATTTTAAATAGTATGGTTTTCTTAATTCCATTTTCTTCCAGCATGTTGTTTGCATATTAAAATGAAATGGATTTTTGTGTATTGATTTTGTAGTCTGCCACTTTACTTCCATTACTATGTTAAATAGTGGCAAGAGTGGATAGCCTTGCCTTGTTGCTGACCTTAGAGGAAATGCTTTCAATTTTTCGCCATTGACTATGAAGTTACCTATGGGTTTGTTTTTTTTTTGTCATAAATGGGTGTTGGATCTTGTCAAAACCCTTCTCATTGTCTACTGATATTATCATGTGTTTTTTTTCTCCTTGTTCTTGTTGATATGGTGTATTACATTAATAGATTTACATATGTTGAACCATCCTTGCATCCCTGAGATAAGTCCCAATTGGTCATTATGGATGTTCCTTTTGATTCATTGTTGGATTCGGTTTGCTAATATTTTAAGAATTTTTGCATTGATATTCATTAGAGATATTGGTTTGTAATTTTCTTTCTTGGTAACATTTCTATCAGCTTTTGGTATCAATGTGATGTTATCCTCATAAAACGTGTTTGGAAGTGTTCCCTGTTCTTCAATACTTTAGAAGAATTTGTAAAGATAGGTATTAATTCTTCTCTGAAGATCTGATAAAACTTAGTAGAAAAACCATCTAGTCCTAGGCTTTTACTTTTAGGAAGACTTTTGATTACCTCTTCAGTTTTCTTGCTTGTGTTTTTTTTGTTTTTATTTTTGTTTTTGTTTAGGTTTTCCAGTTCTAGGTTCGGTCTTGGTAGACTGTAAGTTCTTTCACATTGGCAGACTGTATTTTTCTAAAACTCTGTCCATATTTTCAAGAATGTCCATGTTGTTTGCACAGAGCTATTCATACTAGTCTCTTAGGATGTTTTGTATTTCTGTGGTATCTGTTGTAACCTCTTCACTTTCATTTCTGATTTTACTTGCGAGTGTTTTCTCTTTTTTATTTTGTGAGTCTATTAAATGGTTTGTAAGTTTTTTCCCAAAGAACTAACTTTGGTTACATTGACCTTCAGGATTGTATTTTTGTTTTCTCTTTTATTTATTTTTGCTAATATTTCTATTATTTCTTTTCTTTTATTGATTTTTAGCTTTAATTGTTCTTCTTTCTCTAGTTGCTTTAAATTTAATGTTAGATTATATCTGTGATTTTTCTTGTTTCTTCAGGTAGGCCTGGATTGCATTGAGCTTCCCTCTTATTACTGCTTTTGCCGCATATCATAGATTCTGGTAGTTTGTGTCTTCATTCTTATTTGTCTCTATTTTTTAAGTTACTTTTTGATTTCCTTTTACCCAAGGGTCATTTAGAAGCATATTGTTTAATTTCCAATTAATTTGGGGTCTTCCAGTTTCTTTTTTGGTTGATTTCTAGTGTTAGGCCATTGTGTTCAGAGAAGAAGCTTGGTATGATTTCAATCTTTGTAAATTTGTTGAGACATATTTTGTGTCCCAACATATGATCTATCCTTGGGAATATTCCATGTGCACTTGAGGAGACAATAAATTCTCTAGTCATTGGATGAAGTGCTCAGTATATGTCTATTAGACTTAACTGTTCCAGTGGTCATTTAAAGCTGCTATTTTACTGTTAATTCGCCTGATTGGTCTGTCCATTGTAAGTGGGATGTTGAAGTTTCCTACTATTACTGTGTTGCTGTTGATGTGTCACACCAGTTTTAATAATACTTGCTTAATATATATTTGATGTTCATTCATTTGGTACATATTTGTTAATAAGCATTATGTCTTCTTGCTGAATTCACCCTGTAGTCATTATATAATGCCTATCTCATCTTTTGTTATTCTTTTTAGTTGGAAGTCTGTTCTATCTGATGCAAGTATGACTCTTCCTGCTTTCTTTGAGTTGTCATTCTTGCTTGACTTTACTCCTCTCTGGCATTCTGAATTATTTCTCATGCTGAAGACAATAACTGAGACAATAACTCTTTCACAATGCTAACAATAGAACACCCGAACATGTCGTCAGGACCCCTGTATCTATAGAGACAGTCTTAGACTAGGTATTGATTTAGCAACCTATTCTCACTTCTCTTTATACATGGATTATACCTGATCACAGAAGTTAATAAATCCCTTGATATTACATTTCCCTGCCTCATTAGTCGGAAATATAACCAAATGCCTAATTTGATGTAGGCAATGTTGTAGAATAATGAATGCAACCTTTTATTCCTACTTAATATGTATAAAAACTGTAGTCAAACTTCTCCCTAGTATTTGGGGGCAACTTATCAAACCTCTCTCTGGTATCTGAGCCCCCAGGCTTGAATGCTAATACTTGACTCTGAGTAAGATTTTTTGATTAACTTTTTCACAGAAGTGTTTATTTCAGACAATTCCATCTTAGGAATATTACTGATACCTGGCCTGGAGCAAACATAGATGCAGAGAATCCAGAAAGGATATCAGGGGAGTAAATAAACACATAATCCAGTGAAGGAAATGCCATGAGGCAAGCTCCAGTGAGAACTGACTCACTTTTCCTGGAAGAGGGATGCAAAAGGTACCAGGAAAACTGTCACCGAGGTTGTAAGTCAGACTCTTACTGGCCGGACAATGTATTAGATAGCTCCACTGAGGTGGGGGATGGGGGCAGGGAATTCTGTTTCCAAAGATAAACAGGCAGACTTAGAATGTGAGCCAGCAGCAAGACCTACGCAGGCAAATGAAGAAGGGGACGATGTAGTCCCCAGAGGGTGGGGTGTTGCTCCTTTCAGTCTTCCTTTTTAGGGACAGCTGGTCATGCAACCTGAGTTGGGGCAGGGGCTAAAACTCAGCTTCACTCAGATAGGCTGCAGAAGAAAGGGGTGGGATTGAGAACCAGGCAGACTCTTATCAAGTTTGTCAGATAAACTTCTTGGGCAAAGGAGTGGAAACACTGGCAGCTGTGATTACTTGGAGATGCAGGAAAAAACTCCAGCAGATCCCAAAGCATTGTTTATGCTTGATCAGAAAGAAAGATTTAAAAATAGGCCTGCCCTCACTGGCCCCTCCTACCTACCCCCTCCACCATGTAGAACTTCTCCAGCTTCTGGTCAGGTGTAGACACTAAAGATTCATTAGGTTTTAGGGTCTGGCTGAGGTGACCCAGTGGTTTTCAAATTTCTGCCTGAGGAGGCAGCTAGGGTGTGGGCCATGTAAAACCCAAGGACCTGGGTTCTCAACCCAGTTAGTGGAGAAAAAACTAAAATAAATAAACAAGTTAATACAAGTGCTTTCTCCTCCTCTTTCTTCTCTCTTAAAAAACAAAAAAAACAAAACCCCAAAAATAGATTGCTCGGTCCCACAACAGAGTCTGAATCTGTAGGGGTAGGTTGCAGCCTCCACAAATTACACTTTTACTGTGCTCCCAGGTTATCTTGTTCTCATGTTTTCAGAACCACTGACATAACCTATGTCTGGTCTTGCTTTGACCTGCAGCCCTGGAGAGGCTGAAGAAAGAATGTGGGATTCGGAAGCAGGCTCTGGTTGTGGGCTGGCTTGATGCCTGTTTCTGCCTCAATAAAAGGGTAATTCTGAGTCTCCAGTAAGACTTAAGTCATGATAGCGCTTTGTTACTGCAGAGGTGCCGTTCAATGTCAGTTATGGTGCTCAAACCCAGAGCTGTGAAATGTGCTGGTGTCTCTTAAAATAATGATGATTGAGACCACGCCCATGGAATACTTATAATGAAGACTGTGTGTGTCTGAATCTTGACTTGAGAAAGAAACATCAGCACATTTGGAGTGATTCTTATGTACTTCAAGGTGTTTGAAAATCACCAGCTTATGTTGAAGAAAGAGTGGGAGATGGGGAAAACATGTCATTTTCTAATTTTCTCGTGTGCTGTGAAGTCGTTAATATCGACCCCTCCCACCACACCCTAGGTTTCCTTGCTGCCAGCATCACTGGTGGGAAACTCACTATTCTGGAGGGCCTTGTCTCAGGGTCTCATTTTTCCAAAACTATCTCAGCTCCCCCACCCAGCTCCCAGCTCCCAGCTGTGCTCCATACCCCACCTCCTGGCAATACGGTTTTATCACTTTTCTCCAGTTGTGTTAGACCCTCCCACATGAGTGTTGGGAACCTTTTTAATGCCAGAAGGAAATGTGATTCCCTTGCATTTAGAAGTTTTACTGTTTCTTTAAATATCTCACCTACATGTGATTTCACTATTCTGTTTTGGGGGAGCTATCCAGAAAAAGACAGTTAGGTATTTCATTCGCAAAAGTGGAATGCAGTTTGGGTGGATCGGTTCTTCCTAGAGTGGAAAGATTTTTTTTTTTTTTTAAGCACCACATCTGCGTGGGCAAGCTCATGGCTCATAACTCAGCGGTGAACTGCGGTCCTTGGAGGACGTCTGAGGCATGAACCTGTGTCGGGTCTTGGCTTCCTCCTGCGTGCAGCATGGCACAGTATTCTGTGTTTGCCAGGCATTTCCTGCAGAAGAAATCACCCACACGCAAATGTGAAATTTCTATTGTGCTCAAATTGTTCTCTAATGTATCAATTGCATTGGAACAAATTTGTCTTTTCTTATAGCAGAGTAGTCTATGCTACTATAAGACTTTTACTCAGTCATTAAAAATGTGCTGATATGGAAATACCTCTAAAATAAATTGTAAAGAGAAAAAAAAAAGTGCAGAAAGAAAGTGAGAGGTGGGGCAAGGGAGAGAGAGAGGAAGGAAGGAACAAAGGAAGGAAAGTGCCACATCCCAGAAGACTGGCAGAGAAAGTGTTTGTGGTTCAGGATACCTAATAAATAACTTGAGACTTCCTCTGAGTCTTCTATGGAATTGTCTGCTCACTTCCTCCCCCGCTCTCTCCCCCACCACTTTCTTCATAGTATGCTGGATCTAGAGTGTTTATTGGAGCTGCACTTCCAAACTGGAATGTGTACACTCGGTACATTAATTTAGCAGATAAACTGAGGCACATTAAATTTCTGAAGTGTTTACTTGAGCAACCATCATTTGGGGGCTAAGAGTGGGCTAGGAAGTAATAATTATTGGTGGGTGTGATTAAGGAAAGGGTGACTTGGAGGCTCTCAGGTTTGCAAGAACTGCCATTTGTCCTGGGGACCTGGATTACAAATGTATTTAACCCCCCAGCTTTTGGGATAAGTCACATTTCAGCCACCATATCTTCAAATTCATCCATATGAAATGGAGAAGCCCCCCTGAGATGTGGACCTTCTGGTGATCAAGAAACTTGAACTTTTCCCTGAGTAGAGCCTCAATGACATGCTCTTTGTTCTGCAGCTTGGTGTGGATGGACATGATCACCTGGACAAAGTAGACCTTGACCTCTGCCCTGGGGCTTTCCAAAGGCACCCCACATACCTCTCTGGAGTCTGTAACATTCAGTACAGGACAGCATCTCGTTGATGTGGACGATGTGGAGGTGTGGAGTCGCACTCAGATAAGAAATTCATCTTTACTTAGGTATGAAAACCGTCTTTGCTATAGCTCTTCTTTTCTTCTTCCTTCCTCCCTCCCTCCTTCCATTTTCCTCCCCACCTACTGGGTCTCCAGCCCAGGTTCTCCAACTACACTTGTTCCTAATTTTATTTGAAAGCAGGTAAGTCTTACACTCTTTCTAATCATCCACATTTTTATTCTCCTCTCCCCCCACACACACTTTTTTATTTACTCTCTTACTGTTTTTAAGTGGGATTTCTTTACACTTTATAGAGCATCATTTAGTATTTTCTTAGAGCTGATTTTGTGATGAATTCCTTTAACTTTTCCTTATCTGAAAAGCTTTTTTATCATTCCTTCAGTTCCGAATGATAATATCACAGGGTATAGTGTCTTAAGTTGAAAATCCTTTTCTTTCAGCACTTTGAGTATATCATGTCATTCCCTTTAGGTCTGTAGAGTTTCAGTTGAGAAATTCACTGGCAATCTTATGGGGATTCCTTTGTATGTGACTCATGTTCACTAGCTGCTTTTAATATTCTTTATCTCATATTTTTGACATATCAATGATAATGTTCTAGTTGTGAGTCTACCTGAGTTTCTTTTATTAGGAACTCTTTGAGTTTCCTTGGTCTCTAAGTTTGCTTCATTCCTCAGGTTAGGGAGTTCTCAGTTATTATTTCTTCAATACACTTTCTTTCCCTTTTTCCCTATCCTCTCCTTCTGGGACCCCTATGTTGCAAATATTTTTCCTTTTGATATTATCTAATAGTTTTCCAATGCTTTCTTCATTTCTTTTCATTCTTTTCTCTCTTTGCTGGTCTGCCTGAATGCATTCCCCTGCCCTACCCTCTAGTTCACTGATTCATTTGGAGGCTTCATCCACCCTACTCTTGAGTCCTTCTATTGAGTACTTTAGTTCAGCTATCATGTTCTTCATTTCTTTGATCTCTTGCTTCATTTCTTCTCTCTCTTTTTTGTTGTTCTCTTTCTCTTCCTCTATTGTTTTCTTGATTTCCATGAGTATGTTTATCATTGTTGCCCTAAATTCATCCTCAGGTAGTCGCACATGTCTGTTATTGAGATTTTCCCCTGGAATTTTAATTGCATACATCATTTTGCTTGTATTTCCCTATGTCTTTGTTCTGTTTGGCATTCTGTTTATGATTTTGTGGGTTAGATTTCCCTGCAGTGATGCTATCACTTTTGTAGTTGCCTTATTTGAGAAAACTTAGCTGTTCTTAAAATTCATTTTCTGATATTCGAGTACATGGACTCAGGCTTAGGTTTATTGGAGCCACCTTAGTTCATAATTTACACAAGAGTTCAGACTTGGTTTTGAGCATTCTATGGGTTTGGACAATGTATAGTGACCTTGTTTTTCCTATTTCCATAGTTTTGCTTTTTCCAGAATGTCATGTAGTTGGAATCATGCCTTTTCCAGTAGTTGGAATCATGCCTTTTCCAGTTTGGATTCTTTCACTTAGTTATATACATTTAAGTTTCCTCCATGTCTTTTCATGTATTGATAGTTCATTTCTTTTTAATGATGAATAATTTTCCATTTTCTTGATATACCACGATTTATACATACATACCAAAGATTCCAGAACTTTTTTTTTTCTACCCACAAGGAAACCCTGTATCCACCAAGCATTCACTCCCCATTCCCTTTTCTCCCCAAATGCTGGCAACTGTGAAGCTACTTTTGGTCTCTGGATTTGCCTATTCTGGATTTTATAAAAATGGAATCACATTAATTCTTTGTAACTTCCTTAACTTTCAGTCTTCATTCTTCTTCATTTTCAACTTCTCTTCTCTAGTTCCCCAATGACATTTTATACAAGTGTCAACTTTTATAATATTTGTTTTTTGTTTTTTTTTTTAAGCAAAGGTACACATAGGAATGAAGTTAAGTAGGTAGATAGGCAGGAAGAGACAAGAGGAAGAAATACTTTGTTTTATTTAGTTGTTCATCCTTTATTTTATTTAGTTGTTCCCCCAATGCTGGGTCTTGAACTGGGGACCTTGTACTGTTTGTACACTATGCTTGGTGGACTAAACTGCTAGGCCACCAGAGCATGTCATTTTTTTGTTTTTGTTCTTTAAAATAAGCAATGCATGCAAGAATGAAGGCAGGCGGGCAAGAAGGAAGAGAGAGGAGGAAGAAGCATTTTAATTTACTTAATCATTCATTGTTTCAGTTGTCCCCCTCCCTAACCTCCAGTTCTAGGTTGGGAATTCAAATCTCTAAGGCTTTGCATGATCTATGCCCCAGTCATTGACTTAGTGCCTAAGTCACCAGGGCATGCCAAACTTTTATACGATTTGCATAACTCAGTTAAGCAATATTTTCCAAATGATTAATGTATGATGTTTAAAAAAATACATGGGTAAAAGATCATAACATGAAAAGTTCATTGATATGGATTCATATTCTATATTACAATTATGGAAAATAACAAATATCAAATTTGGAGGTTGTACAAAAAATAGCCCAAATTATCTAAAAATGCTATTAAAATGTTCTCCCTCTTTCCAACTATCTAATAATGAGAATTAATTTTATTCGAACACTTCAACAAGAACAACACTGCAACAGGTTGAAAGAAGTAGATATGGACTCAAACCATCTCTACTAAGCTAGGCATTAAAGAGGTATTTTTGAATATAAAAATTCTAAATGTTTTTGTGTTTTGAAAAAAAATTAGAGGAAAGGTGCAGGCAGGAATGGAGGCAAGCAGAGATGGGCAAGCAGGAAGAAAGAGGAAGGTTAGCACTTTTTATGTTAACTTTCTTTGTACATCTTGGTTTTTCTAATTGGTCCCCGGACAAGGTCATTAGTCCTTGGAATGAATGTGAACTGCACCGGCAGAAGTCAGCTAACCAAACAGCTATTCCACCAGGTCCTACCTATTTTTTTTTTTTCTTTTCTTTTTTAAAGGAAAGTTTCGGGCAAGCAGGGAGAGGAGGAAGAAACATTTTATTACTTTAGATGTTCACATTGTTTGTCCACACTCCTGCCAAGGATTGGATGTGAACCAGGGTCCTAGGATCTATGTAGACTGTGCTCCTTCGGAGGTAACTGACCAAACCTCTACTCCACCAGCATGTCCTGCCAGTTTTTCGCTTAATTTTTTTTTCTGTTTTTGCTCTTTGCTTAATGGATTTATTATTGTTATTGCTGTGGTCACCCCGTGGAGGTAAATGAAACTTACACCCAAAATTTTGCTCTGCTCCTGAGGCTCATATACCACATATACACAAAGAGGGTGATAAAATTTATTACTCATATACTGAGGCATTCTGGAAAGAGCAGAGCAGGCTTCCAAGAAATTCCATAGTAGCTTGAGAAAGCAGGGTGGATGACTGGTTTGGAGCTTGAGGGGTTGGGGGTGGAATAAGTGTTCTTTCATGTGGATCAGAACTTATGTGGTCTAAACTCTTTGTTGACACCAGCAGAGGGGATTGACTTTTTAAGAAAAAAATTAATATTAATAAATCAAGAAACTCTGCATCTTTATTACCACTTTTTCAGATGTAGGGCAAGAGGGAAAGTGAGGAGCAAAGTTTGAAAGATGTCGGCACTCAAACATCAAAAATGGAGTCAGATTTGTTATTTAAATTTACCCTCATATTTAACTACTGACTGAAATATACCATGTTCATTTAATTGCACTTGAACTTGTAACAAATTGGCCATCATGATACACTTTGGAGTCAGTAGCCTGGAGCTGGTTAGATGGTTTAATTGTCTTGTTCAAGAGATCATTGACCTGTATTGTGTGTTTTGTGAAGTGAAATGTGTGCCTTGGTCACTATCAATGATGTCTGGAACTGCAAAGGAGATGGAAGTGTTTTGGTGAAGCTTCTATTATAGTTTTAGGATGTGCAGAAATATGTGTGACTTTGGTTTATATTTTGATATTCGTAAGGCAACAGATTCCCAGAGTTCTTTATTCACAAGATCAAAACCTTGGATGAGGAATTGCTGTTGTCATTGGCTGGAACAGATGGATGACCATTGACAATAGTAGCCCAAGTATCTGTAAAAATGTGCAAGTAGGGATGATTGTTGGCCAGGGACCAGTATTGAGAGGATTCCTGAAGTCCAGCCAATTGTGCTGGCCTTTGCCTTCCATCCTTAATTAGGAATATCCTAGTAAAGGGATAAAAAGCAGCAGCTCTCCAATGAGTTTCATCCCGTGTAGCAATGTTAATGTTGTCTATAAAGTGTTCCAACTCCTATGCTAATCACTCCATCAAACCCCAGGGGCTTCTCAGATAGCAAAGGGGTCTAGACAGGAGTGACTACCTCTAACAGGGTAGCCTCTGGCCAAGGCTGAGACAGATGAGCCAGGGCTACTGTAAAGAGGCCTTCAATGTCATTTTCCAGGTCCTACACACCAGTTACTGAAACTTTCCACTAAGATTGGTTACATCTGTAACAGAGGCTTTACTGGACTCGGCAAATGTAGCACAAAGTAGCACTGCTCAGAGGGTGGGCTGGTCGGCAGACAGCAGCTCCAGATGCAAGCTTAGCAGCAGGCAGCAGACCCAGTTATCGAGTCAAAGGTGGTCACCTTCTAGACCTTCTGCTGCTTGGGCCAGTTGCTGGGTTCATCCTTTCTCCTCAGAGTGTTCACAGCAGTTATTTAGATAAATATCAATAAATAGATATATTTTAAATCATCTGAGTTAAATTCTAATACAGTAAATATCAATAGCTATCTCCCACAGAAAAAATAATTGTTTTTTGAAGTGTGTAAAGAGATCCTGAGACCAAAAGCTTTGAGAGTCACTACTATTATATTCATAAAACTGGGCGTGCCCTGGTAGCTTAGTGGTTAAATCCATTGCCTCCAGCTGGCACAGCCCACATATATTCCAAAGACCCGGGTTTGTGACCAAGGCTGGGCTACACAACCAGGATGAACAATTAAATAACATAAATAAGTAAATATTTCTCCCAGAACACCTGTCCTGGTGGAATAGAGGTTAGGTCCAACCGAGATGGACAACTAAATAAAATAAATTAGAAATTAATATTCCTTCTCTAGCCTCCTATTGCTTGTCTACTTGTCTTCATTAGTTTCCTCACCTTTCCTCAAAAAAAAAAAAAAAAAAACTTGAAAAAGAAGTTTCACGAAACAATAGCCTTATATCATGTCATATTCACTCATCTTTTCTTCTCTATCATATTCTATTTCATCCTTTTGAAAGTTCTGGTCATAACCATTAAAGGGTCATAAGCTACAATTGAAAAACACTCAAGTAAATGAGTGGTGTACTTTTTGTTTAAATACTGTTATTTTTGAAGAAAGAAATGTCTAATGTTATAATGCTTCTTAGGATCATATTCTCATTTCTATTCTTTTTAAAGGAAAGGTGCAGTCAGGAAGAGAGGAAGTTGAAAGTAGCAACTGTCTATCTATCTATCTATCTATCTGTCTATCTAGATGTTCAACATTGTTGCTTCCCCTCACTGCCCACCCACCTCCTCCAACCTGGGTCTTAAACCAGGAAACTTGGGATGTATGTGGACTGCACCTGGTGGACTAAATCACTAGGCCACCATGGTGTGCCCATTTTCTTACTTCTAAACAAAATTGAATTTACCATGAAGTTAAATGAAGCTCATGCTTTCAGGTCTCTCACTTACATAGGCCCTTCTACGGCCTTATATTTATTTTTATGGGTAATTTGACATTCTTTTTCTTAAAGATGGTCTTCCAATCCATAGCTTCGATAGTTCACCCAGTCTTCAAGTCTTGTAAAACCTAGATCCATGCCAGTTTCTAAACTATTTTCCCCCAGCATATGAGCTGGAATGTTTTGAAATAACATAAGTTTTGCTTTCCAAATTAGAAACCATGGTGTTAATTAGAAATACAGCTGCTAGTGCATTAGATCCTTTTATATAAACCTACTGAGCTAGTTATCTCAAGGAAAAGAGTTGACTTCAAGGACACATGTATGCTAGGGCTAGAGAATCATCCAGAGCAAGTCCAACTCTTTCTTCCTTAGTGGGCTCATGATCTCTTACTAATGACCTGTTTTCTTTTTTATGAATATGTTCACTCTGTCCTCTCTTTGCAACTGGCCTTCTTCATATCCTCACCTAGCATATGATACACATGGAGCCCTAACTTAGCTCTTGCAGCTTATTGACCTAGTCTCCATTAATTTATTAATTACTAATCCCTGAATGAACAATCTGATAGGCTCAGTTCAGTTCTCCAAGCCAGATTTACATCACAGTTTGCTGCTATGGGATTGTTCTCCAAAAAAATGTTTAGATAGACTTTTTCCAAGATGTCCAGAGCAGGTTTTCTCCAATAAGTGTCACCTTGCTATGTGGAGGTAAAAGTCAATAGAGGCTCTACGGGTCTTGAGAGAAGCTGTTACCTTTTCCTCCGACAATAAAAATACTTAGAGGACCATTCCCAGAAACAACCCTTCTATCAGAGAAACCCATCTGAAGGCAGGATGAACATCTAGAGGCAAGATTCTGTTATATGAAGTCATTCCCTCATGTGAAGACCCACCTCCTTGATGCCCCAGGCCCCGCTCCTGTCACTTAGCCGGGTATATATGACCTCTGTCTCATTTACTTTAAAATTCACAGCCACTTAAATTCTCCATACCTATGTCTTTAAACTTGGTCTTTTTTCCTAATAATCTCTCTAGTGTTAATTTCTTTGATTGACCAGCCTGAGAACCTCAGAGGGATGAGGAAATTTTTCCTGCACCCCTATACCAGTCTGCCTGAGGTGGGTCACCCATTGATCAAGTGCCCAGTAAGCTACATCTTGGGATGCAGGAACAGGGTTGTTTATACAAACTTTAGACAGACTTTATAGACTGGCCCTTTTCCCTTATAGGGGACTAGTCAGTTGCAAGCTCAGCAAACAAGAGCTATTTTGATTATGCAAACTTTTTGAGCTTTTGCTCCACATGTTAAATTAGATTTTAGTTCAATATTAACTTGAATTATATTTGAAGTGCCACTTCCAAACGTGTGTGTGCCTTTTAGCTATTTTTCACTGTTTAATTTCAGAGTACAAAGGAGAATTTTTATTTTTAACTTTAAAAAACATTTCTTTTTTTTTAAAATTGGATAGATTTGAAAAACAACGTAAGTTTTAGATGTGCAGGTTCACTCTTTGTCAAATTGAAAAAAAAACATTTCTTTTGAAGCATGTTGATCTTCCAGTTGCCTACCTTTCAGATCTTTTGCTAATCATCGGAAATTTGTGCAAGTAAATGATTTAAAAAAAAACAAACTGTGATACTCAGGTCTGCTTAAGTCCTCATTCTAAAGAAGTGGTTAATACCAAAGAATCAATAGCATAATAGTTTGTTTCATTACGACATTCGTAGCTGTTGAATTTAATATTAATCTTGGTCTTTAATTTGTCAAAAAGATACAAAAATTCATAGTGCTAGTCAATTCCATAATATCGCCAAGTTCTTCTGTCCCTCATTGGTGAGTCCCTAGGATTCTCTGGAAGCTTGATGTGTTGTGTCTACCCCACCATTGCTGTGTTTGCTACTGATGACAAAATAATTCTCTGTGACTGTTTCAAAAATCTGGAAACAGATGCTCTACCTGGAATATGTTCACAATAGTAGACCTTTTGGATAACTGTAGAAAAGAAGTCAAGAGAAAGAGAATTCATGCAGAGGAAAGTTGATGATGGGTCTGAAAATATTTTATTTTATAGTTGGCCTCAGGTCCTACCCTATTCTGAAGACCAGGCAACAAAACATTGCTAGTATCCACCCTTCCTCTGTAGGGTGGAGGTTTTACAAGTGGAGTCCTGGGACACGCACCATTTGCACCACCTGGAAACATAGGAATGAACATCCTCAGGCTCTGCCCCAGACCTATTCCATCAGAAAGCCTATAACTGGGATCCAGCACTCTTCACAGGATTCTGATGCAGGCTAGACTCAAGAACTATTGTTCAGAGTCTTGCATTTCAAGGTATAATGAACACACACGTGCATGTACCTGTGTGAACATGCACATACACATGATATTAAGAGGAGGATGGCAAGGATCTGTAATCCCACAACATGCTGCTATCTCAGATTCAGGACTTTCTTCAGGTTATTCCTCTAATTAGAATTTTTTTTCCTTTTTGTCCAGACATCTACTGAAATTTTGTCCATTTTCAAGGTCAAACCGCTTCAAAACCAACTTCCTCTAAGAAACATCTCCAGATCCATCCAGCCCTCTGAAATGTGATGTCTGTCTTCTAAACGGAGTCCATTGTGGAACAAATTTTTGTCCTGAAGATACTTTAAGTCAGAAGCTAACACCAATGATAAAAATGATCTGAAATGAGTGTAAGGAGTCTTCCTTGACAAATGGATCCCCTGCATGGGCCCCCACTTTGTGTTTTGTCATTATTCATGCATGCTCCTGCTTCAGGGTCTAATTGATTCCTTGCTTGGAATGTGTTTACTTTAGATCAGGGGTCAGCAAACATAACCCATAGTCTATTTTTGTATGATTTCGGAGTTAAGAATGTTTTTCACATTTTAAAAATGTTTGGAAAAATTAAAAGAAAAATACTATTTTGTAACATGAAAATTATGTGAAGTTCAAATTTCACTGTCCATAAATAAAGCATTATTGGACCACAGCTCCTCGCCTATTCATTTATATTATCTGTAGCTGCTTTCTTGTCCTTAGGGCAAAGTTGAATAGTTACAATGGAGACTACATAACCTGTAAAGTCAAAAATGCTTACTTTCCTGCCCCTTTCAGAAAATGTTTGCAAACTCCCACTCTAGATAACTTCACATTTCACTCCATCACCCCTTTCAGGTCTCTGCTCAAATGTCCCCTTATCAGAGTGGTCTTCCTGGACCACCCTTCCAAAATGGAACACCTGCACCCAGCTGCTCTCTTTTATATAGCACTTATCTTCAGCTGGTGTTGTGGATTTGTGTGTTTATTATAGTTTCCCCTCATTAGAATTCAGCTTCATGAGATCAGATTCTTTGTTATGGTTCATTAGTACATGCCCAGATGCTTTTAAACATTTAGATTAATAAATAAATACTTTCTAATAGGAATCCTTCCTAATATATTTCTTGGTGGTTGAATTATTTTACTTTTATTTTTAGAGGGACAAGAAATCAATTAAGTGTAATCTCTATGTTAAGTGAGAGTAACATAGAGAGAATTAGAGATACTATTTGCCTTTTAAAACAATGAACATACATTACAGAATATATTTAAATAAAAAGACCTGGAGGCAAAGTCTTCAGACATGGAAGCCATTTATCAAAACAATTTCTCTTGTTTGTAATGAGAACATCCAGAGTTGCAAAATGGAATTCTAGAAATTGACTTTGACCATTTGTTTTTAAAGAGGTTTAAGGATTACTTTGTCCTGTTCTGTTTCTGTTTTATTTCAAAATTCTTTTACATTTTAATCCAATTTTGCAGACAGAATGTAGGCAAAAATAATAATAATAAGATTCCAAACATAATTGTTGTTTACTTTGGGGTAAGGAATTTTCTGGAAAAGTAGCCAGTATCACTTAAGTGCCACAAATAATCTTCCCATGTTTTCCCAATTCAAAGTCAGATCAGTTTTTTTTTTTTTAAGTATTCATTTTATCTCTCTTTTCCTAAGGCTTATCTTCCCTAGTTTGCACAAGATTTTTAAGTAAAATCTTCATGTTTGCCTTGCACTAAATAAAGGGCTTTCACTAGCTATATGCCCTCTTCCCTCTTTCATTCAAATAAACTGAAAGTATCTTCTGAAAGGACAGGTTTTTATTTTATCATTATTCTAGGGACATTTAAACAAATGACTTCTCTGTGAAAAATATAAATTGTAAAATTACTAAGTCATGATGGTTCTCCCAGGAAGACACAAGGTTACTTTTAGAAGAATTACAACTTTTGTATTAAATTCTGAAGAATTCTTTTGCAAGTGGGTACAGGACACTGATGTGCCCTGGGGCACAGTCAGTCCAAGAAAGAATTCAAGGGAATGCTCAATGACAGGCAAATTTATTAGGAGACACACAGAGACAGAGAGATCTAGGTAGGCAGTAAAGCTACAAATGGTGTATGCAGAGGGAGGGTCTTATATACCCAGGGAATTTCCAATTGCCAGGGAGTTGCTTAGGGTTGCCAAAGAAATGTCTTTTTTGCCAGTCTTCTCTTTACCATGCCTGCTAGTCTTCTAGCTTTGTTTGGGTGGTGCTGGTTTATTTGGGTGGTCTTAGCCAGTATGGGTGGGGCTAAGTTATTTGAGTACTAGTTTATCGTTAGCATGCTTGGGCAAATTAGTCCATTTGCAGCTGGCTTAATTTCCTGCCAGATCTACAATCCTGTTTCCTTGTTCTCAAGGTCCCTCCTTTTTCCTGTGCTGTTCGTCACCAAATTCTTCTTGGATATCATGGTGTAACCCCAGAGAGTATGAAAAACAGGGCAGCGATCACACAGCTAGATTGGGACCCTGCATTCTTCAACATTTTCCTAAAACACTTTCCTGTATTCCCCCTCTTGAAACACACATGAAGGGAAAGATGCAGGCAAACTATCACTGAGTTTCCATTGTTTAATATTTGTCTAAGCTGTTGATTAAGGAAAGAGAGAGACTGATTTAAACAGTATTCTCTTTTAAGGCATATTTTAGTCTCTATTGAGTGAAAATAAAAGGTTAATTGTATTAAAAAAAATAAGAGGAAGGGAGGGAGAGAGAGGAGAAAGAAGCAGCCCCGGGTCTTGAACCCAGGTCAACACATCAGTATCTCAGCAGATTTAGTCACAATGGTGCACACCCCAAGACAGTATATTTCTCCATCAAGAAATGGTAGGATGTTTAAAGTTTTAATGACTAGGAGAATAAAATGTGTGTGCTTCAAAGTACACTAAGTACTTAGGTTCAGAAAGTACTTTCCCAAATAGTCTTTGGATCTAAAACTAGAAATCAGTTTGTCCTGGTACAGATACATCTGAGAAGGTTAATGCTCCCTGGTCTTAAAGGAAGGGCCCCAGGAGATCATGTTGGGAGCTTGAGAACATGCAAGCTTAAGATCTGTTATGATGGCTATTGATCATTTAAAACCTTTACATACAGAAGATAAATGAGTTTGAAAAGTAACAAACCATCACCTTACCCAGAGAACCTCCAGTTTCTGTGAAAGATGAACACTCTGTCATTAGAAAAGGCAGAAAAATAAACATTCTAACAAAAGTTTCCTAAGATTCTTTCTTTTTTTTAGAAACTGAGAGGAAAAAATAGTACCTAAGTTTCTTTTTAGCAAGATCACATTTCAAGAGATTAATAGTTTGGAACATAATAACAGGGTTTCAAGTTTATTTCATTTCCTTGAGTAACAGTGAAATTATTTCACTCACCTATCTTAGTATATACTTTTCAAAAGTAGGATAAGTAAGCAATTTTCTGTTGCTAACTAAAAATGCTGTGAGAATTAATTCAAGAGAAAAACAAAACAAAATAGGGACAGCACATACACCAAAATAGATCTCTTGGAGTGGTGCTGTGAATAAAAGAACAGAGATTAAAATATTTACTGCATAAAATGAAAAATTGGACTGGAGTCCACCTATACTTTGGTCTCAAAATAACTGTCCTTCTTTTGCCAAGCACCATGGGCATTTGTTGTTTTGGTGCAGGTATGCAAGGTATTCACTAAGGGGAGAACATGTCGGATAGGTGCTAGTGCTGCTGTCGTTTTCACACAGTCCTAGTCTGCAGAAACAGTACTGTAGCTGGGGTTTGGAGAACCCCCTGCCAGACCCCACTCTCTGAGCACCAACCAAGGCTAAGCTAATTAGCACAGACTACTTCCCCTGGCAACAGGAATCCATTCAGGGAAGAACACATGACTCAAATCTGACCAACAGGAGTATAAAAGACTCAAGTCCAAGAGAGAAACTGAGCTTGTTGGTGAGTGATCTAGACCCATTCTTTCTCATTGGCTGTGAATGGGAGCTCTGGTTTATAATGCATTGCTGGTGGGAAATGTAAAATTCTACAGCTTATGGAGAGGAATTCAGTAATATCTAAAAAGGTAACAGAACCTGTGGTTTCCTTTTCCTCCAAAAGATGTTAATGTAAAATGTGGATGAAGCCCATAGATTAGCTGATACTATTATCAACGTAAATATCTTGATTTTGTTCATTGCATTTTGTATTATGGTTAATTTTCTTATTTTTAGGTGACACACACTGAGGATATAAAGCGTCATCACATCTGCAACTCAGTTGTGCACACATTAAGTAGTTATATATGCTAAGTAGTGGACAAGAAAAAGAATGATAAAGTATATAAGCTAAAAAATTTTAACTGGGGAGCTCAGGTTAAGGGGTATGGTAAAAAAAATGAGATAGATTTGGTCTTTGTGGTTCCTGACCCAGAACTCCTCAATCCTTTAGCGTTTCCCAAGAGTCCTGTGCCATTCTTGGAGCAGAGGCACTAGAGTTTATGCTAATGAAGTGATAGGGTGGAGACTCCAGATGGAACTGGTCACCTGAAAGACCAAGTGATTAGAGCCACACCCACCAACTTTTGGAAGAGAAGGTGGAAGGCTGCTAGAGATTAAGCTCTGTAAAAACTTTTGAGTAAGATGTGATGAACTTTCCTATTGGGGAAAGCTTTCATAAACTGGGAGGGCAGTGCACCACAGTTCCATGGGGACAGAAGCTCCTGCACTTGGGATCCTTCCAGACCTCACCCTATATCTGACTGTTCATCTGTACCCTTTAAAATATCCTTCAAAACAAACTGGCAAATGGGAGTACAGTAAACGCTTCTGAGTTCTGTGAGCCATTCTAGCAAATTAATTGAACCGAGAAGCGGGATCATGGACCCTCCAATTTTATAGCCAGTTTTCAGCATCACAGGTGACGCCTGGACTTGCAATGGACGTCTGAAGTCGTGAGACTGAGCCCTTAACTTGTGGGATCTGATGCTATTTCCAAGTAGATAGGCAGAATGGAGTTAAATTATAGGCTACCTTGCTGGTGTCATAGAATTGCATAATATGTAGAAAAACTACCGCATAGTTGGTGTCAGAAGTGAAGTGTGGTGGTAGTGTCAGAGCAGATTCACAGGAAGTGAGTTTACAAAGTTTGTACAGACATGCTTCATAATATTCTTGGAACTCTTCTGCAAGTCTGAAATACTTTGAGGAGGAGGAAGGGTAGGAAGAAGTGGCAAAAGAGGGAGAAGACAAAGAAGGAAAGCTGCTGTCGGTGGTCATCTTAAAACCACACTGGTAAAGTCCACCTCAGAATGGCATAGACCCGAAGGAAGCAGAGACACGAGGTGAATCCTGATGACTTTGTTAGAACCCAGCATAGCTTTAAATGAGCCGATCAACTCTATCCCTAAACCTTCAGCTTAAATGAATCACATAATTCCTTTTTACAAATCTTGCTAATGAAATACATAAAAGTTCACTAGATATCAGTTAGAAGCTATATTTTTTCCTTTTTTTAAAGTTGTTTTCATTCCTAAATGAAAACTGAAACCATGAAGCAAAGTCCTAAGAAGCTACACACTTTGCTGACACAGTATAAAAATTAGAAGAGGACAGAAATTGATTAGAGGCACAAAACCAACAAGAATTAAATGAACAATGCAACAACAAAAACGAGCAATATGATTAAAAAATGAGTAAACATTTCTCGAGAGACATACAAATGACCAACAGAGGTGTACTCTGATGGCTCAGACATTAAGTTTGTGAGTGGGTATAGTCCACATAAAGCACAAGGATGCAGTTTCAAGACCCAAAACGGGAAAACAACCAAAATGAACAATCAACTAACTAAATAAATAAATAACCAAATAAATAAATAAATGCTTTTTTCTTCTCTCTTCCTGTCTGCCTATCTTCCTGCCTGCTTCCTTCTTCTTAAAAAAAAAAAAAAAAAAAAAAAAAGAAATTATTTAAAAAATGCCTAGGAGTGAAAAGATCCTCACTGTCACTAATTATTAGGGAAATGCAAAAAAAGCTACTATGACATACCACCTCATACTAAACAAGCAAGCAAATAAAAAAACAAAAATTAATACTTGTTGGTGAGGCAGTGAAGAAATTGGGACTTCTCTGTACTATAGCAGGAATGTGAAATGGCAGCCACTTTAGAAAATAATATGACAGTTCCTTAAAAAATTAAACATAGATTTACCATATGACTGAGTATATATATATATATATATATATATATACTTGAAAAAAATAAAAGCATCTCAAAGAGATATTTATATACTCATGTTCATAGCAGCATTATTTGCAATAACCGAAAAGTGGAAGCAGCACAAATGTCCATGGGTGAATGAATGAATAAACAAAATGTGATATATACACACAATGGACTATTATTCGATCTTTAAAAGGAAGGAAATTCTGACTTAGGCTACAATGCGATGAACCTGGAGCACATTACACTAGGTGAAACAAATTAGTAACAAAGGACAAATCCCGTGTAATTCTACTGATATGAGGTATCTAGAGTAGTCAGAGTCATAGTGACAGAAAGTAGATGTTGGTTGCCAGGGGCTTGGGTTAGGAGAATAGGGAGTTAATATTTAATAGCTCTAGGTTTCAGTTTTCCAAGATAAAAACAGTTCTGAGAATGGATGGTGGTAATAGTAGCACAATGTGAATGAACTTAATACCAATGAACTGTACATTTAAAAACTGTTAAGATGGTACATCTTATGTCACATGTATTTTACCACAAACAAATTATATGGACCAAGAACTTGCTATAGGATATGCTGAATAATTTACATTGTTTGGCCAGAGAACAGCTAGAGTGAAAAATATGAATAACTTAAAAGAAGTGAAACTTTCATAAATCCTAAGGAAAAATAACTGTGATTGTAAAACTCTAAAACATCTCTGCAGAGAAAACATAACAGATCAAGAAAATTTTAACTGGAAGAATCTTTTGACCCCACAACTTTGATGTTATAAATGCAACTCCCTAGACATGGGCCTTATGTTACTCTAAAAATCTGAGAAAGATTATCTGCCCCTGACATCCTCCTCCAACTTTCTCATTGATACCTCAAATTTCAGACTTTGAGATTTATTATTTTGGTTTAAGATTTTTTCCTCTCCCCTAACCCTTCTCCTAAATTCCAAGACAATATTACAAAAGCCTAGTAAATAATCCTCTCTAGCTCTTCAAGCCTCTATGTCTAAATGTATCATCAACTTCTCCTCAGGATTAACTCCCTTAGGTCACACCATTTCTGCTAATCACTCTCCCTTCCCCCATAAATCTTGGAGTAATTTTCCCTCTGATGTCTCCCTTACCCTCATGTACACTTGGTTACTAGATCTGGGCATGTTTCCTTCCCTCACTATCATTTCCATCTCTTTTTTCCATCCCCGTTGCCACTCCCTCATATTGCTGTAACAGAATCCAAGCTGGCTTTCCTCCTCCAGCCTCTTCCCTGCCCCAGAGGAGGAAGACTCAACGGTATGCTTATGGCATGAGCACTGCAGGAAGGGAGGGAGGGAAATTAGAATGGAAACATTTTGATAACTTGAAAATAAAAAAAAAAGATCGTGAGTCAAAATGTAAGTTAGCTTTCTTTAAAAATTCCATCCCTTAAACACAACCCTTGTACATATATGTTTGTACCTTCTTTCTAAAATTTCCTAAAAGATAGGAATGGCTACTTTCTAGTAGTCCAGACCATAGTCTATGTTTCATTACAATGCAATAAAGTCTAAGACTTAGTCTCAGTAGAATAGAACATAGTATGTTGAGTTAGGGAATTTTTTGTCAAAAAAAAAAAAAAAATCTCTAAGAATGCCAGCCTTTTAGAAGACAAGGTATCTTAAGAGAGTTATAATATACAGATTTGCATTTAGTAATGATTTTCCAAGTTTGGCTCTAAATTTATTCTCTGAATCAATGGCTCCTTAGATGAAATTGAGGGAAAGGCAATTTTAGCTCATTATAAGAAAGAAATCAATAACAGTAGTGTCCACAATAGAATGGGCAGTCTCAGAGGAAAGGAAGAAGCTCCTCAGTGGGGAATCAAGCCAATACTAAATGGGTATAGGTTGGGAAATTATAAAATAGATTTAAACATTCATTGATGGGGAGAAATAAAGGAACTGTTTGATCAATGGTTTATTGAGCTAGCTAATCTAATCATCAGAATCATGGAAGAGCATGTTAAAATTCAGATACGTTGGCCTCACTCAGAAATTCTAAATGTAGTAGGTCTGAGATGAAACCCTGGAATGAGAATTTCTATGGAAACCATAAGATGACTTTAAGGCAAAACCATCTTTGGGAGCCACTACTCTATGTTAGTGTTTCTTGAATGGGAGAATGCTTGGTAAACCCAAATGTATCCATACAATGCACCCTCCATCCCAGGATCTGCAAATGTCATTTTTTTTTTTCTTTTGAAGAGGAAGGAAGGCAGGCAGAAAGGAAGAGAGAGGAGACAGAAGCAGAATTTATTTTTTCAGTTGTTCCCCATGGTCCCAGGCCCTAAATTCAGGGCCTTTGGGCCCAGGTGTGGTCTTAACACCTGAGCCATCAGGGTGCACCCTGCAGATGCCATTTTAAAAAATATTGTGCCTAATATCAAAATGAAACAATCACACTGAATTTGTGATTCTATTTTAGTAGAATTATTATATCTGTTTATAAATAAAAAAAACCCCATATTTTAGTAATAATATACAACTGTAAAATGTATAGATTAGGTGTGCCCTGGTGACTCAGACATTGTCGGTGTCTAGGACACAGACCACATAAATTGTAAAGGTGGCGGGGAGAAGCAACCAGAAACTAACAAATAAATAACAATGCTTCTTCTTCCTCTTTTTTCCTGTATACCTTTACTCCTGCCTGCCTTCCTTCTTCTTTAAAAAAAAAATACAGATAGATTAAATCTTTATTTTATTGAGGTTGTGTTTTCCCAGCCTGAACATTCTTAGTTTTATTCTATGTAGTTATAGTCTTAATAGTTAATATATTCACTGTATTTGTAACCCACGAATACAGCTGGGGAAACCAGCTTGATAAACACTGTACTTGACATTGCATAAAGACCCTGAGATTCAAATCTGGTAACTGGAGTCTCTGGTTTGGGTTCAATTAACTCCTCAAGAAAAGTCTTAGGAAAAAAAATAGAACTGAGGGAAGAAATACAGGCTGGTGGTGGGGAAGGTCCAGGTGACCTCTCAGTCCTTGTGGTTAGAACCTGTGACCTTTAATAGCCCTTTCTCCTGAGGCTTGAACAGCTCAATGAAGGAAAGAAGAGGACAGACACGGTGTTGAGTCATAGCCAGATCCTTTCCCTGTACTTGTGGCTAAGCCAGCCACATTAAAACAAAACAAAACATATATAAATGTATGCCCTGGTAGCTCAGCGATTAGGTCAATCACCTCCAAAGGAGCATGCCACGTACCCCGGACTTCGACTCCCGGTTCTGGGGGAAGCAACCAGTGTGAACAACTAAATAAAAAGTAAATATGCTTCTTCCTCCTCTCTCTTCCTGCCTGCCTGTCTGCTCATCTACAATCCACCATGTACCTCTGCTTTAAAAAATAAAGAAATCATATCCAGTGAAAGATGTATACTAAAGTATTTATGAGTGAAATTTCATGATATCTAAAGGAATAGGAGAAACAAAATGGACAAATTGTTGCTGGTGGAATTTTTTTAATTTAGTTTTTTTTTTTAATAGACCATGGCGAGTTTATTAGAAGAAGCACAAAGACAGAGACATCTCTGTGCCTAGTAGAGCTACTTTTGTGATTGTTAAAAATGAGCAGTATGGTGTATGCATTGTTGTTCTTTCTATTCCTGTGTGTGTAACAGAAAGCACATAGCCTCTTTCCCGAGAGAATCCAGGCCTGTTGTTCTAGGCACATGTAAGTAATGAGTTAACTTTGCTCCTGTGTCTCCATCATCCTGGGGTAATGGACGAAACAGTCATTCAAAATACTCAATGAATTTTCTCTGTGGTTTCTGTGGTCCCTCTTCATTGGTTGAGAATGTTTTAGAAAGTTCTAAAATCCATGTGGAATTGGGAACTAATTCCTTAGCTTGCTCACATGTGAGATGGAGATAATAAGAGCACCTAGCTCCAGGTGGTTGGGATGACCTGCCTGCCCTTCTCTTGTCCTGAACAATTGTTTTTGCCCCATCTGAACTGGCAAACTCATCCATCGACAGAGGCTGAGGGTTGAGGGATGAGGAAGCTGTGGAAGGAGAGAGTTATGGGTACTGTCCACTGGTCATTTTGCAGGCTTCTCTCCTTTGTCCCCACAAAACTAGGCCTCACCTCATCTCCCTTCTCTCCAGTCCCTTAAACACTGCTTTCAAGATTTTCTAACAATGACAAGGGAGAGGAAGGACAGATTTTGTAATGGAAGTGCTGGCTGGGGTTGATCAGTCTCCAGCCCTGGGTTCCTCTCCTGACCTC
Organism: Solenodon paradoxus; assembly: GCA_004363575.1. Lineage (NCBI taxonomy): Eukaryota > Metazoa > Chordata > Mammalia > Eulipotyphla > Solenodontidae > Solenodon > Solenodon paradoxus. The sequence goes on along the minus strand of RJWH01000722.1, from coordinate 359,926 downwards.
ATGACTCTCTGGCTGTGTGATCTCGGGCGATTACTAAACCTCTCTTAGTTTCCGTGAGCTCTCCTGTGAAATCGATTGCTGAAACTCAACATGTTGTGGGGACACTGAATAAATCATCATATGTCATAAGCTTTCTGGACTGCAGGTCCTAAAAAGGGCAGGAAGAGGTTTCTCTCATCCCGCTCCACGGGCACTCAGACCTCATAGGATCATTGGCACCTTGGATTTTAGATGCTGATAACTGGTTTCTGTAAAGCAAGGTCAGAGGAGAGAAGACCCAGGAAAGACTGGTATGCTGCTCAAAAGACCCCTGCCATAAGGGCTAACGGTCAGGTTTCAAATGAGGGAGGGGTGGGAGATGAGAAGAATGCTTGCAAGGGAGGAAAAGAGAACTTCTGGGGCAAATAGTGGGGGCTGGGTAGGGGATAGGTACACTCTAAGAGACATAGGAACCCTTAGTTACGTAGAAGAATGAGTACCTCTTATAAGTAAATAGAAGAAATTTAGGCGGTGCTTACTATGTGCCAAGGGTTCTTTCAGGAGTGTATACACATTAACTCAGGAAAACCTGTCAACAACCTAACAGGTAGGTGCAAGTATGATGTCCACTTTCTGTGTGAGCAGACTGAGGCAAAGAGCAGGTAAGTAAGGTGTTCAGGGCCCTCTAGTTTGTAAGGGGTCGAGGGGTGGGCTGACATGGGTCAGTCTTGTTCTAACATATTTCCCACCAACTATGAAATTGATGATTTCTTTGTGACCCTGTTGAGGATGAGTATTTGCTGGAAATTTGTAGAATAGATCTAAACATTCATTAAGGATGGCACAAAAAGTCAGGGTTAACACATTTTGGTTGCTCTTCCTTCCCCTAAAAACTGGGTCACTCTAACAATCCCCCTGGCTTACTCAGCCAAGATAACATGAGGCTCCAGTACTCCCCCTCCCACCCACCCTACCCACCGCCTCTGGCCCATCCTGGATTCTTCTTGTCTAGTTCATTGTCTGTTTTTAGGTGGAATGTCCTCTCTCTGTCCCAGTGGATCAATCAGGGTTCAGTTGAATGAGAGAAAAACATGCAAACAAACAAAAACCCAAAGACCACTAGGAATGATATAGAATGGGGGACTTGGAGGCATGAAAGCATTTGGAGGCATGAAAGCATTTGGGGAGCCAGTTAAGCAGTCCACGTATAGTGAGGACCTGAGTCTTACAGGGCAGCTACTCTGGAAATGAAGATGAAGATGGATGTGAAGTGGAGGAGATCAAGACAGACTGGAGCCCACAAGCACAAAGATGGAACCAAAGGCCAGAATGGATCCACTTGTCTTTCAAAAAGCCTCCAATGTCAAGATAGTGGGTATCCTACAGGAAACTAAACACACACTTAGCCCAGGGGTCAGAGGCTCAGACTCTGTGAGTCCAGCAGCTGCCCCTCCAACAAGTGGAACCAGGAGGGAGGGACAGAGTGAACACCGGCTGTGCCTCATGTCCTGCACCAGTTGATTGAAGCTAGGTAGAAGGAATATGTCTGCAGTTTCATTTTCATCTTTCAAATGCCACATAGGCTGTCTCTTACAGCCCATAACACATGGAACAATGCAGGAAAGGGAAGTCTGGGAAACGTAGTTCCAGTTTTTATAAATTGCTGCATCTCAGGCCACACACCTAACATAGGGATGCCCTACTTTTTCTGGGGAAGCCCATCATTTTCTCTCTGGCTATCAAAAAAAAAAAAAAAAAAAATCTGTCCAGGAAATTCCTCTTTTTAATGTTTACTTTTTGCTCTCTTTTTGACCAAAGGAGGAATAATTCTCTGCTGCTGTTCTTTGGTCTAGACACCCAATTTCTTCAATTCAGAACCATTCGTGCTCTCTCTCCTTGGGTCTTTTCTTCCCCAAGGTAGGCTTTTATCCAATCACAATCAGTGATGATGAGCAGAGACTAGCTGACAGTCACTAGGGGTTTGATGGGTATGGGAAATACAGTTAATTATTTTAGGGTCTTAATTTTATAGTTGCATTATGTTCCAAAGTTTATTTTTATTTAAATCCTGAATAAGTCATAATTATATGAAGTAACATAAATGACAGCCGATAATCAGGCTCACAATTGGAGAACCACTGACTTATGGTTAAGATCACAGGCTTCTAGGTCAGACTCTGGCTTAGGCTCCCAATAGACCATCTGTTTCCTGTGTGGCCTTGAGTAAATTATTCAATATCCCCATGCTTCAGTTTCTTTATGTGGAAAAGGGTGATACAATGGCAACTACTTCAGGGGTTAGAATGAGGATTAAACAAATTCATCCATACAAAGGACAGACACTTTATGTATATATAAAGCACTTTATTCATAAAATATTTTATCTACATAAATTATGAATACAGTCTACTGTAAATAGGCAAATGCTTGCTATTACTTTAATTCAGGATTTTTGTGAGCCAATGACTACGTAGCAAATGCACATTATAGAACATTGCAGAGGCACAGATCTTCCACACTGCTAAAGGTGGATGGAGAAGAAATGGACCTTTCTGATTTCTCAGTAATTAGTAGTGAAAGTTTTATGTCTCTTCATATTTATCCATGTATATTTCTCTAATGATGACCACGGAACTTATACCAAGCCAATACATTAGGGAAAAGGTATTCATATAAAAATACAGTAAGTGCCCCTTCTTTGAAAAAACGTCACTGAATGGAAGTTAGCATTATGATAAAGGTAGGGTTTAATGTCCTAGTTGAACAGATGGTGGCAGCACCGCAAGGGAATTCTGCACAACCTTACCCCGGCTGCCCGCGTCCTCCACCAGGACAGGTTTTTTTGTACTTTGAGTCTCTTTCCCTGGTCTCGGACTCTTTCTTACCCTTGTTTAGACTTTAGACCATCGGGCTGAGCCCTCTTCCTGCTGCGGACTCCAGTGTCAGTTCATGGTTAGAAAAACCGGAGTTTCGCCTTGGCCTTCAAACGTACCTGAAATGTGACTCTAAACAGGTCCCCGTCCTTCTCTGGATCACAGTCTCCTCCGCGTGAGAGGACGGAGGCAGAGCGTCCCTCTCAGGTTCTCAGCGCCCCGGGCCGCCCTGGGTTTCATGGTCAGAGTCGGGGCTTGCAGGGGGTGTCCACCGTAGATGAGTCGCGGATGAATTCGATGACATTGCATGCCTCAGAAAGCCTTGTCAGGGGCTGTCGTTCCGCTGTCTTTAGGGTTACTTGGGTGGAGACCGTCGCGTGTGGCAAATGTTGTTGTTTTTCATTAAAGCCAAAGGAGTTTTGTTCGCTACAAACTTTTTTCAGAGAAGGATGCTCTGGCGCCCTCTGGTGACTTATCCTGAGTCAGGCAGCACGCTGCTTTGGTTTCAATTTCTGACACCAAATAATCCAGTTTCTGCCTTTGGAGTGCCTGCTTCTGGATTATTCCTTTTACAACTGTCTAGTTCTGTGATCCCTGAAGCGGCTGTTACGAGGTTTCAGATAGGTTATATGGAATCCCGGCAAGATGACCGCAGAGATGGAATTGCCGAGTTTTTAGTGTTGACTATTTCCTAGGAAAATAGGATGCCTTCACTTGTCAGTCCTGGAGGGGTGAGATCATGCGAGGTGCCTCACATTTTCTGCGCTCGGTGACCAGGTGGCTGGCTCTCCGGAGCTCCCATGACTCTGTCCCTCCTCTGCCTCCCTCTCTGCAGCTTGCACCACTTGGATGTTTGAAACGCCAGTTTCTTATAGATTGGCTCCTTTTGGGGCCCTGGCATTGATCCTAGTAATCCTAGTGGATGAGGGGCCAGATCTTGTGCCTGGAAGTGTTGTTAGAAATCAGTATCTCTCCAGGGGCCAACTATGTCAGAATCTTCTGGGATGATGCTTCTATTCGAACTCCTTGGGTCCAGCCCTAGACTTGCCACATTAGACTAGCTCAAGGTAGGAGACAAGAATTATGCATTTTAAGCAAGATAAATTTCTAGGTGATTGTTGAGCAAACCGAATTTTAAGAATTGCCTCATAGGGTGCACCCTGGTGGTATAGTGGTCTAGCACACCCTGGGAGCAGTTCCACATATATACCAAGGTCCTGGGTTCAAGATCCAGGGCTGGGGGCAGTGGGGACAAACGATGTGAACAACAAATAAAAAATACAAAGCAAGTGCTTCTTTAGAAAAAAAATGCCTCATGGACTTGTGACTCATCATCATGATACCCTCTGTCCACATAGCAAGTGTCTATGTTTCTGCAGTCATGTTGCTACCCCACCATCAACAGGAGTACACTTTCTTAGGACTCATAACCATGAACCTCTCTTGCAGATGCTAGAGCAGTGCCCCCCAACAAGCAAGCCACCAGCCTCATGTGGTCACTGAGCATTTGAAAGGTGTTCATGCAGAATGCAAAATATCTCATTAATAATTATACATATAATGGTTACCTATTACTATGATAATATCTGGGTATATTAGTTAAGTAAGACATATTAATAAAGCTAATTTTGTTTTTTTGTCCTTTCTTAATTTAGCTACCAGGAAATTTAAATGTACTTGATATGACTCATATACTACTGAACTAGGTAGGCGTGTAGTATTTTTCTAATGGTTTCTACTGTAGCTAACCTTTTGGGACTTAGCCACTTTCTTAAGCTATGTGATTTGTTTGCTTCTTCCTCATTCTTGCTCTCCTGGCCAACCCAATGCTATGGAGCTATGGCGTATGCCCTTAGAGCTGAGTGCTAGAAAGTCTTGCCACAATGCCCAGGTTGCTGATTCCATTACTGCCTAACTCTGTTAGAAGATTCTTCCTTATATTTAAGCTAAAATATGCTTCCCTGGGATAGCTTTCTATGAGAATAAATGAGTCATGGTTAATGACAGATAGTAACAAATTTGTGCCATATATTTAACCAGTTCCATTTTGCTAGTTATTTAGTTTGTTTTAAGTTTCCAGAAATTATATTACGATAATAATCCTTATAATTAGTGATATATGCTAAATTATTTCCTTTGGATAAATTCTTACTGATATAATCGTTAAAGCTTTCTGCACCATTCTGAATTACATCAGCAACATTGGATAATACAATTTTTTTAAATATTTAAGGTCTTATAAAGCAATGATTTTTATTTAAAATTTTACATTAAAATGGATAAAAGCTTAGAATGGTAATTTAATATTTTCCTTTGCTTTAATGGGATGATTTTTAACTCTCTTAGTTTATTTTTTCTGATTTTGTAAGTAGAATTTGAATAGATTTCCTTCTACTCTTTAAAAATTTTTTATTGAAGAAACATTGCATTCTAACATATAGGTTTAAGGTGAGCATCATCGTAAATCACTACCCAGACATAACATACTCAGTTTACTACCAATCATCGAATTATTTTCTTCATCATATAATTGACCCCTTTCACCTATTTGCGGGTCCTTCTCTGTCTTCCCTTCTGATAACCACTAATTTGAGTCTATAGACTAAAAGTCTGCTTTTGTTTGATTTGTTTGGATGGTTTCTCTATATATCACACATAACTGAAATCTTTTGATGTCTGTCAATCTCCTTCTGACTTATCTTACCAACCGTAATTTCCTCTAGGTTCATCCATGTTCTTGCAAATGGCAGAATTTTATGATTTTAAACAGCTGAGTAGTATTCCATTGTGGATAGCCACATATTTTTAACCTCCAGCTCCAGGTACCCAACCTGAGTCCTTAGGTTTTATGTGGTCTGCACCTTAGTCCCTTAGTTGCTTGAGTCACAGGAGTGTGCCTACACCTTCTTTATATACTCGTCTGTCGATGGACATTAAATTTGTTTCCAGCTCTTGACTACTGAAATAATAATAATAATGCTGAAGTAAACACGGGATATATATCTTTATACAAATTAGTGTTTTGTGTTTTGGGAGTAAATACTCAGAAGTAGAATAACAGTATCATTTGGACTTTCTATTTTCATGTTTTTGAGAAATCTCCGTACTGCTTTCCATAATGGTTGTGCCAATTTGCACTCCTACAAAGAACATAAAAGGGTCCCCTTTTCTCCACATCCTCACCAAAATTTATTTCCAATCTTTTGGATAGCAGTCATTTTACAGGTATGAAGTGATATCTCATTGTTGTTTTGATTTGTATTTCCCCAATAACAAAAGTGTGTAACATCTTTTCATATGCCCCTTGGCCATCTGTTTTCTTTGGAGAAGTGTTATTCAGATCTTCTGCCCATTTATTAATTGGATTCTCTGTGGGTTTGAGTTTTATGAAATCTTCATTTATTTTGGATTCTAACCCCTGTATGATATGTAAATATCTCCTCCTAGTTAGCAGGCTGTCTTTTCATTTTGATGGTAGTTTCTTTCACTGTGAAGAAAAACTTCAGTTCGATTTAATCCTATTTGTTCTTTTGAATTTTGTTTCCCTTTACACTGGAGTCAAGTTCACAAAGACATCTCTTAGGTCAATATCAAGGAGTGTAGCACCTTTGTTTTCTTCTGTGTATCTTGCGGTCTTATATCCAAGTCTAATCATTTTGAATTAATTTTTGTGTGTGGTGTTAGATAGTGTTCTAGCTCCATTCTTTTGCATGTGGCTGTCCAGTTTTCACAACATCATTTACTGAAGAGACTTCCCTTGCCCCATTGCATGCTCTTGTCTCCTTTGTCATAAGTCTATTTATGTGTGGGCTTATCTCTGGGCTCTCAGTTCTGTTCCATTGATCTGTGTGTCTGTTTTTATTCCAATGCCATGCTGATTCAATTACTATTGTTTTTCCTAGTTTATTTACATCTGAACATATATTGTTCTGATGTTCCCTTTCTGCTGCTGGTAGAAATTAAATAGAATTCAATTGTCAGTTCCTGTGTGCATGTTTTCTGCAAAGGTGTTCTATGCATTTTCTATGCAAAGATATCATACAATGTTCATTTTTCTTTGCCTTGTCTTTTTTATGTTTGTTCTTTTTTTCACCCTCCTTAACAAATGTCACATCTTAGTTTAGTCTTGAATGATCATAAGAATCCACTTTAAGCAGTGACTTTTTTCCTTTCCTTTATTTTTTTTCGTTTTACTTTATTTTCATTTTTGTCTTTTTTTTCTGATAGAACAGTAAGCAGTCAGATCCTGAGAGTCTCATCCCAATTGTGATGGACAAGTTTTCTCACTCCTGTGTCTTGTGAACTGAAAAGAGTGGACACTAACGGCCCTGGGCCGGGCTGTAGAAGCTTCTCCTAAACCTGCTGGTGGAGAAAACAGCTGAGAAATGACCAATTTCTCCCTCATATAAGGAAATCCAATTTCTCCTCCTCAAGCCCCTAGGTTAAATTCCTTCTCGTATCTCTCTATCTCACGTTAACAATATTTTGTATATAGTGGATACTCCACAAATGCTTGCTGAATGAATTAACCAAGAAATGAAAATATCCATAAAAATAACCCTGGAAACATCCGGTTAGGTTTGTTAAAGCAGCCCTAAAGATTTTTACCCATGTGATTGACTTACCGTGAATGAGCAATGGACAGTGTAGTACAAACACGATTGGAATATCACACCATCTTATATTGTGAAAGCTGGAAGGAGCCCTTGACTTTTTCATATCTCAAGGTCCCAAACCAGTGACTACCATGAGTCCACTAGCAGATATATTTTTTTAGCCTACACAGTCTTGTTGCCACTGACACTGGCTTTTACTTTTGAATTTGTTATCAATATATAAATATGGGTTTTTTGTTTTTTTTTTCCTTGTATTTTTTGAGAGGACATGGCCTTTACTGTGCTCATGACAAGGGATTTCTATGGCGGTGAGTTGGATATATTTTCACCTCCCCAAAGGCTGGCCAGCTCTGTTTTCATCTCCTGATGGCAGCAGTCAGTCATATTTCTGGGAAGCTACCGTGCCACTGGGGGGAGAGGGGTTCTTTCATAGGAGTATCAGCAGAGGGAGGGTAGTGAGTCAGCAGAAACAGCCAAGTGGACAAGAACAAAGAACAGTCCAGTACGCAAGGACAACATTCCAGCGCAGGACACCTCGGGCACAGTCAGTGCAGGCAGAGGCAGTCATCATCTCAGAAAGTCCACCAAGTACATTCAAGTCCATGTTCAGCATTGACCAGTCACTGAGCCCATTTTCAATTCCGGGCATCGGTCATATTATCATGCTACCCTATAAATACTAAGTACTGTTTGAAGTACTTCTGTATACTTCTTCATTTAATTCTCCTAGCAATCTTAGACCTTTTCTATTCTCTGACTGACTCCAAAGGGTCACAATTATCATTAGCAGTCCCAAGTTCATGCCCACATTCTTCTAGTGATACTTCCTTGTCTTCTGGCCATTACATTATAGGTTCTCACCATCCCTTGTTTCTCCATCTTAGCATGCTTGATGATAGTTGATGCTCCAACTCATAAAAACATGTATTTCAAAATTGTTAGTAATTTCTCTCAACCTCTTCTCTCCTTGTTAAGATACATCTCTCAAGTTTTTGTTTGTTTGTTTGCTTGTTTGTTTGTTTTAAGAAAAGGTACAGGTAAGAATGAAGGCAATAGGCAGGCAGGAGGACAGAGGAGGAAGAAGCACTTTATTTATTTTTATTCAGTTGTACATCTTGGTTGTTCTACCCAGTCTGGGATGTGAACCCAGGTCTTTGGTATGTATGAGGCCTGCACTTTGGCTGGAGTCAGTTGACCAAACCACACTTCCCCAGAGCACACCAATATGGGGAGATTTCACACACACACACACATACACACACAATTTTTTTTAATGGAAAATCTTGTACCTCTGGCTCTGCAAATATACACCATATTCTGGGCCGAGTAGCTACTGTCTCCTTTTAGATAAATGTGTCTGTCCATCCAATGCAGCCTCCAACCCTACACAGTGCATAGATCATGTCCAGCCCTGGAAGAGGTTATATTTGTGATACCTAATCTAGTCCAATGCCCACTCTAACACCTCATTTTGTGACTAAGGAAACTAAAACTCCTTGAATTTACTTCCCTGAAAGTTACATTTTGGTCTCATCTCTGCATTGTCTTCTATCCACTGTCAAAGTAGATTCTGGAAAATACAGATTTGACTAGATCACATCTCTCCTTAATCTCCTTCAGTGTTTGGAGCACCTTGGATTAGTCAACTCCCTTTGGCCAAGATCACAGGCCATATATCCCAAAGACACAGATTCAAGACTTGGGGCCAGGGTGAAAACAAATATGCACAACTAAATAAAATTAAGTGCTCCCTCCTCTTCTTTCTTCTTGACTGTCTGTCTCAGGTCACCTTCGTTCTTGCCTTTACCTTTCCTTTAAAAAAAAAAAAATTGATGTTCCCTGGTAGAGAAGTGGATAGGTCAATCACCTCCAAAGAAGCAAGCCCCATACCCCTGGGTTTGAGTCCCAGGCACAGGGCTAGGCAATTAGTGTCAACAACTAAATAAAATGCTTCTTTCTCCTCTGCCTGCCGGGTCACCTTCATTCCTCCATCTTTTTTTTTTTTTTTTAATCCTTCAATAACTCCTTAGTACCTTTAGAGACTCCAGTCTTCATGCATTATTTATGATACATTTCAATGCAAAATTTACTTTGCTAAAACTTACTTTAACTAACTCTGACAACTCTAACTCACCAACTAAATCAAGTATCTTCGTGTTCTTCTATTCTACCATATGTTATTTCTCTATAAATGGTATTCCATTTGCCTGGAATGCTCCTTCTTAATCTATATTTAGCACTTAGCTCAGACACCTGTGATTCTCCCTGTGACTCCTTCCATATCCACCTCATCAATCTCTGCCATGGACTCAATTCACATGCCTATTCATAGCTCTTAGAAGAGTCTGGTTTGGCTTATTAAGTCTTTTCAATAGTCTTATGTGCCTTTTTGGGGGGACCGGGGGGTGGGCATGTGGGAAGGAACCACAAAGTATTCATTTTTTTAAGAATGTGAATTCTTAAAAAAAATATTTTATTTCTTTTATCTAGTTGTTCATCCTGATTGCTCCCTTTGGCCCCAGGATGCGAACCTGGGACCTCAAGAATGTGTGTGATGACGCCCAACCACTATTCCACCAGGATGCACCACAAATTATTCATTTTTTTATCTTCAGTATGTCACAGGGCTCAAAAAATGTTGAATGAATGAATGACAGCCTTGCTCCAGATGACTGTTAGTGATACAGCTATGAGGAGTTCTGGTCTTCTAATTTCCTCTTCGGTTATGACCAAGTCCTCAGCAAATTTAAGAGAGGTTGGGAGAACCTACACTCCATCCCTATTACCAGATTCAAGAAACATAGTCTTCTCAGCCTCTAGATTCTATTCCTTCTTTTTCTTCGTCCACACATACTGTATATCTCTTTTTGGCTTCAGCTTTCCTGTTATAAAGCTGACTCCCAAACATCCATTTGACTCCAGATTATTAGCTGAAGCCAGTCATGGAAATTCTATACTCCTTGCTAGTGTTCGGTTCATGAAAAGGCTTACAAGCAAAACCTGGTTAGTGAGATGTGAGGAAAATCCTGCTAGATGATTCTGAGAAATTTTTCTCTTCCCTAAAGAAAAGCCATGAGAACAGATTTTTGTCCCTTTATCATCTGGATATTATCGCTTCAGAATATGATATATGGAAATACTGAAAATACCTTGCCACCAGCCTGAAAATGAAGCCAATGCCAAGGATGGCAGAACAGAGAGATGTGGGGGGCAGCGGGAGTGGGGAAGCCTGGAATGAAACTATAACTGAATAAGTGATCAGTTAACCCTGATACTTGTCCTACTAGATAACAAATGTCTTTCTTGTCAAATCACCTTAAGACAAATGTCTATATTTTAATTTGGAGCCAAAACATACGACCTAAAATAGTTGTTTAATTCTCACTACCATTCTTAAAATAACTACATATAATGGGCAATTTTCTAATTCCTATGTTAGTCCATGAATCACACAATTAATGAGATAAGCTTGGATTATCTAAAATTGAACACCAGGAAGGGGCAGAGGGCATGACCAAGGATTCCTTAACTGATTTCACTTTACCTATTGTTTCTATATACGGCTGTTAATTATAAAACACATCTTAGAGGAGGCCATGAATGTGCCTCATTCCATCATTTCTTGCTGTAGTCCATTCAATCAAATTCTACCCAGCCTCCTGTCACAATTCTTCTGTCTTAACAGCCCCCAGATGTTGTTTACAAGGATACCCTCATTTCTTATAGCCACAAAACCCAAGTACTAAGAGACATCTGATTCTCCCAAGGATAATCCCACTGCCCTTTGTCAATAATCAGCTCTGAATGATTGACATTCAATTCTGACCAATACACATGAGGGTAAATCTACTAGGCATCTTTGGGGAAAACTTCTTTCATTCCTAAGCAAAGGTCTATGAGAATATGGCTAGAAGAGAAGAAGCAGCTCATACTTGCTGCTGCCATCCTGTTATGATCTTGAGGATGAAACCGATACCCAGAATTTCAGAAGAGAAAGATAAAAAGAATCCATGTCTTTGAAGTTACACTGAGCTGTTGAAATGTCTAATCCTGAACCACTCAAACTTATTTGAGATATTTCTTAACAGAGGTAATGAATTTTTTTATTTGTAAGTCATTTTAATGTAGACTGACATTTGTGATTTAAAACATCCACAATGATATATCTACAACAAAAGTAGGAAGATGTCTTGAACTTCACCACTTATTACCTTCCTATAGCTTTAGGATATTTTTGTGTATTTTGATTTATGTTTGAAGATCAACTTTCATTAAGCATCTGACATGGGCATGATGTGACTTGAAAAGGAAATTTCAGGAATCAGCTACTGTTCAGTTCGCCTTTCCAACACAAATCAAATAGTAGGCAGTTGCATTCATTAGAACGACATTGGTCTGACACACTAACAATTCCTGAAATCTCAGTGCCTTAGCAAACATTAAACACAGTTTATTTATCACCAGCACACAATTTGATGCGAGAGTCAAAATTCTTTTCTATATGGTGACTCAAAAATCCAAGATTTTTCTTTTAGAAATGTTGTCCTTTACAATGGGACTCCCAAGCTCCCTGTGGCAGGGAAGAGAATAGATGGATGTAGCTCTTAAACATCTCCATCCAGAAGTGATCCACGCACATTTCACTGACAAGAATCTTGCCTAATGGCAAGGAAACTAAGAAATATAATTTGCTTTTATGCTGAGGAAAAGAGGAGTAACAGATATGGATAAGTCCTTTCAATCTCTATTACAATATTTTTAATTAATTTTTTAAAAGGAAAGGTGCAGGGAGGAATGAAGGTGAGTAGGTAGAAAGGAAGGAATAGAGAAGAGGAAGAAGCATTCATTTATTTATTTGTTCATCTTGATTGTTTCCCCAGGCCCTGGGTCTTGAACTTGGGTCCTTGGGATGTATGTGGACTACGTCTGGTTGCTTTATCAGCTTGGCTGGTAGGATGTTTCAAGTTTTATTAAGGAAAAAAAGTTGTTTTCACAAAAAAGAACTTGAGAAAGTAATTGTCACACAGAAAATGCTATATAGGAGCATCTTAGTGAACTACTGGTTAAGTCTGCTGCCTCCAGCCTAGAGCACCATCCACACACATTTCAAGGTCCTGGATTCACCCCTGGGATCAGGGGTCAACCAAAATGAACAATTACATAAAATAGATAAAAATGCTTCCTGGTGTGCCCTTGTGGAGCAGCGGTTAGATCAATCACCTCCAAAGGAGTAAGCCACATACCCCTGGGTTCGAGTTCCTGGGCGGGTGGGGAAGAAACCAATGTGAGCAACTAAATAGAAATAGAGATGCTTCTTCCTCCTCTGACTCTCTTCCTGCCTGCCTACTTACTTTCATTCTTACCTCCACCTTTACTTAAAAAAAAAAGCTTACTCCTTTCTCTTCTTGCCTGCTGATCGGCTTATCTTCATTTCTATCTGCACTTTTTCTTTAAAAAAAAAAAATACTATGTAAATTTTGTTTGTAATTCGAATAGCAAAGCTTTGCTAGTTTGTTCCATGTGCAAATCAAGGAAACAACTGTTATACAAAATGTTTCTAGTAATCTTTTTGTTAGAGTGGGCATCTCTGCTCTGAAAGTAAAATTGATTATAAAAATTGCCTTTAATTGCTTCCACTTTTAAAAAATAAAAATATGGAAATTCAGCATTACAGTCGTTTCACCCTAAAATAGTATTCTTTAAAAAAAAAAGACTGTGAAAGAAAAAAAAAATTAAAAGGGGATGTATTCTCCAAAATTATCAAAATTATCAGTGTAATAAAGAACAAAGAGCTGCTGATGAAGAACTGTTCCAGACAAAGGAATTAATACATGAGATCCTACCCTAGAATATGTACTACAGGAGACAATGTTATAAAGAATTATTGGGGTACACCTTGGGGGAGTAGCAGTTTGGTCAGCTGACTTCAGCAGGAGCAGTCCACATACAATCCAGTCCTGAGGGGCACAGGCAAGATGAACAGCTAAACTAAAATAAATAAAGTATTTCTTCCTTCTTTTTCTTCCTGCCTGTCTGTTTCTGCTTGCCTTCATTCCTCCCTGCATCTTTCCCAGAAAAAAAATAAATAAAGAAGTATTGGGATGCCTTCTAGGTTCATCCTTGTTGTTGCAAATGGCAGGCTTTCTCTGTTTTATAGCTGAGGAGTAGTAATCACATCTTCTTTATATACTTACCTGTTGATGGGCATTTGGGTTGTTTCCAAATCTTGGTTATTATGAATAATGCTGCAATGAGCATGGAGGTGCAATGTGTAATTTTTTGTATTCCATTTATTCTATGTCTGTGTCCCTTGGTCAAAATAAAATGTCCATTAGAGTAAGGTGGGAAAAAGAACAAATTTGGGCAAATTGTCAAAACAGAAATACAATGAATAAAGCAAAAACAGTATATCTTTGTCAAGCCTACTGAAGAGGATATTTGGACATATAACCGAATAGTGTTAATAGGAAATACACACTAAAGAACTTAGCAGTAGGGGTTATGAGGTATACAACTTACTGAAAAAAAGTATGCCCCATGTTTATGAATCAGAAGACTCAATGTTATTTAATGTCAATTCCTGCCAAATTCATCTACAAATTCAGTGTAATCCCAATAAAACCCTAGCAAGCTCTTTTGTAGAAATGTCAAGATAATTCCAAAATTCCTCTGGAAATGCATAGAAATAAAGTATCCACAACAATTTTGAAAAAGAAAAATAAAGTTGAAAGAGTAATACTAGCTGACTTCAATATTTACTATAAAGTTACAAACATATATGTGTGTGTGTATATATCTATATATCTATATCTATAGATATATAGATATATATTCAATTGCTTTTCACCAAAGAATTCAATGGAGAAAGGATAGATTTTTCAGCAAAATTGCTGGGACGATTAGATACCACACACACAAAAAAGTTAAAGCTATACATCTCATACCATACACAAAACTATAGCTCAAAATGAATCATGGGCTTAAGTATAAAATTGAAAATACAAAGCTTGTAGAAGAAAACATAGAATAAAATCTTTCTGATTAGGCAAAATAAGACCAAAAATGGTCTTAGATAAAACAGCAAAAGTGTGATCCATAACAGAAAAAAATTGATGAATTGGACTTGATCAAAATTAAGAGCTTCTGCTTTTCAAAAGAAGCCATCAAAATAATTCAAAGATGAGTTATAGGCTGGGTTAAATATTTTAAAATTGTATAATCTGGTAAAAAGTCTTGTATTCAAAATATATAAAGAACCCCCAAAACTCAATAATATAACAATTTTATTTTAAAAATGCAAGATATTTGAAAAAGATATTCCGCAAAGAAAATATTCAATGTTAAAAAACAACTGAAAAAGTAATTAATATATTAGTCATTAGGGAAATGCAAATAAAAACCACAAGATACTATATACCTCTATTAAAATACACCTCTAGGTTAAACTTAAAAAAGACTGAACGTAACAAGTGTAGCAAGGATAGAGCAACTGAAACTCTCATGCACTGCTAGTAGGAAGGTAAAATGTCATAATCACTTCATAAAATGATTTGACAGCTTCTTAAAAAGTTAAACATGCCTACTATATGATCCAGTCATTTTGCACTTAGATATTTAACCAGGAAACATGAAAACATATGTCTATTCAAAAACTGTATATGAATGTTCATAACAATTTTATTTCTAATCACTCAAAAGTGGAAACAATCCAAATGTTCACCAAGGAATGAATGCAGAAAGAAACCATGGTATATCTATTCAATACAACTCAGCAATTAAAAAGAATAAATGATAAATACATAGAACATGAATGAATTTCAATTAATTATACTGAGGAAAAGATGCCAGATAAAGTACATGCTGTGTAATTTCACCCATAGAGAATTCTATAAAACATAATCTGATATGTTGTGGTAGGGTGTGCCCTGGTGGCCTAGTGGTCTAGGACATCCTGGGTGCAGTCCTCACACATCACAAGGATCTGGGTTCAAGACCCAGGATCGGGAGTGCACAACCAATGTGAACATCGAAATAAAAATAATAAAGTGTTTTTTCCTCCTCTCTCTTCCTACCTGACTGCTCACCTTCATTCCTACCTGCACACTTTTCCTTTAAAACATAAATGTTGTAACAGAAAACAGATTTATGATTGCCTGCAGATAAGGTAGTTTGGGGAGGGGCTGGAGGAAATTCGTAGTGGTGGCAGGTGGGTTCATTATCTTGCTGAAGTGATAGTTTCATGGCTGTACAGCTTGGTCCAAATTTATGTAGTTATACATTTTTAATTTGGAGTTTATTATATATCAGTTTTATCTCAGTAAAACAGAAAAAATATATATCATCTTAATTATTAAGGCACAACCAAAATCTAAAGTCTTAGACATTGGAAGAACTCTAATTTCTTTTTTGTCTCTGTTTTCTCTTTTACTACTTCTGGTAAGAAGAGAATTTTGTCAGAAAAATAAACATAATGACTTCTCCCTCTTTTTTAAAGCAGCTTGTCTCCAGTGCTCACCGTTTAACTACTTGTGATCATGAAAATTATCCTGGAAAGGGAGGAGATTAAAGTTCATCTTTGGAAGGAGAGCAAAAGAACCCAAATGTGGCTATAGATCAAGTTACATTTTCCAGCTCAGCCTCATCACCAATGGAGCTAATACAAACATTTTTAAAAAATTTATTTTAAAGAAGGAAGGAATGAAGGCAAGTAGGCAGGCAGGCAGACAGGAAGAGAGAGGAAACAGAAGTGCTTTTATTTATTTTCATTCTTTTGTTCTTTTTCTTTAAAGGAAAGGTGCAGGCAGGAATGAAGGAGAGCATGCAAGCAGGCAGGTAGGAAGAGAAGAGGAAGAGGCATTTTATTTGTTTTTACTTAGTTGCATATCTTTGTTGTACTCCCAGCCCGGGTGGAACTAGAGTCCTTGGGAGGTATGTGGACTGTGCTTAGACCAGAGGCAACTAACCAAACCCCTGCTCCACCAGGGCATGCTGTATTTTTTTTTATTTTTTTATTCAGTTGTTCCGCCTTACCCTCTTACCCCTCTGACTGTGAACCTGGGTCTTTAGGCTTTAAATGAGTGGCACCATGTGGAGCCACAGGCTTAACTCCTGAGCCATCAGCAGGCACCAACACTGATTTTTTTAATTTCTATTGGTCTTGTTTGTGTATCTTTCATTTTATTCTCAAATGGGGAATTTAGTTTCTTAAACTCCACTTTCTCTCCCATCATAGACTATTGGGAAAAGTGACACAAAGGTGAAAACCAGTGGTTTGCTCATAAATATTTAGGAATCTGTTATCCAAGATGAAAAAATACCCTGCGATGTATACTGTTTACCCATTTGCATGGTATAAATATCTCCACACAACCAATTTCAAATTATCAATATGAAGGTTCTGAACACAGAAGTAGGAGATATGAAGAGAGGCATATGACCAGATCTTGGCAGCTGATGTAAACCAGTTCCTGAACAACAGTGAGAGACCTCAGTACAGAACTCTGACAACAATACAATGTGTGAGCTGCCTTCTAGCAAGAGATAGCAAGTAATAATAAAGTATCCTCTATTGAAATAGTGGTATGTAATTTTTTAAACCATTTTCTTGGAGTAGAATACACAATTTGGAACCAAGTTCAAATCACTGTTAGATGATGGAATGGCAAAGCAGATAGACAAACTCCCTGCTTTCATGAGGCTAATTAAAGTCCAGTGGTAAAGTCAGGTCATAAATAAGGGCAGTAGTGATAGTGCTGTAACAAAGAATAAATAATTCAGGCTGGAAGGAAATAGTGTGGGAGGCGGGGGTCAGGGGACTCATAGGTAGGGTGACCAGAAAGCCCCTCAGTGGCAGTGAAATTGATGCAGAATGAAGAGTGATGGGAGGGTGTAGCCACGAAAAAGGTTGAAGGAAAGAATACCATGTAGAATAAAGACCCTAGATTAAAAGGAACTTTGAATGAGAAGGTTGGTAGGCTTGTTGGTGGAAAGTTTTGGATATCTGAATCTATTCTTGTGCATAAGTAAGAGTGGAGTACCGCGGGAGGTCTGAAATATCTGGGTGAGAGTAGGAAAGTGAATTGACTAGGGTAAGAAAAGATGTGAGACAATGTTAAGGGTCACCTTGGGACCTGTGATCAAAAATTAAAATGAGAATAGCTCCTTGGGTTGTGTTCTCCAGCCACAGTTCTGCTGCGTGCACACATGGGGAAAGTAGAACGTGAAGTCAGAATTGGAACCTTTAAACAGTCCCAATAGATATATTCAACTTGGGATAATTCTAGATTGGTTTAGCAAAGGGACTAAATTTAAAAGGTGATGGAAGTAACCCTATGTCAAATCCAGGCCTTGAACCTTAAGAGGGTGTGTCAACTTCTTCTTTTGCAATTCTGAGAAACTCTGAGTCACCTAGTCCAGCTACTATGCAGGGGGATTTCATGGAGAGCCACACAGAGAGAGTGATGCTGTTACTCTATTTGAGAAGAGAGAAGTCTCACCTGCCCAGAATTCTAGCTGAGCCAGACCTTCCTAATATCCCCACCCAGGTGCCAGGCACATGAACAAAGACATCTTAGACATTCCAACCCCAAACGGCATGGGACTACAGCCTGATTTGTCAGACAACCAGTGAGACCAACAGAAGAACCATGCATATAGCTTTAGTTAACTCACAGAACCATGGGAACTAATAAAATGATACTTTTTTCCTAATTTCACTACAGTTTGTGATATGTAATTGAAACAGCCAGGAGGCAACAACTCCACAGAGAGGCAGCCTGGGGAGAAACATTTCAACCTCATTCTTCTTCTTTCTTCTGAGCGCCTTACAGATGATCTTACTAAACTGAAACTAATCAGAGGGAATAGGGGAACCCTTCCATGTTGTCCATATGGTTGGCCTCTCAGGGCACTAATCAGGGGAGAAAAGAGGAAAGATTGCACCTGGAGAGGAGAATACAAGATATCCAGTAGGGCCCACCCAGTCTCTTTCCCTTTCAGCATCAACTTTGGCTCTTTGTGGAGGTGAAAATTGGTCTCCTCATCATAGATGACATTAAAAACCCTTCATCTTCCATAATATCATGGGGAAATGTTATTCAGTCATAATCCCACTTGAAGCTTAAAATGTTAGCCAACACTAATATTCTTCCTATAAGATGACCAGGATGAGGTGGGGGGAAAGAATGCAGAAAAATAATTAGTATAAAACATACCTATGGCCATCCCTGCTTCTGTGACTGGTCAGGAGGTCTAAGAAGGTGAGAATCATGGCTGCTTTCTTTGACACTCATTTCGTTTACTCATTTACACTTTGACAGCACCTCAGATGGATGGGGCTCTTTGCCTGGAAGGGTAACTGAAAACTTCATTCCAGTCAGATTTCTGTGGTGGTTTTGTTGTATTCTGTTTTTACAGTTTCCATTGACTAGGACAGTTGACCAAGTAAGTAGGAGGAACCCAGTGGATCCTCTAACTTCCAAACATAGGTCTCTTCCTTCCATATATAGCAGCAACTCAATTTCTCCCTGGTAATCAGGATCAATGACCCCAGTTAGCATAGTAGGCCCATTCTCTACATCCCTGCCTTGGGTGCTAGGAGCTATGAAACCACAGAGGTCAAGATCAAGGGATCTTTGTTCAAGGGAACAAAAAGCAAAAATTCTTCAAATGTGTAGTAGTGAGAGATAATTTTCTTCCAATGTTTGGTTCCCAGGCCCATGCACTCTGATTAGGAGACAGGATGACTCGGAGCTGCCATGTGGCACTGTGGCAATAGTTCCTCATCATGAGGGAGGTAGATGTACTCCACTGGCTCCTTCCCACCTACTGCCTCCATTCTCCAAACTTGCACTTACAGGGCATTAATCATCTTGCTCTTCTAGGTTGTTCAGGCAAAGAGGTACAGAGCCTGATCTAATCTGGATGTGGTGAGAGGAACCAGCCAGTGGATCAGTTTGGGTTTGGTGCTGAAGCTGCTGCTTTATGAGTGGCATGAGGGAGTTTAGGCCAAAGCCAGGCCCTCAGTCTAGGAAGTCTCGGTAAGGTGGGATGATGGGGCATGAAGAAAGCTCATGGAGTATGAGATTAAGGGGTGCAGTAGTGCACAAACTCAGTCTGCTATATTGTGAGTGATCTTAGACAGTTCACTTAAGCACTTCGAACCTTACTTTCCTCTTCTATAAAATGGGTAACAGTACCTAACTTCCATGCTGGCTCGTATTATTCATGTATTTATCCAGCATAATTATAAGAACTTTGTAACAATAGAGGCAGCATTCATTCTTGCTATTTCACAGATAAACGGAATTTGAAGGTGAGAGGTTAACTAAAAATACCTTCAAATGGTAGAGCCAGAGTTCATCTAACTCAGCACCTTACTCTTTTCACCATATCACACTTCTCCTTGAAATTTCATTAGGAGACTGAATTACAAAGCTCCAAGACAGAGAAAGAGTTCAGCATGAAAGTGAGTTAAAAGTTACACATTGCTGCACATAGTAGAAAGGATAAAATGTTTGTCCAACAACATGCAACTCTAAAATGTCTTACTTAATTTTATGAAGAAAAATGTACTTTGAAAACAGCTTACGAGCATAGTTTTAGAATTACTCAAAAGAGTATATGTTTTGAGTTAAATGATTTCTGTTAAATGGCAGTAATCTGTTGAAACATAAAATAGAAGTCCCACCCTTTCAAACAAGTGTCAAAGGAAACAGTCCCATTTGCCAGGGGAGCACAGCCGGAGAGCTGCTATCATTGAGATCACACATGCTCTGACTTGTCAAGACCTACCTTGGCATTTCCTCCTGCCAAGTAACAGGCTCAGCTATCATGATCTCTAATCCTTTAGATTCAGCTGCTTCTCAGACTGTTAGAGCCTAAGTCACAGAGCTATTAGTGACAGCAAAACTTTTTCAGATCTGAGTTCTGAGGAAAAGACAATGAGATGGAGGGATTAAATAAGACAAGACCGTCCAGACTGCTGTGAGTAAAACTCAATAATTAAAATGAGCTTTGAATTCCTAATTTTTGCACTTTATATAAATACCGAGAGCTATCAAGCCTCTCTTAAAAAATAGCGTTCTTACTTCTTAACCTTCAAACTCTCTAAGTAAGGTGATATGTAATGTGCATGTAATGTGCTCTTCTCAGAAGCACACAGCAGAGAGGAGCCATTTCATACCTGAGGACTTTTCTTCTGTATTATATGGACTTCATAGAGCTACAGAAACAAGAATTGGCACCTGGTGATATTATTATCCTGAGAAGCTAATGAGAAGGTCATCCAAATGTCAGGTTTAATCAGGCACCTCAGATACCCAGGGCCTAATTATTATGAGAGAGACAAATGAGGGTTCTGCCTCTTCAAACTTACTCTTCTAGCCC
Source organism: Solenodon paradoxus (assembly GCA_004363575.1). NCBI lineage: Eukaryota > Metazoa > Chordata > Mammalia > Eulipotyphla > Solenodontidae > Solenodon > Solenodon paradoxus. The sequence continues at coordinate 339,072 of RJWH01000722.1, read as the reverse complement.
TAAACCAGAATATGGTGGTAGGGTCAAAGTCAAATGATAATAAATATGGGTTTATTTTATAGGGAGCTGAATTGTGGCTACTACCATGTAAAAATTTACATGAACTATCTCCAGGTCCATTTTTAATAATAGAGAAGAGTGAGATGGTGAAATGCTATATAAACAAATTCCAAATAACTTTTCTACCAAAAGGGATAGAAACAAGTCTCTTTTGTGTCTTTATGTTCTTATGCCCAGAATGGTCCTTTCTATGAATAGAGTAGGACTCAACAAATCTTTGTAATTGATGCCTATAGTAAAAAAAAAAATAAATAAATAATATATATATATATACATACACATATATACACACATATATATATATGTATGCATATCAGTGTGCCCTGGTGGCCTAGCAATTAAATGTGCCTCCTCCAACCCACATATCCACATATATCCCAAGGACCTGGCTTTATGACTCAGGACCGATGAAACAACCAAGATGAATTATTTAAATAAATAAATGCCTCTCTCTCTTCTTTCTTTCTGCCTACCTGTGTTACTTGCCTTTATTCATAACTGAACCTAAATAAATTATCATGGGCTTTCTAAGTAATTATTTGTTTTCCTTTTCCTTCCAGTGGTCAGGAGATGAAAACATATATTACTATGACCTCACCTTGTCTTACCATTTCATGAACAGCTATGAAAAAATGTTTCAGAACTTTTGTCTCTTCTTTAAATTCATTCCCATTTAATCCCCCATCTTTCCTCTGACAGTTACAGATATAACTTAAGGTTCTGCTTCTGACATGATATTGAGAAAATTGCATATTTTTTGACCTTATATTTCTACATTTAGGAAATAAAGATGATAATCATATCTACTTTACAATGTGTTCTGAAAAATAAATGAGTTATTGTCTGTGGTTTGTCTCAGTAGGATGTTAGTATGTTGTAGCTATTCACAGAATTGTTAAATTTTAAAATAAGCCAAAATTGACAGTTAAGATTTACTAGTGATATTTAAAATTTCTTTTTTGAATCTGATATGAATATTAGAAGAAAAGGGACAGGAGCAGGAAATAGTCAATATTTTGGAAAATGCTTTAGAAGAAAATCAATGACATATAATCTAAAGCATTTTCTCATATTTAGGCCAATTCTGCCTTTTCTGAAATATGGTGAATTTGAGTTTTCTTTTGTTTTTGGAGAACTTTGTTTACATCAAAGACATTTATACATCTAGATTTTCAGAGTATTTACAAAAAATTATCAGGAAAACTATCATTCTTAGTTTCATCTGTACCTGAAGTCATAGATTCTTGTCATTTGTTTTATACTTTTTTTGTAAAATGGGGCAAACTCTTTAATTTTCATAAATCCTGCTATTCTCATTAAAATTTTGTACAAAATAACTCATGCAATATATTTCTCCTAAGAAGTCCAGAGATGATGAAAATCAAGTCTTTTTTAAAAATCAGCAGCAGCAATAAATAATTTCCCTTTGATTTTAGGTAATATACTAAGCAATGGAATTATAATCAAGGCCATTTGGTTTTTGCTTTTTTTTTTTCCAAAGGAAAGGTGAAGGCAAGCAGAGACAGGCAGGCAGGAAGCCGGAAGACGAAGAAGCACTTTATTCTATTTAGTTGTTCACCTTGGTTGTTCTCCCCTGAACCTAGGTCTTAAACCTGGGCCCTTCAGATCTATGTGAACTGTATCTGGTGGCTTTATCCCCTAGGCCACCAGGATGCACCTATTAGGAAACTCACATTCAAGTCAATCAAAAGGAAAGCTAGGGAGCACCCTGGTAGAGTAGTGATTGGGTACAGTCCAGATACATCCCAAGGTCCCAAGTTTGTATCCTGAGGGCAGCAGGAACAACCAAGATGAACAACTAAATAAAATAAATTAAAATGCTTCTTCCTCTTCTCTCTTCCTGCCTGACTGCTTCTGATCACCTTCATGCCTGCCAGTAACTTTCCCTTAAAAAAAGCAAAGTTAAATTAGGAAAGCTGATTCTGAGTGCATTATTCTAAAAGATAACAATTCTCTCTCTTTCTTTGGGTGATATTTTGTTATTCTTTTTCTGTTTGAATTTGTACAATTTATGTATTAAAGTCTGGGATACCCCCAGTGGGAAGTGAGCATTTGAATTGTAAAGGTGTCTAGGCGTTAGGCAGGGGTTCGGTTAGTCATCTGGCTTGGGATTTGTCAGTTTTACAAATAAGTTGAGAACTACATTCATTTTTCAGAGACAAAAAGAAATTTTCTCATTAAGACCAAATGTTACAGTTGTAAGATACAAGTCTACTATTGACATTAGGTCTGAAGGTAATGGGTAAAGAAACCAAGCTGTGATGAGTTTTTCAGCTAGATGCTGTGGGAATACCTAAGATAGTATACAACCCAGCTTTGGGGAGATGGAGAAGGTCCTTCCTTGGAGAAGGAACACACTTCAGTTGAACTTTCGTGGATAAGTAGGAGTTAGTCATGGGAAAGTGGACTGAAAAAGGAAGGAACTCCATAACCAGGCACTTAGGTTCAGAGAGCAGGAAGTAGCATGTTTGGATTGGTTGGTGAATTGAGATATGAAGCCATCAAGGAGGGCAGAGATTAGATCAAGAGAGTCTGTCATAAAGGCAATGGGCAGGTTAGGGGAAGGCTTTAAGAGCAGATTTGCTCTTAAGTAAAATCCCTCAGGACCAGTAGGGAAAACAGATTGAGGGAGATAATCTGGATATTTGCCCAGTTTTCCCTCAGTGTCTTAGAGGGAAGAAAGTAACAAATTATAAACCTGCTTCTCAAGTTTAAGTCAGCTTTAGTTTCTAATGTTACTCTTAGAAGCAATACAGAGACCTTAAGTAACTACCTAAATCTATGAATTTTATTTGCAAACTTCATGAAAATTCAAATTACTAATGTGTTGATAAGTTTTTAGAGAAACTAGAAATTCAAGATAAACTGGATGATTTTCTAGGGACAATTTTCTCCTTGTGCAATCCTTTTGGTTTGATTCCTTTATAATTTAAAATCACTAGTTAAGTCAAATGTTATGAACAATTGCAAAATTAAGGGTCTATACTCCTTCTTTGAAAGGAGCAAATAACTCCATGAAACATAGATGACACTTCCGAAGTTTTATACTGGTGATTTATAAATGAAACTATCAGCACATAGTCTTAATTTTTTCATTTCTCAATAAATAGATTACATTATTTAATGTTTTCATTTCCATCATTTCAAATTTACTCAGGATTAAGAACTCTCATAATCTTCATAACAATAAATTTTGGAAGACAGAGAAATATGGAAACATTATTTTATCTGTTTTTTCAAAGGTGCTAAGATATACTTTTCTCCATAAAAAATCAAAGCCTTTTGCTACTCTTCAAAACTTTTCTCAGCTATTGACCTCTTCTGTTATTATTAGCAGAAAGCTAAGTTAGCTTCACGTCTCAGGCAACTTCTTGGCAAGCCTAATGATACTTACTTACTTTTCACAATAAAGAATACAAAGGAACTCATAACAAAAAGCATCACTCACTTGCCCAACCCTCTGTACTATTTTCCAGGGGCAACTACTTTAAATCATATTCTGACTATTTCTTAATCAACTTTAGACATTTTCTTTTTACTTCCTGCTATGACAGATGATGATTTGCACATTTATATCATGTCTCAGTTCATTTACCTCCTTTCTCATTTCTGTCATAGCCCTATATTGCATTTTGTTTTTCTGTTGAGGAGGTTGCACACTGATGACTTGGAGGGAACATCTGACTATAGATTTATTTAGTTTGGATTTCAATGAGTTAAAAAAAAAAAAAAAGCCCAACACTGAAAAATTATAAGATTTAATACTTTAAAAATTCAACTGTTTATCTTCTCTCAAAAAGTCAGATGGGACATGCTTTAATTTCTTTGGTGTGCTGTAACAAACTGGGCAGCATGAAACAAGACATTTATTCTCTCACTATTCTGCAGGTTAAACAACTTAAGATGTAAGCAGAGCCATTCTGCGTCTGAAAGATCTAAGAGTCCTGTCTTGCTTCTTCCAAGTTTCTGGTAAATGCCAGTAATCTTTGGTGTTCCTTGGTTTGTAGCTCTATCACTCACACTTCTACCTCTGTTTTCATGTGATTTTCTTCCCCCATATCTGTGTCTCTTCTTCCAAAACTCTTTTTTCTTTTCTTTTTTTTTTTTTTTTTAAAGGAAAGGTGCAGGCAGAAATGAAGACAAGTAAGCAGGTAGGCAGGAAGAGAGAGGAGAGGGAAGCACTTTGTTTTCAATTGTTCACTCTGATTGCCTTCCCCAACCTACCTCAAACCTGGGTCTTTGGGATGTATGTGGACTACACCCAATGGCCTTATCCACTAGGCCACCAGGGTGTGCCCCAAATTCCCTTTCTTATAAGAGCACCAAACAGTGGACTTAATGTCCACCCTAATCCAGTATAACCTTACCTTAACCAATTGCATCTGTAAAGACCCTACTTCCAAGTAAAATCACATTCTGAGATTTCAGATGGATATGAATTTGGGGGGGGGGGAACTAATCAAGCCCATAATAAAATGGTCCCCTCCTCAAGAATTTACCAAAGTCGATCAAGTGGATATACTGCCTAGAAGGGACGAGTATGTATTAGTCTTCCAAAGTTCTCATCACTTCCACAAGGCAAACACATGAACCAAGACAGGAGCCCTGTTTCTCATTTGTTACCCTCTTCACTCCTGTAAGCATCTCAGTTTGACAACCATGTTGTTGAATTACTTTGCTAGGGATAGTACAACAAAGTACCACAAACTTATCACTAATTTATCACTATCTCCTTATCGCTAATTTATATACCAATAACTCCTAATTTATGTTTCATAAACTTTTGTCAATATCTCCTGACTCCCTTACTGCTTTCTAAGACCAAGATATTAGTTTTTCTCCAACTTCCCTTCTCTCTTCTATTTCCTTTCCATCACACAGATTTTTGTCAGCAATATCTTTACTTATTGCTGTGGGTTGAATTATGTCCCCTTCAAATTTCTGTTTTAAAGTCCTAATTCCAGGTACTTCAGAGTGTGGGTAAAATAGGGTCACTGTAGATATTATGTGTTAAAAGAGATCATACTAAATTATTGTGGTCCTCTAATTCAATATGACTGATATCCTTAAACATGGAAATTTGGAGACAAACATATGCCCAGGGAGAATGCCATGTGATAGCAGAGACTGTGGTGATTCAGCAGAATCCCAGGAATGTCTAAGATTGTCCTCAAACCACCAGATGCTCAAGGAGAGGATTGAATGAGATTCTCTCTCACACCCCCAGAAGGAACAAACCCTGCTGACACCTTTATCTCTGCCTTCTATCCTCCAGAACTGAGACAATAAATTTCTGTTGCTTTATGTTCCAAGTTTGTGGTACTTTGTTGTACTATCCCTAGCAAAGTAATTCAATTATCTATATCTCTATATATGTACTATGTGTATATACACATATAAAATATATAAAATGTGTGTATATACATATATATAAAATTTTAAATTATATACCATGTTAGCCTCAATGTTGTAACCTTCGCTTTCTATTTTGAAACTTTTAAGTGTATCTTAAACTATAGGGTTCTCACATATCTGGTGCTACTGAACTATCCATTCATATGATAAATGTGCCCTGGTGGTCCAGCAGATATGATTACTGGACATAGTCTACATACCTCCTAAAGACCTAGGTTTGAGACCCAGGGCCTGAGGGAACAACCAAGATGAACAACTAAATAAAATAAATGTTCTTCCCTTCTCTTTCTTCCTACCTGCCTGCCTACTTGCCTTCATTCCTGCCTGCACCTTTTCTTTGGGGAGAAAAAAAGAGAATGACATGATAACTTCTGCTTCCCCTAATGAAGGGTTACCAGCATGGGGCTTGCCATCCTGCTGTAAACATCTAGAAAACTGGGCAAAATGTAATAAAGAAAATTTTGAAGCATTTCCTTTTCAGTCACTGCAAAAAAGGAAACCAACCAGATATGCTTTTTGAATGCTTTAGCTGTCATCCAGAAGGTAATTTTTGGACTTAGAGGAGGAGAAATCCAAATATCTCTGGAAGAGTTCATTGAGTTGATAAGCCAGAGATAAAGGCCTGGGGCAGGGTCCAAGTGATTGGATTTTGTGCAGCAGAATTCCAAAGAGGAGGTGATAGCAGAGAAATTGAAAAATCTGCATAAGTTTTCTCTTTGATTGGTAGAATTATACAAATTATTCCCAGCTTATGAAGGTTTGATTTAAGATTTTTTAACTTTACAATAGTTTGAAAGTGATACACAGTCAAACTCTACTTTGAATTTTCATTTTTCTCTCAGGCTAACAACATGTGGCACAATGCTCTCTCATGATGCTGGACAGCCACAGCTGCCAGTCAGCTATGTGATCCTCAGGGCAAACAAACAATGCTCTATAATGTGCTGTGTTGCCAGTGTTTTTTGGACATTATGATGTGTTTTTTTTACATCCTATCATTTGTTTTACATTTTCAATACAGTATCAATAAAATACCTAAAATATTGAACAATTTATTAAAAATCAGATTTTGTGTTAGATGATTTTGCTGAACTGTAGGCTAATCTGAATGTTCTGTGTACATTTAATGTAGGCTGAGATAAGCAATGATGTTCAGTAGGTTTAGTGTATAAAATGCATTTTCAATTTATGATGTTTTCAACATATCATGGACTTATCAGAATGCAGCAAAGGAAAAAGAAATCATAGACTTCTTACCTGAAATCACACAAGTCAGAAGAAATTGAATAACATTTTTTAAACTGGTGATAAAAAAAAAGACTAGCATTCTCTATCTTAAAAAAAAAATTCTAAACAAAGATAAAATAAAATCTTTTTCAGATAAACTATCTGAGAGGAGTTTTTGGCCCATAGACCTACACTACAAATGTTAAAAATATTCTGGTGAGCCCTGGTGGAGCAGCGGTTAGGTTCACTGCTTCTGGCCAAGCATAGTCCACATACATCCCAAGGACCTGGGTTCTTGTCCTGGGCCTGGGAAACAATCAAGACGATCAACTAAATAAAAGTAAATAAAAATATTTCTTCCTCCTCTCACTTTCTGCCTGCCTGCCTACATGCCTTCATTCCTGCTTGCACCTTTCCTTTAGGAAAAAAAAAAAGAGTAGAAATCAATGAAATATGAAATGGACAAACAAATATGAATATCCAAAGATGACTCTTTGAAGAAAATCAATAATAATAATAAGCTACTAGTTAAACCAATAAAACATGGAGACAATAAAAATGAAAAATAACAACATTGAAAAAGAGATCAAAACACACATTGAAAGACAAAGTAATACTATGAAGAAATTGATGCCAATAAATTCCACAAACTCGGATGGAATGAACAAATTTCTTGAAAGACATAAATAACAAAAATTAATATATGAATAATAATTATAAAGAAATTTAATTAAAAAAAATTTTGCCACTCCTGGTCCCAAGTTTTGAACTTGGGTCCAGAGCTTTCATAGCTTGCAATTTAGCTGCTTGAGTCACAGAGGGTGGAATTAAGAAATTAAATTCTTAATTAAAAACTTTTCTCATGAAAAATTTTAGGCTTAGATGGATTCACTTGTCAATTCTATCAAACAGTTAAGAAAAAAATAACATAAGTTTTATGTAAGCTTTTTCAAAAATAGAGAATAAGGGGATAATCCCTCTCATTTTAAGAAGGGAGTGTAACTATTGTAGCAAACCTGGAAAGACACTGAAAAAAAGTTTATAGACCAATATCCCACATGTACTCCTGCAAAAATTCTTAACAATCTATTAAAAAAGTCAAATGTAACAACATATGCAATGAAATGACAGTATATACTGATCAAGCAAGGCTTACTCAAAGAACGTAAGGCTGGTTTATCATCTGAAGAGCAATTGATGTAATCCATCATTAAAAACTAATAAATAAAAACTACATGATTATCTCAATCATTGTCAACAGATGCAGAAAAATCATTCATGAAATTTGTATTCATTAGTGATAAAAATGTTCAGCAACTGAGGAATAAAATGGATCATCATCCAACTTATAAAGGATATTTATAAAACATATATACTTACATCATATTGGGTAGTGAATGTTTTTTATCTAAGATTACTTTTGCTTATTCCAGAATGCCATATAGTTGGAATCATACAGAATATAGCCTTTTGGCTTCTTTCAGTTAGCAATATATAGCCAAGATTTCTCCATGTCTTCTTGTGAACTCAGATCTTTTTATCGTTGAGTAATATTGCACTGTATGGATATACTATAGTTTGTTCATTCACTTACTGAAGGTAATCATGGTTGCTTCCAAATTTGACAATTATGAATACAGCTGCTATAAATGTCTGTGTGGAGGTTTTTGTGTGCGGATATTTCTTTTTCATCCCTGGTTCTTCAAGTTTACACTGAACTTTTGTGTCTTAGTAGAGGACTTGCTTCTTCTAAATCTGAAAAAAAAACTCTTATTTATGAGTCCAAATTCTCATTAAGTTCTTAGTAAATATTAATTACCACAAAGTTTTTTCAAAATACATACAGACATTTAAAAAATTCATTAGGTGACTTTCAAAGTACTTTGAATTTTTCAGAAACGCTGTTTCTACAGAAAAGTGAAATTGTGTGCTCTGAGATTAGATCGATTTTGCATAATGCAACCAAAAGTATTTCAAGTTCTCTTTAGTGGATATTTCAAATGTCTATTCTGTAATTTATCTTTCTATCCTTCACTGAGCACTTTATTAAGACTTCTAGCATTACCACATCTGAATTACTGAATCTTCTATTTGACTGCATAATGAAGATTATGGTTCTGTAAAAATGTCACACTGTATTCATGTGTTTATATTACTTTTTAAGACAATTAAGAGACCCTAAATACATATATGGCACAAAAATAAAATGCTCTATTGGGAACACATAGTTTGCTTTAGTTCTAGACAGCTGTAAAGGACAGCTGTACTTTCTTAGTTGCACTGTATCCAACCCTTCTTCCTGTTGGAAGGAATTTCCTCACTTTCTTGGTGAGAGTCATGTTCTCCTTTCCACTCTGGAAGTGTGAGCAGTCATATACTGGTATTCCCACTTTGGGCAGTCTTGATATGGAAACATGATCTTTAGTCAATAATCTTATTTCCAGAAATTTGAATCTTGACCAAGTGATACAAAGAAGTGATGAGATTTAATTCACAGCAGTGGGGAGATTAACTCCCAGCGCATGAGGTATAATCCTAGAGGCAGTAGCATTGACGTACAGCAAAAGTGGTAGTGTCTTTCCTAGGTTATTCCTGTTAACATTTTCCAGCTTCTTGGCTGGCTAGAGCTACTTGGGTCTTTACCTAATTTTTAAGTCTGGTAGTACAGTTTTCTGTCAATTCATGAGCCCTTTATACACTTACAATAAATTTCTCTTCACTTTTTGTAGCTGTTACTTTCAATATTTTAATTGATGAATCTCAGCATCTCAGTTCCATCTGACTCAAATGCAGAGTTTGGTCAGAGACAGAAAGAAGATTCTGGTACTTGGATCGTGTACATCATATGAGTCTCATGAAAGTGTTAGCACTTTCTCCTATAGGCAATTGGGAATAATTGAACAGTTTTAAGCAAAAACCTATTGCCTGGGTGCCAGGAGAAATTGTGTAAGAAAAGTTAGCACAGTTTAGGGGTGGGAGTCAAAATCTCTGATATTTCATCACTTTAAAATTCTGTGTATTTCTTTAAAGGATAATCATAATGTACTTTCTTGCATGTGTGGAAATGATAATGTTAAAAATTAATAGACAGGTTTATGATAATTTTTTCTATAAAAGTAATGAATTTACCATGAGTCATCAATATCCAACAGAAGATTTCCTATGAGAGGGTCTTCTGAGCATTTTTGCTTAGAATTCCTAAAATAATTTTGAAAACTTATATAGACCTTTGTACTTTATTGTGCTGACATTTATATTGTCTTATTATAAATTCGAATAATTGAAAATAATGAAATTTTCTATATTATAGTTATTAACATTTAAAAATAAAACTATTATATCATTCTTGTGTTTATTCAGAAGACTTTCAAACTATGGCTATTTGACACTCATTATCATTCTTTTAGATAAACTATATCAATCTTCAATAGGCAGAATTTTACGGTTTCTTCTCTTTGAATTTGTATTTCCATTCTACTTTCTTCACATAACCCTATCCTAATGCAATGTAAAAATATACTTTTTGTATTAAAGTCTTCTATTGATTACCTTATCATATATCTCACCATAAGTATATGAATATAATTAGAGCTTTATGTATTAACTTTTTTCTTCTAGATTGAGTCATAATTTCAACTGTAAGTAATACACAACTTTCCAGAAGCAAACCCATTTCATTTTGATTAATAATACTTAAATATTAATGTGTGCCCCATTAGTTTATGTGTCCACAGAAGAATGCTTCTTAACTGCTACAATGAGATAGGTTTATCTAAAAAGTCTTCCCCGCCAGTGCTTTTAATTGTCACTTGCTTTGTATTTGTTCTTAAACTTTTGTGCAATATGCCACTAAGATGAGAGAATGAGGAAGAGCTGTTTTAGAAAGTGAGAAAAGACCCAGCAAGATATCTCAACCAGAACATTACTAAGCAGATCACTTTTTGAAGTAAGGAAGTTGAGATTCTAGAAACCAATTTCCTAAAATACTTTCCCAGTCGTGTATCCCTTGGAATGTCTTTGAGTATCATAGTAAGTTTAAAAACCACCAATCTAATGTAAAGAGTACTGGACGGGAGATGAGATAAAATAAACAAATTTTATGAAGTAGCAGTAGGACCTTAGATAAGATTTGATTTCAGTAAATCTTAGTTTCCATCAATCCAGTGAGGGGAGATTCAACACATTTTTAATGATTCTTTTAATGATTCTAGTTCTAAAAAGCCCTTAATTTCCACTGGAAATTTTTAACTATGTCCAGAACATCAGGAAGAAGGGCAGGCACCAATAGAGAAAGGGAAAAGAGAAGATAAATAGCATATTTGTGGTCACCGAGGACAAGATAAAGGAAAGGACTGCACAGATATAGATCAAGAAATACTTTTTTTTATAAAAGTGTTTTTACAGATGTGCAGGATATGTTTTGGGGTTAAAATTCCAGTTTCATCTTGTTTATGTGGTCACAGTTCAAACTCTTTGTGCTTTACATTTTTTGACTGTTAAATGGGAATAATATTGTGTTCTTTGTCTTCTGAATTGTTTTATTATTTCTTATGTTTGCGTTACTATAAGCATGTAGGGTATTGAATTCCACCTCAGTCTGTGCATTTTACAATACACTCACCATAAGGGTTCTAATGCTTTTCACCACTACTTTGCTCCCTCCCCAATCCCACACCCTGGCTTATCACAGCCTTGTGTCCAGGAATTTTGTTGAGATTTGTCTGTGTTTGTTTTCTTTATATTCCACACCAGTGAAATCTTGCCTTTTTCTTTCTGGTTTATTTTGCTTAACACAATCACCTCCAGTTTCATCTAGGTTGTTACAATGGGCATAATTGTCTTTCTTTTTTTTTTTGCTGCATAAAATTCCATTGAGCATATAACCACATCTTTTTATTCAGTCATCTTTGATAGGCATTTAGGTTGTTTCCATGTCTTGGCTATTCTGAACTGTGCTGCTGTGAATATAGAGGTGCAATTCTGTGTATTTTGTACTTTAGGTGATAACTAAAAGACAGAAACCAAGATTTATTTCACTTAGCATATTTTCTAATTTCACCCATGCTGTATCAATCAGAAATTGTTTTTGTTGCTGAAAAAATATCACATTGTATGGGTATGTCACATTTTGTTTATCCATTCATTTGTTGACTGATATTTGGGTTGTTTCCATTTTTTGAGTATTATGAATTAGCGTTGCTAAAATATTTGCATACAAGTTTTTGCATGGAGATATATTTTCATATCTTTGATCATAAACTTAGAAGTGGAATTGCTGGGTGATATCATATAATATTTTGAGGAAATGCCAAACTATTTTCCAAAGTAACTGTTCCAATTTTATACTCTCACTACCAATGTATTAGGACACCATTTTCTTCACATCTTGGGGAAAATGTGTTTTTGAAATTAGCCAAGCTGATATCTCTTTGAGTTTTTGTCTGAATTTCACTAATTGCTAATGATGTTGACATATTTTCACGTTCTTTTTCACTATTTATATATTTTCTTTGGAGAAATGTTTACTCAGATCATGTAACCATTTTAAAATTGAGTTATTTCTCTCCATTATTGAATTTTGGTTCTTTGTATTTTTTAATTAAACATGTATTTTATCATTTACTTCTCAATTTTACTGAAGGAACAGAATCATAACATTATGCAGCTTTAAGTTGGCATCATTGTAAATCAACATCTATATGTAATACATTAAGTTCACAAGCATCGCTCCAGTGCTTCTTTCACTATGCAATTGATCTCCTCTACTCCATTTGCCCACCCTTTTTACCTCTAGGAGTTCTCTATAAATCTAAATACAAATCCCTTACTGGATATATAATTTGTAAATATTTATAAGTTATCTATTCCCTATCTTGATGGTATTATTTGAAGCACAAAGCTTTTAGATTTTGGTAAGTTCAATTTATTTTTATTTTTGTCATATGTGCTTTTTGATTTAAGATTTTGTGTAATGCAAAATTGAAAATCTTTATTCATGTTTACGTCTTAAGAGTTTTACTATTTTAGCCCTTATATTAGGTCTCTGATCCATTTTGAGTTTATTTTTGTAGATGGTATGAGAATGAGGTCCAACTTCATCCTTTTGCATATAATTATCTTGTCCCAGAACCATTAAAAACAAAACTATTCTTCCCCATTGATTTGTCTTGGTATCTTTGTTGAAAATCATCTGGTTGACCATAAAAATAAGGGTGAATTCACATAAAATGTTGATTCTCACACCTTTATCATAATGTTCTGAAAACAAAGTAAGATTCACATTCAAAGTTCTAATAGAAATGATCTCCTATATCACTAACAGCATTTTTAAGATGATAATGACCCTGTTTATGAAAAATTTTAATATAATATAGAATACTCATGCATGTTTATGCTCTCTATTAAATGTTAGTTGATGCAATTACAAATTTGAAGTATTCTTGTTCTACAATTAAACTTCCAAATATTCCTGAATATCTGTCTCCTATGAGTACATAAATACTCTTGTGAAATTGAACATTAACTACATATTTATTCCAATAAATTAGGTCTTTTTAAAATTAGCACCTAATTTATTTGATTTCCTCTTTAACTAAGGTTTAACTAGTACAACATAATGTAATGTACATACTTTTGTGTGAGAGCATGAATGCTGTTTTTGGACCAACCAATTCCCCTCCAAATCACAAAAAATTGCTCCCCAAACAGGTATGAAAAATAATTTCATCACCGTATCATCTCTGATAGGTAACAGAGGTCTGAGATGGATTCTGAAGCTATGTTTAAGATGAGAAAGGAATATCATCATTAATTAATAACATGGGAATGAGATGGGAGAATGTGGTCACACTGTAATATTTAGAAATTTAATTTGGTTTTCATAAAATTGGCAATAGCAGTGACTTAAACATACTACTAGTTTTATATGTAAAGTTCATAAATAGTCCAGGGTTAGTTTGACAGATTCATCATGTTCTCAGGAAGCCAGGTCCTTCTTTCTTTAATCTAGCCATCTTTATTTAGTATATGCTTCTTCCTTTATAGTGGCAAGATATCTGCTTCAACTCTAGTATTGCATTTGAATTGCAAACAAACAAACAAACAAAATAAAACAAGGGCAAAGGGCAAAAGACACTGGTCAGCTAGATTGGCCTTGGTCTTCTGCAAAGGATTGATAGTAAGTGTGGGTCATTTAATTGTATAAAAGATGAGCATTAGAAAGTTACATTTATCACTTCGGAGTTTTACTAGTGAAAATGATCTTAAATGTTGTCATAGGCAACATCCCTAATGGCCTAGCGGTTTAGTCCACTGTAGTCCACATACATTCCATGATTCCAGGTTTAAGACCTGGGACCAGATGAAACAATCAATATTAACAACTAAATAAAATAAAGTGCTTTCTCTTCTCTATTCCTGCCTGTCTGCTCACCTTCATTCCTGCCTGTACCTTCCATTAAAAGAAAAAAAAGGTCATAAATTTGCATTATACTTTTTTTTTTTTACTTCTGCAGTCTATTACAATTGGACTAAACATAAAACACAGAGCACCGATGTCACCGTGAATTATCCTGTAACTTTTAAAAGCCTAGACTACAAAGTCAGATAGACCTGAGTTAGGATTCCAAATCTACATTTGCAAGTTGTGTACTTTGGGCAAGACACAGCTTCGCTATATCTCTTTTGAGTTTCCTCATATGTAAACTGGATGTTTTATAGGTAGGGGGATCAGATAATTTATGTTCAAACTAGGAACTTAAGTCTTAGAAAGGGGATACTATTATTAACTATGCTTGAGTAACTAGCACAAATCAGGATCACCCCAGGCAAACCCAAGACTATGTCACTTTTACTTATAGGCATTGCTGAGTGGATTAAATGAGAAAATAAAGTAGTAGTACAGAACCTGGGCCATAGTAAGTGTTCAGTAAATAACAGCTATGTCTTTATTAGTGATTTGGAATGGTCCATTGTTTCAGCTTTGTTTTTGACACTTTAATAATAATATACTTCCTTATTTGTTGCATTATGCTGTCTTGGTGGAAATATAGGAACAATATGTTGTTGGAAAAGGGGAGAGTATTCTAATAGCCTTTTCAGATAATTGTGACTACTCTTTGATACTATACCAAAACTCCATGGTAATTTCTTAAATGTTAGTTGTAACGTAGACTCTGAAATCAATATCACTTAACTTTTTGAACATTTATACAAAAATCTATCTGTCTGTCTTGTACTTTAATGAATCTTTCCGATTTTGTAATATCATTCATGAGTCAGTTGGAAAATAATGGTTCAGTGAGTTATGCAGATATTCCAAATGTTTACATAGTTCAGAAAGCTAATACTTCAGATCATTTTAGAAAACACATGCACAAGCACACAATTCATTAGCCATCAGAATGACAATGTCATCACATCGTGTTATCTTTTGAAAATTCCATTGTACATTTATGAAAGATTCAATGATAGACAAATCATGTCTATTACGAAAATCATTTTGACTAAAGGTTTTAGTCTAGATTACACCTTAACAGCTGCTGTGGTAAGATATGACCTACCAGATAAACAAATAAATAAAAAACTTACCACCTTTAAAAAAAAAAAAAAGCCAGGAGATAATAAATTATAACATACAAAAAGAAAAATACTATAGTCCCCAGTGACAATTTTAAGTCTCTTTACATGAAGGCAAGCAAACAAGCTTAGAGAGACAAGTGGCTTCTAATTAAAGGTCTTTCTCATTTTTTAGAGTTTGAACTCTCTTAATTATTAGTATTTCAATATGTGAACAAGTATCTTCGGGGAACTCAAAATACTTCATTTCTTCTTCTACTGCAGAAAGAGTATCTGTGGAAACTTGTAGGTAGCAGAACGCCACTAAAAATACTTCAGTACATGCTTTCTGCTTGCAAAACTGCACTGAAAGTTATTCATTTACTATCATAGTTTCCTTGGAAGTATAATAGAGAAGATAACATTCTCAAGAGGAATTGGTTACAGCAGTAAGGAACTGCTAGATAAACCTCTTATTTTGTATAGTATAGTTTTTCAAACTAGGATAATGCGGCAGATTGACTCTTTATTTATATACTTGTCTTTAGTAGGAACTTCATCGGTAATACTGTTAAGGAGATACTTGTTTTAGGCACCTTTGCCCCTTACTTTTCTAATTCATTTCCAAAGGGCCTTACCACTTCCTTCTGGCTGGACAGTAAGTCCCAGAAAGTGACACAGCCAGGCTTGCAGCATGGGAAATGGTGACTGTAAGAATTCCTCATTCTCTAGCCTTCTTCTTTAGTCTTCAGCAAAGATTGCATTCATTCATTCATGGAATTCTGATTTTAGTTTAGATCAATCCAGTCTGGAATACTGTGTTAGTGGATGTCAAGGAAATTAAAATTATTAATACTAAAGCATGAATGAATAGACAAGCTTTTAAGAACTAAGAATCAATTTATGGTCTGAACAAATCAATCTGCAAAGGGGTGGTTACATGTAGTCAATGAAGGGACTGCTCAGTTTTCTTTTCAAGAATATTAAAAGACAATAAGCGATTTAGATTTTAATCTTACTATCCTAAATGCCCAGTCAATAACAGAAAGGTTAAGTCTGATAAAACAAGAAAGGGGATATGAGGTCACTTGTTGGTTACATCTGAGGCAGTCCTACAGTTTTAGATATTAAGGAGAAAGTGGGTGTGCCTCATTTGAACAAGATGTCTTGACTTCAAGGATGCTGGTAATAATTCTGGGATTTTTAGTAGTCTCCTTTGATGTTTCACTTATTCCCAGATTAAATTTCGGCTTTTTCCTCCCTCTTTTAAGTAAATTTCAGTGTTATTGAAATTCAAGACCGTGATTCCCAAGGGTGTTTTTAGATTAAGATGGGGCCTCGAAAGTGAACGAGAGAGTTTAAGCCAACGCCATCTCCGCCCTCTTTTGCAGGGTGCCATCTCCTCTCCCTCCAGGCCCTGGATCTGGAAGAGGATAGATGACAACTACCCAGTCACTAACGGGAATATTCTCCTGAGTCTTCAGGTTCTTGCTCTTGCAGTGACCTTTCACAGGCAGGCTGCGAGGCGCCTGCGGAGAGCCGAAGTGGCACTGCGCACTGGACACAAGCAACAGGCACGAAACCTAAGCCATCACGGTGAGCGTCTCAGACGACAGCAGTGGGCGGCTCGCTAAACCTCTCCTTTCTTTAACCCCTCTTCACACGTAGTCCCACCCTCACCGGAAGCGGAGCTGTTTCAACTTTACGGCACTTCCGGTTCGAACGACCCGTCGCTGGAGGGAGCGAGCACGCCGGTGCGCGGCAACTTTATTCCCGCCTCCTTTGCCCCTGACACCATTCACCTTCCGCTTTCGCGGAGCGTGACGTGCGTGCGCGTCCCCGGCTTTGCGTCAGGCCGAGGGGAAAGGCCGAAAGAGCGAGGCGAGAAGGAGGGGTTGTGGAGGTTAGGGCCCAACCAGCAAGTCCCGTCGCCCTGTCTCCAGACGAGGAGCTGAGAGGGAAAGGGAGGAGCGAGCTGGGGCCGGCCGCGCACAGCAGAAGACTCCTCGTGGAGGGGGGGCGGAGCGCAGGAAAGGGGTAGCTCAGCCACCTCTGCTCGGGGCGGTGAAAGAAGAAGAAAGTCAGGGCCCCTGCCCACCGCCCCAGACTCAGAACTGCCCCCGCCCCCATCTCCCCGGAAACAGCCCCCCGCCCTGCCCCGCACACTCGCACCCCAACCGTGAGCCGCAGCCCGGGCGCCCCCGCCTCGCCCCGCCCCGCCGCCTGTCCCGGCGGGCCGCAGACTGCGCGAGGCCCTAGGCCAGGAGTTGTTGTCAGGCCCAGGACACTTCCGAGGCTCCCGCCGTGTGTCGCCGCCGCCGCCGCCACAGGAGGACGACGTCGACGTCGAGGAGGAGGCGGCGGAGGCGTGTTGTTGTCTCGCCCACTCCCCTCCCCTGAACTCGCACCCAACGTCAGGGCGCGATGGAGTGAAGCGGCAACGAAGGTGGTACTTCCGCGTTGCGCCGCCCGATCCGAGAGCGCGGCCGAGGCTGCTCCCCCACCCCTGGGGGCACTTGGAGGACTCCGCACTCCCCCGCAGGTCAGCGTCCGGTGCATTTGGTGTTTTTGCTGCTCAGGATAGGACGGCCAACACGCTAGGAAGCTCTACCGCCCCATTCCTGCTCCTCTCAGGCTCGGAGGCCGCTGCATAGCCTACTGTGACCTGGAACCTAAGGACCCGAGCTCCGACCCGGATTATCGTGGCGCGTCTCCCGGCTGGCCCTGGTGCTCAGTGTCCCTCCACTGCTGCCGCTGTTCCCGTTTTCCGGCGGGGGAGAATGGCTAGGATCTGACCCAGGAGGAGGCCGCACCCGCGCCGCGCTCTGCGGCGGGCTCTAGGCGATGCCGAGCAGCTCGGACACGGCGTTGGGGGGAGGCGGGGGCCTGAGCTGGGCGGAGAAGAAGTTGGAGGAACGCCGCAAGCGGAGGCGATTCCTGTCCCCGCAGCAGCCGCCGCTGCTGTTGCCGCTCCTGCAGCCGCAGCTCCTGCAACCGCCGCCGCCCCCGCCGCCTCTGCTCTTCCTGGCTGCTCCCGGCACGGCCGCCGCCGCAGCCGCCGCCGCCGCCGCGGCCTCCTCCTCTTGCTTCAGCCCGGGACCCCCTCTGGAGGTCAAGCGGCTGGCGAGAGGCAAGAGGCGCCCAGGAGGGCGGCAGAAGCGGCGCCGCGGGCTCCGTGCCGGGCAGGAGGCGGAGAAGCGTCGGGTCTTCTCGCTGCCCCAGCCGCAGCAGGACGGCGGTGGCGGTGCTAGTAGCGGCGGGGGTGTGACCCCGCTGGTGGAATACGAGGATGTGAGCTCCCAGTCCGAGCAGGGGCTGCTGCTGGGGGGGGCCAGCGCGGCAACGGCGGCGACGGCTGCCGGGGGAACGGGAGGCAGCGGCGGGAGTCCGGCCTCCTCCTCCGGTACCCAGCGGCGCGGGGAGGCGTCAGAGCGCAGGCCCCGCCGGGACCGCCGAAGCAGCAGCGGCCGTAGCAAGGAGCGCCACCGCGAGCACCGACGGCGGGACGGGCAGCGCGGCGGCAGTGAGGCCTCCAAGTCCCGTAGCCGCCACAGCCACAGCGGCGAGGAGCGGGCCGATGCCGCCAAGAGCGGTAGCAGCAGCAGCAGCAGTGGTCGCCGGAAAAGCGCCTCGGCCACGTCCAGCAGCAGTAGCAGCCGCAAGGACCGAGACCTGAAGGCCCATCGGAGCCGGACTAAGTCTTCCAAAGAGCCGCCTTCCGCCTACAAAGAGCCGCCTAAAGCCTACCGGGAGGACAAGACTGAGCCCAAGGCCTACAGGCGGCGGCAGCGGTCCCTGAGTCCGCTGGGAGGCCGAGACGACAGCCCGGTGTCTCACAGGGCCTCGCAAAGCCTTAGGAGTCGCAAGTCCCCCAGCCCGGCAGGAGGTGGCAGCAGCCCCTATTCTCGGCGGCTGGCTCGCTCTCCTAGCCCGTACAGCCGCCGCCGCTCCCCCAGCTACAGCCGCCACAGCTCCTATGAGCGAGGCGGCGACGTGTCCCCCAGTCCCTACAGCAGCAGCAGCTGGCGCCGCTCTCGGAGTCCTTACAGCCCTGTGATCAGGTGAGTCCGCTGTCCTGAACCTTTTTCTTTGGTCTGTCGCGATCTCCCGCGAGTAGGTAAGGTGGTGGTCGGATCCTTCGGAACCACTCAAGTCTACAGTCGAGACTAGGAAACCAAACTTCTTACGGTACTTTAGGTAGAAAAAGGCATTTTTGGGCACCCATGACACCTCTTAGGAGGTTGGAGGGACAAAGCAACAGGTTCTACATAGCTCTGGCAGGGAAGATTTCTAGGGAAGAATCCCAAGTTGTAAATTTGTTGGGTTGTGTTAACAGGTGTCTCAACTGCTTTGCTTCTCCACACAGCTAACTCAAGAGGTTTTTATTATTTTGAAGCTCTCTGAAGAGGTTTCATGTTGGAATGGACTGCAAACATTGTACCAGAGGATCAGAATCACGTGCTGTTGTCAGATAGGGATTGCAGATGTTTCAAATAATATTATGTAGTTTGTATATTCTTTTGATAGGTGAAAAAAGCCTACGCGCAAGCTTTTAGTTCTAAATTCCGAAGATAAGGAAGATAGCCTTTTTAGGATATTATGTGGAACAGTTTTTTAACGTCAAGATTGTTGTTTCTGTGTTGGATTGTGATACTCAGTTGCTATGTTGTATTCTTCTAGTTGGTGTAATCTGGTGGAACCAAATAAATGGCTTAGTCTGCTGTCTTAAAACATTAAAAACCTGACCAAAGTTAACTAGACCTTGAAAAATACCATTTGTTGAAACATTTTTAAAAAGCATAATTTAATCTAGTGAAATTGGAGTAAATCTTTTACGTAGCTGTTAGCCTTCCTTGTTACATAATACTCATCTCAAGAAAAGGTGTGTGCATTGCTATATACTTACCCATTGAGCAAAGTGAATTAAAAATAACTGCAGTATTTTGCAGTTTCTTATGTTTTGAGATACCTGGGAATTCTGAACCCTGTAATTTGCATCGCTCCCCCCATCCCCCACCCCCATTGCATTGGTCTTCGTTTTCTGTAATGCCTAGTTAATGCTGAATACCTCTAAGTATGAGTTTTGTTTGAATCTCAATACAGTATATGTGCTAATTAGCAGATCTCTTTGAAGTGTCTGACTAGTAAATGTTTGTAGAGATGTGAAGTGCATAGAGATCTGGTTATGTTAAAGAGTTTGTCTTTAAACCAAGACAGCTGTATAAATCTATTTAGCCAGTTTTTAAGTGCACAAAAATGCTAGTTGATAGTTTAAGCAAAGACCATCAACACTGAAAACTCACTTAAGGAAAGCTAGCCTTTATTGTATCTTGTAAGGCATATATATATCTTGTATTTTACTTCTAGTTAAAATGTGTTGTTTGCTAACGGTTTACATTTTTGCAATTGAATTTGTTTTCAGAAACTGATTAGGTTAAGTTTCAGGACTTTAGAAATCAATTTTAAGTGTATGATGCAGTTTTTAAAGACAGATTTTTGTGTTATCAAACTTTAATTCCTGGATACTTAAGATCTTTTATTATGTAATAGTGCTTTACATGCATTAATAGTATTTTATACACGCTGCGTAGTGGTATGTATGATTAGAATTATTCATATTTAGCAGATATTTATTGAGCACATATTATATGCCAGGTACTGTTCTAGGTACTAGATTATAGCAGTGAGAAAAGACACTGTCCTTACCTTTCTGGATTTTGTGTTTTAGAGGACCATTCTTGCTGGACCTTTTCATGGTGTTTATATTGACCACAAGTATTTCTAAAGGATTGGGTTGGAAGAAGCCTTGGCTATTCTTACAGCTGGTCATTTGCTGTCTGCTTGAATTCCATTTAGAAATGAACAGATATTACTTTGAGACAGTCTTTTTCCATAGGATTTAGAATTGAATTCTAGTTGTTTTGCCCAGTGTCTTAGATTTTTGGAAGCTCAGTTTCTGAAATTGTCAACAGGGAAGTACTTTCTAAGAAAAGTTATTTTCAAAGATTAAGTGAAAATTCGTGTTTCGTAAAGTATAGAAATAGTATAAAATATAGAAATGTAAGGTGGTTAAATGATTATTGAATAGCTTGAATTGTTAGAATCCCTCATATTGAAACAAATCTGTCTCCATATAACCTTTGCCCATTGCTTCAAGTTTATCCCTTTGTAGAGCAAACCTGTATTCTACCTCTTTAAAATGTAAAGACAATTATGTCTCTGAGTTTTTTTTTATCCCACACCCAAAAGATCTCATTTTTCTTAAGGTATGGTTTTAAGGTTTTTTCACATTATATCTAGTTTGTCAAATATCTTGCTTAAGAAGTGGGTACCAGAATTTATAGTGAAAATAGCTGAACTTAGTAATTGTGCTAGGTGCCCATGTTCAATGAATAGACTGTTGGAGTGTAAAATACATGGAAGCAGCTAGTCATTTTTGTCTACCCTTGTATTCTTTGTGCTCACCATAGTATCTGGCACAAGTAGACTTAACTGTGGTGTTTACTAAACATATGCAATATTATTGTGGGCCTGTATTACATGAATATAATATAGACTGTTACATTGAAAGAAATAGCAATTTGGTTTTTTTCCAGCCCAGCTGGAATTTATATTAATTTTCATTGTAGATTTTCTTTTCTCTTTTTTTTTAACTCATGACCTCATATCTCGAATCCAGGTCCTTGGGCTTTTTTTACATGGTCTGCACCTTAGCCACTTCAGCCACCTGAGTCACAGAGGTATGCCAGTGAATATATTTTTAAGGAAATAACGTACACATTCAATATAGTATTGAGAATGTGGTAATGAAGATATTTCTGGTGTTCTTAGAATAAATCCTCTACATTCCATTCATTTCTACTTCACAACCGGATGTTTGCCTTAATCTGTATCTTCAGTCCTGTGTTCATCAGTCCCTTAGCTTTGCTTTTTCCATTGTTACTGGCTTACCATATTTTCTTTACTACCTTACTGTTGTAATGTGGGAAGCCACATAATTTTGCTGATTGACACTACAGTATGGGTGTACTGGAGAGAGGAGCTAGACAGTGTGGGAATGATAACTGATCTTTTGGGTTTATCTATGTGTCAGACACTAATGAATACCTAACATTTTCACTCTCAAAACCCATGATTGTTGGCAATATTCCCATTGTTATACTGAGAAGTGGAAGGTTTAAAATGTTAAGTGATTTGTACCAAGATTAATTTGGATCCAAATTCTGGGCTGATTCTGATGTACATAAGGCTTGGTATTATGCTGTATTGAATTTCAAATGGCATTCAAGGAAGCTGATTACCTCTGTTTTGCTAATGTTCAAACTCCTTTGTTGGTATTTATATATTAATTCCTGTTTCCTGGCCATCTTTGCCACATTTCGAGGATTTTTAAAGACATTTTTCTGACGATTTTTTTCAACTCTTGTCTTTATGTAGCTTTTACGAATGTGAGGCAAAAACGTTTCTTGGAGATAATTGACTAATGGATGTTTTGCACTGGGTAATCTTGATCTGAAGCCACTCAGGTCAGATCAGTTATATAAATTATTTTTATAAGCATGCCCTGGTTGAGCAGCGGTTAGGTCAGTCGCCTCTGAAGGAGCAAGCCATACGTACCCCAGGTTGGAGTCCTGGGTCTGGAGAGAAACAACCATTGTGAATAACTAAATAAAAATAAAATACAATGCTTATTTCTCCTCTCTTCCTGCCTGCTTGCCTACTGCCTTCACCTTTCCTTAAAAAAATCATTTTTTTAAATCTAGTTGGTTCCCTCTCTGAACTTACGGAAATTCTATTCCACTGAGGAGCAGGAGAAACTTCCATTGTGGAATAATATCAGAACTCTGAGAATTCTGTGGTGGGTAGATCCTAGAGGTAAAGAAGTGAGTGTATTAATATTCATTTGCTTTACCTGTTAGATGAAGTACCTCTATAAATAGATTATTTAGTGTTTTGTCCTAGAAGTTACTGTTCAAAAATACGTAAAATGAAAGCATTACAGGATTAAAATACCCCAAAACTATCACATATAAAATGCTACTAATTTGATGTGTGTTTAAAAGAAATCATGAGTATCCTTAGATGAATAGAATTTTAAAAATGATTTTTTACGTGTCAAAAATACAGGATACCAGAATAAATGCAGAATCACACAAAGGGGTGGAAATTTATGTACTGTCTTAAGTCTCCAAATCTATAATTACTCCTTTCAATCTCAAGATTACTTTGTGTTTTGTCCTTTGACCAAAACTTACTTGCCATTTACATCTATTCTGTTCACATCATTTTTTTTTGGTTCTAATGCTGATGTTTATCTATTTCCATTTCCAGCACTATATATCAAGCCTTCATTTAAAATTTTATCTTCTCGGTTTGCCCTGATGAAGTAGCAGATAAGTCAGTTGCTTCTGGCCAAGCACAGTCCACTTACATCCCATGTTACCTGGGTTTGCATCCTCTGGTGGGGATGGGGTGGAGGTAGAGGGTGGTGGGGAAAGCAGCAACCCAGATGGAAAACTGAATAAAAAAAATCTCTTCCTCTTCTTTCTGCCTGCCTACTCACCTTTCCTGCTTGTACCTTTAAAACAAATTTTATTTTCCTGTTATCCCTTTCTTCCCAATTCGTTCTTTCTCAATTTTCTTAAAATCTTGGTTAGATTGTGTTATGTCCAGACTTTGTTATGTCAGGTAATGCCGTTTATGATATGGCCCTATTCTATCTGAATTCAATTTTAGAGGCACTTTTTTATTTCCCTATATTTTTATTGCTTTCTTTCAGCTTGAAATGTCACCTTTTCTCTTTTCTGCCTCTAGCTTTATTCAGAACTTAACTCATTCTACCATCTTGATACTTTTCTCCTTTATCTAGAAGAAAATTAATTTCTTTTTCTATATTCCTGCAGCACTTTGCTTTATTTTTGTTATAGAGCTTTAAATAATTCTATTTAATATTCTCATTATTTGGATGGCTTCATTTTGTGCTTTCCCTACTAGATTGTCAGTGCCTAGAAAACAAATTCCTAAGTGTAATTCATGATCAAATTAGTTTAAATAACATTTTTATAATC
Source organism: Solenodon paradoxus (assembly GCA_004363575.1). NCBI lineage: Eukaryota > Metazoa > Chordata > Mammalia > Eulipotyphla > Solenodontidae > Solenodon > Solenodon paradoxus. The sequence goes on along the minus strand of RJWH01000722.1, from coordinate 314,725 downwards.
TGCATATAATGCACATCAGTTTTTGCATAGATAACCAGTTGAATAGCTGGTTCACAGCACTCTTAAGATGGGCAATATTCTTATTTTGGATATAAGGAAGGAACTTGAGAACCTCTTCCTTCTAGTGTCTTCGTTAGAATGAGTGAAGGATACTAGGAGTCACTTTTAGTGTGAATAGAATACGTAGCAACCCTAGTGCAAGTTTTTATTTCCTAACGCTAAAAATTGTATAGCTGTTTTTGAAAAACCAGTTGAAAATACTGTGAAGTATTCATATTTAAGATCATTCAAATGTTTCTTATTCTGTACTTTCTGTGACTGTCAGCATTTTTGTTATTTTTGTTTTAGGTTGGCTTTGTTTCATGTTTGGAAATTTAGTTATTTTATATGTGAGCTTTAAAGTAGACGTCGGAAGAAAATGTATCTGGCTAGAATTAAAGGAAGTACTTTTTTACAGTGATTTTGTTCCTTAAATTTCTACACATCTAAATTATGTGAGAATCTAGTGTTCTTAATATATTTGGACAATAAAATGATTGTGGATTAGAGGATAAAATCTCAGTAAAGATTGGAATTTATGTAAAATTGAAATGAAAGGGATAGTGAGGGAAACTAAGCACTTAAAATAGTAAATGAGCCATATATACCTCCCTAGTTTTCAGTTTCTGAATTTTCAGTTGCATAGGAGTATTTTCACTGATTCTATTGGCACTCAAACCAATTTATTCTATTGTGTGGGTGTACCATAAATATTTGGCCAACTCCACTTTGCTAAACTCTTATTAACTACTCTTTTTTTTCCTCTTTCTTATTTTAGTTGTACATTTTGTACAGATTGTTTGTTCAGCATCACCCTTCCTTCCCCATCCCCAGCCCCAGGATGTGAACCTGGGTCCTTGCGATGTGTGTATATGAACTGCATCTGACAGACTTAACTGCTATTCTACCAGGGTCACCATCTTGCTAGTTTATTTTTATTTTTGCTGTGTATAAATAATTGCAAATTTTTTGTGTGTGTGCATTTGTTCCATTATCTCTAGATTGGATTTCTCAGATAAAATTGTCGGGTTAATATGGTATGTGCATTTATAATTTTGGTATACTGTTATATTCTTTAGAAGGCTTTTCTAGTTTATATTTCTCAACATTTTGGGTGCTCCCATTTCTTTAGTTGCAAGATTTCTTGGAGTTGTCAGATAGTCCACTGTTGTTTGAATCTTTATTTTTATTAATAACTAATGAAGTTGGATTAATTTTCATCTATTGGATGTTTAACTTCTTGATTTACTTTTGTTATTTTTTAAAACTTAACTTACAAGGGCATTATGTGTGAGAGATATTAGCTGTTTCTTTTTTTATTAGCATTTTTCATGACTTTGTCTTTTACCTTGTTTATGTAATTCTGTGTTTTAAAAGGTTTTGATAGTGTGTATGTACATGTGTTTTAAAGGGCAGTATTTTTTCTCCCTTCCCAGCTTTAAAGAATTGCTTCTTGTTCCAGTTCTTTTGCAGTGGTTTTTAGTTCGCTTTTATTTAGTTGGAAACTCCTTAGTTCATACCCTTATTGGGGTCTGCTTGCATTGGGCTTTTCTTCATGCCCTTTATTTCCTGCTAATATTTTTATTTGTTTGTTTATTTATTTATTTAAGGAAAGATTCAGGCAAGAATGAAGGTGAGCAGAGATAGGCAGGCAGGAAGACAGAGAAGCAAGAAAAAGAACTTTATTTTATTTTATTCATCTTGGTTGTTCCTCCTGGCCCTGGGTTCAGGTTCTTGGGGTGTATGTAGGTTCTTGGGCTGTATATAGTCTTAACCACTAAGCCACTAGGGTGTGCCTTCTACTAATCTTTTAATCTTTCTTTTGTGGGGAGGAAGGGGAAGCATTTTAATTTATTTTGGTCACTCACAGCCACAGATATCATATCCTTGGACATTAACATGGTCTACACTCCAGTCACCTCAGTCCCCTGAACCACAAGGGTGTGTCCCACAGTGAAATGAATCTTAGATTTCCACTTTGATTCTATCATTTTGCTATAAAACATATTTACCGAATCATATTCTTAAACTGGGCTTTTATGATTCCATATCCCAAATGTTCCTTTTTTTCCTCACTATATGTACTGATGACAGTAGAAACTGGACCTCTTATTCCTTCTGTTTTTAAAAGATGTAATTGTAAGCTACCTATACTTATTTTATGTCTTTTCTTCAATTTGCCAATCTTTCTTACCTATTCTTCCAATCATAATCAGTTACTTGTGAAACCTTCATTAATATCTTAGTCCATTTAGAACTGAGATCAGTTTTATGAGTACTTATTACATTCAAGCTTGCATTACTTAGAATTGCCTTTTCACTCCAATTTTTAGGTATTTTCAACATATTTCACTAATTTATTTTTGAAAATAATCAGTTTTATTAAGGTATGACACTATATACTTCACCAATTTTAAGTGTGCATTTGAATGGATTTTGACAAGTAGGATACTTTTGTAGCCACCATAGTCATGATAGAAACATTTCCATCACTCCAAAAGTTCCCTGTTTGGTGTGCCCTGATGGCTGGCTCACTCAGGTGTTGTCTGCAACTGCAGTATAATCCACACAATACTCACAGACCCAGGTTTGTGACCGTGCATGGGGAGTGGGGAAGAACAGCCAAAAATGAACAACTAAATAAATGACTACTGCTTCCTCCTCTCCCTTTTTGTATGCCTGCCAACTTGCCTTTATTCCTGTCGGCTTGCTTCCGAAAAAAATGAAAAGTTCCCTGTGCTTTTGCAGTTTGTTTCCTTCTCCTCCCTGTGGTCCTTAACGACTGCAAAACTGCTTTCTATCACATTAGTTTTACCTTCCATGAACTTCATATATATGTAATTATATGATTTATTGTCTTTGGTGTTTGCCCTTCACTTTGTTTTTGAGATTCATCCATGTTATTGTACATTTGAGTGATACGTTCCTTTTTATTGCTAGTAACATTCCAATATTGTCTAATTTTGTACTGAATAAATTTTCTTATCTTTTTACCCAATTGATGAGCATTTGAGTTGTTTCTAGTTTTGGCTATTAAGAACAAACTGCTATAAATGTTTGAATGCAGGTCTTTTGTTATTTCCTGTTAATAAAATAGGAGTTGGATTATTGGGTTGTCTTATTCTAAGTTTTAAGGGTTCTGTACATATTCTGGATAGGCCGGGCACCTGGGGTCAGGGGAAACAGCCATGGATGGATAGACACTTCTTCCTCTCTCTCTCTCCCTGTCTGCCTGCGTACCTGCCTTCATTCCTGCCTGCTTCCTTCCTATAAATAAATACTTAAAAAAATAAAAATAAAGTACCTATCATTGTTTTAAAAAACACATCTCGGCATGGTTCAGTGAATCATGAAGACAAACAGAGTTTATATTTAGTGGACTAGAACTTGTTTGCTTGAGCAAATCTGCACAAAGTCAATCATGTATTTTCTGTTTTTGACTTTTAGTGTTGAATAAGGACTATAAAGGAAAGTAATATAACAGGCTGTTTCCTTCAACAAACTTTAGTTACACTAATGTTGATGAGAAGCAAAGAATCCTCACTTGGGCAAGCACTGAAGTTGAGTAAATCTTTATTTGAGGAACTGGTTTTGTTTTGTGTCTTTGCACTTACAGTCAAAGTTTCCAAGAACCTTTGGACAATGTTCAGTGAGGACTTACTGTATGCTTTTATAATATACACAAAGCATTTAAATTTTGTTTTGTTTTAGTTAAATAACATTTGGGACATATAATTCACATACCATACAATTTACTCCAATTTTAAATGGTAGTCAGTGATCTTTAGTATATTCAGAGTTGCGCGGCTATCACCACTCATTTTAGAACATTTTAATGATCCCCCCAAAAAAAACTCACTCAGAGCCTAGTAGTCATTCCCCATACCCACCTCCTCCAACCCCTGGCAAACCACCAGTCTATTTTCTATCTTTTAAAGATTTGTTTATTCTGGATGTTTCATATAAATTGAATTTCATTTAAATAGATTCAGTCATATAGATGGAATCAAAAATTAATTTATGGTCTTTGTGGCTAGTGTTTCACGTAAGCATAATATTTTTGTTTCACATGTGTATTGTGCTGCATTCCTTTTTATGGCAAATAGTATTCTACTATATGGATATACCACATCTTACTGTAAAATTGATAGTCATTTGAGTTACCTGTGTCAGGCTTTTAGGAATTACTCTGCTATGAAACATTTGTATAGTTTTTGCATGGAGATATGTTTTTATTTATCTTGGGTGTATACCTAGAAGTGGAATTTCTGAGTTACATAGTAAATCTATGTTTAGCATTTTAAGAAACTGCCAAACTGTTTTCCTAAGTAACTGTGTCATTTTTCAATCTCGACAAGCAATAAACGAGGATTCCAATTTCTTCACATTCTTGCCAATTGCTTTCTCTTTGATTGTAGTCATCCTAGTGTCTCATTGTGGGTTTGGTTTGCATTTCCTTAGTGACTAATAATGCTGATCATCTTTTCATGTATATCTTTTCATTTATATTTTTTTCAGAGAAAGTCTGCTTCGATCCTTTACCCAATTCAAAATTAGATTTTCTTACTGTTGATTCCTAAAAGCTCTCTATGTTGTAGATATAGGTTCCTTAATGTGAGTTGGGACATTTCTTTCTCCTAGAGAGGAGAGGAACTCTTGTATTCAGCAGAGTCAATTTTAATTTAGTACAAAGAAATGAAGGAAGCCTTCCTAAAGTAACTTGTTCTTAACCACTTAGGCCATACTAACTGTGTAACTTTGGGCAAGTCACTTACTGTCTGAATAATTTTTTATAGACCCAAGTGAAGAGGAAAAGAATTCCTAGGGTAAAGTGTCAACCGAACAAGTAAGACTACTGTCTAGTGTGCAGATATTGCTCCTTGGGTTGACTGGGTAAATAACCAGTATAATAGAAAAAGCAGGAACTTAGAAATTAATACTAATATGGTTTTAGGGGCTAATTCTAACTCCAGGGCTTTTTTTTCATAGAATAATATTAAGCAGTTACTTTCATTATCCTTTTTGAGCCTAGTCTTTCTATTGGCAAAATGAGATGAATAATGTCTATCTAAATGAATGGAACAGAACTGAGAGTTCCTAAATAAACCATCATTTATAGTCAATGGATTTTCAACAAGGTGTCAATTCAATTCAGCGGAGAAAAAAAAATTTGTGTTTAGTGAGTGATTCTTGGCATGTATGTATCCAATTGCCTCAGCACTGTTTGTTTAAAAAAAATGTCCATCCTTTAAATGCCCAGTAACCACACAGTCTTAATTATTATAACTTTGTGGTAATTTTTGATATCAGGAAGTGTGACTATTTCAGCTTCGTTCTTTTAGATTGCTTTGATTTGGAAAGAGAGTTTACATTTCTACATGAATTATAGGATCAGTTTGCCAGTTTGTGCAAGAAAGGCAGTAGAGAGTTTCATCAGGATTGCATTCTAGTTTCTATTGTTCAAAGAGGGTATGCTCTAGTATACAGTGTGGTGGATGTCTGATACAAAGTTAATGATAAGGATCACAAGAAAGATGCAGAAAAAGCACTAAGGTGAAGGGTCAAAGAATGAAGAGCTTGCTTCTTGGAGTTGGTAGTAAAACTTTATGAAGAAGGAAGGACTTTTGCACTATTTCTTGGGTGATGAATAGAATTTTAGTAGAAAATGGAAGGACTACACCCTGGCAGAGTAATGATTGGGTATAGTCCACATACATCTCAAGGTCTGTCCTGGATTCACATCCTGGAACTGGTGGGAACAGTCAAGATGAATTTAAAAAAAAAAAAAAAGTGCTTCTTCCTCTTCTCTTCCTGCCTGCACCTTTAAGACAGAGAGAGGGAGGCGGGAGATGGGGAAGAGGTGTAGAGGGGAGAGAGAGAACCTGGAGGGGAGGAAGTAGGTGAGTCTGTGGTTGTAAAAGTATGCAAGTATTGGGTAAATTCAGAACTTGATAAAGAAAGGTTGGGACCAGACTGATCGTGCAGTGCAGTACCCCAATAATAGGCTAAGGAAAGTGAATTCTACTCAGTATGAATACTAGCTTCACTGTACTTCTGCAAATAGTTGTTGAGCTTCTGTCATTACCAGGTTCGTGCTAGTCAGGACCATGAAGATATAGTGATCTCAGCATAGAAGGGGAAGACATTATCTAATTATTTTAATGGGATAAGAAAAAAGTGTGGTAGGATCTTATGACAAGGTGCATCTCCAACTGTGTGGCATAATAAGGCTTTAATAGAGGTGATGTACATTGTGCTTTATATGAAGTATCTCTTTGCTTAGCAGATAATAGACACGTAAAGGAATGTGAGAATAGTGTTCTGGGACTGGTACTTTGTTATGAAGATGGCTGGAAAAGGTTTTTGTATGTAGTGCATGACTGAAGAGTTTTGGTAGAGGGGTGGAGTAACTAAACGATTCAGATGACGGTATGAAGAGTAAATTGGAAAGGGTAAAATACTTGAGGTGTAGGAGACTTTTTAAGGAGACTATTATATTGGGCCAAGTAAGAGATTCTGTAGGACCTACTGTGAATAGTAGCTATAGGGATAAAAAACTTGTAAAACTGGAGAGATGCCTAAGTTGTAGAACTGGCTGGATTTGGAGATCAGTAGGATCTAGGAGAAGGAAGGAAAGAGAGACCATGTAGAGTGTAGAATGACATCTAGATTTTTGCTATTTTAGTGGATGCTTGGCAGTAAGGCATATTTAAGGAAGAAGGTGGTAAGAGTTTGGAGAAGAAGCTTGATAGTTTCAGTTGTATTTTTTTTTAAAGTTTCATGTAGGACAGTTGAGAGGGAGGAGGATAACTTGGGGGAGTAATCAATATATAGAAGGTAATTTAAGTCATACATAGCAGAAATTAAATTATTTTGGGAGAATTAGTCTAGTGAGGAAGAGGAACTTTTTAAGGATTATTGAGAAACAACCATAAACTAAGGAAATAACCTAGAAAATGAAAGATAGTAGAAGTGATTATGAAGTGTTTTTGAGCGTGTGTGGCCAACATGTATGGCCAGCATGTCTTCACAATATTGATAATTTTCTTTCCCCACCCCGCTGCTCCAGAGGTGTGTCATTGTTACCTCAGTAATTCAATGAAGATGTAAACTGGATGGTAGTGTTTTGAGTGTATGTGGCAGTGGGAGGAAAATTTGGTTATAATTCGGTGAGATAAAAATACAATATCTAGGTACTGTGTCATTGCTTATTTTCCCTTGGCAGCTTTAAAAGTTATTAGAGAGTTGGAGAGCAAAAGGTTAAGGCTTAAGTAATGTAGTTATAAAGAAACCTAGCATAATTCATCTCAGACTTTAATAAGGATCTTGCTAAAATGCGGATTATTAATCAGGTGGTCTGGTTTGGATATTGAGATAACATTTCTGACAAGCTCCCAAAGCAAAGAAACAGACAAAATAAAAATAAACTCTTAGATACAGAGAACAGATTGGGAAGGGGTTTGGGGAACGGTTAAATGAGTAAAAGGGGGTCATTTGTATAATGACCAATGGAAATTAGACTTGTTTATCGTGGTATAGAGGATAGAGATACTGAATTACAATTCTTATACCTGAAACTTAGACAATGTTATGAACCAATGCTTAGCAACAAACCTAATTTTTAAAAAGAGGAGTGAATTTGGGACATGTAGTAAGTACTGAACATGAGGATTAGTTTGGTTATAGTGCCCATAGAAATAATTGGAGTAGAGAAAGACTGGATATGAAAAGTTAAGTTATTTTTAAGATTATAAGGTAGCCTAGAGGAGAGAGAGGTCTGAAATGGCCTTGCGAATAGGAGAGTATGTAGTAGACTGAATAATGCTCCGCCTCAAGGTGTCCATGTGAACCTGTAAATATGTTACCTTACATGACAAAAGGGATTACAGATGTGATTGCATTAGGAGTTTTGAGATGGAGTAATTACCCTGGATTGTATGAATAGGCTTTATGTAATCACAAGGGTTTTTGTAAAAGGAAAGGCCGTATGATGATAGAAGCAAAGGAGAGGAAATATATTGATGGAAGCAGAAGTTGGATTGATGTTTGGGTTCGTGAGCCAAGCAATATGGGCAAGCTTTAGAAGCTGGAAAATAATAGGGAAAAATATTTTCCAAAGAGACTGCAGAAGGAACAGAACTATGGTGACTTGTTGATTTTTGCCCACTGAGATGGATTTTGGACTTCTGACCTCCGAAATAGAAAGGCAATACATTTGTGTTGTTCAAGTCATAAAATTTGTGCTAATTTATTACAGAGTAATAGGAAAACATGCAGAGAAGTATGTATGGAAGGCAATCTAGAGTTAGAAATCAGTGAGATAGTTGACAAATGTGATGGGCTCTAGGAAACTGGGAAGATTTTTCTAGCTACGTAACTGGGTGGAGGAGGGTGGTAAAATTTAAAATAGAAATGGCAAGGAGCAGATATAAGAGGAAGGTTTCACTTTGCCTGTATTTTGTAGTCAGCCTTATAGTTTACTCTCAGATGTTATAACACCAATATGTGACAAATTGCATAGGAACATTTAGAGTTTTAATTCTAAATGAGAAAATGAAAAGGAATGATTGAGAGATAGGGTTTTGAAAAAGTAATATGGTACCACCTGATATTTATGTAATGCTTTTCAATTTGGAGAGCATTTTTATTTCACTTTTATTGAGGTATAATGAGTATATGAAATTAGTAATATATTTAGTGTCAGCATGATGATTTGATATATGTATGTATTGTGAAAAGATTCCCACAATTGAGTTAAATTAATACATTCATCACCTTACATACTTACCTTTATCTTTGGTGAGAACACTTAAGTTCTACTCTCTAAGCAAATAATTTCCAGCTATACTTACCATGTTATACATTAGATTTTCAGACGTTAATCATCTTATAACTGAAAGTTTGTACTATTTTGCCAACTTATCTTCATTTTTCTCATCTCCCAGCCCATGGTCATCACCCATTTATTTGCTCTATGAGTTTGACCCTTCATCTTTTAAAAAATGTCCACTTATAAGTGGTACCACACAGTATTTGTCTTTCTTTGGGTTATTACACTTAGTATATGTCCCCAGGTTTATCTGTTGTTGTAAATGGCAGAATTTCCTTCTTAAAGCTGCATAGCTTTAATATTATGCATAGCTGCATAATATTCTCTCTCTCTCTCTCTCACTAGCTGCATAATATTCTCTCTCTCTCTCTCTCACACACACACACCCCTGTACATATACACACCCATACCATATTTTCCTTATCCATTCATCCACTGATGCTGATGAGCATTTAAGTTGTTTCCTTACCTTGCCTGTTGTGAATAGTGCTACAATAAACTTGGGAGGAAGTACAGATAAATTTTTGGATAAATCTATAGAAGTGGGATTGGTGAATTATATCATATTTCTAGTTTTGATTTTTGGAAGAACCTTTCCATAGTGACTGACCAGTTTACATTTCCACTATGTAGAAAGATTCCCTGTTCTCAATCCTTTCCGACATTTGTTACCACTTGTCTTTTTTGACCACAGACATCCTAGTAGATGTCTGGCGATATCTTATTGTGGTTTTAAATTGTTTTTCCTTATGACTGGTGATGTTGAGTACTTTTCCAGTACCTGTTAGCCATAGATAATAGCCAGTCTCTCAGGTATAAGGCGATAGCTCATTGTTGTTTTAATTTGGTTTCCCTCATAATCAAGAAGTAGAAACATCTTTTCATGTGCCTGTTGGCCATCTGTATATCCTCTAGAAAAGTGTCTCTCTGATTTTTCCATTTTTCAGTTGGATTGCCTACTTTTTTCTGTTATTGAGTTTTGTGAGTTTTTTGTATATTTTGGCTATTAAGCCCTTATCAGAAATATGAAATGCAAATATCTTCTCCCAGTTAGTAGGTTTTCTTTTGGTTTTGGTGATATTTTCTTTTGCTGTGAAGTTTAATTTTCTTTTTATTTCCCATGCTGCTGGAGTTGAGTCCCCAAAAACTTCCAAAGACTGATGTCATGGAATGTCTTTTCCTATGTTGTCTTCCAAGAATTTTATGTTTCCTGTTCTTATGTCCAAGTGTCTAGTCCATTTTAAGTTAATTTTTGTGAATGGCATTAGAGTGTAATCTAGCTTCATTCTTTTGCACATGGCTGTCCAGTTATCCCAACACCATTTATTGAAGAGACTTTCCTTTCTCCATTGTATGCTTTTGGCTCCTTTATCATAAATTAACTGACTGTATGTGAGTGGATCAGTTTCTGGTGATTCAGTTCTACTCCACTGGGCTGTGCCTGTATTATTCCAGTACCATACTCTTTTGATCACTAACACTTTGTAGTATAGCTCAGTGTCTGGGAGTGTAATTCCTCCAGATTTATTCTTTTTTCTCATAATTGCTTTGGCTGTTTGAGGTCTTTTGTTGTTCCATATAAATTTTAAGAATTTTTTTTAATCTATTTCCTGTAAATAAGCGCTATTGCATTTGCTTTTGTTGTCAAATTCAGAAAAAAAGAAATTCCAAAACTAAAGTCAAGGACCTTGCCTTCTATGTTCTTCTAGTAGTTTCATGGTTTCAAGTCTTTATATTCAAGTCTGTATTTGAGTTGATTTTTATAAGATGGGGTCTAGTTTCATTTTTTTATACATGAGTATCCAGTTTTTCTAACAATATTGAAAAGATTATCCTTTCCACATTGTATTTTTTGATCCTTTGTCAAAAATTAATTTCTAAGCTCTTTTCATTGATCTGTTTTTATGCCAGCATCATACTATTTTGTCTACTACAGCCTTGTAGCACAGTTAGAAATCAGGAAGTAGGACGACCCCAGCCTTTTTGTTGTTTTTCAGCATTTCTTTGACTATTCAGGGCCCTTTGTAGTTTCATGTGAATTTTGATGTTTATTTCTGTAAAAAAAGGGTCATTGAATTTTTTAGGGGTTATGTTGAATCTGTAGATTGTTTTGAGTAATATGGGAATTTCAGCAATGTTGTTTTTCTTTCAGTTCATAATGAGCACTGGGTATCTTTCCATTTATTTGTATCTTAAATTTCTTTTTATCAGTATTTTATAGTGTACAGAATTTTTAATCTCCTTGGTTAAACAACTTATTTTTTATGTTATTGTAAATGGGATTGTTTTCTAGTAGTTCATTGTTAGTGTATAGAAAAGCAACTGATTTTTGTGTCCCACAACTTAATAGAATTCATCTATTAGTTTTAACAACTTTTTAGTGGTGTCTTTAAGGGTTTTATATTGATAAGATTGTGTCATCTATAAACAGGTTATTTTACTTCATCTTTTCTCATTTTTATGACTTTACTTTTTCCTATCTAATTGCTCTGACCTGGACTTGTAATACAAGTATACACTGCATGACATTTCCGTTAATGGTGGACCATATATATCATGGTGGTCCCTTTAGGTGCCATCTAAGTGTGGTAGACTTATCTAGGTTTGTGTAATTAAACTGACATTGGCACAATAACAAAGTTACCTAACTACACATTTCTCAGAGTATATCACTGTTCCTAACATATGACTTAGTACTATGTTGAATAAAAGTGATGATGAGAGTGAACATCCTTATTTATTGCTGATGTTAGAGGAAAAGCTGGAAGCTTTTCACAGGTGACTTTGATGTTAACTGTGGGCTTGACACATGTATTGAGATACATTATTCATTCCATACATTTTTAAAGAGAAAGGAAGGAAGGGATTGGAGGAAGAAGTATTTTGTAGGAATGAAGGAAGAGAAGAAAGAAAAACCTTCATTTAGTTATTCATTTTGTTTTTTTCATTCCAACCCTGAGTCTTGAATCTGGGTCATTGGATTTTATGTGGTTTGCACATCAGCATCTCAGCCACCTGAGCTGTAAAGGTGTGCCATCTGTGTACGCAGTTCTTGAGCTTTTGTTGTAAAAGATTGTTAAATTTTCCCAAATGCTTTTTTCTGCATCTATTGTGAAATTATTTTTAACCTTCATTTAGTTAATGTGATGTATCACATCTGTTGATTTGCTTGTTGAGCCAACTTTTCATGGGAAGACCTTTTAAAAAAAAGAAAGGTGAGGCAGGAATGAAGGCAAGTAGGCAGGTAGGAAGAGAGGAGGAAGAAGCACTTTGTTTTTATTTATTTTTTCTCTTTAAATTTTGTTTTAATGGTTTCAAAATTCTGTGACAGATTTTTGGTTAAGTTGTTTCCATTAAAAAGTACTGATTTAAAAAACTAATAACTTATAACTGCCACTCAGGCAAAAAGAAAAGGTCCACAAAACATTGTTTTCCTTCTGAAGGTTTTACATTGCATTATTATTAACCAGTCTTTTATTATTATTAACCAGTCTTTTACTATTCAACTTAAATTTCTGATTGAGAAAGACAATTCTGAGACAGTTCTTCCACCACTGATTAAGACGGGGGTGGCAGTATTAGGGATAATATTCATTTAGTCTTCTGCGCTTTCTGAGCAGATGTGACCGTGCCAGCTCAAACTGCCTTCTCCACTGCTTTGATGATACCCACAGCAACTGTCTGTTTTATGTCACAAACAGCAAAACTGCTCAGAGGAGGATAGTCAGAGAAGCTCTCAGCACATGTAGGTTTGCCAGGAACCATATCAACAATGGCAACATCACCAGATTTCAAGAATTTGGGGCCGTCTTCCAACTTTTTCCCAGAACATTGATCAATGTTTTCCTTCAGCTCAGCAAACTTGCAAGCAGTATGAGCTGTGTGACAAGCAGTATGAGCTGTGTGACAATTAGCACAGGTGCATATCCAGCACTGATTTGACCTGGATGATTTAAAATAATCACCTGAGCAGTGGAACCAACTGCTTCCATAGGTGGGTCATTTTCGCTATCACCAGCTGTGTTGCCATGATGCACATATTTGACAAATATGTTCTTGACATTGAAGCCCACATTATCCCCAGGAAGAGCCTCACTCAAAGCTTAAGGTGGGTTTCAGCGGACTTTACTTCAGTTTTAACATTCACTCGAGCAAAGGTGACCACCATGCCAGGTTTAAGCATACCAGTCTCAATTTGACTCACAGGTGCAATACCAGTTTTGTAGACATCCTGGAGGGACAGTCAAAAGGGCTTGTCAGTTGGACGAGTTGATGGCAGGATGCAGTCCATAACCTCAAGTAAAGTGGTTCCACTGGCACTGCCATCTTTATGAGTGACTTTCCACCCCTTAAACCAAAACATATTAACACTTGGCTCTGGCATGTTGTCACCATTCCAACTAGATACTAGCACAAATGCTACTGTGTCAGGGTTGTAGTCAATTTTTTTTTTTTAAACATAGGTGCTAACCTCCTTAATGATTTCCTCATGTCTCTTCTAGCTGTACAGTTTCTCAGTGGAATCCATTTCCTTAATACCAGCAATGAATTGTTTCATACCCAGAGTGTAAGCCAGAAGGGCATGCTCATAGATCTGCCCATTCTTAGATATACTTGCTGCAAATTCAACTCCAGCAGCAACAATCAGGACAGCATAATCAGCCTAAGATGTGCCTGTAATCATGTCTTTGATAGTCTCTGTGTCCTGGGACATCAATGATGGTCACATAATACTTGCAGGTCTCACATTTCCACAGGGATTTATCAATGGTGATGCCATGCTTATGTTCAGCTTTCAGTTTATCCAAGACCCAGGCATACTTGAAGGAGCCCTTTCCCATCTCAGCAGTTTCCTTCTCAAACTTTTCCATGGTTTGTTTGTCAATCCCACCACATTTATAGATCAGATGACCAGTAGTGGTAGACTTCCTGGAATCTACATGTTCAATGATGATAATGTTGTGAGTTTTTTCCTTTACCATTTTGGCTTAGATTTGTTGGTGGTTTTTACAACACCTGTGTTCTGGCCGCAAACCCATTACAAAAAAGAATGTTGAGACCCACTTTCACACTTATTTACAGTTCTCTTCCACACTTGGTATGTGTGAGGGGGAGGAGGGCAGAGCCAGCACATGTCACCACTTTCCGGGCCGCTTCCACCAGGCACCTGTTCAAGAGCTGTCTCCTCCCTTCAGCTTCTCCAGGAGTGAGAGCAGTGAGCACCCCGCCCACTGAAGTGGACACACCTCCTCCACCATGCTCCTCACCTTGATTCTAGGCTAGTGGGAGTTTAAAGATCGTCCCTTTTTTTGTTTACTTTTTCACGTTAGTAGTTTATATGAAACGAGCTCAGTGCTGAATACTTTTGACCCTTAGTACATTTTGAAATTTTTTTGGTTTTTGATGTTATTTCGAAAAATCCTGAACCTAATCATTTTTTTATACTAGAATTGTAGAATGTTTCTAAACTTTTCCTTTCATAGCATGTTAATGTCAGATATAAACAAGTATTTCCAGTTCTTCCTTTTCTCTCTACTCATTTTCTTGGAACCCAGTGTAGTTCATCCCCCTGTGTAGCTCAGGCATCTATGAAAGCCATGGACTCTGTCCAAGAACAGAGACCAGATTGGCAGGGTGGAAGGGTGGAGGCAGCAGGTTGAATGGGGAGGAGTTATGGGGGAAGAAGAAATGGTATTTGTAAGCCAGTTCATCAATAAGGCAGGCAGAGACAAGGGAGCCAGATGGGCTCTAAGCGAGACTCCATTATCCCAAGTGCAGGCCGGAAAGCTCCTTTCAGAGAAGAGGGTGGAGCAATATCCACTGCTTGGAGGGGAGAGAGGTTTTTAAGGGGAAGTTTCAGCAAGCTTGGTGGGATGGGGGTGGAGTCCTGACAAGGCCACCTGCCCTGCTGTTGATAGCAGTGTAGGGAGTCGGGATGTCTTAACAGGAGGGTCTGTCCTTGACTTTGATAAATGGGAGGTGTTGAACAACATCTGGTCTTGTTTCAAACTGAAATGTTCCGTTTTTTCATGCTTGGCTAGAAAGAGATGAGTTTTTGTTTTCTTTTGTCTCAGTATTTAATTATAGTTCCTAGAGTTTCTTTGGTTCATTTACCTTCCTGTAACTTATACAAAAATTTCACCAAGAGCTATTGCCTTGGCAGTGTGTCGTGTTAGCCTACCTACATTAGAGTCAGAGGTCTGGGATACAAAGATCTGGAATACAATTAAGTCAGACAGGGTTCTAAGAGGATACTGAATCCAACTCAGATGCTTCAAGAGACTTTATTGAAGAGCCTCAGAGATACAGGGGTGGATTAAGAGAACCTGCAAGGGATATTTTCACAGGACAAGAAAAATAGTGTTCATTGTTAGCCTGGTTTGAGCTTTGAAGAAGGGGATGCCTGACAAGAACCATAATGGTAGAGGGACAAAGCTTTATTCAGAAAATGTGGCCCGGAGGAGGGAGACAGTAGGGAAGAAATAATCAACCCGTTCTCTGCTTTCTAATCTTTTTTCCATGACCTGTGGCATTGGAACCTAGAAGGTGCATTTGTTAAGTTCAGAGGAGGCGGCAGAGTATTTGAGGAATAGGGTAGTAGATACAAGATAATAAATGATAAGTATAGGATTCAGGTAATGGTTTAGATTCTATTTCTTATTTTAAACTTTACTTTATTGGGATTGATGAGAGCATTCATATGATATAACATGCCAAAGTACTATTATAGTGCCATTGTCTTGTGAGTATGTTTAAAGTTTCGGTAAGTTATAGATTTGATAAGCTCAATTTCATTTTAGTTGGTGCTGTGCTACATTTGTTTTAAAGAAACTTTGGTTGTTACCATACTTTTAAATATATTTCTTTTGTCTTGTCAATTTTTAAACAGTGAGTTAGCACCATTATTAAGTACTTCCTAAGATTTAAAGACTGCCTTTACTTATTGCCCAATGACAGGTTTTGTCTTTATCACTCCCTCTGTGGACAGGACACTGCTTGCTTCTGAACTTAATGGGTAGGGGTTCTTTTGAGATGAAGAGATTGTTGCTCTTGGCAGAAGATTGGTCAGACTTCACCCTGATCAATACCCATGCCATACTGATCCTTGTTGCCTACTTTTCTGAGATAGCAATAATGCCTTCTCACACCTTTTTCTCCTTATCTTACAGTATTTCTTTTCACAGACAATACTTTCATCCAGCCTCACCTTTCAGCATTTGTATGCCAGACGAAGATCAAAATTGTTTTTTTTTTTTTAGGAAAATGGTATCTAAATAGTCACTAGATAATAATTTTATAAAATACTTTTTGCTTTTTAAGCATTTGCCCATAAAAGCTATATTATAATTTGGAATAAAGTAAATTTCTATTTCATTTCACACATAAGTTAGTGGATTTCGTAACTTTTTAATTGAAGTGAATTTGATTTACACCACCGCCATTTAAGTTTTAGATGTGCAGTCACTTTTCATCAAATATGTGATAATACTTTTTCTACCATGAAATTTCTAATAGTTCATTGGGATCCCCCCCTCCCCCCCCACACAAAATTATTTGCTTCCATCCACTTTCCCCTCTGGTAAGCTCAATTCTGTTGTCATTGTCCATGGGTTAGTTTTGATTTTTATGTTTCCTTTGTTTCTTTAGATTCCACATGAGTGGGATCATCCAGTATTTGTCTTTTTCCTTCTGATGTAGTTCACTTATAATAGTTCCATCCCTGTTCCTGTTGTCAGAAATGGGAAGATTTCTTTTTTTTTAAATAGCTGGGTAGCATTCCTCTGTGTGTGTGTGTGTGTGTGTGTGTGACCTTTTCCCATTCATCTGTCCATGGTCACTTAGGCTGTTTCTGCTTCTTGGCTATTGTAAACAGTGCTTATTATAAATAAGAATTTATAGATCTTTTCAAATGAATGTTTTCATGTTCTTTGTAGAGATACCTTAGAAGTAAAAATGCTGTCATAAGGTAGTTGTATTTTTAACTTTTTGAAGAACTTCCCTACATTGTCCCAAATTGGCTGCACCAGTTTATGTTCTCATCAGCATTGTAAGTGTTCCTTTTCTCCACAGTCTCTTCAGTACTTGTTTCTAGTGTATTCTATATAAGCTATTCTCAGGTGGTAGTCCTATATCATTGTTTTGATGTTCATTTCCCTAATCAGTGATGATGAGTACTTTTTCATTTGTCTTTGTGACCATCTTTGTGTTGTCTTTGGAGAAGTGTCTTCAGATCTGCCCACTTAAAAAATTTTATTGTCATGTGAGTTCTTTATGTAGTTTGACTGTTAACCCCATGTTGGATGTGTGATATACACGTTTTCTCATTCAGTTGACTATTGTTTTGTTCTGATGGTAGTTTCTTTTGCTGTGCAGAACTTTTTTAGTTGAGTGTAGTCCCACTTGTTTATTTTCGTTTTTGTTTTCCTTGCCTCTGGAATAAAATCCCTGAAGATCTCTTTAAGGCCAGTGTTATGAAACATATTTGCCGATGTTTTCTTCTATGTGTCTTTGAGTTTCTGGTTTTATATCCAAATCTCTAATCTATTTTGAATTAATTTTTGTCAATTTTTATGTGTTATGTTTAGAGTCATCTAGTTTCATTTAAAAAAACATTTCATCTGTTGACATTGCTGTATGTGGTTTAGGATTATTAAATTTGCTTCTCAGTCTGAATTTCAACACCACACCCACCACTAGAATTCCAGTACCCTTTACCACCACCTTGTTCTCCTTGTCCTCACCACTCTCATTTGTGCTCTGTGCATTTTTTTTTTTTTTGGTGATGAGGGGGTTGTTCATTTGTTTTCATTGTCCATATGTGAGTGAAATCTTCCTGTACTTTTTTTTCTTTTCTGTCTCATTTCACTTAACATCTTAACATGACCCCTTCCAGTTTCATTCAGGTTGTTGCAAAGTGGGTAACACTTTTTTTTTCAGCTGCATAAAATGCCACTGAGTACATGTACCACAGCTACTTTATCTAGTCATCTGTTGATGGACATATAGCTATTTCCATGTCTTACTATTTATTGAAAAACTTTCCTTTCCCTGTCGTGTATTCTCGGCTCCTTTGTTGTAAATTAACTGACCATATATGAGTGAGTCTCATTATGGTGATTCATTGTATTCCACTGGTCTGTGTCTTGGTTATTCCAGTGCTGCATATTTCTGATCATTACTACTTTGGAGTATAGATCAATATCAGGGAGTATGATACCTTTAGTTTTGTTCTTTTTTCTTGTGCTAGCTTTGGCTAACTAGGATCTTTTTACTCCATATAAATTTAATATTTCATGTTTTTTTTCCTTATAAAATGCCCATGGGATTTTGGTGGGTATTATATTAATCGTGTGTACTTTAAGTTGGTCATTTTTACTATATTAAATATTTCCAGCCATGAACACGTGATACCTTTCCTTTTCTTTTTATCTTCCTCTATTTTAAGAAAATGTTAACTGTTTTCATTGTACAGGTCTTTCATCTTCATTAAGGATATTCCAAAGTAATTCTTTCTGCTTCTTCTGTAAATGGGATAATTTTCTTGATTTCACGCTCTTCTATGTAAGTTGCATATAGATATGCAACCAATTTTTGTGTGTTGTTTTTGTAGCCTGCGACTTTATTGTTTTCATTAATTAATTCTGGTAGTTTTTGGATGGAGCTTTTATGGTTTTCTACGTATCTTGTTATGTCATCTGCAGATAGTTTTACTCCTTGTCAGTTTGAATTCCTTTTATTTCTTCTTGTCTAATAGCTCTGGCTAAGGTCTCCAGTAGAATGTTAAATAGCAGTTGTGAGAGTGAACAGCCTTGTCTTGTTCCTGATTTTAGAAGCAGCACTTTCAGTTTTTCACTATTGGGCATAATATTGACTGTGGGTTTATCATACATGACCTTTGTTGAGGTATAGTCCGTCTATCCCAGTTTTATGTAGTTTTTTTTCTTTTAATCATAAATGTGTGCTGCATCTTGTCAAAAGCTTTCTTTGCATCTATCTAGTCATATGATTTTTCTCTTATTAATGTGGTATATAGTACATTAATAGATTTGCTTATGTTGGACCATCCTTGCATCCATAGGATAAATCCTACTTGGTCATGTTGGGTGATTCATTTGATATATTGATGGATTCAGTTTGCTAATATTTTGTTGAGCATTTTTGCATATATGCTCATTAGAGGTAGTCATCTGTAATTTTCTTACTTGGTGATGTCTTTGTATTAGCTGTAATGTGTAATGTTGGCCTCATAGAAAGAGTTTGGAAGTATTCCCTTTTCTTCACGTTTTGGGAAGATTTTGAGAATAGGTAACTCGCTAGTAAATCTTGTCTGCTTCTGGGTTTTTATTTTGGGGACAGTTTTGATTACCTCTGCAGTTTCCTTGCTTGTGATTATTCCTATCCAGATTTTCCATGTCTTTCTTGTTATGTGTTTCTAAATATATTGTTCATGTCCTCAAGGTTGTCTAATTGATTGGTATATATCTGTTCATCGTAGTCTCCTGTGGTATTTTGTATTTCTGAGGTAGCTGTTGTAACTTCTCCCTTTTCGTTCTGAATCTAGTTATGAGGGTTTTCTCTTTTTTTTTTACTTAACCTAGTCAAATGTTTGTCAGTTTTACTCAGAGCCACTTTTGGTTTCATTAATATTCTGAAATGTCCTCTTATTTCTGTTTCACTTATTTTTGCTCATGTTTTTTATTTCCTTCTTTCTACTACTGACTTGGTTTCTGTTGTTCTTTGTCTAGTTACTTTAGATATGTATAGGATTACTTTGCTTATTTGCATTTTTCATGTTTCTCGAGGTTGGCCTTGATTGTAATAAACTTACTTCTTGGTACTGCCTTTGCTGCAGTAAGGTCTGGTAGCTCATGTCTTATCCTTGTTTGTGTATCAGTACTTTAAAAATTCTTCTTTGATTCCCTCTTTTACTCAAGAGTTGATCAGAAGTGTGTTGCTTGACTTCTATATATTTTGGAGTATTACAGCTTGCTTTTTGTGTTTGATTTCTATTTTTAAGCCATTGTGATCAGAGATTGTGGTTGGTATGATTTATGTCTTTGTGAAGTTGTTGAGACATGTTTTGTTTTCCGGTGTATGATCTATCCTTGAGAATGTTCTGTGAGCACTTGAAAAAAAAAGAATTTGCAAGCTTTAGGTAAATTGTTCAGTATAGGTATATTAAACCCATCTGTTCTTATTTTTGTTGTTGTTTTAAGGTAAGGTACAGGTAGGCAGGCAGGGCGCGAAGAGGAAGAAGCCTTTTTATTCATTTTACTTACTTGTTCATCTTGGCTGTACCCACTGGTCCAGGCACACAAACCTGAAACCTCAGGATATATGTGGACTGCTCTGCACCCAACGTGTTATCCATCAGTGTACACCCGAATTTGTCATTTTAAACTTTTTTAACTGTTAGTTTTTGTCTGGTTGATCTGCCCATTGTTGTAAGTCGGTTGTTGAAGTCTCCTAAGTTTCCAACTGTTTTATTGCTGTTGATGACTGTTTAGTTCTGTTAATTGCTTTATATATTTTGATATTTAGTCATATGATGTAATATATTAATAAGCGCCTTTGCCGTTTTGCTGACTTGACCTCTTAATCATTATATAATGTCCATTCATGTGTTTTGTTATTTTCTCTAATTGGAAGTCTATTTTATCTGATCTAGATATGACTGTCCTTGCCTTTTTTTTTTTGGGTGGGTGGGCATGGGGGTTGCCATTTGGCTATAGAATTGTCTTCTAACCATTGACTTTGAGCATATGCATCTTTCGAATGTAAATCACTTTTCCGTTTGCAACAGAAAGTTGGGTTATGTTTTGAATCCATTTGACCACTGTGCTTTTTGATTGGGGAGGTCAATCCATTGACATTTAGGTTGATTATGGCCACGTAACTCTGTTTTGTTAATTGTTTTCTGAGCGTTGTTGCAAGCAGTACTTTTGTTTTCTTTCTAAGGTGTTTTGAAAGCAGTTTTGTTGTAATGGGATTCCATTTTTATTTTCTTGGCTTTTTCCCTGGACATGTTTTTTTGAGGTTATCCTGGTATTTATATAAAAGTTTCTGTGCTTATATCCTGATTTTACTTGGAAGCAAGTTAGTCTTGAGCTTATTATAACTGTCCACATTTTCACTCTTCTCACTTTATGTTTTGATTTCCTGCTACTTTTTGTGTAACATTTCTTTTGATTTTATAGAACTTTTAATATTTTTTATAAATTTGGTTTTGTGATGATGAATTCTTTTTAACTTTTTCTTGTCTGAAATCTCTTGATCATTTCTTCAATTTTAAGTGATAATTTAACAGGGTAGAGTATCCTTGTTTGGCAGTCCTTGTCTTTCATTACTTTGAATATATCATGCCATTCCCTTCAGGCCTGTAAATTTTCATCTGAGAAATTCCCTGATATCTTATGGGTGCTTCTTTGTATGTAACTTGTTCTTCTCTTGCTGCTTTTAAGATTTCACTTTAGGTGTGTGCCCTGGTGGCTTAGCAGTGTGGTTTACCCTGGGCACAGTTCACATATATCCCGCAGTGAGAGGTTCAAGATCTGGGACTGGGTGGAGCAACCAAGATAAACAATTGAATAAAATGAATGTATGCTCCTTCCTCCTCTCTCTCTCTCACAATCTGTCTACCTCTGGTCATCTTCATTCCTGCCTGCACTGTTCCTTTATAGTTTTTTTTTTTCTCTTTTTCTTGTAATTTTGACATTTTAATGACGGTTTATCTTAGTATATGGTCTGTTCAGGTTTTTTTTGTTTGCAACTCTGAGCTTTCTGGGTCTGGAGGTCTGCTTCCTTCCTCAGATTAGGGAAATTTTCAGCTATTACTTTTTTAAATGCAATTCTGCCCCCTTCTTTCTTCTCCTGTAATCCCCATGATGGAAATATTGTCCCTCTTGATGTTATCCCATAAGTCTCATATCCTGTCATTGTTTCTTTTAATACTTTTTTCTTTTTGCTGGTTTGCTTGAATGTATTCCACTGGTCCAACTTCTGCCTCACTGATTCTATAGCAGAATTTCATAGCAGGCTGTTGTGTTCTTTCCCTCTATGAATTGTTTTGAGCTGCTGCTTCTCTCTGTTCTTTTTGTTCCTCCTTTTTTTTTTTTTTTTTTCCTGTGAGTAACATCTTGTTGGTTTCAAAGCCTTCATTAGGTAGTTTGTCTGTTTTATTTAGGTTTTCTCCTGTGGTTTTGTTTAGGTCTATCATTTCATGTGTATTTCTCTTGTCTTCTGATCTGTTGGGCATTCTGTGTTTATTTCTATGTGTTAGGCTTTTTTGGTGTAAAGGCCTTGTGTTGGGGTGTTGAATTGCACAGAATAGATGTGGATCTTGTTCTTGAACAATGAACTTTTTTAAATTGTTTGATTGTAGCACTTGTCAGATTTGTTAAAGCTCTAAGGTGAACCCTATGTTGTAGCCTGAGAGTCTAACCTACAGAGTTGGAGCTGAAGTTGCAAATGCAGAGGTTTCTCCCTATTGTTACAGAGAGAGACCCAAGAGTTGTGGGCCCACGGTCAGCAAGCAGGTTGCAGTCCCAACACAGCCCACAGAAAGAAGGTAGCCCTGGGCCTTGTTAAGGGAGTACCCTTCCTTCTGAAAGTCTGTTGGTGCTCCAGAGAAGTGTCAGTCCCTGCAAGGCCAGTAACCATGCCCTGTGGCTAGGGATGGGATTTCAGGAAGCAGAGAGAAGTTATTTCACTATAATTCCAGGTCATTCCCTGAGACTAGGTTGGCAAGTGCTATTTTCTCTCCATGCTGGAGGGTGGGGTGGTTTGTGGGCCCCTTGTTTTCATTTTGCTTTCCACTTTTCCCTGCGCTATTTGTTGAAAAGACTCTCCTTTCTGTGCTGTATATCCCTGGATCTCAGTTAATTAACTGAACCTAGAGGTGTGCATTTATTTTCTGGAGACTCAATTCTGTTCCACTGATTTGTGTGTCTATTTTTATTCCATTTTGTTCCTACTACTGTTGCTTTTTGGTGGAGTTTAAAATCTCCATATTTGTTCTTTTTTCTCATGATTGCTTTGGTTATTCAGTGATTCCTTACAAATTAAAAATGTTTTGCTCTATTTCTGATACTGCTGGAAGTACCTCAGCTGTGGGTATTTGTGTCCCTGAGAAAACTTCCTTAGGGTCCAGACAGCACATTATGGTCTCATTAGGAAGTTTATTGGCAAAGTGGCAAGGTTAAAAGTGAGGGTGAATAATTGGGCAAAGTGAGACTACACTCCCAAAGAGGCAGGGAGTGGTCTGTTCCCAAAGGAAAGCAGCAGGTGGAATCATTGGGACCTGAGTTTTGGCAACTTGTTCTTCGCACTTATTCCTGCCCAGGGGTCGTCTTGCGTGGGATGATTGGGTTTTTGATTGATTGGCCTGTTAGTGGTTTCTTTTAAATCGATTGGAGGACTTCAGATTGATATCTCTGCCTTTGTCCTCTTTTAAACAAAGTGCAGGACTTCAGATTGGCACCATTTTATGATTTACTGTCTTTGTTCTCTTTTCCCCCTGCTCATGGCTGACTTACTGCCTAACATTTCCTTCAGTATGCCTCTGGAACTTTGATAGGGACTGCATTAAATCTTTATATTGCTTTAAGTAAGATGGCAGCCAGTGTTTGTAAATTTCAAACTGAAATTTTCAAAATATCTGAGTAAATCTTAATTATTTTCCACTAGGCGGTCTGCCAAATCCCGAAGCAGAAGCCCATATTCATCTAGACATTCAAGATCTCGTAGCAGGCACAGATTGTCTAGATCCAGAAGTCGTCATTCTAGCATTTCTCCTAGCACACTAACTCTGAAGAGTAGCCTGGCAGCTGAATTGAACAAGAATAAAAAAGCACGAGCTGCAGAGGCAGCAAGAGCTGCAGAAGCAGCGAAAGCTGCAGAAGCAGCTAAGGCTGCTGAAGCTGCTGCCAAAGCTGCCAAAGTTTCAAATGCTTCTACACCTACCAAGGGGAACACAGAAAGTGCTGCCAGTGCATCACAAACCAACCATGTGAAGGATGCGAAAAAACTTAAAATTGAGCGTGCACCCTCTCCGACAAGTGGTGGAGGAACTTTGAAAAATGACAAGACAAAATCAAAGTCTCTTCAGGTAACAAAAGTGGACAATAATTTGATTATAGATAAAGCTGCCAAGAAAGCAGTTGTAGGTGGGAAGGAGAGTAAATCTGCTGCTGTAAAGGAGGAACCAGTTTCTCTTAAAGAGAAAACCAAACCACTTACACCAAGCATTGGAGCCAAGGAGAAGGAGCAACATGTGGCTTTAGTGACTTCTACATTACCGCCATTACCTTTGCCTCCCATGCTGCCTGAAGATAAAGATACTGATAGGTAAGTGCAAATAATTCTGTCATTAACTGTTTAAAGAAAAAATAAACTGTTATTTAACTTACCCCCCCCCCAATATATTATATCAAAGATGGAGTGAATTCTCTTATATACATCTTAAAGTGGAGCACGTTGCTTGTAAGATGACAAAATTATAATTTTGTTAGGAATTTCAGGAAAAAATTGTCATTACCCTGGGATGTAATGTTTGATCTGGGGATTAGAAATGGTAGTATTTTCTTTAATTTAACACTCCTTGATGGTTCTAACATTTTATGAGAGAATCTACCCTGAATGAAAAAGCATTTATCTCCATTATTTCTAAGTTTTTACATTGGCTTTATAAACTTAGCATTTCTGGCAACTTTTGAATTAACATTTTTTAGTTTAGACTTTTCTTGAGTCTTTATTTTTTATAGTAGACATAAATTATGTATTAGAGAAAATCCATATGTGGATATTCTTTCTTTCACTTGTTTAAAAATTTCTATCAGTAGTGAGGTCTGACTTGGTTCTTATTTTGAAGCATTTTTAAGACAATGAAGATAAGAATGACTGTAAAATGAATGGAATTCTAAGATTTTTTCTTTCTTTTTTTTAACTCGCTGCTTCAGGTCTCAGACCCAGAGTTTTAAGCTTGACATGGCCTGTACCTTACCTGCTTGAGCCACAGGGGTGTGCACCGTTTCTTAAATATACGATAGGAAAAAATGTTATGCTATTGTGTGACATCTGCCTATTATTATCCCACTTAACCTTTTTCTTTTTATGAAAAAATTAGAGGAATTCCCCCCCCCCCACTAAAAAACAAATTTTATGAAGTTTTCCTAGATGACATCGTTATAAAATTTCGAAACAAATGGATAAAAATGTCGTGGCAGGATTTGTAATTTCTCACTTTTGACTAACATGAAAATTTTATAATTTAGAAAAAATAATCATAATTTCTCTTTTATACCCTCTTAAGTATTTTCTTTTCCTACACTCAAACATGTTGGTGAGACTCCATCCATTTTACTCAAGGGATATTCAGTTACATTACCATAATTGATCTATATGCAGGTTTACCATTTTTCTAGGAACACTGAAAGATCATAACACTAGTGAAATCTTATTTTCATGAATCCTGAAATGGACTGTCCAACACAGAGAGGCATGAGCGCAGAATTGAATTACTTCATTAATGAGAGAACAACCCAGTTGCTGAGAATTCAGTAATTCTGACCAGCGAGACTTTTTTTTTAATGGAAGAAAGAACCTGGGAAGAATCAAACCTGGGATTGGGCTTTTTACATGATCTGTAATTTAACTGCTGAATGTTTATCTTCATATTTTAAATATTGACTGTTCATAGATTTTTCAAAACATTGGATAGACTCTAATACATGTTCTTTAACTTCAAACAGTCTTCGTCTTCAAGTTTGGTTTCAAGTTTTAAATAGGTTTGACTATATGCTGGACAAATCCCACTGCGTTATTCTTTTTCAGAAGCTTCTTGCCAGTCATTTTACCTTTATTTTTAGCTAAATTTTATAATCAGTCAGCTTGTCAAATTACATTTAAAAATCGTTAACTTGGATTTCATTTGGGATGCTATTAAATGAAAAAGATTAATTTGAAGACTGGCTACATTATTAGTTTCCTATGCAAAAAAAGCATGGTTTCTTTTTAAGTCATTCAGATCAGTTTTATGTTTCTCATTCAGGTATTTTAATTTTTTCTCTACTGGTCTTGTACATACCTTGTTTTAAGGCATTCTATTGTTTCTGTAGTATATGGAAAATATTTTAAGTATCTTACTTGGTTATATAGTAAGTATTCGTTAAATTAGTGCTTTTGATTATATAGGTTTTCTTGGAAAGCACTATTTAATCTTAAGTCACAGAATCTTGTTGAATTTGATAGTTCATATGATGTATTTGAATATAGGAAGTCTCAAATTTTAATTAAAAAGTAAACTTAAAAAATGTTAGCTCTCCACCTCATCCCTCCAAGTTGATTTGAATCTTCAGACTAATGAGATTTTCTTTTTTTTAAAGGAGGGAGGGAAGAAAGATGCACTTCTATTTATTTATTTTGTTTTCTTCCCAGGTCCTTAATCTGAACCTGGGCCCTTGGGTTGGACATGGTCTATGCTCCAGTCTGAATCACCAGGGCAGGCCAGATGAGAATTTTTGACTCCTAATTGCAAGTTAGAGAATGCAGTCTTTCTGAATAAATTATTTTAAATATACTTATTTTCAGAATGCAAGTGATATATTTCCTGGAAAGAAAAAATACCTTGCAATTCTGATTTAGCTGACCTTTAACTACATTAATATATCACTCTGGAATTTGTATAGTGCTTTATTCTACTGCTTACCTATCTTCTATAAAAACTAAGCTCCTTTTTGAGAGGAACTGTATCTTACTGTATTTGTTATTTTTATAGTCTCCAGTGCCTTATGTAATACCTAGCACAAAAAATGTGATCATTATTTGTTGAATGAAGGGACAGTAAAATTGACAAGTAGTATGTGTCATACCATTTCTTTAACAACTGCAATAACAGTTTCCTTTTGAATATGTTTGTCTATTAAAGAACCTTCTGGTGAGTAACATGGGATTAAAGAAAAAAAGGCATAATTTTGTCATGATTATTGATAGTTTTTGTCAGATGGTGTTACAGGATCCATTTGTTGTACAGTAATATTAATGTTCAATATAGATAGTTGTGATAATTAAGGTTGATTTATATTGATCTCATTAAACTTTTCATTATGGTACTCATAACTGCTCTTAGAAAACTGTGAAGTCCAAATTTTATTATCACAAGATTTTTTTGCAGTTATATTATTAAATAACAGATTTCATAATATCTGAGTTAAAATAAAAAGTTAAGCTGTGCTTTAAAATTCAAAGCTCTTAATGCATTCATAAAAAGTAGAAAGCTAGCTGCACTTAAATTTTTTAACCTGTAATTCTGTTAAGCCTAGAGACTTAAAATATTTAAAAGAATTATGCAATTTAGAGAAATTAACCCAATAAAGGGGGGAAGCTAGTTCCTTTTGGTTAAGGTAAACAATGAGCAAGGCAAATAGTACTATGTAGTTTTATCTATTTTTTAAAAACGGCTTTAGTCTCTCTACCAGAATCAAACCTAATGCTATTACAAAACTGATTTTCCAATAAAGTACGTTAGTTGACTTTCAGCTTTCATTTATAGTTATATTTATTCTTTATCATCATATAAAATTCATATTTTTAGAACTGCTTTAGAGTTACAGAAAAATTACAGTGATACTACAGACTAACTAGGTATGATAATAGATGTTAACAAGACGTCATCATTTTGCGATCGATATATATATATATATATATATATATATATATACACACACACACATACACACACACATACACACA
The DNA here is from genome assembly GCA_004363575.1 of Solenodon paradoxus. Lineage (NCBI taxonomy): Eukaryota > Metazoa > Chordata > Mammalia > Eulipotyphla > Solenodontidae > Solenodon > Solenodon paradoxus. The sequence continues at coordinate 287,109 of RJWH01000722.1, read as the reverse complement.
CACATACACACACATATAATGTCAGATCATTTTATGTTGTATACCTGAAATTAATATGCTGTTATATGTCATTTATACTGCAGTTAAAAATATGGTGATGACAATGTATTTAATTAATGGATATATACTATAAGAATGAATTGAAGCTACAGCTTAAGATAGAGACAACCAAATCCTTAACTGTTGAAATCCTTTACTGTTTTCTGTGGGCAGGCATATTCCTAGGAGATATTTCTCTTGTTTATACTGAATGATCAAATTGGATTGCAAATTATACTGCTTATATTTTGTTAGGTCAAAAGAAATAGTCTGGTATTTTATTCTTGGTATAGTTTACCCTTTTACTTTGTTTATAGGAAATACTTTTCTACTCTGTACTGTTGTTTACTAAAACAGTGTTATTAAATTGATCTTTGATCTTTAAGTGAAGGGAAAAGGAGACTTATTTAGCAGAATATTTCTGAAACTCATTTTCTTAATCATAATTTGGGAATAATTTTTTAAAAGGATATAAAGTAATGCATATGACATAATGGCAGAGAACTACACTCAAAAGATAATTGCATTATTTTCATTTTTATTGAGCCATAAAAATATACACTACTCTTTGGAAATTTTAGATGTATAGAAAAATTACAGTGATACTACAGAAAATTCTCATATACCCTGTACTTAGTTTGTTTATTGTTAATATTGTGTATTAGTGTGGTACAATTTGTTACAATTAGTGAGCCAATATTGATAGAGCGTTAGTAACTAAAATCTTTATTTTGCTCATATTTCCTTAATTTTTATCTAATTCTATATCACTTTTAACCCCAAATTTTTATATTGTGGAGTTGAATATAGCATATTAAGCTGGAAAGTAAAGAAACTCTGTTTGGTATTTTGCCATGTGAAATAGTACAGAATATTATTACCAGGTCTTCTCCTTAAATCTAAAATATGGCTACATTTTTACTTCTCAGCCAAATAAATTTTTGTGTTTTATATGTTTTATATTTTGTGTTTTATATGTTCTTTTTTAGCTTACGAGGAAATATTTCAGTAAAAGCAGTTAAAAAAGAAGTAGAAAAGAAACTACGATGTCTACTTGCTGATTTACCACTGCCCCCTGAGCTACCAGGAGGAGATGATCTCTCAAAGAGTCCAGAGGAAAAGAAAACATCACAATTACATAGTAAAAGGAGGCCTAAGTATGTGCTTGCTTTCTACCTGCTTTTACCTTTACCAGAGATAATTCTGGAGCATCATAAAATCATAAAACACAGAGTTAAAATTTAACATAATAAAAAAGGGTATTCATTCTTTCAACTTAAGTGTATGAATAATTTTGAAAATAAATTCATAATTACTTGCATATCTATTCAAAATTACTAATAAAACTAAATTTAGTTTTTTCCCTCAGTTTGTAATGTATTAATTTTTTTGGATATTACATGTGTTAAAGATAATTTTTCTAATTAAAATATTTAATACAGAAACACAGAAATTAGACAGGGTGGAAAATAGCATTCAGTGAGCCCAAACAAAAGTAGTAGTGGGCAAGTTGCTGTGTTTTCCTTTGCATTTAGCTCCATTCGTTCCCATAAATAAATGTATTCTTCATTGCAAAAGGTGGAGTGGAAGAAGGCTTGAAATCTAATCTGTGTCCTAAATTAGCTTCAAATAAGTGTCTGTGGATAACTTTCCCTTGAAGCATGTTCATCAGTTAAGGGGAGAGAACTGTGATTTTTATTTATTTATTTATTTATTTTTAAAATTTCTACTTAATCATACAAAATGTGAGTAAGACTTTGAGTTAGATCTAATTTTAGAATTTCTCTTTAAGAAGTGCCTAGTGTAATTACGAGTTGATTTTCTATTAATGGAGTCAAACTAGAAAATTTCTAACATAGTTTCTCCTTGAGTGTTGTAGCTTTATCCCTTTACTTGAATTTTAAGAATAAATGCTATAAAATTGTTGAATGTCTAATACTATAAATACCCACATACTTTTCTCTTCTTTTTTAAAGTATAGATTCTTGAAAGTGGACTATATAAATGCTTTTACACTCTGACAGGTTAAAAGTCTTTCTGATGTTTCCATTTTTCAGATGATTTCATCTAGCCAATCTAAATTTGTCAAGTGTTATACTTAGATTTTAGGTAATGTTCATTTTCAAACTTGTTTTTCGAATGTGTGTGTATATACACATACATATATACACAAACATAAACAGACATACGTACATGTTTCTGTATCATCAAAATATGAAACAGAAACCTTTTTTCAGAGGCTGGTTAAAGAACTTAGGCTCTGTACTAAGTGTTAGTGTTGCCACGCACAGAAATATTGTTTTTCTATGAGTCCTTCATACAAGTTTTGCTTCTTTTTTCTTTTTTCAGTTTAAGTGCTAGTCTACAGAAGAAGAGTCACAGTATGAAGAAATGATACATGACTTTTGTAACCTATAGTACCAAATCATAGTGTTACTTGTCTTAGGTTATCATAAATATGTAAGGATTGGGGGAAATAAAGGATATAAGAATGGGCTCTGGGTGGAGAGTGACTACTGAGTAATTAAATAGTTTATTTAATTGACTTGATTGTACATAAGAACTTCAGAACTGTATTTGATAGAATATGTGGGCCTCGCTATGGTGAAATCAAAGAAAAAGATATTGACTGGGGAAAACGCTGCGTGGATAAATTCGATATCATTGGAATTATTGGAGAAGGTACCTATGGACAAGTTTACAAAGCCAGGGATAAAGACACTGGTAAGAATGCCAAATGCTGTGGTTCTTTGAGTCTATCTGTAGTCTATATACTTAATCTGTATTTTTCTTCTAAAGTATAACTGGAGATTTTTCCTAAAAAGATAATTTGGTATTTATCATGCTTTTGTTTCATTTTAAAATGTAAGATAGGCATACTTACATGCACATGTATATATTAAAATCTTCCTTTTAAATTTGTGATGTTCAGTATGGTAAAATTTAGATTTCTTTAGTTGGTAAGTTCTTAACGTTATTAGTGGAATAAATAAATAAATTAATCTTAGTAAATTTTGTTTTAAGCCTTACAAAACAATATTTTCTTTTTCTGTAGAAGTTATCCTTTACTTGGAAGTCAGATTTATCAGTTGTCTTAGAGGCTATCTGTTTTTCTAAATATTTCATAAAGCACTGTGTTTTTTTCTTGTCGAAATAAACAAGATTAAGCCAGCATATAGCTATTTGAAGCCATATAAGGTAGGAGAGACTACCTTATGCTTAGAAACTCCTGAAGGCAATTATAGTAAAGAGTAATAATATTTGTATTATAATATTTATATGCATATAACAGTGCTACATTGATTTCCCTAAAAATAGTTAAATAAATTTTAATTATTAAACTTCCTTTTTTTAAATCTGCATTTTATAAAAGTAGAATAAATGCATTATTATAGTGGTATTTTTAATAATGGGATTTGTGTGCATGTCTTATTTAATATTTAGATTTTTCTGTGATATAAAATTCACTCACTAAAATTATAAGTCCATTTAATATATTGGTAAGAAGAGCATATACTTTTGAGCCAACTAAGCAGAATTTTGAATCCTAGTTTGTTTACTGAATAACTGAATAGTTTGGACAAGTTAATATGTATGAATGTATTTTCTCACCTGCACAAAGAACAGAAGTTTCTCAGTTCTTCACAGAGGTTTTATACACGTGTGAGCATATTGTGTGTTTATATAGATGTATTTATATGTGTTTATATATAGATGTATATATATCCTCCAATTTTTAAAAAAAGTATTGTAATATATCTAGTCTTCATTGTCTTGCTTTTTTTCACTTAATATATCTTAGAGAACATAAAATAACAGTGCATATGAATCTACCCCTGTCCCTTTTTAACAGTGGTATAGTATTCCACAATTTGGATAAATTATCTCAGAATTTATTTAGCCAGAGACCTAATGTGTTGCAATAAACACAATTTGGTATACTGGAAACTAAAATACATTTTTTGGGTTGCAGTTTTAAGAGGTAGCAACAGAAATTATTAGTTAAAATGAATGTAAGTTTAAGGAAAATATCAACTGTTTTATAAGCTGATAACCTGATTTTGTTTAATCTTCCAATAGGAGAGATGGTAGCCTTAAAAAAAGTACGTCTAGATAATGAAAAGGAAGGCTTTCCTATTACAGCAATTCGAGAGATTAAGATTCTTCGGCAGCTTACCCACCAGAGTATTATCAATATGAAGGAAATAGTGACTGATAAAGAAGACGCTTTGGATTTTAAGAAGGATAAAGGTATGTGTGCAAGTATCATGTTGCTAACTTGCAAATTTTGTTATAAACGATCATTTGGGTAATTATTAGGTAAATAAACTATCGCCGTAATATAAAACTCTATTTTTAAATGTAATTGAAGAATCATTTCATTCACTTTAGTGGTTTTGAGTTACCTGAGTAAATATCAAAGCATATTTACCAGAAATACAGAAAGTATTCACTACTGGTTTTTTTTTTTTTTTTAATACATCAATATATAATTTTAGTATTTTTTAGTGATTGAGAAGCAATATATTAAATATGTTTATCCTACGTATTTAATCTGCTTTTTACTGAGGTAACATTGTTTTAAATAAATATGTATATATAGTTATATATATGTACAAGTACACTTTTTATTAACATATAAGGAACTTTTATGGTAGGCATATATATTACTAAAAGTGTGAGGGTGAAAATTTTACTTGAAATAGTCTTTAATAAACTATAGGTGTATAAAAGATGAAAAGAATTAGTATATGAAAGTAATTATCACTGGGTTTATGATGTTTGCAAGAAAAGCTCTATTTCCATAGGTTTTAGATCTTCAGGGTAAGATTTTGGAATCAAAGTTGACTGCTTTATAATCTGTGGTTTTTAAAGAACAGAATTCTTTTTTGAAACAATGATTATTATAACATGGTAATTATTTCATAAAATAATTTCTGTTTGAAAATATTTTGTGTGCACTATGGAGAATCAAAATCTTGAGTCATCCTTGTCTGAGTTATAAATGTAATGATAATCAAGGTGACTTCATTACTTGATAACTTCTAGCTGATGACGTTTAGACTTGCGCTAAGGTTTAAAACAGATGGAAATCATTCTGTGATTAGACAGAAGGGTGTTAACCATGGATGCAGAATCATTATTATTGATGTCCCTTTTATTAGTTTTTGTCTATAGTAAAGTTCTTATTCTGTAACCTGGCCTGAGTTTTAGCCTGGTTTGTCTTCATCATACTTTTCATTACTTTTTACTGTGTAGTACAAAGTGTACTGATTTGACTTAGGTTGTGATGTCTGGGATATGAGACTTTGCTTGTTAGTAGTGTAACCTTCCAGCTCTTCTGGGCCTTTTATGCCATTATCCATTGAAGGGAATCATTCATTCTTTTCTGTATCGTAAGAATTAAATTAAGATTTTATACATGAGGATGGTATACAAATGTTACTTTTTAAATTATTAACCATGTATTGTAGACACATTAGTATATTTGCTTTTCCTCTGACATATTATGGACCTCCTCCTTCTTTAATCTGTGAGATCATGTTCCTACCTAGTTCTCTAACTCCATCTATGCCATTTTTCTGATTGCATACCATCGCTGAGTCACATTGATTTTTTGAATTGTCAGATGTGGTGTATGCAAATTACCTGAAGATGAATTTAGGGTAACTGATTAACATACTCATGGGAATCCAGAAAACAATAGAGGAGGTAAGAGAACATCAGAAAAATGAGGGAATGAAACAAGTTATTAGAAAAGTAAAGAATATATTAGCTGAACTAAAGAACTCAATAGAGGGACTCAATAATAGGATGGATGAAGCTTCCAGTAGAATCAGTGATCTGGAAAATAGGTCAGAGGAACTCCATCAAGCAAACCAGCAAAGAGATTAAAAAAAATAATCATGCAAAGAAGCGAAGACAGTATTTAAGACCTTGTTTGATGTTATCAAAAGAAACAACATTCACATCATAGGGATCCCAGAAGGACAGGAGCGAAAAGGGGGCAGAAACCATATTTGAAGAAATATTAGATGAGAACATCACCAGTCTGAAGAATGATGTAAGCCTCCAGACCCAGTAAGATCAAAGAGTTCCTAAAGAAACCTAAACAGAAGTACACCTAGACACACTGTCATGAAAATGTCAAAAATATAAGATGAAGACTCTTAAAAGCAGCCAGAGAAAAGCGTGTCACATATAGAGGAGCCCCCATAAGACTGTCAGCGGATTTCTCAACTGAAACTCTACAGGCCAGAAGGGAATGGTATGATATATTCAAGGTGCTGAAAGAAAAGGATTTTCAATCTACGATACTATACCCTACAAGATTATCATTCAGAACTGAAGGATTGATAAAAAGGTTTTCAGATACACAAAAGGTAAAGGAATTCATCACCACAGCCAGCCTTGCAAGAAATATTAAAGCATATAGAAATCCCACATAAGAACACTAAGACAGCAAATATAAAAATTGGGTAAGAAGAGATGAAAACAGAAATGTGGATAGTTAGAATGAGTGGAAGACTAATAGGCTTTCAAGTAAAATTAAGAAGTAAACATAGAAACGTTAATACTAACTTCAGGGTAGCCTCGAAGTACACCCTCAAGAAAAAAGCGAAAAAAAAAAACAAAAGAGGAAGCCAATCAAAACATAACTATATCCATCTGATATTAGAAGAGAAAAAGAAGAACAAAGACATTGTCTAGAGCAACATACAGAAGAAAATGTATGAAACGATACTAAGCAGCTGTATATCAATAATCATCCTAAACTTTAATGAACTAAACCCACCGGTCAAATGATGCAGAGTGGCTGACTGGATTAAAAAGCTTAATCCAGCCTTCTTCATTCAGGAAATACCTTTCAAGAGATAAAAGTCTGAGTCAGTGGCTGGAAGATAATCCTATAGTCGAATGGCTACCACAAAAGAGCAGGAACAGCTATACTCATATCAGATAAAACAGGCTTCCATCTACAAAACATAACAAGACAGAGATGAACAACATGTAATGATTAAAATGTCAATCTAATAAGAGGACATTGCACTTACTAATGTATATGCACCAAATGAAGAAGCATCAAAATATATTAAGCAAGTATTATGCCTGACAAGAGACATCAACAGTAACACAGTAATGGTAGGAGACTTAAGCACTCCACTTAAACAATAATGGACAGATCTACCAGACAGAAAATTAAGAGGGAAACAGGCGCTTTAATTGACCATCTGGAACACATAGGTCTAATAGACATATACCAAGCACTTCACCCAATGACTACAGATTTTACTTTGTTCTCAAGCATTCATGGATCATTCCCAAGGATAGATCATCTGCTAGAATGAAAAACATTTCTCAGAAAAATTTACAAAGATTGAAATCATACCAGCATCTTTTCTGACTCAATAGATTAAAAATAGAAATCAGCCACAAAAAGAAAGCTGGATGACCCCAAATTAATTGGTGACTAAACAATGTACTTCAGAATGTCTCTTGGTTAAAAGAGGAAATCAAGGAGGAACTTAAAAATTACTTAGAGACAAATGAGATTTAAGACATGAGCTACCAGAATCTATGGGATACAGCAAAAGCAGTAATGAGGAAGTTTGTTGCAATCCAGGCCTACCTGAAGAAACAAGAGAAATCACAAATATATAATCTAATACTACATTTAAAGCAATTAGAGCTAAAAATCAGTGAAAGGAAAGAAATAATAAAAATGTTAGCAGAAATAAAATAGAAAAAGACAATCCAGACAGTCAATGAAACCAAAAGTTGGTTCTTTTGATAAAAATAAATTCTGCTATTTAACATATTGGAGGTCTTAGCCACAGCAGTTAGGCAAGAAAAGGAAATAAAAGGCAAACCGTTGACTAGACTCACAATGGAAAAGAAAACTCTCATAAGTAGAAACAGAAATGAAAGTGAAGAAGATACAAAAAATACTACAGAAATTCAAAACATCATAAGGGACTACCAAGAATAGCTCTTTGCCAACAAAATGGACTACCTTAAGTACATGGGCATATTTTTAGAAAAATGTAATCTGCCAGGACTTAACCTGGAAGACCTGGAAAACCCGAACAGAACAATCACAAGCAAAGAAATTGAAGAAGTAATCAAAAGTCTCCCTAAAAATAAAAGCCCAGAACCAGATAGCTTCTCTGTGAATTCTACCAAACCTTCAGAGAATTTACACTTATTCTTCTAAGCTCTTCCACAATACTGAAGAACATGGAACTCTCCCAAATACTTTTTATGAAGCTAAAATTACACTGAAACCAAAAGCTGATAAGGACGTTGCCAAGAAAGAAAACTACAGACCAGTATCTCTAATGAACATAGGTCCAAGAATTCTCAAGAAAATATTAGCAAATCAAATCCAACAATGCATTAAAAAGATTATCCATCATAATCAGGTGTCTCCCAGAGATACAAAGATGCTTCAACATAAGTAATCTGTTAATGTTAGAGAGTATATATACAAGAGCAGAGAAAACTACCACATGATCATAGATGTAGAGAAAGTTTTTGACAAGATTCAAACCCATTTATGAAAAATATCCTCTATAACATGGGTAGAGGCAGTACATACCTCAACATAATAATGGCCATATATGAAAAGCCGATAGCCAGCATCATAGTCAGTGGTGAAAATTGAAAGCATTTACTCTTAGGTCAGAAACAGGGCAAAGCTGTCCACTCTCTCCACTGCTATTTAACATATTGGAGGTCTTAGCCAGAGCAGTTAGGCAAGAAAAGGAAATAAAAGGAATCCAGATTGGAAAGGAGGAAGTAAAACTATCATATGCAGACAACATGTTTATATATATTGAAAATAATAAAAACTGTCAGAAAGCTTGAAGAGCTCTGATAAATGCAATAAAGTGTCAGGCTACAAAATCATTGCACAAAAAACCATTGCATTTTTATACACACACAACATGGTAGAAGAAAATGAAATAATGAAAATCACACTCTTTAACGTAGAGGTTAAAAGAATAAAATACCTGGGCATATACCTAAAAAATAAAGTAAAAGGACCTGTACAATGAAAATCACAAATTCTTAAAAGAAATAGAGGAGGACATGAAGAAATGGAAAGACATCTCCTGCTCATGGCTGGGAAGAATCAACATCATTACTATGACCATCTTAGCCAAAGCAATATGCAATTTAATGGAATCCCCATTAAAATCCCATGGGCTTATTTCCAGGAAATAAAGAATCTTAAATTTTGTATTGAACAATAAAAGATTCCAAATAGTCAAAGCAATTATTAGAAAAAAAGAACGAATCTGGAGGGATTGCACAATCAGACATTGAACTATATTTCAAAGCAGTAGTGATCAAACTGGTATGGTGCTAGAATAATAACAGACACAGACCAGTGCAATAGAACTGAATCACCAGAAACTGACCCACTCGTATACCATCAGTTAATCTATGACCAAGGAGCCAAAGTGTATGATAGAGACAGGAAAGTCTCTTCAATAAATGATGTTGGGAAAACTGGACATGTTAAAGAATGAAGCTAGTCCATTCGCAAAAACTAACTCAAAATAGGCTAAAGATTTGGACATAAGACCAGAAATTATAAAGTTCTTAGACAACAACGCAGGAAAGACTTTCCATGATATCACTTGTAGAGAGTCCTTTGGGGACTCAACTCCACCATCAAGGGAAGGTGAAACAAACAACTTGGACTACATTGAACTAAGGAACTTCTTCACAGTGAAAGAAAATATCACCAAACTAAAAGGAAACCTATAACTGGGAGAAGATAGTTACATTTCATATTTCTGACAAAGGTTTAATATCTAAAATATACAAAAAACTTACAAAACGCAGTGACAGACAAAAGGCAATCCAATAAAAAAAAAGGGAGGAGGAATTGGAGAGACACTTCTCTGAAGATGATATACAGATGGCCAACAGGCACATAAAAAGATGTTTCTACTTGCTGGCTATGAGGGAAATACAAAATAAAACAGTGAGATAGCACTTAACACCTGAAATACTACCTATTCTCCAAAATATGGAACCAACACTTGTTGGTGAGGATGTGGAAAAAATTAAACACTTTTGTTCTGTTGGTGGGAGTACAAATTGGTGCAACCCCTATGGAAAACAGTTTGGAGATCCCTGAAAAAGTTGAAAATGGAAATCTCCTGTGATCCTGTCATTCCACTTCTGGTTATCTAAAAGATACAAAAAAAATTCATCCTCAGAGATTTATGCACCCCGGTGTTTACTGCAGCTCCTCTTCACAATGGCTAAGAACTGGAAATTACTTAAGTGCCCGACATCAGATGAATGGATAAAGAAGGTGTGCTATACATACATACAGTGGAGTACTACACAGCCCTTGGAAGAGTTGAAATCCTGTTATTTGAATCAACATGGATGAACCTAGAGGGGATTATGCAGTTAAATAAGTCAAAAGAAGGACAGATACCAGATGACCTCTCATAGGTAGAATGTGAATAGACAAAACAAAGGAATAGATGAAACAAAATTAACTGTTTGATACTTATAATAGAACTGAGGTTACCAGTAGGGAATCGAGTTGGCTGGGGGAAATGGTGGTGGAGCCCACTGACTGGTGAAGAACACTTGGTGATTTAGTGGAGGGAGGGCATGGTGTGTTGATGTATGTATGGAATGGGGAACCTATACATAGGAAGTTATTTTAACGTGTAGAATAATTGCTGCAGTAAAAAAAGGTTGCAATTAATCTTTGAGGTAAAATGACATTACATTAGTTTCAGCAGTATAATGATTAATATTTGTGTACATTGCAAAATGATCACTACAATAAATCCAGTTAACATCATCACACAGTTGCAAATTCTTTTTTCCAGTGATGAGAACTTTTAAGGTTGACTCTCATAGCAACTTTCAAATATATAAATTGAGCTGTCATCTCCATGCTGTACATTATACCCATATGACTTATTTATAATGGAATGTTTGTACCTTTTGATCACCTTCACTAGTTTCTCTTACCCCTACCTCACTTCTGGTAACCTCCAATTTCTTGTTGTCTGTTTGTATGAGATTTTTAAATTTTTTCTTTTTTGTGATTTCACTTAACATAAAAAATAATTTTATATACTGGGGGATGCCTATATTGTATTCACTGTACCGTGTAACGCATCTCAGCTGTGCATTTTATCTGTCTCTGGAATTTTGTGAGAAATTCCAATTAAAGTACCAACCAGGATTCATAATTTAAATCCTTAGTTTCTTTTTAATGTGGCATTATTTAAACTACGTAGAGTTAGTAACTTTTGATTAAGCTGAAGGAAGTCAAAGGAAAATGGTAATATATAGACTTTGTTTTATTGGTTATAAAAGTAATATTTTTTATTGTACATTTTGAAGATGAAATATAAAAAAGTTAATTGACTTAGATACTATCACTGTCATCATTTTTCTGTATATTTTCCTTATTGTCTCTTCTGACATGTATGATTATTCATAAACTGGGGTTCTATTCACAAATAATATACTTTAATAATTTTAAATGGCATTTTAAATGAATGAATCATATCAGTTCCTCTACTGTTGCATATTTAGATTGTTGTAGACATTTAAGTACTGTTTCCTATAAAGTTTAATACTGGTAAATTCTAGCAAGGGCTTGCAGCTATTCTTACTTTTAAGAGAGAAAGGGGGGAGGTAAGGTGGGTGAAGAAATATTCTAAAAATAGTTTTATAAATATAAAGGATTCCGGAATTTACATGGTCCACACTCTAGTAGTCTTAGCTGCTGGAGTCATGAGAGCACACACTATTATAGCATCCCAAGGACCCTCACTTACGTCCCAGGTCAGGGTGAACAATGAAGATACACAACTAAATAAAGTGCTTTAAAACAAAACAATAGACAATAGCAAGCGTTAGAGAAGATATGAAGGGATTAGAAAATGCATGCTTTACTGGAGGAATTGTAAAATGATGCATCTGCTTCTGGAAAAAAATTGTACATTTCCTCAGAACTAAATGTAGAGTTACTGTGTAACCTAAACTACTCCTATGAATATATCCAAAAGCAATAAAAACAAAACTTGTATCCCAGTGCACATAGCAGGAAAGTGTAAGCAACCCAGTTTCCATCAACTGAGAAATAAAATCTTGACATGTACAGAACGTGGAATCTTAATTCTACCATCAAAAAGAACTACTTAAAGCAAAATTGCATAATTATAGAGGAAATCGGCAAATTCACAGAAACACAGCCTATCAAAGAATAGACAATCTGGACAGACATATAATTGGTAAGGAAATGAATCTGTAATCAAAAGCCTTCAAGAAGGAAAAGCTCAAGACCATTTTTACTAGAAAATTCTTGTAATCATTGAAAGAAACATTAACACTAATTCTTTTCAGACCTCCAAAAAAGGGAGGAAACATCCAAACTCATTCTGTAAGGCCAGCATTACTACCCTGATACCAAGTCCATGCAAATACTCTACAAAAAAAGAAATACCATACACCAGTATTTCCAATTAATGGTTATATTAAAACTATCAAATTATTAGCAAACTGAATACAATGTTAGGAGTATACACCATGACCAAGTGAGATTTGTTCTTGGAATGTAAAGATACCTAACATGTGAAAATCAGTGTAACATATGAAAATGACCAAATAAAGATCACCTGATCATCTAATAGAATTAGAAACAAGATTTAATGATGTTTAGCCCCTTTTCAGGATAAAAACACTACAAACTAGGAATGTAATGTTCACGAATTACAGGTCATATGTGAAAAGTCCACAATTAACATCATACTTTGTGGTGAAAGACAGGAAGCTTTTTTTGTCACTTATATTCAACATAATATCGGAAGCCATAGTTACAGCAGTTAAGCTGGCAAAGAAATAAAGATACCTAATTGGAAAGAAAGAAATAAAATTATTTCTGTTTATGGATAACATGATTTTATGTATAGAAAATGCTGAAGATTCCACACAAAAATAAAACCTGTCAGAATTAGTTAATGAATTCAGTAAAGTAGCAGTGTACAAAATCAACTTTCAAAAATATTGTGCATTTCTACAGTGAACAGTCGAAAAGAAAATGAAAATTCCACTTATAATGCTATCAAAAAATGAAATACTTAGGGATAAATTCATCAATGACATAAAATGACTTGTACACTGACAATTACAAAATATACTACACAGTAGTCTGCAGAGTCAGTATTTGTTGCAGAAATAGAAAAATGATTGTAAAATTTACATGAAACATGGTGCAATCCTTAATAGCCAAAGACTCTTGGAAAAAAATCTCCACAAAATTGGAGGGCTCACAGTTCTGATTAAAAAATTACTGCAGAACTACATTAGTCAAGTAGTGTATCCTGACTTAGACAAGATAATTAGGCCAGAATAGAGAGCCCAGAAACAAATCCTTGCGTATCTCTGTATCTATCTGTCTCTCTCTATATAATCAAGCGATCTTTGATAAAGATGTTTAGAGAACTGAATGTGGAGGGGCAGTCTTTTTAACAGATGGTGCTAGGAACACTGTATATCCACATGTAAAAAGAAAGTGGGATGCTAACTCTTAATACCATTCGTTATACTAAAATTAACCCCAAATGGAAGATAAGGAGTCAAGATGGTGATCTGGTATGACATTGGATCTCCTCTCCAGAGAGCAGCTATAAATCACCTATTTTTCAGATACGTGGCATGAAAGGGCTGGTCTGGGGGCTGCAGAGACAGCAGCAGCAATCGCCACCTCCAGAGTAGACGAAGACACCGAGATTCAGAGATGCATCCTGGATTCCAGTCTTCCAGCCTCAGGGTAAAAAGGGTGGCAGAGGTGTTGTAGCCTCGTGAAGAACCGGCCCTCCCAGGAATGACTCCAAAAGCAGCAGAGAGCATGCCCAAACAGTACCAGGACATGGAGCCAGAGGAAGAGGGTCTGGTGCAGGGCAGAAGGACCAGCACCCTGGTAGTCTCAGTGGGAGCCCCTGAAGGAAAATACACGGGGTGCAGCCATAATAGGAAGTCAACTAAGGTAATCCCCAACCTCCACCCCATCCCACAATATTGCTCCATAACCATAGGGCATACACAGCGGAAAACCGGCGCCCAGGCTTAAAGGAAGAAAAGTGTCTTCTAGAAAGGAAGATTCAGCCACTACCAACATATCCACTCTGTAGGTGGAGGTGGAACTTCACCCCAGTTGCTGATTGTGGGCCAGCAAATATATTACCTTTTAGACCTGGGACACTGGAGGAAATCTTGGCACCCCTCACACAAACAGATTCCATAGGCTGAACTCTCTCGCTCCAATGCAGAGTCTACCTAACAACTTCAACAAACCCAACCAGTGGTGACACTATATAACTCAAGAATTACCAGTGTTCAAACAAAGATCCAGGCTTACTCAGTGCAAGTCTGTACCCTCCACAAGGTCGTCAGTGCAGTAAAATCTAACCCAGGGAAGCATGAAGAGTATGTTAAAAAGGAATAAAGACACAGAAATAGATGGATCCAATTAAAACTCCAGGGAAGATCTGAATACAACAGACGTGTATAAATTACCTGAGGGTGAATTTTGGGTAACACTGATAAACATAATGGAAATCAAGAAAACAGTAGAAGAAGAAAAAAACAACAAAGAATAATAAAGATATTAAATGATGAACATGATAGCAGAACTAATGAACTCAGTAGAGGGACTCGAGTAGAGTGGATGAAGCCTTCAGTGGAATCAGTGAGCTAGAGGGTAGGGTAGGGGAATGCACTCAGGCAGACCAGGAAAAATTGAAAAGAAAATAAAGAAAGCATTGGCGACCTATGGGATAATATCAAAAGAAACAACATTTATATGATAGGAGTCCCAGAAGGAGTGGATAGGAAAAAGGGGAAAGAAAGTGTATTTGAAGAAATAATAGCTGAGAACTTCCCCTAGCCTGAGGAATGAAGCAGGCCTTTAGACCTAGGAAGCTCAAAGTGTTCCAAACAATAGAAATCCAAACAGATCTATACCTAGACACATCACCATCAAAATGTCAAAAATATAAACTATTAAAAGCAGCTAAGAGAAAAATGAATTACATACAAAGGAGTCCCTATAAGACTGTCAGCAGGTCAGAAGGGAATGACATGGTATACGCAAAGTGCTGAAAGAAAAGGATTTTCAACCTAGCATACTATATATCCTGCAAGATTATAATTTAGATTTGAAGGGCTAACCTTAGGGTAATCTCAAAGCATATCTCCAGGAAAAAAAACAAAGTAAAAAACAACAGAAAGGGAAGTCAATCAAAACTTGCTACACCTATCCCATCTTAGAAGAGAAAGAGGACAAGGCACTGTATGGAACAACACCCAGAAGACAAATTACAATATGGCAATAAACAGTTTTTACCCTAAGCATTAGTGGGTTAAACTCACCAATTGAAGGACACAGAGCGGCCAAAAGGATTAAATATAACCCAACCTTCTGCTGCATTCAGGAAATTCACCTTCTTTCAAAAGATAATCATTAATATTAATTAAGTTCTATTGTTGGAAGAAAATCCTACTGTCCAATGGCAACCAAGAAAAAAAAAAAAAAGACAGGAATAGATACACTTATATCAGATAAATCAGACTTCCAAGCAAAAACAGATGCAGTTATATAATGATTAAGGGGTCAGTCCAGCAAGAAGACAATAATGCTTGTTAACATATATGCACCATATGAAGGAACACCAAAAAATATTTGAACTGATGAGAGACAGCAAAAGCAATAATTATAGGAGACTTTTAACACCCCACTTAGAACAAAGGACAGTTCAACCAGGCAGATAATTAACAGGGAATTAGCAGCTATAAATGACCATTTGGAATAGTTAGGTCGAATAGACATACTGAACATTTCATCCAGCGACTTCAGTTTCTTAAATGCACATGGAACATTCTCAAGGATAGATCATATGTTGGGATACAAAGCATGTCTCAACAAATTTACAAGGAATGAAATCATACCAGTTATCTTCTCTGACCACAGTGGCTTAAAAATAGAAATCAACCACAAAAAGAAAACTGGAAGACCCTAAATTAATTGGAAACTAAATAATATGATTCTGACTGAATCTTGGGTAAAAGTGGGAATCAAAGATGATGTTAAAAAATACTTAAAGACAAATGAGAATAAGACACAACCTACCAGAATCTGTGGATGCAGCAAAAGCAGTACCAAGGGAAGTTCACTGCAATCTAGACCCACCTAAAGAAAGAAGAAAAATCACAAATAATCTAACCTACATTTCAAGCAACTAGAACAAAAAGAACAATTAATGCCAAAAAGGAAAATAAAAAAATCAGTAGAAGAAAGGTAATAAACATTTGAGGCAACTATATCACTGAAGAACTTCTTCACAGTGAAAGAAAGCATCACCAAAACAAAAAAGTTAACCTACTAACTGGGAGACAATATTTGTGTTCCAATTTCTATTAAGGGCTTAATATCCAAAACTTATAAAGAAGTTATAAAACTCAATAACAGAAAAACATGCAATCCAATTAAAAAAATGGGATGAGGAATTGGAGCAATGTTTTCCAAAGAGGGAATACAGATGGGCGACAGGCACATGAAAAGATGTTCCTGCTCACTGGCTATGAGGGAAATTCAAATTCCAACAACAATGACATATCAACTTACACTTGAATAATTGACTACTGTTCAGTGTCTGGAAGCAACAAAATTTGGTGAGGATATGGAAACAAGGGAACACTTTTACACTGTTGGGAGTGCAAATTGGTGCGACTACCATGGAAAACTGGAGATGCCTCAAAAACATGAAGATGGAAATCCTGTATGATCCTGCCATTCCTCTTCTGGGTATTTACCCAAAAGATACAAAAATACTAACTTGCAGAGATTTATGCACCCCCATGTTTATTGAAGTCCTATTCACAAAAGCCAATAACTGGAAATTACCTAAATGTCCAGTGTTAAATGGATAAAGAATTAAACAGAAGGATGAAGTGCTGTTAGATGCTGCAGCTTGGATGAACCTTAAATACATTATTTTAGATAAAGAAAGTCAATTACAAAGGTTATGATTATGGTAAGCTATTCCAGAAATGAAAAATCCGTAGAGATAGAAAGTAGGTTGGTAGTTGCTAAAGACTTGTTGAGGTGGTTTGAAATGGTGATTGGCTGCTAATCTCTACTAGGTTCTTTTTGAGATGATGAAAATGTTCTAAAATTCATTGTGATAATGGTTGATCATGTCTGAATAATTGTATACTTTAGGTGAGCACATGATAGGTAAATTAATTTTTTTGGTATGAATTCTTTTATTTTGTTGTTAATATTGATTGACCTCCCCAGCCCTGGGTTTTGAACCTGTGTCCTTGGAATGTATGTGAACTATGTCTGGGGGCCTTATCTGCTCGGCCATCAGGGTACCCTATAAATTAGATCTTGATAAAGCTATTATTTAAGACAAGTAACCCAACTAGCTATAAAAATAATTCTGTTTTCTGTTGAAGATATTGTATAAATTGAGAAAAATAAATAAAGTAGGAGGTGTAGAGTGGGGGCAGGGGTGGGTGGGAAGAGTGTTTAGAAAACAAGACTTGAAAGGTAGATTAGGACCAAAAATAGTATTTGACCTTTGATATATGCCAAAGAACCAAAATACTAACTTTCACTTTTTCAAAAATTATAGTGTGTATTTCAGCCAACATTTATAGTAATTTTCTTCTTTGGCAGTTTGATAGGCAGACATAATACTCTAACTTTTTAATTATTTTTTGTTAATTATGGAGATTGAACAGTCACTGTTTCCTTATTACTCGTTTATTTATGTCCTTTTCCTTATATTTATATTATATATAAAAATAGAATAAGCATACAGCAAAGGCATTTACAGCTTGGTGTACATTATAAGGGCAGAAACAACTAATAGTTGTTTATAATTAAGCAAAGAAGATGGTGGTTTGGGATAAATTAATATTTTAGTTTCAATGTCTAGTGAAATGTTTTTATGTGGAGATCAGACATCAAGAAAAGTGATGACACAAATTTAAAAAAACATTTTTTTGAAAGCTTAAAAATAGTTGCTCATTATTAATAAAAGTTGTCAAGAGGAGTGAAAAACTTCTGTCACATCTGACTAGCTGTGATTGGTTAACCTAGTTAAACTTAGTTAAAAAGTGAGCTTATTGGTTGGATCATACCCAGGCAGGGAAAGGAAATCCTAAGAGTGAAAAGCAAGTAGCAGTGATAAGACAGATGTCAATTTCAGAAGAAATAGTTTGGGTTTGAAATTGAGAGTGTGTATGTGGGACAGTGTGGGGAGTGGAGTGGGTGGGCCTTAAGGAGGGATGATCTGACTTGTTTTATCACTAGTGAATTTTTGTAGTTAAATTCTGCAATGGGTGAAGGCAATAGGGTGGAAGTGGTGTAGGGCATCATTATCATTTAGGGCTGTTAGCTAAAAGTTGTTATGTTGCTCTATGGCTTTTGAGCCCTCTCTGAGGGAGCTAGTAACCTTGATTGTATATGATGAAGAGGAATGGACAGTCAGGTTACGGGGTCTTACTTTAATTAGCTGTTTTAATTATATGATATTGGGCCAATTATGTACTGTCACTGAGCCTCATGTGTGACAAGGGGATACTTTTTTGTTTTTGTTATTGTGAAGCTTAAATACAAAGTGTCTCACCTCTTTAATAGTTTATTGTTCTTTATGCTTACCACAGAGTATACTTACATACTTCAATGTTACTTTTAATATGATATGGTAAAGGAGACTATAATAGTTGACGTACCATGCAATTACTACATTAGAATTTCAGGTTTATTTCTTTCAGTTTGTAGTTAGAATTTTGTTGAAAGTTAGAAGGTAAGAGTTTGGAGAGTATTTATGGTAGGTATCATATCTTTAAAAGTATACTATCTAATATTTAAATATTAGAATTACAAAAATTATAAAAATAATAAATCAATAAAGCATTGGAAATAAGAAAATAAAAAGCGTAAATGAATAGAAGAGAGCTGAATGTATAGATACTCTAACAATGAAGAGACACTGGAGGCTCCTTCCCTTTCAGTTTCTTTCCAGATATTTTTTTGGTGCAAAACAAGTATATACATTATTCATTAATTTTTATAAAGTTCACATAATAGGTATTCTGCCAAATAACCATCTTTGTGTATCATGTCGCCATTTTTAACAAGATAGTGTTATAAAGTTTTGTAATTTAAGCATATTTTGTTGTATTAGATTTTGCCCTATAGATGAATATTATTTTGGTTTTTAGCTTCTACTCATAATGCCTTACAAAACATCATTAAAACGTAAAGCTGTTTGTATTTATTTGGGTGTTTCTGTAGGATACATTATGAAAGTGGAACTGTTAGGTTAAATTAGGCAGCTTTTTTTTTTTCTTTTTTTAAAGGATGGTACAGGTAGGAATGAAGGTGAGTAAGCAGACAGGCAGGAAGAGAGCTGGGGAAGAAACATTTCATTTCATTTCCAGTTTAATTCCATTTAGTTCACATTGATTGTCCTCCCCCTCCCACCGCTCCTCTCCACCCCCCCTCCCGCCCCCCCTCCCCCACTCTTGAACCCAGGGGTATATGGCCTGAGTCCTTCAGAGGCAATTCACCTAACTGCTGCTCCACCAGGACACACCTGTATAGCTTTTTTATTATGCTGATAGTTACAGTGAACTTGTAAGAAAGCTTACATTTTGTCATTAAAGCTTTATTTTGTTGTTAAATTGCATAATTATCCAATTCTAATAGTATATTATCTATTTTACTTTTTTTGTCCATCTGATAAGAGAAATTAAAACTTTTTATTACTTGTGAGGTTAAAGTTTTTTTTCACATTTTTGACTGCTCTTTAGTGCATTTCCTATTGTTTTGACATTTTCTTACCCAATGTTGAGATTTATTAAAATACAGATATTAATGTCATATTTTATATATCATAAATAGTTTTTCTCGTTTCCATTGTTTGCCTTTAACTTTTTTTTTTTTTTTTTTTGTTATTCTAAATCTTGTCATGTGTTCCAGCTTTGGGTATTTTTTGTTTTTTTGAAAGAAGGTGATTTGTTTCATGCTTAAGAAAGCTTTGGAAAAAATAGAATAATA
This sequence comes from Solenodon paradoxus, assembly GCA_004363575.1. Taxonomy (NCBI): domain Eukaryota; kingdom Metazoa; phylum Chordata; class Mammalia; order Eulipotyphla; family Solenodontidae; genus Solenodon; species Solenodon paradoxus. Next base: position 266,942 of record RJWH01000722.1, on the reverse strand, counting down.
TTTTCTATATTTTTTCAACTTCTATTTTAGTTTTGAAGTTATTGAGATATTTGAGTATTTTTGTGTTTATCTTCTCCAATAAAAAGTTCCCACATGTTCTGATCTGTCCTATCTTACTGAATTTTATTCTGCTACATTATCATGTTGCTTTCAATATTGAAAGCTTATATTTCAATTTCTAGCAGATAATGGTTTCCCTCTCTCCCTTTATAAAAAAGTCTCATTTTGGGGGCAAGGATTAAGGGAATTTTCTTTAAATTTTATTGAAAAATGTTCTATCAAAAAATTTATAGATTTTAGGTGTGCATCATTGTAAATCAACATCTGTGTATATAATACATCAAGTTTACCACTGATAGTGCTTCACCATATAATTGACCCCTTTTACCCAGTTTGAAAAAAAATTGCTTATTTTCATGCATTAAGATGAATGTGAAGTGTGAAAACTTACCAGTGGAACATATTTAAATGCTGTATAAATATTTGATTTTATTATAATTATTTCTTAAAATGTAATATACTTAATTTAGCAGTTCTATTTTTAGAAGTATATAAGGAAATTGGTGGAGGGCAGAGTGTATTTATATATCTGATTAATGGAAAAACTATGCATATGAGTTTAATTTGTAAAGCAAAGTTACTTAGATAAAAATGTATATAAGAAAATAATCATGACAATATAGATATAGCTACGAATATGTTCATCATAATGTTGCATATAATAGCAAACCATTAAGATCAACTTAAGTATCTAACAATATATAATAATTTAACACACATGGCATATTATTACTGTGGAATACCTGTATAGCCATTAAAATTATATAGAAGTTCATTTATAAGAAAATTGTTCACCATATATTGTGAACCTCAAGAAATAAAAACAGTAGAATGTATATACATTTTTCGGGGAAGGTGTTCAGGAATTGGATCATATGATTACGGAAGCTGGTAAGTCTCAAATAAGCAAGAGTTGCTTACAAGTTAGAAATTCCACCAAAAGTCGATATTGTAATCTTGAGTCCAAAGGCTGTCTGGAGGTAGAATTTCTTTAAGGGACCTCAGTCTTTTCTTTTAAGACCTTCATTTGAATCAAATTATTGAAAATAATCTCTCCCAAGCTACTAATTTAAATGTTAATCACATCTAAAAATACAAGTAACTGGACACTTTAACCAGGTTGACACATAAAGTTAGCCATTTCACTGTATCAAAGAGTTATTCGAGTAACAGAAAATCCAAGTGAAATGGTTTAAACCATATGGGAACTATTAGCTTATATAAGAAGAGATCTAGAGATAAGGCAGACTTTAGGATTATTTGATATAGTAGCTTAAAAGGATGTCATGCATATTATGTTTCATCTTTGTAGTATGACTTAAAAGAGTGTATTGTTCTTTTCTGATGAGAAAATTGCCTGGCTTCCCTTTGCTGTTTGAAGTCCATGAAAGCTTTTCTCAGGGACCCTCTTCAGTACCTATAGGCCCAAATAAATTGCCTCATAGACCCAAATATACTTATACCTGCATATCTTTGAGTCAGTCACTAGCAGAAGGGTTACAAGGAACCTACTTAGCATAAAATATACCTAAGTTAGAATATGATTTTTTTAAAAAGAGAATAAGAAAAGTACTACATTCAGAAATCAGAGCTTGTTAGGAGGAGGGAGCTAGATGAGTTGCACAGCCCCAATTCACTGACTTTACATGAAATCTGAAGGTAGTATAGTATTATGGAAGACCATTGAGAAATACAAACTTTTCCCTTGTGAGTTCCATGTCTAGGACAGGTGAAAATTGGCAACCAAATATGGTGAATCATTTGGTTAATGGAATTATTGACCACTTTTACTTTAGGATATGGCAAGTTGCATTAATACTCCTTTTAAATGTTCTGACAGTGTTTCATTCGTAGTTGCAGTGGCACTAGATGTATATCTTTTCTTTCTACTTCTACCATCTTTTATTTAGAGGGAGCACATTTATTTATCAAGTTTGCTATCACTGGTAGTGAGCTTGGAGGAGGAATGGAGATTGAGGTGTGAAGTACCAGAATCTCAAGTTTTCAGAGTGAAACTTGGGAGATCCAGGGTTTTCTTTGGGTTTCTTTTTGATAAAAACACTCAGACTTCAGGTATCTTGTTTCAGACTAGTACAATCACCAAACTTTTCTCTCGCCATTTTAGGAATTGATCTGCTTCTCTTTTTATTGCCACCTTCACTTTCAGCCACAACTTTTCTTGTAACATGTAATGTACCTATATACCTTTTTAGGTTTTCTACCACTAATACCAATGAGAAAGAGGAGTATAGGTTCCTGCTTCTCCGACAACACTCATAGCCCAACCTTTACCCCCAAACATTTTTTTCTGTCTCTTTGACCTGTGGGAAATGCAGTTACAATGTGACTTTGGGGTAAGTAAAATGCTGAAATAAGATCCCTGAAAATATAGAAGAATTTGCCTAACAAGTGTTTGTTGAACACCTATTATGTTACGTGTTGTTCTAGGTGCTGGGAATAGGAAGTAAATTGAATAGACAAGGCCTTACCCTGTGTTGCTTTTATTTCTGTGAATAAAACTCTGGCTGTCTTGAATATTCTAGCATAAGAGAATGAGGATTGAGACTGGGGTGAGATTATGGGAATAGGGAAAAGAAGTTCCTTTCCCTGTGCTTCAACTTGAGCAGTACACAGGGTCAGTGGAGAGTGAAGGAATGCCCATCAACTCATAGTGATACTATATCACTTGGGACTTTAATGTTCGATTAATTCACTTTTGTTAAATGTTCTCTTAAATTGTTTTCTAGCAATGACAAACTAGAGACAGAGTCACAAGAAGAAATATTTTTGCTTTCTTTTTCTTGTAGATTTCAGGCAGAAGTTTATTTTTGGATTTCTTATGGCAGTCTTGGAAATTTATTCATTACAGATAATTTAGTCTTTGACTCTTTTGCATATTTTCTCAAGTAAAGAACCAGTATCATTTTTTCTAGCCCTTAGTTTTATAGTCAGAAAGTTAGCTCATGTTCAGTAATGTTCTCTTCCTAGATGATTTCTGATAATGAATTTGAGAAAGCAAAGTTCTGTGCAACTGATGCTATACTTTTATCATTTTCATGAAGTAAAGGCACTCAATCGTATTTCTGTCAATGTCTACTCGTTGTAGCAGCATTTGTTAAAAAGACTATCCTTTCTCCATTGAAGTGTCTTTGCTTTGCTGTTGAATAGGTGACTTTTTTTAAGGGTCTACATCTGAACCTTTTGTTCTGTTTTTTTGCTAATGCCACATTGTTTTGATTATTGTTTTATAGTAAGTCTTGAAGTTAAATAGTGTCATTTCTCTTTAAATTCATTTTTCTTCATTATTCTGTTGGCTTTTCTTGGTGTTTTGCTACTGGGTAAGAATTTAAGAATCAGTTGATATCAACAAAGAATCCTGGGAATTTGATTGGGATTATATTAAATCTATTCCTAGTTAGCAGAAACTAACGTGAAGACAATGTGAGTCTTCATGTCCTTCGACACAGTGTTTCCATTGATTTAAACCTTTGTTTTCTTTCATTAATGTTTCATAGTTTTTATCATATAGACCCTGTACATATTTTGTTAGTATACCTAACTTTTCTGTTATTTTTTCTGCTAATGTAAATATACTGTCAGCAATTACAAATTTCCCATTTCTCATTGCTGGTATATAAGACAGCTTTTAACTTTTATATATTATCTTTTTATCTTGCAACTTTATTAGAATTGCTTATTAGTTCCAGGTCAGCTTTGCTGACTCTTGTGGATTTCCTATATAGATATTATTCCATTTGTGAATAAAAACTTTTTATTTTTTCTGCTTAATCTTTTTCTTTTTCTTGTCTTACTGTCTTACTGCATTAGCAAGGTCTTTAAGTACCATGGTAAGTAGAAGTAGTGAGAGAGGACAACCATGATTTCTTTTTTATGTTAGTTGAAGACCATCCATTTATAAGCATGATGTTAGCTGAAGACTTTCGAAGAAATTATTTTACCAAATTGAGGGTGTTCTCCTATATTCCTAGTTAGCTAAGGGTTTTTATTAATTTGTTGAATGGATGCTGGAATTTGCCAAATAATTTTTCTGAATCTGTTGCTTTTGATCAGAAGATTTTTATTTTATTTAAATTTTTTCTTTTCTAATTTCTTGCAGGATATTGAATTTATACTTCAATCTGTATATTTCACACTATACCTGCTGGGCTGTATCCTGGGAGCAGGGGCTGAGGAAGGGGGTGCTGCAGGAGAATGAGAAACTCAAGAGAGAGTGAGATGATTGAAAGGTGGACAGGAAGCTAATGATCTCCCTCATACTGAGGATCCCAGACCATCTTGCCGTCCACCTATTTGTGGGTTCATACATAGCATTGCTTCAAGCAGCTTAGGCAAGCAAATTTATAGTTACATTGGATTTACTTATGCATCCTTTTGCTTTCTAACTTCATAGCTGTGTCTGTCTTGCTTTGGGGGAGTGAACAGTCACAGATGCACTGTCCCAGTGTATTCACACGGCGACCTTCGCCTGATGCCCCCGGCCTGGTGTCCTTGGTGTTCTGCCAGGTCCAACTCCAACCTTGCCCTACTGTCTGCCTCCAACATATACCCACCATCAATTATTTTTATTAGTCTGTTGATGTCATGGGTTACATTAATTGGTATTTGAATGATAAACTGATCTTATATAGCTGGGATAATTCATCTTGTATGGTATAGTATTCTTTCATATATTGTTGGATCAATTCTTTCACATTTAGTTAAAGATTTTTGCGTTCCTGAGAGATGTTGATCTTCAGTTTTTTTTGTTGTAATGACTTTGGTTTTGGTATTAAAGTAATGCTGGTTTTCAGAGAATGAGTTAGGGACTCTTTGCAGGTTTTGAAAGAAAATGGTAGAAAACCATTTAATGTCTTCCTTAAATTTTTGGTAGTATTTACCAGTATACCTATCTGGGCCTGGTGTTTTCTGTTTTAGAAGGTCATTATCTGTTTAGATGATGTATTTCTCCTTTTGTAAATGTCGGTAGATGTGTCTTTCAATGAATGACCTCTCATCTAGATTATCAAATTGATGGACAGAGTTATTTGTGTATTCCTTACTATACTTTTAATATTCTTGTCAACAGAAATGATGACCCTGTTTTTTATTTCTGATTAGTTATTTGTACTTTGTGGTCATTACCTGTCTTTTATGATCTATAGCTCTCGACTTTAAAAAAAAAAATTCATTCCATTTATTCAAGATAAACTAAATTTTGAATTTGGCTATATGCTTCCTTTTGACTTGTTCTTTTGTACTTCATATTTATTGTAGTAATTTGTGTTGGATGAAATCATGGTCAGATCAAGGAGTCACAGTATATAAATGGTTGGGTAGCAGGGGGTGGGTCACAAAGTAAAAGGTAAAAGTTCTATCAGTTCTCTGCAACAGGATATTCTTTTTTTTTTTTTTTTTTTTTTAAATTTCTCCACCTGTTTACAGCTTGACGCAGTCCCAGGGTCAGATCTAGTTTAAAGAATACAATAAAGTAGCTTTTTATACAGTAGCTTTCTCTGGCCTTATTTTAATATAATAAAATGTCTCTTTAATATCTAATAAAATGTCTCTTTTCTGATTATACATATGGTAATGTCCAGATAACAGTACTAAATTACTAAGAAGACTACGAAACACAATTTAAGATTTCTTAGTGTTTGCTTTTATCCATAGACTATACTCTACTAGGGATTTATAATGAAAATATTGTAGTATATACAGTTTATGTAATCGCTTTGACATATATTTAGGTTCGTGATTTCCAATTCTGTTTTAATGATGTATTTTAATCACGTAAAAATTTACATGATTCCAAACTCAAATTATTAAACAAGGTACATTCTAAATAGTCTCATTTCCATTCTTCTTTTTCCTGTTCTCCTTCTTACCATTAAACAGTTGTTGCTATTGTTTAAATGTTTAGTTTATCAGCTTTCAGTTTTTCTTTTCTATGTATTCATCCTCCCTTTTTTATATAAAATGTAACATTAATAAATATTCTACTTGCCTGGTTCTTTTAATTTAATCATATACCTGAGGATTATACCATATCAATAAATAGAACTCATCCTCCTTTTTTTTATGACTCTGCAGTAATCCACTGTATTTATTCAGTTAGCATGACACTGATAGACATTCATTTGCATCAGTTGCCATCTTTTGCTGTTAGAAAGAATGCTGTATCGAATAACCCTTTGCCAATGAATTTTTGAGACAGGTTCTTACAATTGGGATTGTTAGGTCACAAGAAAATGTTAAATATGATTAAGCTAGATATTGCCAGTTCCTAGCAATGTATGAGAGGGTTTCTCATAGCTTTGTCAATAGAGTCTGATGTCATACTTTTGGATTGTTGTCATTTTGCTATAGTGGTGAATTTTTTGATTGAAAAATACATTTTTATTTATGAGCAAGGGTAAGCAACTTTCTGTTGGTTAAAGGACAGCCTGCTGCCTTACTTACTTGCTTTGGTGCATCATCTCTCTTCTGCCAACTTTTTTGTGAAGTTTTTAATATTTTTCTCAATGTAGACACTTTATATAATGGCTATCAATCATGCATCTGGAGTATAAATTACAAATGAATTTTGCCAGTTTGCTATAGATTCTTAAATTTATTTGAAGTACTTTTTATCATTTAATAAATTTAAAATTTTACCTTCTTTCCACCCATATCGGTTCTTGATTTAATTCCTAGTTAGGAAAAATTTCCCTACTCTGAAGTTATCAAGATTGGAGAGTTTTGTTTGTTTGCTTGGGTTTTTTTTTAATAGACATAATTTTGATTAAGTAATATGTTTATATGTGCAGCTTCACTTTTCTTCAAATATATAACACACGTGTCCACCATCCAAATTTCTTATAGTTCTCCACCACTGTTGATTGGATTCCCATTACCCATTTTTCCCCACGCTGGAACCCCTTCCCGCTTTGTAACTGCACTTCTTTTGTTTGTTTTGTCTGTTTGCTTTGTTTCTTTATGGTCCACATATGACTGAAGTCATTTGCTATTTATCTTTCTCCTCCTGACTTACTTATTTATACATCCCTTCTAGTTCCATCCATATTGTCTCAAATTTCAGGGTTTCATATTTTATAAGAATGTTTAGTTACTTCATTGTTCATATATATCACATTTTTTTATTGGTTTGTTCATGGGCACTTAGTTTTTGTTCATTTCTTGACTATTACAGAAGATGCTGCAATAAATATGGGGTGTGTTTATCTCTGAATTTTTTCTGTCATGAAGTAAGATGTCTTTTTGTTCAGGAGAGTTTTTCATTATGAGTAGTTTTTTAGTTTGACATAACATAGTCCATTTGTTTATTTTCTTAGCTTTTTTTTTCCCTTGCCCTGGAGTTGAGTCCCAGATGATCTCTCTTAATGTTGATGTCATGGAACATGTTGACCATGTTTTCTTTTTTATATTTTATAGTTTCCTGTCTTAAATTCAAATATCAAACCCATTTTAAGTAATTTTATATTGTGTTAAACAGAGTGATCTAATTTCATTGTTTTGCTTTCTGTCCAGTTTCTCAGCACCATTTGTTGAAAAGACTTTCCTTTCTCTTGTATGCTCTTGGTTCCTTTGTCATACATTAATTGACCCTGTATGGCTAAGTTTATTTCTGGGGACTCAGTTATATCTCTTTGATCTGGGTATCTGTTTTTATTCCAGGACTAAAGTATTTTTTTTACTATCACTTTGTAGTATAGCTCAAGATCTGGGATTGTGATTTTTATTTTTGTTGTTTTCCCTCATGATTGCTTTGACTGTTCCATGTCTTTTGCGATTCCAACAAATTTTAATCTTTTTTTATTCTATTTCCTTGACTAATGCCAGTGGAATTTTGATAGGGATTGCATTAAATCTGTATGTTACTTTGGATAAGATGACCATTTTAACAGTGTTTATTCTTCCCAGCCATGAGCATGGAATATCCTAATATCTTTCCATCTTTTGTATTTTCTCTTTCTTTTAACAGTGTCTTGCAGTTTTCATTGTACAGTCCTTTTACTTTCTTTGTTAAGTTTATTCCAGTGTATTTAAATCTTTCGTTTGACTTTAAAGGAGATTGTTTTCTTAATTTCTGTTTTTCAACTCATTGTTTACATATAAAAAGAAAATCATTTTTTAAATGTATTTTTATTTTTTAAGATATATTTAGTTTTGGGGCACCCTGGTGGAGCAGCAATTAGGTTAATTGCCTCCAAAAGAACAAGCCACATACGCCTGAGTTCTAGTCCCATTTCCAGGGGAAAATGACTACTGTGAACAACTAAATAAAAACAAAATAAAATGTTCTTTTTCCTCTTTTTTCTGTCTGCCTGCCTACTTACTTTCATTCCTGCATGTCCTTTCCTTTAAAAAAAAAAAAAAAAAAAGAGAAAACAATATGTATATAGATTTATTTGCCTTTTATGCTGGTATATTGTGGGGAACTGACAAGTTTTATCTATTTGTATCTGGTTATTCAGTTGTCCCAATATTGCTAATTAAAATCTATCTTTCCCCTACTGAATTGGTATGTCATCTTTATCATTTGCTAAAGTTATTTATGTATTTGTGTATATATCTTGATTTCTGTTTTATTTTACATTCATTTACCATTGTCATACTCTTTAATTATATAAATTTATGCTGGTAATATCCAGTAGACCCTGGTGCCTATCTCATTTCTTTTTGAGGTATTTTTGTCACTATTAGAGTTGTTTTTCTATGTGGATATAACACTAACTTGTCTAATGGTAGAAAAAACATAGTTTGCTGCTATTGTTGTTGTTTTACCCTTCCCTCGACCCGAGTTCTCGAACTTGGGTCCATATCTTTTATAACCTCTGCCTTAGCTACCTGAGCCATGGGAGGTCAGTGAGCAATAAAAAGTTTTTTTTTTGTTTTTAAATTTTGCTTGTGTTTAATTTATAAATTAACAGGGAAAGCAGAAGTTTTTATATTGTTAAAAAAATATTCATTTATTATAAGTAGAGTTTTTCATTTTTACGTTTAACTTAGTAGTTGTGTTTTTGACTACTGTATATTTCTGTATTTCTAAATAATGCTTGCTGTTTTGAATAATTTTTTCAGTAAGTGTTTATTCACTTGTATATATAGTTTCATCTCTCCTGTTTCAATTCTTAGCTAATTCAGTACTGTCTAATTGAAGTAGAATGTGAGTCATTATATTTTAATTTTAAATAATCTGTTATAGTTATTTTCACAGATTATTAAAATGCCATTAATTTTGATAATAGTTTTTAGGCCATGTATCTAAGATTATTTTAGTATATAATCAATATAACAAATTGAGATATTTCATATTTTTGTTTTTCTCATCTTGGAAAGTCAGTGTATGCTTTACAATTTTGGCCCACATTTGAACTAGTTATATTTATTGGCAGCTGTATTGCTTATATAATTCTCAATACTGTCTCTTGTCTAACTCTGGTCTTATCATCAAAGTTAATGAGATATATGTAGCAAATGCAATGTATTTGATAATCTACTTACTTTAACTAAAATCACTAATACATTTACATATCAGTGTTGTACGCTATTTTTCAAAATGCATGATATGGTGTAGATTTGCCGTAAGAACCATTTTTTTTTGTTGTTGCTGTTGTTATTTCTTTTTAATTGTTTTTTTAAATTTTTTATTACTTTCCACTTAGTGCTTATAAGTTTTAACAGAAAAATAATCAATATCCCATAAAATCTATCAGCACAAAACTATACTGAAACAAAACTATAAAATACCGAGAAAAAAGCAAAGCAAATCATAGGTTTTTAAATTGAAATTGCTTTAAAATATTGAATTTTATAAATTTAATTCTTTAGTGAATTTGTATAATTCTTGTTAAATTTTATTCCTAGTTATTTGTAGTATATATATATTTGAGTAATTTAAATTTTATTTTCTAGTTAGTTGTTGCTGGCATACATGAAGTCTTTTGCTTTTTGTTTATGATTTTCTTTAACCCAGTCTTTCTATTTCTTGGGGTATTCCAGGAGAATTTTTGGTCACCTTGCCTAGTAGTAGTTTTTGTTTCTGTTAATAATTATATTGTCTTTAATATTATTTACTAATAGAAAAATGAGTACAAATATAATTTCTTTGTCATTTATACAAAATCTGGCATTTTACTATTAAATATGACATTGACTGCTGGTTTTAGAGAAGTACCATTAAAAACTTTTATGGGACTACCTGGTGCCTCAGGTGTTAAGTCTGTGACAGGGGGTGTAGTCCATGGATTCAGTCAGATTCAAGACCTGCGTCCAAGGGTGGGGTGAACAACCATAATGAATAAATAAATAATGCTTCTTCCTTCCTGCCTGCCTGCCTGCCTAATTGCCTTCATTCCTGCGTGCTTTCTTCCTCTTAAAAAAAATGTGTGTGTATTTTTTTTAAGAAAACTCCTTTATTGAAATTTTAATATGAAATTTTTGCTCTTTTTTAATTATGAACTGATTGTGAACTTTTTCTTCAGATGTCTTTTTGGCATGTCAGTAGGTTTTCTTCTGCCGATACAAGTTTTTAATTTTATTATCTTTTCTATTCTTAAATTACAAAATTAAACTGCTTAATACAGCTTTGAATTCTGCTTGTTTGAATTTCATTTAAGATTTTTGAATCTCATAGTATGTTTGTTGCTTATAGCTACGTGTTGTTTTAGATTTGGTGAAAGGATTATTGGTTTTATAAAACAAAATTATAATTTTTGTGCTTTCAAATGCTCCATAGCTATAGAAACAGATTAAGTTATATGTTTATTGAAGGCTTTAGAGAAGTCATCTGAAGTCCATTTGGGCCCAGATTCTTCTTTAAATTAAAATCTCCTTTTAACTGCTTTGCATTTTCTTTGGCGAACTATATTGATTTTGTTCAACTTCTAGTGAGCAACAATTTGTTTAATACGTAAAACAATTAAGACTCATTTTACATTAGTTAAACCTAGAAACTAAACAATGTGGAAATTAGTAGGGTTGATTTGATATCATAATAGTTTTCTTTAGGAAAATAAAACTGGGTTAGATGTTTTCTTGGGGGATGTATTTGTTGAAATTAAATTCAAAGAGAAATACGAATATTACTCAAGTGATTAAATAACACTTCTTTTCTTGTATGCATCTTCTCCCAAGCATTATCCTTAAAAAAATTTGAACCTGTAATCAAGTTATAAGAATGAAGCATGGTAGTCTTTGATGCATTAATTATTCTTGTTCTTAGGTGCATTTTATCTGGTGTTTGAATATATGGACCATGATCTGATGGGACTGCTAGAATCGGGCTTGGTTCATTTTAACGAAAATCACATAAAGTCATTTATGAGACAGCTTATGGAAGGTCTGGATTATTGTCATAAGAAGAACTTTTTGCATAGAGATATTAAATGTTCAAATATTCTTCTAAATAATAGGTATGAGTTTAATATATTGTTTGAAATGAACATAATATAATGGATACCTTGATTGTATTTAAAAGAATTTTTAGTTTATTTCTTAGCTCATCTATTTTACATAATTAACAATAGTACACCTTGAGCTATGTCTATAGTTATGCTAAATGTATTTTAATTTAAACTTCCAGTAGTAGTTTGTAGTGTACATAAAATAATACTTAGCTGATTTCTTAAAAGTCTGTTCTTTGTAAACATGTATTGGACCTTCTAATAATTTTATTTCAGCTTTGTATTAAGAATAAATTTTAGAATTTAAGATTTAGAATATTTTTTAAAGTTACACTTTTTTGAAATACATATCCATTTATTTTTTAAGACTTAAATATTGTATCAACAGTATCACCTGAATTCTGATAATTCCTTTGTAATTAGTACTGTTTGTTACAGACATGCCTAGTTCTAATTTTAGTTAGTAAAAAGTGTTCTTTGTACCCAACCTAAGAACTGGAAAATTAGATATACATTAAGTAGATGTGATGCAGTTCTTGAGTATTATTAACTTGAGCAGGTGATTTGTTTTATTACTAAGTAGTAAAATGATCATTTTGCTTTATTTTCATTGTCGTGCACATTGGTTTAAATAGGATCTGAATAGTACTGAAATACTCTTTTACTATTATTTTTGTAGTAATGATGGTAATAATTATAAATGGTGCTAGTATCAGAGCAGCTGAAATTATTCATAGAAAAGAAATAGTTGTGTGGGTTTTTTTTTTTTTCCCTTCCCACTATCTAGTTACAAGTTTACCTGTCTGCTTTTCCCTATAGGACCTTGGATACTGCAATGTGATCAGAGTTAAAGTTCATATAAGTGTATTGATTAGTTCTGGGAATAGAATATCAGTGTGTATGATCAATTCAGAATAGTCTTAATTAATGTCTTGCTCATTTTGTGTTACTTCCACCAGAGGGCAGATAAAACTTGCAGATTTTGGACTTGCACGACTGTATAGCTCAGAAGAAAGGTAAGAGTATTTTCTAATGAGTATTGTAAACATCAAGTACCAGTTTTAGAAACTATACTAATAATTTTTTTTTGATAGCTTACTTTTTTTAACAAAAGGGAAATTACTTTTCATACTAAACACATGAACTAATGAAATTTTATGCCATATCGATTTGAGTATTTTAATTACAAAATTGTATACATTCATCTCAGTTTAAAATTAAGATATTTTTTACTTTTGAGGTAAAAATATAATTTTTTTAAAATGTGCCACTTTAAATGTATCTTAAGTGAACCTAAATAATTTTTTGAACATTCTTATCTCAGTCTAATACAAATCAGACAGTAGGATGTTTATAATTTTTGCATGTAATGAAAATGTTTAGTATATGCTTTTTATTGCATTAATTGCATGTTTAAACGCAAGCTTTGTTTTTATATTATTTTTGACTTTTTTATTTCCTACTGTAATTATTTTTGTTTTTTAAATGTATAACTTTTTGTTTTAACAGAGTTATAAAGAAAGTTGTCTATAACTTGCATGTGCAGCACTTGACTCCTTTTGTGCCTATTGGTGATGAAATATGACTTGTCTTTTTTAAACTAATATGGAATTTCAAAATAAGTTATTTTTGTGTAGTGAATTTCCTGTTTATAAACTATGGAATTAACAGGGTTTAATAAATCTGTAGCCCACTCCTTTCCTATCATACAGTAGATTTCTTATTTATTTTTATATATATATAATTCTGAATTATTTATGTGTCTGATAATTTTATAATTTCTCTAATAAAATATATCAGTTTAATTGCAATTCTTAGAAATAGGTATTTACTTTCACTTAGTTTTTGCCACTTTCTGGTTATTTGAAAAAAAAATCCCCAATATTTGAATTTTTTGAGTGAAAATGCTGTTTATTTTTTATTCTTAAAGTGTCTATATCTTTATGAAAATTATTTTTATTGTTGATGGAGTTTAGAGGCTTTTATATTGCATACTTTGGATCCATTAGAGTCTATGAAGTCCCTCAGAAACTGTTTTGGACAGTATTCCAGTCTTTTGTACCTACTTTAGTTCGAGTTTTCCAGCTTTCATTTGTTACTGACTGCTAATATTTTAAGGAAGAGTTATATGGTTGGCTTTTTGTTTAGTTTTAGTTTAAAACTGTCTAAAGCTTAAAAGTTACAACCTTTTTTTTTTTTGCATTTGAGAAAACTTAGACTCAAAAGGTTTAGTGATTTTTTTTGTTGTTGTTGTTGTTGTGGGGGTGGGCAAAATCTGCTTTAATTAAAGACCCTATCTGCATGGCTGGTTGATTAGAGCATTCTTTCTTAATACAAGTATATGTCTCATACTTGAATAGCAGTCTCTTGTTTTCATGTTATATTTCAGTGAAGATGGAGAACAGCTAAATCAATTTTTTTTATGACCCACATAATCTTTTCATGTTCAGATATTTGTTCAAAGATTTGTTATAGATATGTTTTATAAGAAAAAATAAATCTGATTGCAGTCGTGTTATTTATTAAACTTTTTTCTTAATGATTTTTCCTTTTAAAATTGAATTTTGGCTTCGGTGGAGTGCTAGGACATGGTCACTGAGCCATAACCCCTTTTGCTCTGTTGAATTGATATAGTAATTTTGATCTCAGAAAAGTATGAAATTTGAAATCCCATGACTTTGCATCTCAGGTAATATATTACGACCTTTTTTGTTTAATCAAATTTCTAAGATAAACACTTGGTGTACAATTTTGTTTTATAAGAAGATATCCTATTTCTTAGTGTTTGCGTACTCCCATTGAAACTTTTTTTCACAGTTGAGTAATTGCAATTTATTTAAAATCAAAGAAATAGGCTTAATTTAATGGACCGACTTGAAAAAATACATTCTGTGTTACAGAATATTAATGCATACTACTTTCTAATGTGCTGAAATTTGCCTATAAGCAATCCTGATTTTTCCAAACAGTTCTTAAAATAAACATGACAAAGAATTTTCATTCATACTTATTTGTTATTATAAGTATTAAGAAAAATAAGGCATTTCTATAATACACCCATCCAGTTATCACTTTATAAGTGTCTATTACAAATAGAATAACTGACATATTCAATAAATTATAGCTAAGTTTTATGTTTGTTTCAAAATAGAGCAGATTTTAGCTTATTGCTGTAATAGAATCAGCCACATCTCCCTCTCATTTGAATTTAGATACGATTTTGTATGAGGAAAACTAAATGGAGTTAAAGCTATTGCATAGGAATTGATCATAGAGGATATGTGACTAATATGCATCTCCCCTGTCATGTGATTACAATGAAAGAAAAGAGAAATTTGGGTTAAAATTAGGAGGAACATGATTCTCTTTAAATTTCAATTTTTTTCCAAGATTTACAACGACAATGATATTTTCTTCTTGTGAGTTTTTATTTTACCAAGATATTCCTCCAGTACTTTTCCAGATAATGGAGTATCTTTTTCTCATTGTGTGATTGTTCTATATGAGAAACTAGATGCTTTTCATGTAAATTGAAATTAACTTCATTTTCTAGAGAAGAATAAAAACCAGCTTTTTTCAGTGCAAATAACGTAAAAGCACATAATCTTAAAAATCAGTACCTTAACCAATTATAGAATATTAGGCAAGTTACTTTTATCTTTCTGTATCTCATTTCCAATTTTAAGATGATGGATTTGAAATTTAAAATCTTAAGAGCATTTTTTATGGTTCTAGAAAGAACTGCAATCCAGTTTTTAAACGTCTTTGAAGGCAATATCGTCATCTAGTGGCTGTTCATAAAATTGCCATTAAAATCAAAACTAAAATTTCCCAAAGCTTTATAGGGGTTGGTGGAAAAGTAAGAGAATCTTGCTTGTTACTTGTACTAGGACTAGATGAAATTACATAAAGATTGAGATTTCCTTCTTAATGTTAGTCTTATTGTGTTCTTATCACTCAAACTAGACTTGTAATCATTTTTTAAAGAAAGGGACCAAATTTTAAACTTTTGCTGTTTATATGCCCTAAAACACAAAACACATTCACAGCCAGTAACTGCTTGATTAATTCTGACCAGGATGAGGTTATCCTGATCTGGAGGACCCTCCTGATGCAAATTAGTTCAGGAAACTTTGGGGATGCTAGCTAAGATGATCATCTGGAGACCCTGGACCATGTTGGAAACGTGATAAAAATACCAGTAATATGTGAACAATAAATAATATTAGCGAATAAACTTCAAGGATGAAAAACTCTTTTAGATCACTGACTTTAACAGTAACATCAAGATTAAATTTTACTTAAATTTTTCAGCATATAAAATGTGAAGAGTAACTTAATTCCTTAGGGTATAGTATTTCCCCCTCATGTGGAGGGGAATTTCATCCACTCCTTTGTTCCTGAAGACTTACAAATCAAATTTCAAGCCTTGATGTTTTTCCTGCTCGCTAAACCTTTCCTGGACATCTTCACTTAGATGATGGTCTATGTACCTTAAAATAAATGTAGTGTTTAAAAAAAAAAACCAAAGAACTCTCTTTACACTTAGAAAAATGTCTGTTCCTTTTTTCTTTTATTTGCTATTTTAAAAGTTAAAGATAATTCAGTCACTCTTGCATATACGTGTCATATAGGCCATTGTAAATAGGATTTTATTGGCTTCTTGCCTCTCATTTTTCTCAACATCCCTTTCTCCTTCCATTCATTTGCCACTGCCTGCCCCTCAGATAATAACAATATTGAATAATTTGCAGTCCTTTAAACAGAGCTCTTCAATACCTTTGTGACTCTAAATAAGTTTTTTTCCTTTTAAATGGAATTATACCTCTGATTACCTCAGTCTGACAGATTTTTTTTTTTTTTCTTCAGTATGCAATTTGAGCATTATTTCCTTTGAAATATGCCTGAATCCCAAATGCATCCCTGGGCACTTATTTCTTTATGTACTAGAGCACATTATTCATTATTTTATAAAGTACTTAGGTAGTATTACTATATTTTTGTCGGTATTACTGCCAGATTTTAATGTTCTGAACAGTTGTAACCATGTTTGGTTGGTCAGTCATGCCATTTATTACTGTTTTGTTAGTACAATGCCTAACTCAGAGTTTCAGTCAATATTTATTGTTAATAGGGAAACAAATTCATCCCGGTGGTCTAGCAGATAAGACCACAGAACATAGTCCACATATATCCCAGGGACCCAGGTTCAAGCTCCGGAGCTAGGGGCAAGAGCCAAGAGCCAAGATGAATAAAAATAAAGTACCTCTTCCTCCTCTTTTATTGCCTACCTTTCCTGCCTGCACCTTTCCTTTCAAAAAAAAATAAAAATAAAGGAACACTTAACTAGCACCTGTGTACTTTATTATACTTAGTCCTTTTTTTCACAAGAATTATATTAAGAAAAAGCAGTCCCTCTGAAGTGTGCAGTGTAAATATCATTCCTATGTGCATATTTTTTAAAGGAAATGTGCAGGCGGAAATGAGGGTGAGTAGGCAGACAGGTAGGAAAAGAGAAGAGGAAGAAGTACCCTATTTTTATTTAGTTGTTTATACTGGTTGTATTGTCTGTTGCCCCCCACTTCTTGTTTCCCCCCTGCTGTCTGGGACTCAAACCCAGGGGTATGTGACTTGTGCAGTTGACCTAACCACTAGTCCACCAGTGCATACCTCTTAAGCATATATTAAAGATTTTGAAAAAGGAACTCTAAAAATTATATTTCCAAGATCATACAGTTAATAAGTGGTAGAGCTCAGAATTAAACTTGGGTCTTTTGACAGAGGTTGTTTATTTTCATTATACTGAAGTGCTTTACTGTTAAACTCTGGATCCAAATTTGATTACCTAAACATATCTTCCAGGTATAGAACTCTAGGGGGCCAAACATAATATACTAAGTTCAAAATATTCATTGGAGAAGATTCTGGGTTTTCATTTATTTCTCCTACATTTCGACGATTTTCATATTACTATGGTACTTTTAACTTCCTTGAAATTTAAGTGTACTATTTTCAAAACTTAATTTTGCTGTCTTTTACTTTTGTCTTTACATTTGTAAATATGACACCTTAATCATAGCATGAATATTTTCCTGTTAATACCAATAAACAATTGCTGAATTGGGTGATTTAAAATTGGTCTCATTTTCTGCTAACTCTACCTATTTTGGAATTTACTGTGTTTTTGAAAGGAAAGGTGCAAACAGGAATTAAGGTGAGTAGGCAGACAAGCAGGAAGCGAGAAGAGGAAGAAGAATGCTTTTATTTATTTTATTTAGCTGTTTGTCTTGGTTGACTTTGCCCTGGGTCTGGAGCCTAGGTACATAGGATATGTTGGTCTACTTTCGGTGGCCTTATCCACTAGGCCACCAGGGTGTGCCTGAAATTTACTTTTATGATTGAAGTCTTTGTGTCTGTACTTTCCCCATTGTTTGCTTTTTTCTCATTGAGCATAAAGGGAAAGTGAGGCATGGTGCCTATTTTCCATAATGTTTGAATAAGTCATCAGGAGTTTTTTTTGGGTTTTTTTTTTTTTACTTTAATAATCATTTCATTATCTTTTTATTGTTAACTCATAAAAAGTTTGTTAAAATTTAGTTTATAAAACATTTAAAGTGTTGAAAACATTGAAAGCATAATGACAGCACCACTATTTTATAGAAAGTTTCCTTGCCAGCTCTGGTCTCTTACTTGCTTCATCCCCATACACTATTAGATGAGTATTTGCTCAGCCTTCTCAGAGAACTAGTAGTTCAGTGTGGTTGGAACAAGAGCCAAGTAATAAATAATTTTATAGGCTCTGTGTGGGTATTATTTAAGGGGAGGCAGCAATATGTGTTAAAGCTATAATATATTGACAGTTTATTGTATACTGTCACTTTGCACTTTGGAAAATGGATTGACCTGTAAGTCTGGAAAAGGGCAATCAGAAAGCAGTTGCAGTAAACCTAGGTAAGATGATTATGGCTAGAACTAGGAAATGTGTATACATTTTAGAAAGACAGATATCAGTTATATTTTAAGCTGTAGAATTATTAGAAGTCAATGGTTGAATATGTGGTGTTAGGCACATCCTTGCCTACATTCTTATTGTAAGATTTCTGCTTAAGGTGCAGCCTGGTTGAGTGTTTAGGTCAATTGCCTCTAAAGGAGCGCGGGCCACGTACCCTGTGGCTCAAGTTCCAGGCCCAGGGAGAAGCAACCAGTATGAACAACTGAATAAAAATCAAATAAAAATGCTTCTTTTTCCTCTCTCTTCCTGCCTGCCTACCTACCTTCATTCCTGCTTGTACCTTTCCTTTAAAACAAAAAACAAAAATTTCTACTTAAGCAACTGAACAAATGGTTTCTTAGTTAGGCTAAGCTAATTGCTGTAACAAAGAGAACCTCAAAATTTAGTGATTAGATAATAAGCATGTATGCACACATTTTTCACTTGCTTATGTTGGTTCTCAGGTTAATAATATTTAACAGTATCAGTAGATCAAGTGGTAACTTAATTTAGGCAGGGATTTCTCTGCCATCTTTTTTTACATGCCTTTCAGGGCATCAATATCTATGTCAGCCAGAAGCTAGAGAAGAGGCACCCCTAGAAATGGTGCTTATCATATATACTTATGGTCCATGCATTACATCTGTCTGCAGTGAGAATGAGAAGTATAGTATACGGGACAGTCACCACTGATGAAGAACAGTAGAATACAGCTGGCAGTCTCGGCCACAAACAGTCATACTATTTGCTGAGACAGAAAACAGGAAGCAGGTTTGGTTTGCAGTAAAAGATAATACATTTCTTTTTGGATATGTTAAGATCCAAGAACTTAACAGGACTTATAAATTTATATGTGAAATATGGACAAGTGATCTTAAGTGGCATCAGCTGAAAAAAAAATACTTTTCCTTGTGGCAATTACGGTAATTTTTTTAAAGAGGAAGGCAGGCAGGCATATAGCAGGCAGGAAGGAAGAGAGGAGCAAGAAGCATTTTACTTATTTAGTTGTTCACCCTCCTGATCCCTAGGTGGTGAACCCAGGTCCTTGGGCTGTATGTGGACTGTGCCACAGGTGTGCACTTAATCCCAGGGGCACCTAGATACAGAAATTTAGAAGTTACTTTTCTTGGAAAATATGAAAAAAATATAAAAGTGAATGTAGAAGAAAGGGCTCATGCCCTTTGCTTCTTCCTCAGTAGGTAGATTTCAGCAACTGAAAGCCTGGTAACAGACTTGTAATACTGCTTAAGGGTCAAAATATTGTCCAGTGTGAAAGTAGGTGAGATAGTCAGGATTATAAATCTTTCCAACTGAGCTAAGGTTTAAATTTAATGTAGTTATACAGTGAGAAGCCACTAGACAGTTTGAGCAAATGATATGATCTGTGTTTTTACACAAACACAAACGTTTAAAAAACAATAACAAAAAAAAATAATGGGAGGATGCCCCCCTGGACTCAGGAGACAAACCTGGGTCTTTGGAATGTATATGGACTGTGCTCCTTCAGAGGCAACTGACCTAACCATTATCCACTGGAGTGCACCATCATTCCATTTTTTAATTTTCATTTAACAGAGTTAGCAAGTGATTTGTAAATTTTAACTGGGGTTATCCAGACTTTTGCTAGGTGCATCTTTTATCTCTTAATCTGTCTAGACCAGATAGGAGACAGAGCCACTTGCCTGATGAGGGACATACACTCTTGGAGGTTTGCTTGGTTTGTTGAGGATACAGTACTCCTTAACAGGTCCTGTGGTAGGGAGGACCATAACCATATCTCACCTTCCACAATATTTCTAGTCTTGAATTCCAGGGAGTTTATAGGGGTAATATGGCAATCTATTATCAGGCAGATAGAAAATTATGCATCTCTACTCTATTGGTATTTTATTGAATGTATAGCAAAAAAATCATGGCAGTACTTTGTTTTACAAAATGTGTATAATTATTATAAGTATTCACTTTACAAATGAAAGAATTTCTACAGTTTTGAGATTTTATTAGTGTTTTAAAATTGAACTGTCTGGGTCAGACTTTATGGTTAAATGTTTTTTCTAATTCTCTACCTAGTTCTTTTTCTTTTGACGAGTATTTGGCAGTATTTTAGAAAAGCTGTTAACTAATATACATTAAGTATTTTTATTGTATACTTATTAGTATATTTAATCTAGTTTTGTTTAATCAATTTTGAAAGTATTAAATTTCCACTTCTGATTTTGATAATAAAAAATTAAGCTAGTCTAATTTTAGTTGCTAAAAAGAGCTATCTATGTACTAAATATTATGTATAATTTGACATATAGTATATAAAAGTCATCTTTAATTTTAAAATGAATTTGGTATTCTTAATTTCTGCTATTTCTCTACAAAATAAAAAGTACTTTAAGAAATGTTCTAAAAATACCATTTACAGAATTATATAAATTTAAACATTTTCTTAAACATTTAAGTTGTACTTCAGTAATGTTACCATAGGTCCTATATGCGTAAATACCCTATAAAGGTTTTAGAAAGTTATTCACAGTTTTTACAGTCCTCATTCTCTCTCTGAGCTAACTCATGTATGGCACATAAAGTTGCTGAGTTATGCACATATTAAGGTGTTATTTTTGCCCAGCATTGTTGTAGGGTTCATAATAAAGAATTGTCTGTGGTGTCTTATGAGTTGTTGTGAAGATAGAAAACATAAAATAGAGAGTTCAATACTGTGGTAAGTATGATATAAATTTTAGAATGGGAAAATAAATCTGTTGTTAATAGAGTTTAGACATTATGGAGATGGTTCTTTATTGTGTCTTGGAGAGATTAAGATTTGAAAGAAAGAAAAATAGGGAAACTTTCAAATTTACAAGGAGTTAAGTCATAAAGAGATGAACATATTTTCAAAGAAAATTAAAGTCCACCTTAATAGAAGTAACTAGAGTTTAAAAGACATCCTTATGTAAAGATAAGGGATGCAAACTAACAAAAACCACTAAATCTAATATCCTAATATACTATTGAAATATTTATTTTATACTATCCTCCTTATTTTTACAATTTATACCAAGGTCACTTACCTTTTTTTCTCCTTGACATTTTGTTATTATAGTTCTTTTTATGGTAATAATATGATATCCAGATGGTTTACAGTACAAGTGCTACTTGGATAACTTTGGCTTGTTAGGAACAGAGCAGATCAGGTTGCTCAGACTTTATGCTACCAGGAACTTCAGATCTACTACTGGCAAAAAGGAATTGATTTATAAGTTATTTGCCCTTTTTCCTTCTCCCAAAATTCTTTCAGATCCAAGCCAAGCTCAGTAAGTGGGCTTGGAATTCAGTGTTCCTTGGGGAATTTCCTGATATGGTCCTTGAATCCTGCATATTTAGAAGATACTTGGAAAGAAATAGAGGTTTAGAATTAAAGATATGTGATCACCCTGAAGTATATACCCTAATCATGGGTCAAAGAATTCACTTCTAACTTCTTCGAACCATCTGTATTTATGCAAATCATCTAAAACATAATTATTCTCTAAGGAATGAAAACACTGCCAGAGAATTTGTACCATGATGGTTAAACTTGCCCATAATACAACTTACTAGATAAGACAAAAACATCTGATAAAATATCACATCTATTGCTAGTGTTTCTTTGTAGAATAGACCTCAGGTAGTACAGTCTGTACTTTCTATCAGTGCACTAAAGTGAGTTGAAGTCAGTGAGATACTGCCAAAATATTTTCCTTCATTTGAAAACGTTAGGTGGTTTCAGTTTGAATTACATCTTACCACACATTGGTAATTTGTCAGATTGGTTAAAATCAACTCCCTTTAACTCAGTTTCTTTCTTTAAAAGTTATTATGGAAAGGAAAAGCAATACTGTACAGCTGAGTTTGATATAAACACCTTTCTTTAACCAAATTATAGTTAAGAACCAACCACGTTAAAAATTTTATATTAAGGGAAATTTTCATTTAATTATGTTGTGCCCAGATGTATTTTATAATCATTCAGCAGATGAAAGTGGTTTAGTTATATTCATAAGATTGATTCTCTTAGGAAATATTTGGGCTAATCAAAGCACTTTCATTTTAACAGATACTAACTCTAAAGATCGCTTTTTTCTCTCTTTTTAGTCGGCCATATACTAATAAGGTCATCACTTTATGGTATCGTCCACCTGAACTGCTGTTGGGAGAAGAACGATACACACCAGCTATTGATGTATGGAGTTGTGGGTAAGATAATAAACCTATTATTAGGTTTATTGACTGGTTTAATTTATGTGAAACTTTTGGTCGTGAAGTAAAATCCTCTCATTTGGTAATGATGGATATTTTTTCCATTAGATGTATCCTTGGTGAACTCTTCACTAAAAAACCTATATTTCAAGCAAATCAGGAACTTGCACAGTTAGAATTAATAAGGTAAGTTCATGATTATATATTATCGAAATGTGTGTATGAGGAAGTGAGTGATACGCTATAGATACTTTGATACTTGTTCTAGTCTTGTCAGAAGATTGAAAAATAAATGTATATTCAATTTTCAGTTAAAATAAAAAGTTTAAATTATGTATCTGTCTACTTTTTAAAAAATGATCCTAACACCCCTCCCCGCTTTTTTCCCTGTTGACCAGCCTTTAGGTCCTGATTACATTGGGTATTAGGGTTTCCATTAATGATAGCATTAGTTTAGTTTATACATGATGCAAGCATTGTTCTGAGTATTTCACATGAATTATCCTTACGCTTCACTAACTTACTCTTTTGTCATATTATATATATCAAAGAAACTGAATATTAGAGAGAGAAGAGAATTTGTCCAGGATTATATGGCTAACGAGTAGGAAAACTAAAATTTCAACCTAGACGGTTTTACCTTAATGTCTAAATACTTTACCAATTCTCTATACTGTGTAGGAAGTGAAACTTCTGGGACTTTTTGTAAACACCAGTAATTGACAAAGAATGCATGGGAAAATTTTACAGAATGTTAATCCAAAAATTCTAAAGGAGAAAGTAGCCAATAATATCCAGCTTCTCATTAAAAAATTAACTTGCTCAGTCAAGTAGTGTTTGTACCAAGAATTCAATATATTAGGTTTTAGGAAATGTATTTTTATAAACCATTTTACTTGCAGAAATAATGTATTTGTCTTGACATGTTGAATAAACATTTGCTAGAAATATAAACTTACTAATTATAGAGAGATCTTGCTTTAACATGATAAAAATATGTATCACAGACTAACAGCCTGAAGAATATTTAGTGGTGAAATACTACAAAGTAAAGAGAGGTGCTCCCTGGTGGAGTGGTGGTTTGGTCAACTGCCTCTGGCTGAAGTACAGTCCCAGTTACCTGGGTTCATGCCGCAAGTCCAAGGGAACAACAAATAAGAACAACTAAATAAAATAAAACGCTTCTTTCTCCTCTCTCTGCCTACCTACTCCCTTTCATTCCTACCTGCACCTCTCCTTAAAAAAAGAGGAGAGTTGTCTTCTAGTACCAGTAGTTAAGAGTGCTTTAGAAGTACTAACCAGTTCCCTAATAGTGTTAGAAAAGTCAACCGATAAAAGGTATTCGTATCAGAAAGATGTGTATGATAATATTAAATGGCTGCAACATGGCAAGGGAATCTACCAAATCATACCACTTATATAAAAAGTTTGGTTATATGACAGTAGTTAGGAAAATGTATGTATGTGTCTATGTATATATTTTATATATATGTATATAAATAAATAATATACTAATATACACTATATGCTAAATAGCTATATATGTATATTACACACACATATAATAAGTAATCAGTTAGAATCATTAGTGGAACAAAAAATACTTTTTAACAAAACTACCACTATATATACCTCAAAAATCTCAAACTGTGTTTCAAATGATAAAAAAGATTGGAATAATTTTTGGAGAGGTATATCTTGTTTTTTTTCCTAGGAAACCTTAATTTTTTTTAAGTCATTTTAGTCCCAATGAGAATTTCAGAGGAATGTTTTGGAATAATGATTGATTTTAGTATTTATCTAGAGGGATAATGAAAATAACCAGGAAAATTCTTGAAGGAAATTTTGGTATATCATATGTTTGGCATACAATACCTAGAAGGATCAGTGGAATTTTATGGGAAGTCAAAAAATAAAGTTATATGAACCTTAGGGTATACTACAGAAGACATTTCAAATAAGGGGAGGATTAAATAAAATATTTTCTTTCTGGTTATGTGTCAGGTACTACCTACTAGAGTAGATGTTGGGACTGAATCCTTAGTACCTAATCACTGGTACTTAGCGTTTTCTGCTTTCTAATTGGGTGAGACAGACAAAACAAGCAAATTAATAAAATATATCAGGTGATAACAAGTATAAAGGGATACATATATATATGCATGTATTGCATATACATAACGTGTTATACATGCTCATATACATAAATATATACATACATGGTGTGTATATATACACATACATACACACAACACCTATAAGGTATCATCTGAACAGAAATCTGAATGAAGGAACAGCACAGTAATAAGATCCTGAGGCATGAGTGTATTTGAATTATTTTATGAACATGTGAAGTCATTGGATCATATGGGGAAAAATTTAATCCACCTACTTAGTGATAAACTGTATAGTTACTTAAAAGTAAATCATAGATCTGGAGATGCTGGCTGGAAAAGCAACACTCACATGAAAAGAGCAGTTTTGCAGATGACTGGTTTTCATTAGGTAAATATTAAAAAGTATCTGGAATTGTTCATCTGAACATGGACCTCTGAGGGTTAGGAAGGGAATATTTTGCTTGATAATTTATATGTTTAAGAGTGTTTTTATTGCTAGTAGAGCAACTAAAATAATAAAATGCTTCAATTTTGATTCTGTATCTTTAAAAAAAAAAAGATTAAAAGGAAGTCTCTGAAAAAAGAAACAAGTGTCCCCCAATTTGAAGGAGGCAGTTAGGTATGCAAAGGGTATGCAATTAGTACATCTGGGTTCTAATGACAGCTCACCTACTTCCTGATCATGTTACCTGGTATATGCTAAGTTCTATAATGCCTGAGGTTGTTTCTCCACAAGCAAAGTTAGAATAATATGCTTAGTGTTGTAAGAATTAAATAAATGTAGGTTTCCTAATACATACTTCTCCCCTCATCTTATTAGCAGTAAACCGGGATACTTTCCCCAATTTAAAGCCTCAGGAAGGATGAGATCAGTACATTGTATGAATATGTATAAATTGATCAAGAGTGAGAATACTAATCAGGACCTGTCTTAACATTACACTGTAGTAGTCAGGTTTTTTTGTACTTTCCCTTATTTCAAAAAGTATTTTAAGCGAATTGCTCAAGTTTTGTAATCGAAGTATCATGAATTAAAAAAAAATAATGGCAAAAGATTTAGTGAAAAACATAGGTGGGAACAAAATGGGATGAATGGGAGCAAAGACTTTTTACACAAGAGTCGTCATACTTTTAACTCTCCAAACCTGCCTTTCAGCTAATGAGCCTCTGTGTCACACAATATACATTGCTTTAGAAATTATAAAAAGAAAGCACTTACTATAATCATAGGGGAAAATTGAAAGTTAGATTAGAATGGAAAGAATCCTGCTTTTCTCTGTCCAACTCCCCCATGTCTGTTATACTAAGACGTTTTAAATATTCATTTAAAAACAGTGTTTAGAGTAAACATTGTCAATTGTAAAAAGTCTGTATTTTCCAAATTAAAATAAATATTGGTGAAATGAGTGACACTGTTTACATTTTTACAAATATTTTAAAGTTTAATTTATTGAAGGAACATCTGGATCTTTATCTGTGATAAGCTCTTTTCAGGACTCAGATAATTTTTCAGTTTTGAAAATGCATAAAATTTGGTAGTTTTTTAACAGGTTAGTTGGTATGTACAATCTGAAATCCTATCAAGAAATATTTGTACTCAATATGTTGAAATTTATTGACCTTTCTTACACAATGAATCTGTTACCCATGGTGATTTTATAATATGTATTCATCATTTAAAAATGTTGGATTGCTGAACTGCAGCTCATTAGTGTGTAACATTTCATTTTGTGGTATTTGTTGTCATCACTAATCTCATGACAAAAGCCTAAAGTATTTATTGTGATGCTGTCAGTTTTATAGTGTTCTGATTTTCTCCTGAAGGCTAAGATTTATAACTGACAGTACTGCAGTTATCTTCCTTGAATTAACAAGTTGAGTTTTCATATTTGAGAAAATGTCTGACAGATACCTAAGTCTGAACAACCATATTTTTTTTTTTTTTAGCTGTTCTTTGCAGGTAAAAATAGTGGTTCATGAAAAAAGCAGCTATTTTACCTTACAACTCAAATAATTGCACAAGTGTTTCTCAAGATAGCCATCATATTTTGTTGTGCAGTTTAAATGCTTTGAGTATTTTCTGTTTCATCAGAGAATATTAAAAAGATTTATACTCAAATGTTGGTTTAACAAGTTTTACTGCATGAGCAGTATATTCTTAATGTGCTGAAACTGACTCCCCACATCCACACTGTCTACCTGTGAGAATGTGATAGTGAAAATTACTTAAAATTAATAGGTACCATTGACTTGAATCATGCTGAAGTGCTGGTAGTTTTTCTGCCATTGACTTTGTATGATTAATTCAAAGTCAACACATTAAAAAAAGCAAATAATGTCTTATTTTGATTTGCCAGATCCTACAGGGCTTAGGGGGCCCCCTTTTGAGAACTGCACCTGTATACCAATTTCACATACTAATATTAATGCAAAACATTAAATTATAAGTAGAATATAACGTTGCACTAAAATTAATGGTACTTTTATTAGGCCCATTCTTTTGAATGTAAGGATCAATAAGTATTTAGGAAATCTCAATATAATTCACAAAATTAATGGCCAAGGGAAGAGAATGCAGATGATGGTTATAATAGAGTTTCTAAATATCAAACTAATAAAACTAAAGTATTCTTTTAAAATTTAAGAACTACAAAAATAAAATCCATATTACTAAGGAATGAAGGAATATTTAACAGGATCTGTGTGTGTTTGTTATCTATATTATTCTCCTGCTTAGGATTATTTATGTTTATGTAGTTCCTTGGGGAAGTATACAAAGGTGAGGGACTTGTTTCTTGAATTATAATATAATAAGAGAAATGGAGATATAAACACCTAAATTACAAAGGAGGAAATTTCAAAACAACTAGCTATTTAATTGGTGTTTATTCTTGAGATTTAGTATACTCTAAACATCTTTTTTTTAATGAATGTGTACTTAAAAAAAAATGGTTATTGAAGTAACATTGCATACTAACATTGGATTAAGGTATATATCATTGTAAATTAATGTGTGTATACAGTAAGTTTACCATCAGCAGTTCAGTTTCATCTGTCACCTTATTACCTGATCCACTCACCCTTTCTCTTTCTCTTTAATAGTTTACCAATTTTTCATTTACATATTAGCAAATCCTTTTTTAAATATTTACCAACTTGACCTGGTTACTAGTCTTGTTCACTACTTAATAACTTATTAATTAATACAAAAATGAAGGTTTTCAAGATATTGATAAGCAGAGAGTAATAAAACATTAAAGTGTCTAAATACCTTGAAATCATTGGCACCACTTAAATTGAACTATCTTGTTTCAAGAATGTTACTTTTAGTTTCCTTCTGTTGATCAAATTCAGCAGCAGTCTTTATAGTAATTAGTTTCCTGAGTGTAGGAAATCTGGTTTTGCTATTGTTGCAGACTTCCTTAAAGAAATGAATGGGCACCTATAAAGCCAATGAAGAATGTATTAAACTCTAGTTCTTTGATACATTGAAATTAAAAAAAAATTTGATTTAAAGTGTGGCAAACATTTTGAGTGCTAGCCTGTTTTAAGATTTGATTTTGCAGTTGTGAGTAGGAATGCTTAGTGTTATTAGAAGCATCTACAAAAAAATTGATTTCTTTAAAAAAGTTGTGATGAGTAAAATAATGAAACTTACACATTGTTTCAAAACCTCAGTTTTGTGTTTCAAAAATAAGTTGATATTTTGTATAGCAGTTGTATTTTTCTAGTTTATGGTGATCTACTTCTTTTTGTGTTTTTTAGCCGTATATGTGGGAGTCCATGTCCTGCAGTGTGGCCTGATGTAATCAAACTACCATATTTCAACACCATGAAACCAAAGAAGCAGTATCGTCGAAAATTAAGAGAAGAATTTGTTTTGTAAGAAGGGGATGCTTCAACTTCCATATTACATTAAATGTTTTCTTTTTAAAGTTATTTCTTGTGAATTCTAAATGTCACTCTTTTCTTTTAGCCCAAGGGTGACAAATGTATCAACATTTGTGTCATTTACTTCTGAGTTTCCTTTTATTACATGAAAATTACCATTTCACCATCATTATGGAATTAGTGATTCGAGGTCGTTTGATTTGGTACTTTCATGAAAGAATTTTAACACTATCATTTTAAGTTTTAATGTAACAGTTTTCAAATTACTTGAGCACAGGTTTTCAGTTTGATCTAGGAAACTATTCATATTCACTTCTTTATGTTACAATAGCATATTGTCCATAGAGTAATAAAATTTATTCTTGTTTGCCAAATTTCAGATTATTTAGAATAATAGTTAGAAAACTATGTATAAAAATTTCTTCTAAGAAAAATTCAGGATTTATTGGAATGAAAATATATTGCAAATGTGTTATAAAGTGCTAGTATTTAAAATAAGTTTCTCAGAAACCACTTGTGTCAAAGAAAATGTATGACTTTTATAATCCTCTTATGCCAGTATTCCTGCAGCTGCACTAGACTTATTTGATTACATGCTCGCCTTGGATCCTAGTAAGCGTTGCACTGCAGAACAGGCTCTTCAGTGCGAATTCCTACGAGATGTGGAACCGTCAAAAATGCCCCCACCAGAGTAAGTGACTTTTTATTGTATTAAATGCCCTATATGTAGAATCTGGACAGTTATAACAACATTTTCATATATATATATATAACAATCAGAAGCTATTTCATGATTAGTGAAGTCAAAAGAAATAGAATAAATCAAAAGAATAGAATAACAGTAATAATTTTAACATATAACTAGCACATTTAACCATAGAACTAGCAAAAGCAGCCTGTCTCTATTTTAATTGCTATATTTCAACTTTAAGAAAATAATACTGCTGCTGCTATTTATTACTTTAGTAGTTTCTACCAATACTATGGCTTATACTACTACAAGCTATTTTAATTAAATTGTGAGTGCTATGCTAAACATTTTCTAATGTATTACATTAATATTTATAATCTGATCAGGTGGGTATCATCATCATCATCATCATCATCACCACCACCACCACCACCACCACCACCATTTTATAGAGGAGAAAGCAGCTCAGAGAGGTTAAGAAACTTGCCCATAAATACAAATCTAGTACAGCTTTTCAGCTTCAAATTTAGAATAATCCAGTAAGGAAAAGAAGTTATGAAATACTTATTGGCATAATATACAGTTGAAAGTCCTTATCCTTGAATAAAAGAATATTAGTATCAAAAGCCAGTTATAGAATTAGCTTGTTATCTAATGGGAAGTGGGGAATTGCATAGAGTTTAGAAGTCTTAAATACTTTATTCCCTTACATCGCTTTAATAATTTTTTAGGATTGATTCAGGGCAAGTGGAAGGGAAAAGAAGTTCATTTGGTTCTTAAAAGAGCTAGAAACTTTGCAGGAATTTTCTTAGTAATATAAAAAATATAATGAGTATCATAAAAGCAAGCCTATCCCAATAGTAATGTTTCCATGTAATTAACATGAATGAACAACACATTGGAGTTCAGATATTGGCTCTTCCACTTAACATTTAGTTCGGATTTCTTATATTACTATGAGAACATCATATCCTATTTCTTACTGAACTATATATGAGTAGCCTTTGTGAGATGATTTGAAAGGCAAAAAGAATCTCATTTGACTTGCTGAGGTACCTGAATCAATCTCAATTGAATTAATTATTTTATGGATTTTTCATTTTTGGCTTCCCCCCCTTCCTCTTTTTTTTTTTTTTCTGTTTATCAGTACATATCAGCGGTCTTGAACTCTTAAAACTATAGTTCTAATAATTCTTGAAATAATGTTTCAAACTTTTGATTTGGATAAATTTCAATTATAGAAAAGTAAGAATAGTACAAAAAAGTACTAAGAACATTTTTATATCCTTCAGTTAGATTCAGCATTTATTAATATTTACATACAGTGCTTTATCATTCTGCATTAACTATTTCCCTGAACTGTTTGAATATTATATTATGGAAGTGAAACTTCATTTATAAATAATTCACCATTTATCAATGAGAACTGAGATTTAAATAACTACAATATTATTATAGCATGAGAAATTTCACATTTCAATGTCTAAGTCCATTTTCAAATTTCTCCAGCTGGCCCAATAATTACTTACTTCTATAACCTTTTTTTTTTAATGAAGAATTTGTAGACCACACATTTCATTTAGTTGTCAGGTCTCTTCAGTCTTTAATTACTCATTTTTGGGAAACTTTTTATGTCATTGACATTTTTGAAAAATCTAAGTTAGCTGTTTGGCAAAATATTCTGTGATGTGGATTTCATTGCTTTCTTGCAGTCAATTAGATTTACATTCCTTTTTTGGCAAGAATATCACCTAGAGTGGTGTGTTTTTCCTGCTGTATCGTATCAAAAGAAATAAAATATCATTTTCCTCCTTTTATTGTAATACTAAATTTTAATGACATGGTTTACATGGTCCACCTGAAAGAATTTAGGTAAAATTTTATTAAGCACCTTTTCAAGTGACATCCCAACTTTTTAAATCAAGGGTTCAAAGAGTTAAAAAAGATTAATTTTCAATATATCATAAATGTTGATACTGCAAATAAAGCAATTAAATCTTATAAATGTCTACAGGGGAACCAAAATAGCTTAACATTTTTATTATTCACAGTATCATTTAGAAAATGTAACAAACTTCAATAACTGGACATTGTTCTCTTTTCATTTTGAATAATATATATTTCTCCCATAGGCTTGTGACATGTACTTAGAAGTATTCTATTAAGTGCCCTATTGTACTTCTTTACAGCAAATATTTGTATATAAGTAGAAATTTAATTAAAAAAATTTCACTGCAGGGCTATTTATCTTGCTGATTAAATTGCTATTGTAAATTTTAGTAGCATATATTTCAGTTTAAGAAAAAGAAAATATTAGTAAATTTTTTTGAAAATGCAACCTAATGAAATAGGGTTGCATTATTAATTTCCCCAAGTTAAAAAAATGTGTATTATATATGTTGATTAATATTATTTTTTCTAGAATGAGACAAGTTCCACATCAATTATAATTAATTTTTAATTTTTATAAGTACTCTTTAAAATAAGCATTTGAGAATGAACTTTTGTCATAGTTATTACTGAGTTCTTTGAAATTACTCTATTATGTACCCAAAATCACATAGTAATCTGTCATTAAAAAATTGCTTTAATGACCTTTTCTATGTCAACCTAAGATTATCCTTTAATTTTTTGACAGTAAAGAATTAGGAACCACATGACTTTGCCAAAAGATCTTTTACTCTGTCATTTGTTTTATTATTTATTTTTTCAAGTTTTTGAGAAAATAAACCAAAGAAACTTTACTGGTACTTATTAAATTGCTTCTTGTTATTTTTTTCATTTATTAGCACATTTTTAGCCTAGTACATTTAGAAAGTTAGCAAATCAACACCTAATATCATTGCTGCTTTTGCCAGTCCATTTTAACTTTTGTTTCTTACTACATTTTAAATTTATGCTTTTGTCAAAACCTTGGAACTATAGGTATAGATTCCTGTTCAGTTTATAGAAAATGTCCATCACATAACCTAATTGGAAACCGTCCATATTGGTCAAAGCAAATCATCCGATCAAATCATCACAGTTTTTTTCAGAACATTCTTGACTATTTTCACATTAAAAATAGGCATGTTAACAAACATTTTGGTGAACATTCTGTAAACCAATAATAAATTATGGAGTACATCTGGTTTAATATGTTATTAAACATATCAAAATTGTAATGATATTGATCAAATAATTAAATAAGATGTAAAATAGTAAAACATCTCATTTTACAATATGTAATTGTGAGGTAAGGATTATGAAGAAAGGCTTGGTATTTGGGGAATATATATATATATATATATATATATGTATATGTAATCCCTTGTGATTAAATTTTTAGGAATTGTCAAATGAGAATGGAGTATAAAAATAATCTGAATAACTTGAGTGATTGTATTAGATATGTTGTCAAACTTTTTTGGTGTATTTCATAAAAAGAAAATATGTACATATTGCTAAAAAGTGAGTTCAACTGGTAACTAAGCCTATAATTTTAATTTTTCTAAACAGCAAGTAAAAAGCATTAAACAGTTCATAAGACAATATGATCAACTGTAATTAGGAAATATATTTCATTATAATGATTTTATACAAAATAATTTTAAATTACTTTATTGAATGTTGATAAATGGTATCAAACAGACATATTGTACTTACCAGGTGAGAGGTACTATCCAAGCTCACATGTAATAACATATATTACATCAACCTCATAAAGTATACTGTATTATGAATCCCATTTTTAAAGGTAAGGAAACTGAGGCACAGAGATCCTGCTACTTTCCTTATAAGGCACAATAAAGTAAGTGGCTGAGCCAGTATTTGAACCTTCAGAAAAGCACATAAAAATGTGGTCATACTGGAAAACATTCCTGGGACGTCTAAAAGTTAGATAACATGTATTGGTTTAGCTATTTGTTGGATAAAAAAAGAATGTTATGATCAGCTATAAAGAATTGTTTACCTCAGCGCACCTGTATAGCTCAGGCAGCTGAGGTGGCAGCTAAGTTGTAGACCATGTAAAGCCCAAGAACTTGAGTTCATGACTCAGTGCTAGGGGCAAAAACAACAACAACAACAACAAAAGAATGAGAATCTCTTACCTTTAAATTGTAGGAGGGAACAAAAATGTTTTTTAGTGGATTTTTTTCACTCTCATGGGACTCACCCATTCCCCCGCTCTGCCCCAACAATACATTCCCTGAGCAGGAACACGTAAAATCATTCCAGTTAACACCACTCTGCAGTACTGCAGTATATCTGAATTCAGACTATCCCAACAGAAAAGAAGACAGTACATCATATAAGACACACATATCCATACACACAGAAAGGGAAAGTCTTTGGTGAGTTTATGATGCCTTAAAGCTTCCCATTATCAATATTTCAAATTGTCCCTTTGTTTGTTACTCCAGGAGGTTTTTACACGCTGAGGCAATGCACCATAGTAAGATGACTGAGAGGTATGCCTTTGTTTTGTTTTTGGACCTCAGGTGCATAAGACTTGGTTTAATCATAATCCTTGTGTCACTCATCATTGGTCCATGCATGGCTCTCTTCTTTTTTTCTTTTAGTTACTTAGTTATTTTAAATAATGTTAATAAGCAGCCATAAACCTACCAAATAAAAGCTAGAATCTTGAAAATAACCTAATTTAATCATATCATTCCCTCCTCCCTGCCCCTATGACCTATCCCTATGCCTTCTTCCACCTGAGAACCATCATCACTATTTTCTTTTGTATATATATTTTTGTTACCATCTATATGTACTCATTAAAAAGTTGTATTTTAAATTTTTGGTTTTTAATTTTATAAAAGGGTGTCGTGTTGTTCACAATTATTTTGGAAATGACCTTTAAACCATATTGTATTGCTAAGATTTGACCATATTATTGCATATTACTTTGATAACATGAGTTGTTAAAGAGAAGGTGTGAAAAGACTTGCTGAATGTGCAGCTCATTCTCAAAGATAAGTTTTAGGAAAGAGAATATAGATATGGAAGTTTCTTTAAAACAATCCCAGGTGTGTTTCCCTGGTATTCCTAGAGGAAAACATGTCCAGGTTGAAGATTCACTAGGTTGAAGTCTATTACGAGGTTGGGACTATTTACGGGAATTTGTAGTATTCTGGGCAAGTTTATTAATCTTTCCAAGCCTCAATTTTCTCATCTTTAATACAGATATAATAGTAACTTCTCACTGGATGTTTTTATTAGGATAAGAAGAAAACTTTTATAAATCAAATATGTCTTTAAGCAAAACTTATTCTGCAGTGTTGTCAATTTAATGAAATTACATTGAAGTTGATTTGCTTCAGAATTGTGGGTAATTTTCATAGTTGCTAGTTTTTCAGAACTTTTTGCTTTTGAGTAATGACCCTGGTTACTTATTTTTGAAATTGGTAGTATGGGTTTAATTTCAGAGCATTTGATTATAGAAGCAAATAAAAGGATATTCAGTATTAAAAAGTTTTTCTAGAAAGTTTTGTAGAAAGTTTTTCAATGTTATGTCTTAGTCTTTGCTACTTAACACTGTCTAGTTTCTGCAAATGGCGTGTTTATTGCTTTCTTTTTCATGTCCTATTCAATTTATGTTGTACGATGATAAGAAATGACTTTAAAAGATTGCACCAAGGATAATAGTAACCTACTTTTATGAGTATATATTCTTTATTTATAGCTGTAATAATTATTCAGAAGTCGCAGAAAAAGTTTGGGGCATCAAGGATGATGATTATAGGAAGAGTTTACAAAGCCCATATATGAAGTCTTCGAGAACTGGGAGGGTGGTTTGTTTTGGTGCTAAGTAATAATTCTTAATATTTTTTGTTTTTAAGATAATGCCATTCACAAGGAATTTTTTTTTCCTCCAGCCTTCCTCTGTGGCAAGATTGTCATGAGTTATGGAGTAAAAAACGAAGAAGACAGAAGCAGATGGGCATGACTGATGATGTTTCCACAATTAAAGCCCCCAGAAAGGACTTGTCTCTGGGCTTGGATGACAGCAGAACCAGCACACCTCAGGGTGTTCTGCCATCTTCACAACTGAAATCTCAGGGCAACTCGAATGTGGCACCTGGTTAGTAATGCTTCCATATCTTGTTTTGCTTCACATTGTTTGTGGCTAGAGTTGATTATCTTACTCTGTTAACATATCTTGTGGCTAAAAGATGAATGTTAAGTTTTTTTCATATGCTTGCCATTTCCTTTTTGTTTGCTTGTGCCAGTACAGATTATTTATTGCTACTGGCATGGATGTTTTAAGCAATCTCAAGGTAAGATTTACTTTTTAAAAAGTGTCAGTATTAACACTTGATCCATGATTGGTCATTTCTTCTTTTCCCTCTAGTGCAGGAGTCATTAAGTCCTTGACTAACATTCTCAGTGAAGCTCAGTATCCATTGTCTCTAGATGTTTAAGGAATAAGAAGAAACATCTAGAAAGACAGCTCAAAATCATAGTAGATCTCTTTCATACTGTTTATAAAGTCCTCAGATCACTCTCTATTTGTCATTACTTAGAGAATCTCCACGATTGGAATCTGATATTTTGCCAGAAATGAAGTATGATAAAGAAGGATTATTTAGGGAAAACTTAAATTTCTTTCTCTCAGTTTGCTTACATAAGAGTAAGCTTCTTTATGTGGAAATCACCCTCTTCAATGTTGTCAGAAGTGTTGTTAAACTTACTCTCACACAGTTAACAGCTTTTTAAGAAATGGAATCCCCTCCTATATTTTGCCTCAACAATCCAGAAAACTTTCAGCTTTAATTTTTGTATTGATTGCAGCGACTTGTATGAAATAAATGTGTGTGGAAGTGGTGGTTTATTAAATATGAAAAATCAGTTTAGCATTTAAGAGATGAGTAAATATTGATTGTCCATTCAGTTAATTAAAAGTCCTGTGGTTCAGGTTGAATTTTTGGTGGTTGAGCGTAGATTACCTGAGAAAGCTTGAGAAAGGTTACCATTATTGCTTTCCCATGTAATTTACAAGTTTATATTTATATACCTGTTCAGGCTACTTTAAGTACTGATACATGTTTCTTTAAAAAGCAAAACTGACATGCCTGGTGGTTCAGGCACTAACATGGTGACTGCGGCCTGGATCCATTTCTAAGACCGAGGTTCATAACGTGGTGTCAGAGGAACAACCAGAAATAAAATAAATAAAAATCCTTTCTCTTCCTTTCATTTTCTTTCTTTCCTCCCTCTTCCCTCCCCCCTTCCTCCCTTCTACTTCTTCCTCCTCTCCCTTTCCTCTCTTAAAAAAAACAAAGAAAACCTTATTGTTCCAAGTATTCTTCAGACTTTCTTGAAATAGTGAATTTTTTCTTATACATGGAAATATTTGATATATATTGTTTTGAAGAACACATCTGTTTTACTCAGTAAAGGCTATATAGGCTATATTAAGTTCACTATTATTTCTCTTCAGGTTAAAAATATGTAAAATTTAGAAAAAGCAAAAGAGAAGCAACAGAAAGTTTTCTTAATTTGTATTTTTATATATACCATCCATTTCGGAAAAAAGGATTTGAAATTGCAGTAACAGGAAGTTTGCATGGTGGTCAGTTGTCCCAGAAAACAATTGTCATATTTCTTACTTAGCAAGACTGTCAGGTCTCTATTTCTTTTCCTTTATTATATTTTTGGATAATACACATTATTTTAGATAACAGTACAGTGAGTATTAAAGGGCTCATATTCTGGAAACAATACCAGTGTCTTAAATCTCAGTTCTGCCCTTACATAGTCTTATGATGTAGGATAGCTTAGTCTCTCTGGATGCAGTCTCTTCTTGAATTTAAATAGTTAAATAAATAATACCAATAGTACAGTAGAGTTATGGTGAGGTGTAAAGAATATAAAATGCCTAAAAAGTACCATCATTCACTTCTCATTGGCAGGTGATATTTCCTGGTTAAAGCGATAGCATGGTGTTCTAGTGCTAGTCTTGTTTTCCTTTGAAGTATCTACCCCTAAGATAACTTATTCAAGATGAACTGCAATTCCTTTTCTTTTCTGTTTTAATATATGTGCATTTACATCTTAAACATACAGGAAGTTGAATTTAGAGTGAGATTCTCTTTCACAGTATTTCTTACTATCCCACAAATGTACATTTAAATATGCCAATACAGAGCCATTTTGGGGGCAAGGGGAGCTGTGAATTATGGCAATTCTAATAATACAAATTTTGTCTTTAGTAAAAACAGGCCCTGGACAGCAGTTAAACCACAGTGAATTGGCAATTCTACTAAACCTACTGCAGTCTAAAACAAGTATTAATATGACTGATTTTGTCCAAGTATTGAACATTAAGGTAAACTCTGAGACTCAACAGCAGCTAAGTAAAATAAACCTTCCTGCTGGAATTTTGGCAACAGGTGAAAAACAGACAGATCCATCTACACCACAGCAGGAGTCCTTGAAACCATTGGGAGGAATTCAGCCTTCTTCTCAGAGCATCCAGCCTAAAGTGGAGACTGATGCTGCCCAAGCGGCTGTGCAGAGCGCATTTGCGGTTCTGTTGACTCAGTTAATAAAGGCTCAGCAGTCAAAGCAGAAAGACGTGCTACTAGAAGAACGGGAAAATGGATCGGGACATGATGCAGCATTACAACTCAGGCCACCTCCAGAACCTAGCACTCCGGTATCGGGTGAGTGTGCAGAGAGCAGACCACTAACATTGCTGCGTCCACAGGGTTTTCTTGCTGTGGATGATCATCAATAATGTATATTTCAGTGGCACTGCTAGGGTAATGTCCTGAAAATTCTCAGGTCGTTGGTTATAGGTTGTTTTCTTAGTCTATTGACTCCTAGGAATAGATTCTTTAACAAATTATTCATGTGCCAGTGTCATAGATTTGTCTGAGGTAAATGTATCCTTAAGGAATAATCTTTCATTTCCACTACAATGGGATGATTGTTCAAGCAGAAACTTTATATAGTACAGTAGCCTTTGCTTTTCAAGCGATGAGTAGGTATATACGTGAAATCAATTATAATAGTTTTTGGAGTTTTCAGTCACCATACTTAAATGGTAGCCGGTAATAATAGTACTTATCTACCTTTCCTTCTTTCATTAATTTTCTTTTTTTTTTTTCTCCAGAGGTAGACCTTCTAATGATCTTTAGGACCATCCCTAGAAAAAGAAACTTACTTTTCCATGATAACTTTTACTCTTTTTGTTTTGTTTCACTTAGGGCAAGATGACCTCATCCAGCACCAGGATATGAGGATGTTAGAACGCACACCAGAACCAGATCGGCCTCGAATTCTTCCTCCTGATCAACGACCACCTGAACCGCCTGAACCACCACCAGTCACTGAAGAAGATCTGGATTATCGGACAGAAAGCCAGCATGTACCCACCACTAGTTCTTCGTTAACTGACCCTCATGCTGG
Source organism: Solenodon paradoxus (assembly GCA_004363575.1). Classification (NCBI taxonomy): domain Eukaryota; kingdom Metazoa; phylum Chordata; class Mammalia; order Eulipotyphla; family Solenodontidae; genus Solenodon; species Solenodon paradoxus. The sequence continues at coordinate 228,158 of RJWH01000722.1, read as the reverse complement.
AGTAAAAGCAGCCTTGTTACAGTTACTTGCTCAACATCAGCCCCAGGATGATCCCAAAAGAGAAGGTGGTATTGATTACCAAGCAGGAGACACTTATGTACCCACTTCAGACTACAAGGACAATTTTGGATCCTCTTCTTTCTCTTCTGCTCCTTACGTTAGCAGTGATGGTCTAGGAGGTAGCTCTGCTCCAACATTAGAACGGCGTAGCTTCATTGGAAACTCAGATATTCAGCCTTTGGAAAACTACAGTACTACTTCATCTCATTCTGGTGGTCCACCTCAGCCTTCTGCCTTCTCTGAGGCATTTCCCAGTTCAGTAGCTGCATATGGAGACATTTACCTCAATACTGGTCCCATGTTGTTTAGTGGAGACAAGGACCATAGATTTGAATATAGCCATGGCCCCATTGCAGTCCTGGCAAACAGCAGTGACCCTTCCACAGGGCCAGAGAGTACTCATCCTTTGCCAGCAAAGATGCACAACTATAACTATGGGGGTAACTTACAGGAAAACCCAGGTGGCCTCATGCATGGACAGACCTGGACTTCTCCTGCCCAAGGACCTGGATATTCACAAGGATATAGGGGACATATTAGCACATCATCTGGCAGAGGTCGAGGCAGAGGGTTACCATACTGAGTATCTGTTTTTCCTCAGGCACATCATTTTTATCTGGAAAGACTTTTCTAGCTGCAATTTAAGGCAGCAATCCAAGAGACTTGAATAATATTAATTCAACAACAGCTTTATTTTTATGTGGAAAAGGGTCTTGCATACAATAGTTTAAAAAGAAGACAAAAAAAAAACCTTTGCTTAAATTCATGCTGTTCTAAAACTAGATCTATTGATTGTACATCTTCACAAATTCTAGTTAACAATTTTATTTTGTATTCTTGCAGTTTTAAGTGGATGCTAATCTTAGGGACATAAAGTCTTTTATGGCCCTCTTGCAGATCTTCCGAACTATGCACATTTGTGCTTTTTTTGTAAGTTTGGACCAACTTTTATGTAACAACCAGCCCCTCCCTCTCCCCTCCAGTTTTACAACAATCAGAAAGGGCACTGATTTATTTGGTATTTTTCTTTTTACAAAGCTACCTTTAGTCAATGGTCACTGTCAGTCTTTGCACCTGCTTTCAGTGTTATTGTGAAAGGTGTACTTTGTGCTCATTTCAGAAAATAAAACACAACCTTTCTCTTGATGCAACAGTTTTATAAAAAAAAAATGGTCAATGTTATTTTTGTTTTATTTTGCAGATTATCATAGCCTAGCAAAATGCATTCAAACAAAATAATGGTTTTATATGAAAAATATGGGTGGGGTGGGAGGGTAAGTAAGTGCCTTAACAGGTAAGCTTAAAGTCTGAACAAATAGTTAAATTAACCTCTATACCTATTTGTCTTCTAAAGGGAATCAAATCAATGCATTGTATTGAAGAGACAGGAAGCTTTCAAGTGTTTAGAAGCTGCCTGTTTAGTTCCTCTGCCTATCACATTATCCTGTCCTACCTGTATTTGGACTGTGTTACTTTCCACTACCACCTTCTCTCTTGCTAGGGAAGTGAGTATAGAAAGGGAGTAGAACTCCAATCAGTATCTTTTGTTACTTCTGAGAAGTTCTAAAAAGTTTTGTCATTTAAATGGTTGAAAAGTTAGCGCTAAGAATTTTAGAGCACTGTTTTCTTTCAGGCTGCCATATTGTTCCTGTTACCTTTTGCCATGGATTATTGGAGGGCAGTAGCATAGAAAGAAGGGTTAATAACATAATTTGCATAATTCTGTTAAATTCCATGGGGTGGAGAGTTGCAAACACCGTATTTTAAGTTCTGCAATTGCCATTTTAAGAAAAGTAAACTTTTCACTTGTTAACTAAAATACTGCCTAGACTGAATTTGTTGCAGAAAAAAAGTAGGTAGAGAAAACCTGGTATCTTCCTTTCTTTCACCTTGTGTGAGGTTTATTATGACTTCTACCAGACTTAGTACCTTTAGTCCATTTTAACATTATTTTCATTTATAAAGAGCACAAAGTTGATAAACTAACCCTTATTTAAACTGTAACGGTATCAAGTCTCTTTTGTGTGCATGCGCACACACAGACTCACAAAATTGTAATAATTTTAGAAAGGAACCAAAGGTAAACAACTAGTGTTTCCATGATAACTAAATGGAAAAACAGACTCTGGAAATGAGAATTGTGCCAATTAACTATTTTGTTTTAACTGTTCTCCTGGTAATTTATTTTTGATTGGAATCTTAAATTGGAACAAACTATGGTATAGAATGGAAATTGCTCCAGTTCTGAAGTCAATCTTTTAACCATGTGCCCTCATGACTTGTGAACCTTTATTTAAAAACAGTATATGGAAAGCATTACAGTTTGGTGACAGTAAGAATATTTTAAAGCAGATAAATTACCATTTCACTGCTATAAAATGAGTTGACTTATTTTTTGATGGAATTTTTTTGTTGGGGAGAAAAATGAACGGAAGGAAAATTATTTTGTTTTTATTTGAATATTAAGTACTAACAACTTATACTAAACTACATTGCAAGAAATGAAGAAATATTTTGAAATTTAGCAAAATAGCTACAGTATTCAAGTATCTGGAATTTTAATATGGTGAGTCTTAGAGCTTTAGACTTTCCTATAAGTGACAGTATCTAAGTTATTCTTAATAGTCACACTTGATAATTCTGCTGACCATATATAGCTAACCTAAAATTGAAGATATTTATGTGACATGAATAGCCTGTGTTTTAAAAATTAAATATTTTATATAAAATCGAACTGTGTTTGGACAGTTTTTCTAATAAAACACTTCAGTGATATATTTCTGTTGTGTGTGGGAAAACAAGGACATTGTTGCTTGAAATAGAAAATTTGAACTACAGCTTCTAATATTATGCCAAGATAGCACTGATTATGATAATAATGTTTTATGCACTTAGAACAAATGTTGCCAATTAAATGACACAGTGCTAAGATGCATAAGTTAGTTACCAAATTCAGAAATGTCAGAAATTCAGAAATATGAAAATAATTTTTATAAAATGGAAATGTCATAAAAGTCAATGCATTCTTTCATGCCATTTAATACTTTGATCAGAGTGTGGATTAATGCAAAGAGCAAGGGTGTAAAATCACTAATTGTGTAGATTATAATTCAGTAATCACAGTGTTCTTAAATGTAATCTAAGGAACATAATTCACTAAAGTTTTGGGGAAGAAACAGGTAAGTCAAATTGCAAATAAGATGATGAAAAGATTGATCTACCAAAAGAAAAAAATATTTGCCATATGAAACTCTCTCTTGTATTCCCTGACACAGCAAGTTTCTCTATATTCAACTGTGTGATTACTGTGTTTATTATTTGTTGGATAGTTGCAATCACCCAAGAAATTTAAACAGACTCTTTTTAAAGTGTTTATTGATTGAAAGTATGTAGGCTAGGAATTAAGATAATGCTTTTAGCTGTGACTCAGAGCTTCAGTGTGCCAGTGAATATATATTTAATGCCTACCAAGTGCTAGGTACTATTCTAGTACTTGAGCTCTTTCAGTAAACATGAAAAGCATTGACATAACTCTAGTGGGCTGTCATTAAGCAGGATGGTTTGTCTGGAAAAGATACTGGCTTTTGCCTGTCTCAGCTGTATCTAAGTTAAGTCAGTGTAAGAAAGGAAAATATGAATGTCTTTATAAAATTTTTATTTGACTAGAGAAACATGGTTCTGGAAAGAAATAGAACAAATGGAAAAATGCTGAAAATAAATTTTAAGCTTCGTTTTGCCCATTTGGGATAGGCCAATTTGTAGAGTTGTATTTCTTAAGAAATATAAGATTTCTTAAGAAAAATGGAAAGTAAATGTAGGTTAAATACTTCCAAAGTAACCTTACTGGCATTTCTGGTTTTGCTGCACGTGATATATATGAGTTTAATACAATTTTAGATGACTTTTACCTTAGGGCCATTAAAAATTTTTGTTTCAATTTTAAAGTCTGAACAGGATATTCCAGTAATCTGTAGTCATCTGGTTTATCTTCTCACTTTTTAGCAAAGAAAAATGAGACTTAGAGGAATTGGTAGTGCTTATTCCTCTAAGCTGTATCTAAATTCTGCAGTAAATATTCAACTTTAAGAAAGTTGATTTAATATACCAGCATTATAGTAATATAACTACTTTTACAGATCACTTTAAAATGTTAATTCAGAAAAAACAGGGACTTAATTTAATTTTTTAAGAAAATTAGAACCTATAAGGCTATTTCATATATGGATAGTCTTTGAAGTTTTTAAAATAAAGATAGTTATTAAATAACAATAAAACAATCTTTTGTTAAAATAAATTTTCTATTTATAGGTGAATTGGTATCAGGTCTGCAAACTTGCTTTTCGTAATTCTTAAACAAGGTTTTAAAATTTCAAGTAGATTTTTTTAAAGGGAACAATGATTTGTCATTTATCAAGGGCCCCTCCAGGTTATTTCTTAAGCTGTTTCTAGTTTAATTAAAAATAAAAGCTATTAATAACCAGTAAGTTACTAAGGAATTCAGTTAAATAATGAGGAAAACAAATGTGATCATAATAGAAAGAACTTTGAATTTTGTAGACTAAATATTTTGTGGGTCTTACTCTCTTCACCACATCAAATGTCCCATTAAAATTTTTTTCTAGTTTTAATTGCGTTAAAAATGCACCCATACACAGTGAATTTATTTTTTTTTATAGGTTAATTTGTGTAAACGTGCTTTTTTTCTGAAAGAACTTTCAGTAAAGTTTTGTAGCTATAATGAATTTAACATATGCCATTAGGTTTTTTTGTTTTTAAGGCTGTGTATGACAGTCTGTAAATAAACTGTCATAAGAATTCCATGCTAAAGTCTTTTCTTATAGACTCCTTGAAATCTCACCTGATAAAGATGATCATTTGTTACTCATTGTGCTATGTTTCACTGACAGCCTAAACCTTAGAACCCTTATTTTTTGTACATTTTTAAACGTTCAGAAAGTCACCATCAATATTTATCTTTTGATGTATATAATAACTTTTTCTTAAAACAATGGGACTCGACCATAGCTTTGATTTTTTTCATTTACTAATGTAAATGTCCTCTGTCAGTAATTAAATTCTGCCTCAGTTCTTTAATGGTTGTCAAATATTTTACAGAACCATAATATAACAGCTTTTTATTGCTGGACACTTAACTTCTAAATTTTGTCATAACTGATGCAAACCCACGTAAATATGTACATATGGTATATACATACATACACATAGATACATAACTTTTTGAAATCGCAGGTCTAAAAGATGCACTCGAGTACCCTCAGCAAGAGTATGACAATTTTACATTCCTATTACTCTCTTTTAATTTGCTATGTTGGGTTTTTAAGACATTAATAACTGCCAATTTGACAGGTAAAAATCAGCTTGTTTTAATTTTTTTACTATTTGAGCAAAATTCAGTATTTCATGTTAGCCAGGTGTTTTCAGTTGATAAACTACTCATGTTCAATGATTAGGTGTTTATTTCTGTTTCTTTGAGGACCTCTTCATATAAAGAAAGTAAATTTTGTAAACTATACTTTTAAAGCTTAAATTTAATAATTTTATGTTGTCTTCATCTCTGTAAGTTTCTCCCTTGAAAACTTTCTCAGGATTATTTTAATTTTCACACATTTCTCTGACTTTCTACTTTTATACTTCTAAAGTATTCTAGAATTTATTTTGCTAGCTGTTGTGAGCTAAGGATCCAACTTTACATTTTTTTCTGAATGACTACTAATGCCAGTATCCTTTGTTAAAAAGTTCATCCTATCCCTAGTTTTTAAATGATAAGCCAGCTGTTTGAGTCTTTCTGGGCTGTTATATTCCATCTCTTATCCTTCTCTGGTTACAAGTACTAATTTTGTATTATATCTATAAATTACACATCTGTAGTGGTCGTCTTTTTTTCCTCCATTTACTGTATTTTCAATTCCTAGAATGTTGCATATAGAGACATTTACTTGGCAGGGGGGCTTTCTATTGAGAGAGATGTTATTCAAAATTCCAGTATATTCTTTCTATAATTCTGTTATTGTTTCCAAATACTTTTGTTGCTTTTAGGAAATGAACTCAATGTTATTAGAAGGATTGTAATATTTTAATCTAGTAACCATGTATTTTGGATATTGACCCCTTGTCAGATTTAGAATGTGCAACTATCTTCTCCCCAAGTAAGTACTTAAATAGAAAGCTGTCATTTAAAAATACTGCCATGTAACTTGTAGTACCATTTTAAATAATTTTCAGTTTATTTAGTAAGACATAGTCTTGCTTCCAATTTTATGACTGTCTACTTTTTAATATTTAACAACAATTTAAACTACAGATTAGAAATAGAATATATTATGTTAAGAATATTCATGAAACACATTGAGGATTTTTTCAAATGCTTTTTCACTGTCTACCAATATACGTGAATTTTTTTCTTTGATTTGTTCGTGATAGACACCATTTATATTAGACTAATACTGAGCCATTCATTAAATAATGGTATATTAACTATTTAGAATTTTGTATGTTTATAAGATATATCTGGTTTTGGTTAACAGGTTTTGATAGCTTTGTAGAATAAACGAAAACTGATTTAAAATAGTTTATATATTCTGAAAATTGTCTATTGAAGTTGATGCTGTTTTATTTATAACCAGATATACTCAGCTCTTTTCTAAAAGGTAATTCTTTAGTTTTAACATGGGTTTTGCTCTGTTATAAAGTTTTATTGGCAATTTTCCTTTTTCTGGAAATTCTTCATATAGTCCACCTTATAACATTTTTTGCATTAAGTTGCACTTGATAATCTTAAGTGTTTTAAGCACATATATTGTCTATTATTGCCTGCCCTTTTTTGTGTCTTGTTTTCCTTGAATAGTCTACCTGGCATTTGCTCATTCTACTTTCATCCTTTCTTTCGTCACCAGCATGTAATAAGCTATCATTTATTTCTAATTTATTTCATCATTTTGTCTTGATTCCTTTCTTGTACTTCTATAGTCCTATCTCTTGAGTTGTATCATTAGTCTATTCATTTTTCTCTTATCAAATTCTGAAAGAAACTTTTATGAATTCTCAGTTTTTTTCCTTGGCTCCATCCACTTGATTGATAAACGTTTTCATTATTTTCTAAATATTTTGTGACTGCAAATTTGATTGCTTCTTTGATCTAAGGATTGTTTAGTATGTTTCAGTTTCGAGGTGGCTGGATATATTTCAAATTCTGGCTTAATTTTTTGTTAACTTATCATTTATATAAATATAATCATTATATGTGGACTGCTCGTGAGAATTTCTTAAGGATTTCTTCTTAACCTGCAGACTTAAGACTGCTGGGATGGGTATGTCCTTTGGTATAATTTTTCGTATCAATGTTCATTATGTTAGTATTAACCATTGGTGAGATTCTCTATCTTTACTTAGCTTTCAAGGAATGAGAGATATCAAATAAATTCTTACTCTGCTATTATGTCTTTTTCCTTATACGTTCATAACAATCTGTTCCATTTATTCAATTTTTAGAATATTTTGATGCCTACCTGGTCCAATTTTAACACTGCCAGTATTTCTTGGTCTGTCCATTTCATGCTCTCTGCATGCTTGCCTTTTTTTCTAATGCTACCTCGTTGGCTTTGCTACTAAGCTTTTTGCTAAGCTGATTTTTTTCTCTATAATTTGTATTTAGGGGCCTTCTGTTGATTTGTATTGTTTGCAGACTTTCATTCAGCTTCCTATATTTCAAAGATATTTAAACTTCTTGAATGAATAACTTCAGGAATAAAATTTGCTATAAACTGTCTCAAATATAAAATGAAATTTGCACACTTTCACTTTATTTCAACCCTCTACTCCCCCTGCCCCAATCTGGGCAGTAAAATTGATCATTTTAGTCCTATTTAAAATTATTGTTTCAATTCTGTTATATAGCTATCATAATCATTTCCAAAATTTAGTGCCACAAGCATTCTTGGGGTGTAATGTTAAACACATTTTAAGATAAGGAGTGAACTAGTATGCCCATTATTAGTTACTGTTTATTTGATAGTCAGCATTTTGTAGCAGGTCTTTGTCACACAGTTAAGAGAAAAGGGAAGAAGGGAAAGAAAAGTTTGGAAAGGAAAATAATTTTAATGACCAAGAGAATGCAGAAAAATGAGATTTGAGCAAGTTTCTAGAAGCGTTTATTTAGAAGAATGAAGGGCCAACTTCTAAGGGCACTGTTCTAAGCCCTTTGTTAACTTATTTAATCCTCACCCTTCTTATGTGGTAGATACTATTTAAAAGTACATTTTACACAGGAGGCTAAAAGAGACCTTAAACGTTTTGAGTATGTAGTCAATTGCCTGTAGTAACACAGTTATCGGCAGAATTGGAATATTCCATAGTCATTCATAGCAAAATACCACAAGCTTGACAGTTTAATAAACAGAAACTTGTCTCTCAGTTCTGTAGGCTACAATTCCCAGATCAAGACTCGGGATGAGAGAAAGAAAGGGAGGGAGCTCTAGTGTTTGTTTTTTATAATAGCACTAATTCTTTGGACCAGGGTCCCACTCTTATAACCTCATTTAACCTCATTTCCTTACTCCATATGTAGCTACACTTGAGTGTCAGGGTTTCAGTATCTGAATATGGGAGGTGGCGAGGAAGAAAAATAATTTCCCTCTGGAGACTCTGACATCAGTCTATACACAATTATTTTTGGTAAAGTCCACATGAACATTTTCTTTAAGAAATTAGTACAAGGCGTTTAGTTACTGAGTGCACTTATTTTTGCTTCTCCAAAAATGTGTCTATGTATTAATAACAGCACTGAAATTCTGATTCTTAGTATTTTAAAATTACTGGAAGACAGAAAAAAATTAAAGGAGAAACTACAAAAGAAAACAACTAAAAATGTATGAGGAAACTGCCACATGGTGAAAAACTCCCGAGAAATTCCTAGCTTGGGGTCACTAAATATAGGAGATACTTCTTATATCAGTATAATTGGTGCTGCAAAGACCCACTTACAGGAAAGCCACTTAAAATGAAGAGGGAGAGAATTTTATAATGAAGAAAAAATTGGTGAGTATTGGGTACTTGGTCTTTAATGACTGGAGTTACATAAATGAATTTATTAAATTTATAATGATAATTCTGTTCATAATTGTAACGGTACTAATTATTAAAAAGATACCAATTGAATCACCCGCTGTCTTTCATAAAAGATTGCTGGTAAAACAGTCTGGTAACACAGACATCCTCATTCGGGCTTCATTTTTGCAACCTATTCATACTTCTGATCTATTTAATGATACCTGACCTTGAGGCAATTGGAAACAGCGGGCATGGATAGAAAGCAGTGATTCATAATCAAATCTGAGAAAAGTGTAATAATATTTACTTTTTAAAATCTCAATCTTATCTCCTACTGTGTCTCCCTACTCCCTGGGGCACAGTATTTTGCTTTTTGAACCTCAAGCCTTAAGTTGAATTGCAGGCCATAGCTAGAAAGAACTTATGTTTTCAAAAAGCTCACCTTCAGCTAGAAACATCTCTTCTTTGTAAGTTACAAGAAATAACCAACATAGTCCAACATTCTAATCTTGTTCATACTATTTTCCTTAATACTAAACCTCTGTAGGTACATAGTATTACAATGTATAAAGTAACAGTTTTGCCAAGTGCAAGGGTCATCTGAATCTAGAATGGTGGGAATCACACTGCTCACTTCACCTTTTACTTTGCTAACTCCACATTTTAGTATTCGCTCTTGGAAGCACTCCGTTCCTTTAACCATATTCTGTACCAGGTCAGCATATTTTGACTGCAAGGAATAGAAAATTCAGCTCACAGTTGCATAAAAAATAGGGATGTTTATTTACTCCTATACATCCAGAAAAGGTTAGGCTTCAGACATCAGAACTGCAGGTGTCTTTCTTTGTAACTCTCTTGGTTCTGTGTTTCTCTGTGTTGTTTCATTTTTCAGATTGTTGTTTCAGATTACTGTGGCTATTCCAGGTATCACAAACAAAACTCTCTAGAGCCACCAATTCTTAAGAAGCACATCTCATTAGCCAGAATGGATTTTATGTGCATGATCTTTCAAATATTGGCTTCTTTGACCATTTCACCAATGATTTTATCCCCCATATCATTTCATATATGGCCTTCTTAATATCCTGGACTTGATCAACCCAATAATCTAATGCTCTGGCAAATCTCAATTTCAGGCATACATATATACTACTCTTTGAAAATGCCATCTTAAATTTACAGCTCATTCCCTCTAGTAGTCTAACTCCAGCTTCCTTTTTCAGTATAATCACTTCTTCATTCTCTTATATACATCTTTAACTGTCTTGTCATTCTCTGCTTTTCTGTACTCACTTGAAAAAAATCAAAACACTGTTTTAGACCCAAACTCCCCAAATATTGTTTAAATCCACTCTATACCTGTATCCTGAACTTTGCTCAAAAACCACTCAATTAGGCCAGCTAGTTTCACTTTGCTTAATGAAAACTAATCTCATGTGGGCACTTAAGGCTTTCCAACAATTATACTACCATATTTCATCAATTCTAAAGCATATACATTTCACACTTAATATCTACAGAACAAGAATGTACCTTTTTATGTGTCACTATGGCATGTCACACTTCAATCAGAAGGGTTTTCCTGTTTTTAGTGGTAACTAAAATAATGGTGTCTTATAATTGATGGCATCTTAGATTTGAAGTATAGCCTAATTCTCTAGTCCTTTTCATTCTCTCATTCTTTCATGTAATACTTTTCTACTTTCTACTCAAACCTCCTATACAGATCTTATTTGACTCATTGTAGGGTTATGTACTGATAAACCCACCATAAGTTAGAAATATTTTAAGTTGAAAATGCATAAATACACCTAAACTACAGAACATCATACCTTAGGTTAGCCTACCTTAAACATGCTCAGAAATTTACATTAGCTTAGAGTTGGGCAAAATCATGTAACTTTATTTACAAAGCTTATTTGATAAAAGTTGAGTATCTCAGACACTAATGGGCATTTTATAGACACGATGGGATGTGAAAACACAAAACACATGTCTTGAAAATGTCGGCAACACGGCACCCTGTAGAGCATCCTTGTATGGCCTCGCTGACTGGGAGCTGCCGCTCGCTGCCACTGGCCAGCACTGTACAAGAGAATGTTGTACAGAATATTGCCAAACCATGAAAGACAAAAATTCAAAGTATGACTTTGTGAACACATACATATCACTTTTGCACTATCTTCTAGCAAAAAAAACCAAAACAAAAAAACTGTTAAATCGAACCAATGTAAGTCAGCACCCAGTCTTCCGGGTCTTGTTTGACGACACTAACATAACTGCTTCTGTCCGCTCAGTCTTTCCTCTGTGTGCGTGCATGTCTCCTGACGCACGTCGAGATTTCCTCTTAGAACATCAGGGCCCACGTGAACAACTTCGTTTTAATGTAATTAAATCTTGAAAGGCCTTATCTCCAAATATAGTTACATTTGGAGGTACTGGGGTTAGGACTTTGACATGAATTTTGAGGAGATACAATCCATAACATAAGAGAAATTCCAAAGCTCCTACCACATAACTGTCAACTTTCACCAACCATCTCCATTTCATTAACTTCTTTCCTACTACTAAGGATAAACTACATGTACTAGAAAATCCCTTCTTGCCAAAGAAATTCCCTCCAGCTCATCTCTTTCTTCTGCATTTTTCCTCCCATAGACACTATAAGGGGCCATTATTTTTGTTTTGTTTTTCTCTACTCCCAGCATCTAGAACTATGTATGGCACAGTATACATGCTCAATATTTAATGAAAAAATACTGATTATATGCGTGTATGTACACACATGCGTACATGATTGGTATTATATACATACATATAATCATTTATATATAGTGTAAAGGGAGGAAAGGCAAGGGAAACCCTTTACTAGAGTAAAATTACAAAAGCATATAAAGCGAAAAAATAGGGTGATTACTGCATCTAAGACCAGGCAGGAACGAGACGCCTCCACCAGCAACAGCATCTAGACAACAGGAAGACCACTGCAGCTGCCTCCAGGAAGCAGCAAATTAGATCAAGAAGCTGAAGACACCTAGAAGATGAAAAACGAACATTGGATTCTTCCCAGGCAAACTACACTCTTCCTAACAGTGATAACCAGAAGCCAAAATCATGGTCTCTGACTCATTCCTGCTTCCCAAATCTTAGGCAAGTGTATTTATTTAGCAAAACTGAATTATATTTAGAACCCTGGGTGCAAAGGAGCCAAGGCATTAAAACAAAGAAACAATCTTCTAACTTTCCTAACTAGAAGAAAGGTGAAATGGAAACTGAGGTCAATTTAGGTATTATACATATATAGTATAGCACATATAATATGTATACATATATATGGTTTATTTGTGTAAAATGTTTTTTGATAAATATACATTTAAAAGCATACAAGGTGCAACCTGGTGAAGGTCTGCAGCCTCTGTCCAAGCACAGCCTACATACCTCCCAAGCACCAAGGTTCATGTCCTGAGGCTGAGAAGTAGGGGGTAGGGAACAACCACCAAGATAATTAACTAAAATAAAATGAAAAATAATAAAGTATACAGAAATTAATCATTACAGTGATAGCTCAGTTCCAGAATTTGGCATATACAAAGTTAACACAGATTATACAGGATTGAGAGAAAAACAAAGAAGGTCTTATACTACGGAGACAAGTTGCAGTGCTAGTATCTTCAACCTTGCATGGCCATCTCTGACCTACTCTCTATCCTGTTTTCCACAAAGAAGCCGGAGTAAATTTAAAAATACCTAATTTTTTGAGTTTAGGTGTACAGAAAAACAAGCAGAAAGCAGAGTCCCCATATACTCTTTCATTTTCTTCCATCCTGTTTTCTCCCACTATTAACATCTTGCATTATTAGTATGTTACATTTATTAGTCTGAATGATTAATACATTAACTGAAGTCATAGAATTTCTCTTTGTGGTGTACATTCTATGGGTTTGGGCAAATGTATAATGACATTTATCCATTATTACAGTGTCATACAGAATAATTTCACTGCCCTAAGAGTCTTCTGTGCTCCACCTATTTCTACTTCCTTCTACCAATTAACCCCTGAGAACTCCTGTCAACCACTGGTGTTTTTACTGGTTGCCATAATATTACCTTTTCAGAATTTCACATCGTTGGAATGACGATTTATGCAGCTTTTCCCGATTGACTTCTTTTGATTAGGAATAAGCTTTTATGGTTACTCCAAGACCTATCGTGACTTCGTAACTAAGTTCTTTTTATTGTAGAATAACATTCCATTGTACTAATGTACCACAGTTTATACATTTACTGACTGAAGGATATGTTTCTTCTAAGTATTAGCAACTATGAATAAATCTGTTACAAACATTCACATGTAGATTTTTGTGGATCTAAATTTTCAACTAATTAGGATAAATGCTAAGGAGTGCCACTGCTAGATCATTTGGTATGAGTGTTTGGTATGTTATTTTTCTAAGAAACTGCAAAAGTGTCTGTACCATTTTGTATTCCCACTAGCAAACATTGAGTTCCTGCTGCTTCACATCCTTGCCAGCAATTGATGTTCTAGTGTTTTGAGTTTTAGCCATTGTTTTGGGTTTGCTGTTGGATTTAACATTGTAACAATGGTATCTCCCCATTGATTACTGTAGTTTTTTAAGTCTTGAAGCCTGGTTGTCAGTCTTCCCACCATGCTCTTCAATGTTGTTTTGGGTCTTTTGCCTTTACAAGTAAACTTTAGAAATCAATTGTCAACATTTACAAAACAAATTTGTTTGATTGGGATTGTACTGAATCTATAAATCAAGTTGGAAGAATTGGTATCTTGACATGATTGAGAATCTATCCATTTTCTCCTGGTATCTCTATTTATTTAAACTTAAAAAATTTTCTTTCACCATTTGTAGTTTTCTTTATGTAGATCTTATGTGTTATATTTCCATCTAAGCATTTTCATTTTTTTGGTGTGAATGTAATTGGTACTAGGTTTTTAAGTTCAAATTCCGTTGTTTGTTAACATATAGGAAAGCAACTGGCTTTTTGCACATTAATTTTGTACGCTTACAACCTTACTGTACTTATTAGTTCTAGGTTTTTTGCTGGATTCTTTACAATTTTCCACAGACAATAAGTCATCTGAAAGATACTTTCATTTCTTCTTTCCTAGTTTATATCTTGTTTCCTTTTCTTGGGACTTCTGGTACACTGTTGAATAGCAGTGGTGACAAGAAACATCACTGCTTTGTTTCTAATCTTGGTGGAAAGGCATTTAGTTTCTCATCATTTAGTATAATAGCTATAAGCTTTTGATGTTTTTTCCTCAAGTTGCAGAAATTCCTTTCTAATCCTAGTTTACTGAGTTTTAATTGTGAATTGGTGCTGGAATTTATCAAATAGCTTTTCTGCATGAATTGATAATTTGGTTCTTTCTACTCAGTTGATGTGATGAATTACTTTTTAAATGTTAGTCCCATTGTATATTTGAGTTCCACTTGTTCCTAGTATATTATTTATTTTAATACATCTTTTGATTTGATTTGCTAATATTTTGTGGAGGATTTCTGCATCTATGTTTATGAGAAACATTTGTGTGCAGTTTTCCTATCTTGGGATCTTTGCCTGGTTTTGATATTAGGGTGACTGTGGCATTAAAATGTGAATGAGGAGGTCAGAGTAAATTTATTATTATAAAATACTTTAAAGAAAATCGAACAGAGATGTGGATCCCACAGCAATATTAATACTTACACTTTCCAAATTTGGGCAGACTGAAACATCCACCACCCCAAATCATTTAAAGCTTCTGTCTCCCTACACCCTCAGCCCAAATAATTACTATCATAAGTATTTGATACTTTCATGTTTTTGTACTACTTTACCTTTATATATCTATAAATAATATATTTTTCAGGCTTTAAAACTTTGCTTAATGATTATCACATACTTCGCACCCTGATGGAGTAGCAGTTGGGTCCATGGCCTCTGAAAGTCAATAGTTCACATACGTCCCACATGTCCTGGGGCATGGGTGGAAGGACCCAAGATGCACAACTAAATAAAATAAAAATGCTTCTCCTCTTCCTCAAAAGAAAAAAAAAATCACATAAGCTTTATTGGACTTTCTTTGCTCAAAATTATTTTGAATTTAAGATTTTCATGTAACTAATTCAACTGCTGAACTCTATCACATTGTGCAAACATACAACTTATTCTTTTTCCTAGTGATAGTTATTTAAATTATGGCCAATACTTTGATCTTATAAACTTTATTGCAAAGAACATTCTTGAATGTCTCTGCATAAATACGAGTGCAGGTATTTCTGTAGATTATACAGTACACAGAAGAAAATAATTCACTTTATGAATTCTTTAGTTTATTTTTGTTTATAGTGCTATATGAATTTTAGGATATTCTTTAATTTTCAAAAAATAAACTTTCTAAAAGGAAAGGTGCAGGCAGGAATGAAGACAAGTAGAGGCAGGCAGGCAGGCAGAAAGAGAGGAGGAAGACGTATATTACTTAGTGTTCATCTTGATTGTTTCCACCAGCCCCAGGTTGCAAACCTGGGTCCTTGGGATGTCTGTGAACTACACCCAATCACTACCCCACCAGGGCCCGCCACAAAAATAATGTCTGCAAAAAAGCTTTCAGATACTTTTATTCAGTAGGTTAACATTATTTATGCTCATTTAATTATAAGAACAATGAGGTAAAAGGTCATGAGCAAATCCAACCTATTAACTAAATAAATATAATGTAAAATATTTAAAAGTTATTTTTCTACAACCTCTGGTGAACAGGTAACATCTTTGGAGAACACAAATACAAATTTAAGAATATTAGAGGAATGAGTCTTTGCCCTTCTGAATAAAGTTATTCTATTTTTATGCTAATTGCTATACAATATTCCCTAAACTTAAAAAAAATCTTGCTAAATATATTTGTATTCCCCAAAGTATTGTTGGGTCTTAGAAAGCCTTTTCATATCATATTCTGAGTGGTAGGTAGTTTTTTCAGCTATAATTCAAACAAATTTGAGTTATACTAATTGGGGTTTATAATTTTATAATACCCAGATGTGGATTTGTTACATTTCAGCCTATTGATCATCTTCAGCTTTATTTACTTTACTATACTGTCAAATGTTCTTCAAAGTGGTTCTACCAGTTTACAGTCCCATGAGTAACTGTATGGGATGCTTCAAAAAACTTTGCCTTTTGGAGTTGTAGAGATAATATGATCTACAAATAAGTTTCATCTTTGATCTCATACCTCAGATCTCATCCTTTTCCACTCTTCTGAGCATTTAGTTTAAAGCAACGCAGTCTCCTCACTACTGAATGCTTAGATACTCTTGTTTAACCATTGGGTATATTATAGAAATAAATGTCCAGACGCTGAACCATTGTTGTAATACCTCAAAAACATTAGGATTCTGTTCTTACTGCTTGGCCCTGGGTCTTGAACCCGGGTACTTGGGCTTTTACATGGTTTACACCCGAGTCACCTCAGCTGCCTAAGCTACAGATGCTTCTTTTTTATTTACATAATTGCTAAATTGGATATTGTATTTTAGGATTTTGGGCAACTATGCTCCTAAGTGATCTATAATTTCTACATACAGAATTTGAAATCAATTTAATTTGTGTTATGTGTTGGATCCTTTTGTTTAAGTAATTGTTATTTTTATAATACATAAATTATGAATTTCATGAAAGTTTCAGTAAGTGGTATCATTGGTGGGGCAACTTATCAATCAACTAAATATCTTTCAAGGTTTTTTTAGTCAACATTGACAATGTACTTTTCTTAAATAATCACTCATTTCATCTAAGTTGTCAAATACTTTGACACAGGGGTCATACTATAGATGTCATACAGTGACTTTCAAAGCCTTGGTGGTAAGCAGAAATATAAATTAATCATCTTAATCCTCAGTGTAACAGAAAATAATAATTTATCATCTAGGTCCACTTGAGACTTCTAACTAAATACTTTAAAATTAGAGATGTGCAGAGAATAATTAGAAACAACTTTAGAAATTTGAAAGAATGTAAACACAGCATGCTCAAATTTTTATCCAGTATTTTCTTGGTCTTGAAGTCATTTTATGAGTAATGTCACTTGAATGCAACTGTATGTCTATCAACTCTCATGAAACTAGAGTATATTCACATTATGAATCTTAACTCCAGATTTCAAATATATTTCTAGTGGGTGCTAGTTATTATTGCTTCAGGTTCTCTTTGAAATTTCATCTTTACTATGCAACAGTTTAAAACTCTGAAGTCGTATTTTTGTTGAAAAGACGATAACCATCTTCTTTGCTTCATAATTGCAAAATATTTTCACTTTTAGATTAAACACCAATTAAAAATGGTCAATCTAAATGATTTTTCATTTTTACATTTCTTTTTAATCACTTTTGACTGTACACCTGCCATTAATATCTTACAAACCCCATCATGTAAATTTTGATTAATAAAGGATTTTTTGTCACAAATTGTGTGGCGTCCTTCCTCTTGAACGATTGACGGATGGCAACATCATACTTCATTTAGAAACCTAGTGCTCATTGATTCTTGAATTTGAGAAAAATTTTCCAGGATACTGTCTTCTGAATATTTACAGTTTGAGATTTTGCTTTTAAGAGTGGTGTTGATTTAATATTATGCAATATTTATTTTCTTATCTTTGCCATTCTGGATGAAAAATGCCAAGCCCCTAATTATGCTCAATGAAAGCCTAAAAATGTTAATATTATCTCTCTAGATTTTTACACCTTTTTGAAAGATGACGTAGTTTTTGGGGTAATGCAATAAAAAAATTGAAGTGATTATTTACTTCACTATTTTGTTATCCGTCACTATTGCTTACTGTAGTCATTCTTAAGATATTTTTGGCATAGTTTCTGAAGTTACACCAAAGGTTAATATTGTTTGTCTTTCCTTTTGCCTTTGTTCATCAAACTTTGTCTACTTTAGTTTATCCATTACGCTTTTGCTTTTGTTAACTTTCTATAGTTGGTTGTTTACTTATTCTTATATTTTGTGAGGGAGAGTACTTGTTTAAATATTATTCATCATTTTGGTCAGGAAACAATCTGCATATCAGTCAAATATTTGAAATTCAAAAGACTGATTTAGAACATTTATAAAATTTTTTATTATGTACTGTGTACTTAAAAAGAATGTGTGCATGAATATATGTGTGTACATATATACATATATATCTAACCTTGTATTTTGATTCTATAGTCATTCTCTATATCCTTACAAATTCTAAATCTGTTTGTTATATCCATATCTGGTAGATGTATATTCTCACTGGGATTGTGAATTTGAAACTTTTTGTAACTTTAGATATTTTTTCCTAAGCCAGCAAACAGATCACATATTATTCTAATTCAATCTGAAAATGCTTTTTACAAGGAAATTTAGATCCTTGTGATTTCTGAAATACTTAATTTATAAACTTTTTTTATCACGTTTCAAAAATTATAAGGGAGTCTTTTCTTTAATAGACATTTTAAGCTAAATCCATTAAGGTATCAAACTATATCTACTTGTAACTGCAATTTGATATCCACCATCACCCCTTAAAAACAGCAGAAAATTACATACTATTTTATCCCCAAATCATATTTCTACTTTACTACCCTAATTTTACCTTATTGTTAAAGAGTGAAATGCTTCAGCCGCACTGATATCTTACCTACATGTTTTTCAAAATGAATGGAAAACATTTACTGAAAAACATATTCAAAATAAAATCAACTTCCAAGAACTGAAAGTTACAGCACTGTGTAGATTTTATAAATTAAAAAAAAGCAAGTTTTATTGGAAAAGTATCTCTTATGAGACGGTTAGTGCTGTATTTTCTATATTCATGAATAAATATTGTGAATTGCTAGTAACACAATTTTATTACTAATTTTTAAAGTATTGCTAAAAATGCAGAGAAAACTCATTCACAAATATAAAGGGATTTGAAGATTATAATATTACTCAATTATTAGATGCCTTTTAAGTTATATGCCAAAAAAATCATAAACTGATTTATCATTCGATTATTTTTCATTTTAATCAAATGATTTAATCTTTCCTTAATTTTGTTGGAAGCACTGTTGAAAACTCCTTTCATTGAAACTTTTTTTTTAAAGCCATATTCCTTCTCAATTCCTTGGAAAGTTAACCAAAGATCTTAACCAAGACTTATCATTAACTCTTTGATTTAGTCACCTTGCTTATCAAGCTCAAATTTAAGATAAAACTGAGTAAAAACAACCCTCTAATTGGAAATGGTAGATTTCTCAAAGTTTCGTTTGAAAAAAATATGCTTTTTTACATGATTAGAACATGAGTAGCTGATAAGAATTAATTCTAATGAAGCTGAATTTCTAAAGTTAAATGCACTATGTTCCAGACTGCATTTTGGGGACATTTAATTCTATACCTATATATAAATATGGCTATGCTTTATGTACAGTATCTATATGCAAAAATTTGCTTTTAGAGTATTGTTTACAGTACTATAAAACAAGACACATTTTAACATCTCTGAAAGTGGGATGCTTCTCATAACTGATTGCAGGGTTTTTACTAAGTGGTGAAATCAATGTCTTTGAGTAGATGAAAAATTAGACTGGATACTTAGAGCAAAAACAAGATACTGATGACTATTATGTTTCTCTTTTACAATAGGATCCATAATATATTCCTGTTAAACTTACATAGTAAGAATAAAAAATCAGAGAAATAGCTGACTGACAAAACATGAGTCAGTTAAAGTTAGTATTTACAATCTAATAATGAATGGTTATAAAACGTTTCTCCCAAGAATCTGATATAAGCTTTAGAAAATATAAAGTGAACTTACCTCTAAAATTTCTTTTAACTTGAAGATGTAATGTTAATATATCAAATAAACAAAACTATGAACTTCTTCCCTCTTGAAATCACGCAAATTTTGCTGAGACAAGTTTGGGACATATTGTGTAATTACACCTTGTTTTACAGTAGATTCACCAAACTCATCATGCTTTCATGTAACAATCTCTAATATTCTTAGATGAGGCAAGCAATCTTATCATTTGTTGCCTAAAAATAAGGTATCTCTTCCTTCAAATTATGTTCTTGCTCTCTTTATAGGATTCACCCACAGGGAAATTTTTTTTGAATACTCAGGAGGAAAACAAAAAAGTAATATCATTAAACAAAAGCTGTCATCACACTATCTCCCTACCAAACAAAACATCTGAATTCTGAACATCTCATGGAACAATGTAAACCATTTTTCAGACCACACTTTACCCTGACTGAAAATACATTAACTTCCACCATAGTTCCTTGAATAGGCAGCTGCTCTGGGTCAAAAGGAAGGGACATAGCTCTACATCTTGATGGGATAGTGGCAAGGTTCTAGAAGGGAACGTGAAACTTCAAATATCATTGGGGTTATTTGGGAAAATAGAGCTTGTCATAGTTTCTTTTGAAAAGTGGGGAATGATTATAAAAAACCACAAGAGAAAAAAGAAAACTGACATAATTCACTGAATGTAGAACTGTTCTTTGGCAGATCAGTTTTAACAGTATATATAGGTATTGAGGATATGGACCTGGATTCCCTTAAAGTTGTGCATAACTCTTGGAAAGGTGAATAGTCCCAGGAGTATGCACACCCATTATTTGAAGACCCAGCTCTAGATTATATGTTCTTCATTTGAGTAGTTAAGATGCATACTTTAGTAAAAAAATTATCTAAGTTATTCAGTGTTTCTATGGAGGTAAAAATGTATATTATAGATATCAAAAAATTATTTTTCAGTTTAAAGAATAATCAGGTCTTTTGCACCAAATTATCAATGTCACAAGAACTTTGATAAATGAATACACTAACAACAAGAGTCATACAGCAAAGACACTTTTCTGAGGACAAAGAATGTTTCTCTTAAGAAAGTCAGAAAAGGTCAGACTTCTGGAAGTACATGTTGGTAGCTTGGCAAGAAAATGTTACTTTTACTTGTTTAACATTACACTTACAGTGAAATAAAATGAATAAAAGGAACACATGCAACAAAACTAACTCTTGGACACTTGCAACAGAACTGAGGCAACCAGCAGGGAATGGGAGAGGGGAAATGGTGGTGCAGGCCCCCGATAATGGTGAAGAACACTTGGTGATTTGGGCATGGTGTGTTGACATTTATCTAAGGAATGGGGAACCTATACATAGAAAGTTATTTTAATGTGTAGATTACCACAATAAAAATAATATAAAAAATGCTCATAAACTATTAGGACATTCACAATTTATACATCTTCCAAATGATATGATTACAAGGGCATAAAATCCTTCCTGACTTCATTTTTCATCTTTGCCATTAACCCAATGATCTCTAAGAGATGGCTTTTATTTCCAAATACCATTTCCTAAAGACAATACCTTAGTCTTACCAACGGAATTCAATAAATGGTTTAAAAAAGTATTCTATTTGTTCTAATTTTCACCATATATCATGAGCTCAAATTATCTGGGAAGACAAGATGTTAGGGAACAAGGACATTTCCTTTAAAATACTGGGGATAATGACTAATTTACTATGCCTTTTATATATGTGATAAGGCGGAGCAATATGGTAGTAGTCAAGAGTTAGAATGCCTGATTCATTCACCTGTATTCACATGTATTAAGCATTCACTGTTCTCCCGGCATCATTCTAAGAACTTAGGACATAGGAGTGCATGAGAAATCAATAGCTACCATTTATTGAGTGTTTACTATGTGTCAGGCTGTGGCCTAAGAGTTGTATACATATGAAACTATTTAATACTTTAACACACCTCTATGGCAAGAGTACTATTAGTTTATTTCACAAGAAAGAATTGAGGCATAGAGAAGTTAAATAACTCATCCAGCTAGTAACTGGTAGTAGCAATGATGGCTCTCATGGAATTTTTATTTATGTAAAATCCTTCACTTCCTGTTTTTTTTTTTTCCTTTAGCGCTGTGAAAAATCTATGAAACACATAGAAAGAACTGAGTATGGTTCAAATAAATGGTGTTATCATTTCATTTTTTGACATTTATTTCTGGAAATGTTTAAAAATTTAACTGATTCTATCTTCAGCATATACTGTGACCTTAAAATTATCTAAAAAGCCTACGTTATAAGACTAGATTTTGCCTAAATAGGGGGGAAAAACTTTTCATATTTTTCTTCCCATTAACATTTACATATATAAAACACATCCTTTCTTCTGGAAAATCATTTCTCTAATCCAGGTAGGCTGAAAGTCACAGGACTCTGACTCACTATAGGGTTTGGTTCATGGTTCAAACTAATTAGGCCACACTGCCTTGGTCATAATTATTGGTTCAGGACTATAGAAATATGTCTTTTGTTCCCCTTGGATTGAAAAAGATGAGAAATGTTCTCTTCACAATGCAAGCAATTTGAGATTGCTCATAGCTTAAATGGGTTTCTGTAACTTCTAATCACACTTCAAAGAATTTTTACAAAAACAGTACATAAAATATACATGCAAAATAATGGCTATAATAAACATGAATAGAATTCTCGTTCATTCCCTTCCTTCACTCCTTTCCCAGTGAACAACTATAGAATTGTCTACAACACAATGATCTATTATTTTCAAAGGTAGTATGCAAAATATTTACCTATGAATTCTATGTGATTACAAAGCATTAATTCTACTTCTTTAGCATATGACAAAACCACAATATAGCTATAAAGACAAAATGTTTTATTTTAAAACACTGGAGAGATGTTAAAAGACAAATGTCCATTATTTAACCAAAAATGTTAAATATTTGGAAATGGCAAATCTTCTAAAATGTGGTAGGCTAAATAGAGCTA
Source organism: Solenodon paradoxus (assembly GCA_004363575.1). Lineage (NCBI taxonomy): Eukaryota > Metazoa > Chordata > Mammalia > Eulipotyphla > Solenodontidae > Solenodon > Solenodon paradoxus. Next base: position 205,176 of record RJWH01000722.1, on the reverse strand, counting down.
AATATTGCAAATTATCCTACCGTGTATCTTCTCTAATACAAACAGTACTTGATATGATGAAAAATATCAAGAAACCCCAGTTATTCAAAGTCATCATCTCAAGAGTTCAACTTAATTACACAAGTAAAAGTTTTGTTCAAGGTGTTCCTGACACATGAAGATTCGAGGTGAATTTCAAAAATGTTAACAAAAGTATCTTCCTTTTTTGCCTGTGAATGTTTGAGTATTGCTGTATTGTTGGCTTATATCCACTACAGATACTGGTTCTAGGCCAGCCCAAGGGTCTTCAAGCATTGAAGGCTTAAAATAACTTTCCAACTCATTAGTCATTCTTTTTTCTCTACCACGCCCTGATCCAAATGGTGTAGATGTCCTTGGAGAACCCTTTAGGAAAAAAATCATCAGTTAAAAAAACATTTAATAGAGATAATTTGTACTTCTTTAAGTCACACTGATACGTTAAAAGTTGTGCCTGAGTCCAAATATATTCAATTGCAAAGTCCATCCTTCCTTTAATCTAGTGTTTTGTTTGTAAGCAAAAGTATTTAAAACAATTTGATATCAATAATTCCATGCCCAGAGTCACCTCAAATACTTTTGGATTTCTAACGTGATTTGCAGAATGATTTTCGATGATTATGAAAACTAACTGTACTTATATTTTTCCTAAAGTTTTCCATTTTTTTTTCCTGTAAGAAAGTTAAAAGCTTCTAAACTTACATCTTCAAAATTCCTAGAACATTTCTGTCTCATGGTATTTTATCTATTTCCGTGGTTCCGCTGTCAAAGGAGCTGGGATTGGTTTAGCATAAGCAACGTTGGAAAACCACCTAGTACAACAAGTTGTAAATCACAGAAATCCTAGACACACTACAAGTACTCCTGTCTCTTCTACTCACTCCGAGAAAAATGGGAAACTTATTCCCCTATCACCACATTTCTATTGAGACGACCTGGAGCAGAAGCCAGAGTAGTTCAAGAGATAAAAGAAAAAAATTGGTGCCAGCCTATAACTATGACCCAGATGAGCTCTATGCTTGAAATTCATTCGCCTTTTTTTCTCCTCGGAGACCGTGGGCTCAGATTAATGTACTACAAGAAACTCGGAAGGAGAGCGGGGAAGTAAGGGAATGTCCAGTGTCGGAGTGGCAGTTTTGTTGGCTAAAGGCAGGAGGATTCTACAAACACAAAGTATGGCTTTGCCACTTTTTAGCGTAATCTAAATAAAGTTACTTCACTTCTCCAAGCCTCAGTCGACTCATCTTCAAAACGGGGCTAAAACAGTATCTCATTTCATAGAGGATTAAACAAAATAATCCACATAAAGGGATTATTAGAACCAAGCCTGTCATACAGTAAGAGCTCGGCAAACGCTGGCTATTATTACCTGGGGGTGGGTCTGCTGCTGCCCCGGGGAGTAGCCGAATTGCTGCTGGGACCCCGCGGGGGACTTGGAGTAGGAGCCGGGGTAGCCGCCAGGGGACGGAGACCCGAATCGGCCCCCCGGGAAGCTGCCGCCTTGTCGCGGAGAGTGGTTGTTCCCGTACGGCCTAGACCGGGGCCCGTATGGCGGCGTGTGGTGCGGGCTTCCGTACCCGTCCCGAGGTGAGGACGGGGGCGGTCCGCCTCCGCCCAGGGTACCCCGGAAGGTGCTCCCGGTACCCCAACCTCCTACACCCGGGCCGGGGTAAGGAGGAGTCGGGGGTCGAAAATTCTGTCGGTGCATAGCAGGAGACGAAGACGAAACCCTCACTGCTGAGTTCTCCCGCCGGAACTCTCCCGAAGAATCCTTCGGAGATAATTGGTCCTTTACCAAACCAGTCCTCCGGCCACCAGCACCTTGCAGTATCTTGGTTCCACCTTCACAAAGGTTCCGCTAGGGGACAGCAGGATAAATAGGTTATTCAATGAGATCAATAGTGAGCGGATGTAAATTAAGAAAGGAGGTGGGGAAAGGATAAAGGACTCCAGCTATGGCCTTTGTAGTCCCGTGATCATTGGCCTGCATCCACGGATTACACTCCCGGCTGGCAGTGGAAGCGGGCTGGAACACCAGGATCGGTCCCGCCCCTGAACGGGCTGGCGGGGGCGGGCCCCGAGGTGCTCTCTGGCGCCCCCTGTGGCTGCAGGCGGCGCGCGCAGCCTGTTCCCCTGGCGTGGGGACCGAGGCTCTCCTGAGATACTCGCGATGCTGGCGTCGCTGACGAGGGTCACGTCTCTGCGGAGAACCGGCCTTCTCTCCGGCCCTAGGGGCTGGAGGGGGCTGTGGACCGGCCGCCCGCAGTCAGGTACCTTCCGAGGCTCGGTCTGGGCGGTGAAGGAACCCCTAGCCCTGGACACCCCTTCACGCGGCTCCCTGAGGAGAACGGTCGCGCTTTCCTGAACTGTGCTGTCTCCGCAGCCGCCTCTTGGTTTTTTCAGCCTCCCGGAACCCTCGGTCTGAGGGCCTGAGCCCTGAGGCCGCCGCAGGGTCACAGTGCGCGGACTTCTGACCCCTGTCCCTGATCCCTGCTGGCTCGTCCCCCCAGTTTAAGTAACTTTAAAAATGAACGTCCCGTCTCATTTCTGAAAGGATTTTAGACGACCTCTTTAAAAACGTGGGTGAGAGGCTATGCCAGCAAATGCTGAACTTTTCCCCTTTCCTGTTCTGGTTGAGTGAAAGTGGGTTCCGGAGATAGGAAGCGGGGATAATGATTTTCAAAAAGAACAACATGAAAGCTTTGACAATCTTGATTGTTTCATAGACGTTTAGTTATAAGGAAAATTAAGATCATTCAGGAATGACACCGAGTATATAATAAAACACAAGCATTGTACACGACGTTTATTTGCAATTTGAAATTTAGGTTTAATACAGCTTTATTAGAGTTTTCACGCAGAATTTGGGAATGCTAGTTAGTCTACTATGAGCCTTGAAATCAGCTTATAAGAAGCAGAGTCATAAAGAACTTTAGGACTCATTAAATCATAGCCTAAGGGGGTAGCCTGAACTGTACTTTTCAGCCTAAACACGTTTTTATAAATGCCACTGCTTTGCTGGCTGTGTTCATGACGATCCTAGCTAGAGTTATGTCTTTTAGTTTCCATCCGCCTTGGTGAGTGGAGATAAAAAACAAAGTTTTTTGTTGTTTATTTTGAAGGAATTCAGCTTAGCAAATTTCTTTCTCCTTTAGATATAAATTGTAGAATCAATTAAGGCAGGAAAATGCCACCAATACTTTGTGTTGCTGTGGACTCGAGGATCCCAGATTATTTTATTATATACCTCTGTCCTGTCCAAAAAATTACTTTTTTAAAATTTCATCTTTGGTTCTTAACTTAATGCTTGCTAATTGGGCACTCAAGTATTTATTGAATGAATGAGTCACATCATATGAGTAAGTGATTCTCACCTGTCATAACTTTCATGTCATCAACCAGTCTGTTTTTCAATGAGACAGCAAAATGAGGAAGTTAGTGGGCACCAAAATTACCTATATGTTTATTTTTTATAACTGGGAAATGATCTGCAGAATTGAGTAAAGTACTGTGAGTTTTTTACTTGACTTACTCTTTATACTTTACTTTTCCCCAAATGGTATCTTGCTCTCCTTACACATATGAACTTGCATTAGAAATGGAGGAGAGAAAGAAATACTGTGAAAAGTTTTTAACAGGTAGATTATGCATAACTGCATGCTCTTCATCATTTTGCAAATATATATGAGGTTCAGGGAAAGTAAATTCTTAATTATATGAACATTGCAGATTTCACTTGAGAGTAAGTTATTTGCCTTCTTAGTGATGAGAAATTGACCGAAAGAGTAACTTACCTAATTTCATTTAGCTAGTAAAAGTGGGACCAGAACTCAGGTTTCTTGAATCTCAAGCCATTTTTTTTTTCCTAACTAAAGAAATATTAATTAACAATCAGTCTATCCTTTGAGAAATGCAATATATAAAAAAGGCATGTAAATGTTTGAAAGTATTACTCTGTAGCATATTATTTTAGATTTAGGTATTAGTAGACATTGAATTATCATATTTTGCCATGTATACTGTACATCCACGTTTTTGGCCCAAACCTTCAGGAAAAAATTCTTTCGTTTTAATTTTTTAAATCAAGTTCTTATTTATTTATATTTAGGTACTTGTTTCTTTGTGTTATAAAGGAATTTCAGCATTTATTTTTTAGCATGGTACAAGTAAGTTTTTGTAACAAATTAGAAAATGCAAGAACAGATACAAGGTCCAAGAAGCTTTTCTTTCTGTTGCCTCCACCACCTGAGGACACCATGGAAGGAGGACCAAAGTGTCTCTAGGTAGCTCTGTTGCCATGCTCTTTAGTGTATTTAATAACTGTTAGATTACAACTTGCAGTGCCTGTGTTTTTGTAAAAATATCAGCTAGATTGCTAGCTTTCACCTAAAGTGTATGAAGAAAAATATTGTCTTATGGTTCACCCTATGGTAATAGAGACGGTATCACCTATATCTTCAAGTCAGAGTCACTCGGTGGACAACAATACATCGCTCTTTGTTTCATTTAGTTGAATTGATGGCTGAAATTGCTTTTGTTGCAAGTTTGTCAGTAAGTCAACAAAACTGATAATTGCATTCCAGGGTATTTTTTATACAAATATCATTATTGATATCTAGAGTTATGCTTTTAACTCAGAAGCATAAAAAAATAATTGAAATATTTATATAGATATGGAATTAGTAGTACCCATGTATAATGTGCATCCTTATTTTTCCCTCACAAATTTGGGAAAAAAATTATGCATTATACATGGCAAAATATGGCAATATTGAATTTTTATGAATGCAGCTAGAAATTTTTCTAGGTGTTAACTTGAGAATTGTAGACCGGCTGGCTGAACTGGTTGGTCTGAGATCTTCAGGCATCTATTTATATGGAATTTATTTGTATGGTGGTGAGTTTAGAGGGAGATAGACAAGGAAAAGGTAGAAAGTTGTGTTTTGGGTTACCTGGAGGTAGGAAAGTGAATTGGAATGATGTGAGAGTATGGTAACTGCCCTATGAACTAAGTCTGAGTTCTATTCTTTGTTTTTGTTTTTGTTTTGGTGAACAACAGAGGCATGTTTCTCATAAAAAAAGAAAATTGCAGCACTGTTTGGGGACCTGATTATAAAACGGGATCCTAGATAAGGCAGTGCTTTCATGATTTGTGGCTAGTTGTTGTCTTCAAGTTGAACTATATACAGAGAGGACATCAACAGATATAATAGCAAGGAATTTTCAGAGTTTCATGGGCTTTTTGGGGAGCATCAGAAACAATTGGCTAACCTTGTGGTGTTTGTTTTTTATAAGTTTTATTAATTAAATTAATTAACATTAATACAAGTAAGAGTACAAAATTAAGGAAATTTAAGTGTAAATAGGTTTCTGTACAACTGAGACTCTTTATTTAGGTTGCCTAAGTTTTTTTTTTTTTTTAATGGAATTAAAAAGTTTTTTGGTTGAGACTTACCTTAAAAAAAACCACACTTGGAAGCCCCACATATGAGAGCAGATAGGCTATGTTTGGAGTAGGAATTGGGGTCCCAGAGCTTTACTCACTCTGTACCCCTACTTTAACTCTCTTCCCCATAAGAGGCTTCCTGAGAAGCCCGTTTGAGAAATTCCCAGGGCTTTTTGAGAGAGGATTTAAAAGCCAGTAATTTAGGTGTCAAATATGAATGAGTGTTGCAAATATAAATATTTGGGTTAGTTTTACTACTTATATCCATGAAGTGAATGTTTTCATGTTTTTGCATAGTCAAGGCTTTCTAAGCCAAGAAAACTGGGACCTGGGTAAAGTGCAAGCCTTGAAAATTAAAAGATGACTCTGGATAGATTGTTAGAAAACTCCCGGGAAGTTTATGCTTATATTTTAAAGAGGCATCAAATTCAGTGTTTTGGAAACTTTCCCACGATTGAGATTTTAAAACCTGAAAAGTTTATCACACCCCTGTCTAAAACATTTATTTGTATTTCAAAGTGTGGGAACCTAGGCACCTTCCGCTTTTCAACCCAAGGCTAATTTTGCTTACATTAAGGAGACTAGTTTTTCTGCCTTATCAGGGGAAGGTGGCAGTTCGGCTGCTTAGTGATAACAATTTGTAGATTCAGAATTTTGGGGAGCTTTACTGTGATGCGATACCTATGTATATGCAGGCCTTACTGGCTTTCCTTTTGACACCTGTGACTTATTGTGTGTTAGAAAATGGTGAATTTCTTCATGTAAGTAGTAATAACTCTGATCTTTGCTCCAGAAAATTTGTAATTACTTTTGGGTTAAAAATGAATAAAAAAAGATATAAAAACTTATAATTTTAATATAAAATATTTAGGACAGGTGAATGTATTTAATAATGTCTGTGAATAGAAATGCTGGCATGTGTACTAGAGTACAAACTTTAATATTTTCTGAAATTTTTCAGATGATCTGTTTTCTTTCCTATTGTTACCTGTTTACCTATGTTACGTATGTAAAGAATGCCAATAATAGAAAAGTAAATGTCTCTCTCTCTAGGATATGATTAGCCCACTCATTGATATAGTTAGACCAGCATGGAACACAGTAGGCCATTTAATCATGTTCTCATTGATAAAGCAAGTATTAGAGTCATCTTGTTTCCAAGAGCCTCTAAGAAGTAAACTCTAATGTTGATAATCTTTTATTCAATTCTAAGCATGTATCCATTGTTGATGGTAGTCAAGCACAGGTGAACTGTACTTCCTTTACACTGATATTCTTCACATAGGTGCAACATAGGTATTAATGCATGAATTTACTCTTCTAAGAGTTTTCATTGAAGGTAATAGAATTGCTGACAGAATTCTTTAATATGAGGAATATGTAAGACTGAATATTGTTTTCCACAATGCTTTTGTTTTAAAGTGAGTAATTACAATTTTAATTTCACTAGGATTTGTATCTTTGTATTTTTTCTAATTTTTAAAAACAAAACATACATTTTGTAGAAAACCTGAAGTGTGTAGGAAAATAGAAAACAGGAAATACATTAATCTCTTATCCAAGAAGTATTTAGAAATAGAAATGGAAATATTTAAATAGAAATTTAAGTCTCAGGTAGGTTAACTCTTTAAACAGGAAAGTAAAAACTTTATAAATGGAAAACCAACTGTACATGAGAATATAATCTGGCGTTGGAAAAACATAACTGTACCAGAGAGAGTTATTGTAGCAGGTCTCTGGGTGCTCTCTTTTGAAGCACTATCTTAGAAATTTGGCCCTTGGTTGGCATCTGGGAATTTGACACGAACTGCTTGCTACCTAATTAGGAAGGATACCTAGATGGTTTATATGAACAGTGTGATTTATGATGAATATCTGTATTTCTTCTGGGAGTCTGGGATTTTGGTGCGTGGTAAGTAGAATAAAAACCTTGGATTCTGAGCCTAAAGTAGACTTTCCTGAGAAACAACATTGCATATGTATTTCTCTTGCCTGAGAAGTATGCTTGGTGTGACTCCTCATGGAAGGGAGAGACCATAAGACTCCTGTGCATGACTTTTTTCAGACTGTGCCTGTAATATGTAATTTTGCTGTAATAAACCTTAGTCATGAATACAACTATATGCTGAGTCCTGTGAATCATTTCAGACAATCACTGAAAATATGAGTAGTCTTAAGAAACCCTGTAGTAACATTAATGGCAGGAAGTAAAAGAAATGATTTTTTGAAAGTGAAATTTTAAAACAATTTAAAAAAAACACAGCAGATAGGGAAAATTACTTTTAGTAAATATAATTGATAAAAGCTTAATATTCTTACTATATAAAGAATCTATACAAATCAATAAGAAAAAAAGTAAATGGGACTACAACATGGGTAATTTAGAAGACATGAAAAAGGCACAAATACATGCGAAATAATATTTAATTTCCAGAATCATTAAGTAAATGCAAATTAAAATGACAACAAAATACAATTTTGTGAAAATGAATTTGCAACAAATAAGTAAATAACAAAATCAAGAGATCATGTTCAGGGTTATAGAAGATGGTGGAGAACACCATTTTCATACTATGCTGGTGATAGTATATATTAATATTGCTTTTCTGGTGGGTATGATAACGGTATTAAAAGTTTTAAGGGTGCAACATGAACATGAGTAGGCCACCTTTACTGCCTTTCTTCTTAAAATCAGTGCTCCTCATTTTTCCATTCCCCCAAACTGTAAAAACATTAAAAAATAATTTTTATCTTTACTAGTTGAAGAGAGTCTCAGGGAAGGTTCCATAGCCCTTCACACAAAAATCATCCTAAATTCTCTATAGATATCTCCCACTCTTCATATTACTCTTGGTAAGCTGTTAAAAACAAATCATTAAAGCTTATTTTTCTAACGTGTATCCACCCACACATTTCTTCTAGGTTGTCCCCTCTCTCCCCTTCTATTATCTTCAGTGTTCTGTAAAATAGGGCTTAATTTCTTTTTTGTTTGTCAAAAGAGGCTCATTGAATACATAATACTGCAGCACCTAATACTGCAAGACCCTCCTTCCCATCACACACATTTTCTTTGCAATGACATAATTCTTCTCAAGTACGTGTAACAGTGTTTCATCAACCCGTTTTGCCAGTTGTCCCCTGGAAAGGATGTCTTTGTTCAGTTTGTACAAAGGTCAAACCTTTGGTTAGTCTTGTCACATAGGAAAGCCACATTACCAGCACAGAGAAGTTCAAGGGGCATCTTGGATTTGTGAGCAGTCATACTCAGTAATGCTTAACTATCATTTCCTAGTTCAACCACTTCTGATCATCTGAATAGTTACCTTTAGGATGACCCATTCAAGAACCTGAACATGGAAGAAGTTTTTTCCTGTGACTTGCTGACTTAATTATGAATTCTGTCCTATAAATTGATTTACAAAATCTTTAAATTCATACTTTTCTATCCTTCGACATACTAATATATAGTAATAGTCAATCTCCTAAATGACTTATGAAAAACAGTCCCTTGATTGATATTTAAAAGTTTGTCACTTAAGTATGTTTCATAATATGAACTAAGATAAGATCTAGGATGTTTGAGGAATATCTGTGATGTTTAAAACTTTCCCCATTTTTAAAATCAGCATTTTTGTTTTGTTTCATTTTTTTGGTTGTTGTTCCTAGTATATTTTGGATATTAACCCCTTGCCAGATGTATAATTTGAAAATGTCTTTCCCCATCTGCTTCCCCCTTTTGTTTTGATTGTGTTTTCTTTTGCTGTGCAGAAGTCTTTTAGTTTGATGTGGTCTTGTTTATTTATTTTTGCTTTTGTTTCCCTTGCTCTTGGAATCTAATCCCCAAAGACATCTCTAAGGCCGATGTTAAGGAGCTTGCTACCAATGTAGTCTATGTATTATATGGTTAGATTTTATAGTCAAATCTTTATTCCATTTCGACTTAATTTTTGTATATGGTATGCTATAGTGGACTACCTTCATTCTTCTGCAGGTGGCTGTCTAGTTTTCTCAAAGTGCTTACTGAAAGACTTTCTTTATTTTGTGTTTTTACCTCTTGTCCATATATGTGGTTTAAAAAAAAAACCTCTTTATTCTGTCCCATTGATTGGTGTGTCTCTTTTTTAGTCTAATACCATGCTGTTTTGTTTACTATAGTTTTGTAGTATAGTTTGAAGTCAGTGATATATCCACTTTTGTTTCTTTCCCCCTAACTACTGCTTTAACTATCCATTCATGATCTTTTGTGGTTCCATATAGTGTTGATTCATTAACATTGAACTTAATTCCAGTAACATTGTTTTGAATATATATAAATAGAGAGCATATAGTATATATATGTGTGTGTATATATATCTATATAGCATGAAAAGCATGCTCAATGTCATTCATCATCACAGAAATGTATAAGCACATGCAGATATACCAATAAGCACTTTATATCTCAGTAAGCATATAAGTATATCTATATCTAGTTATACACACACATATCCAATAAGCACATGAAAAAGTTTTCAGCATCATTTAGGAAACACAAATAAACATCATAGTGAATGTGTTTGCTTTTCTCCAGAAATCTGCAGTGATCACTGTCTCCTGATTCTCACAGACTGTGTAGTTACTTCTCACTATACCAGGTTTAGTCTATTCATCAAGAAATGATGGTATGCCACTTTCAAGATTAGTTTATAAAAAGTTGCAGCATTCATTTTGGGCACCAAGGAATACTGTGTATAATATTACTCCAGTGGGACTACATAATATTTTTATTGAGCTCTTATTAGATATCAGGTACTAATGCTTGATGTTGGAAATACAGAGTTAAATGATATTTTCTCGGAATTTATCATCTGGTTGAGACTAATTAGTCATGGTTCATATAAGTAAATAGAAATATTCTCATGATGCTGTGGGAGACAATACTTTCTAAGAAAGACAGAAGGACTTTTCTAGGTGAGAAAGTGTAGATTATTCCAGGCAGAAGAAAAAGTGTGTGCAAAGTCTCATACATATGAGGGATTTGAAAGAAGTATGATTAAAAAGATGTTCCTTTTTGTTTTTTGCACATTGAAAAGATAGAGTGAAACCATGAATAAGAGCTTCATTTGCTATTTTAGGAAGAACAATTAACTCTAAGGTCCATGGTAGAAGGACCATATGAATGGATGAACAAAAGAATGATGTATGAGCTCTTATTTAAAGATTACTCTGGAAGTAGGAATGACTTGGTGGGCAGAAATAGGTTAATGTTCCTTTGAAGTACAGCTGGAACAGAATGATGACAGCCTGACCTGATGCAGAGCTAGAAAACTGGGGTGAAGAGGGGACAGAGGAGAGTAAAGAGAAGATTGCTGCCTGAACATGTGGAGTGAAGAAAAGGACTTATTTAGGAAGCTCTATAAATTCCATCTTGGAGTGGTTGATAATGCTGTTAATTGATATGGGGGAGAGAGGAATAAGAAACAAAAATGGTAGAAAAGATTGGACTTACTTGCATTTTAAAAGGTAGCTTTGGCAGGATTGGAAGCTGATGGATGACTTAGGAGGTTAGAGTAATTCAGGAGAGAATCAGTGACCTGAATTATGGTGATGGTAGTGGGGCAGGAGGAAGAGAAGCAACTCAGGAGATTTTTTTGTGAAAGAATATGCAGTTAGTAGTTATTGATTACATTTGAAGGGTGAGAGAAGAGGGAGGATTCAAGGATTTTGCTTGGGATTTTGATTTGGAAGCTGAGTGGGTAGTAATGCCATTTACTTTATTAAAGAACACAGGGACAAGTTTTGGAAGATGATAGAAATAATACTGACAATACATGACACTGAGCACCACAGCTGAATTTTTGTAAGTCATTTTAATATATTTTAATAACTATTAAGTAGATACCAGTATTATCTCTGTTTCACAGATGGAAATATCAAGGTGGTATAAGAACACAAGTTAGTGAATGGAGTAACAATCTGAACCAATAATAGTGCTTTTAGTCATTGTAGTAGTTGATGTTTCCATTTCCCCCGGTAGACTATGGAGTCCTTAAGAAGGAAGGGCTATTATGCTTTTCATCACTGTATCTTCATAGAATGATTGGCACATAGTAGGAGCAGAAATTATTTAATGGGAACTTTCATATCTATTTCTTCTGCCCCAGCACCAATTTAAATGTAGAACTCAGTGTCTTTTCTTTGATTTTTCCAACAACCACAAATACAGGAATATTGTGTTTGTACCATATTTTACTGAATCAGTTTGGTGATTTTGCAGAAGTACCACATACTACTTAAAATCTAATATTAATATCTTGTTATTAAAGTTCGTTGGCTATTTTGCACAGATTCCTCTCTAATTTTCCTTTCTAGTCCAGCTAATAAACTTATTTATACCTTCAAGTTTCCATTGATTAGTTTGGTAGGGGATTTTCTTTGCTTTATGTCTTCATCTCTTTTTCTACCTTAAACAAGTCCTGTCCAGGTGAGAGAAAAATTAACTACCTGACTTTGATTCTGGTCTCTTTTAATGATCCTCCTTGGTATAATATAATTTACAGACTTATATACAACAGGAAGTTGCTTATAACAGTTCTGAAGCCTGGGCATCTGTGATCAGAGTGTCACATGATCAGATTCTGGTGAGGTCCTCTTTGGGTTGTGAACTGCCACCTTGCTGTGTGCTTACACAGTGGAAAGAAGTGGGCAAGAGCTCTCTGGGGTCCCTCTCATAAAGGCGCAAATCCTATTCATGAGGGCCCCACCTTCATGACCTAATCACTTCCCAGAGGCCACATCTCCTAATACCATCACATTTTGGATGAGGATTTCAACATTTTAATTTTGGGGGGACATAATAATTTAATCCATTGCAATGATCATACTAATTGTCAAGTAGATGAACTCCTTCCTCCTTCCTAATTCCCTCCCTAATTCTTAGTGTTTCCTACCAGCCACTGCCCTGCGCCTGGGATGCAAGACAGACAAGTCCTGCATTTATTAAGATTATATCCTAATGAGAAAGAAAATAATAAACATGTAATGTGAGGTAATGATAAATGTAATGTTATAAAGTAGACAGATTCAGAAGGGTGTTATTTTAGATAAGATGCTCAGGCAGGTATCTCTCAGAGTATGGTATTCAAGCAGAAATTTAAATGAAATGAGAAATAGATGCATTTATATGGAGGAAAACTTTTTCATATCTAAGGAATAGCAGGTACAAAGGCCCTGTCATGTCATGGTTTTTCCAGAACGTGGATGTTGATACAGAATTAGAAGGGAAAAGGATTTATTGGGTAATAACACCTCTGAAGAGAATGAAAGAAACAGGAGCATTCAGAGGAGCCATCAGACTGCATGTTGACCTGTTAAATTCTTTGCCATGCCCATGGCAAGTTCCAGAGTCAGTATTCTAAGGAGAGCTAATACAACATTCTGCACTGGGTGGAGGAAATGACAAGGCTCTTCTACCCAACTTTGTCCAGTCACAACCCAGGGGCTGCCCTGATAATGTTGTGTGCTCTCAGCTAAGGAAGTTGAGGTTGACCTCTATGAAGCTACTGTTGGAGGTTGTAAGTTAACCATACTTGTAGGTAGGCAGGTAGTCCTTTCTTCAAAGGGGAATCTTAGTAGTACTTTTCTCTATCTTCCTTCCAAGACCCTAATGCAAAAATGTGGTTGGTGAGTTCAAGAAATTGCTGAGGGTTAAGGTAGTTGAAGAGAGGGAGAGTGTAGGGAATGAGGTTGGAGAGTGTGGAAGGCCAGAACAAGCAGCACCTGGGGGCTGAGCTAAGCTATTAGGTTCATTCTAGCTTGGTAGAAAGTCACTAGAGGATTTTTATCAGGGGACAACATAATATGTTTTACATTTTAAAGGCATCACTCTGATTGCTTGCAATAGTCTGTTTCTACTATATAAACTATTTTATCAGTTTATTCATAATAAAACCACTTCAAAAGTGAGTGGCATAAAACAAATGACTTTTTTCCCCCCTCAGTTTTGTTGATATTCTACTGAACTCACATAAACTCACTTGCATATATATATGTAGATTTGGGTGTTTAAGATGGTTTTATCCACAGGTTTGGGGTCTCACTTGGGATGACTGCAGTGACTTGCATGGCCGAGCCTCTTTCCATTTGTTCTTTCATCTTGTGCTGCTTCTTTTAGGGCAGAAGCGTTCCAAAAAGTCAGCCCCAGTGCTCAAGCACTTCTTCACCCTGTGATGCATTAAGTGTGTTAATGTCCATTGTCTAAAGGAAGACAAATTTCCAAGCCCAAAGTCAGCATGGGAGGGGATTACAAGAGTGTGGCTATCCGGTATTGTGATTCATGCAGGAGGCCTCTGCTGTGACAATCTACCACATTAATCAGTTTCAGCCACTTTCTTTTTCTGATCCTCTAATCTTTAATTTACCTTCTGCATATAATTTGGTTTTCCACATAAGTGTGCGTCTAAGAAAACCCAGTCACATGGACTTCACACATTCCCTATAGCTGTTACAGGAAGTTGTTACGGTAGATAATAAGTTGAGTTCTTTCAGGAAAAGAATACCCACTGTATGAACTTCCAGTATTCCTTACCAGAGCAGTGTGATTTTGAATTTTGTTAAGAATCAGTCCTTATGAGCAATATCAAATCTATAATTGTATATGTATAATAGGTGTGACTTCTGCAATCCTTTCTTTTTTAGTTGTAAGTTTTCCATCGTATATTTTTAGTAACTTCGAGTTGACAAAATGACAAAAGTTGTCTGTTTATTTTTGTAAAGCCAGACAATCTACAGAGAAATCTTATTTACTGTTTTGCCACATACTCTGGAGACATGAAAACATGAACATCAGCTCAGAGGCATTTGATGGTTTTTGAGGGAAATTTTACCTTGGCTATTGGACATAATTTTTCTCTCACACAGTGCACATTCTCTAACACTAAGTGACTAAAGGCTATTGGTACTTATTATGGAAGAACATTTGCATATAAATATAAGTACAACTTAGAAAATAATCAAATTGATTGCCTTTCCCCATTTCTGAGCTTATATTAGGAAATAAAGGACTTGTGATTTTCAAACCACGGAGACTCTCCCTGATTGCAGCAACCTTGGCTTGTTGATAGCACTTTCCTTATGCCTATCTTATTGAAAGATAATATTTTCTAATCGTTATGCTCTCTCTTGTTTTGCCAGCTTTGTCAGAAGTCCTGGTTCTTGATCCTCTGAAGCCAACTTGGGGACACAACTACAGTCCCCTGACTAGCTCACCAAATTGTCAGGAGTCAAGGGAAATATGCCCGTGCCCCTCTTGCTTCTTCTAGGATGGCAAATGACTAAATAATCCACAGACAGATTGATAAGAGAAAAAATTAGAAGTTTAGTCATAGTGTGAATTCTTCCCCTATTTATGGGAGAGACCTAGTTAAACTAACTCCTGTAATCTTTATTTAAAAAATTTTTTTTCAAAGAGGAAGGAAGCAGAAAGAATGAAGGCAAGTAGGCAGGCAGTTAGGAAGAAAGATTGAAGAGGAGGAAATATTTATTTATTTGTTCTTGTTTGTTGTACTCCCCTGGCCCCAAGTCAAGAACTTGGGCCTTTGGGTTTTATATGAAATATGCCAGAGGTACAGACAGTGCCTGAGTCACCAGTACATGCCTGCAATCCTTATTACTAATTTACTTAATGAAGCTACATTGAGATTTAAAAAAAATATTGAATTTAGGAATATGTATTGTTGATAGGAATGTGAAATGGTACAGCCACTTTGGAAGATAGTGTGGAAAACTGAATCTACTCACCATACTCTAGCAGTCCTGCTCCTTGATAGTTACCAAATTAGTTGAAAACTTAAGTCCACACAAAAATCTGCATGCATTATTTATAGCAGCTTTATTCAATATGCCAAATCTTGGAAGCAACCAATATGTCCTTCAGTAGGTGGTTAAATTATGGCATATCCAGATAATGGAATATTATTTATCACTAAAACAGAGATGAGCTATATAGAAAAATACATTGAAGAAACTTAAAATGCAAATTACTAAGTGATATGAAAAGGCTCTGTGTGGATCCAACTATATGATATTCTGGACAAGGCAAATTGCATACAGTAAAAAGTTTGGTTGCCAGGGGTTAAAGGGAAAGAAGGGATAGCTATACAGAGCAAGGATTATTTGAACAGTGAAATTCATAAAATTATACATATAATTATACATATATACATATACATAAAATTTATTATATATTTGTTCAAACTCATAAAATGTAAACACTCATTGCACCATAGTGCAAACTATGGATTTTGGGTGATAATGAAGTCTCACTGTAGAATCTTCAATTGTAACAAATGTACAATTTGGTGAAGGATATTGAAAGTGGGAAAGTTATCCTTGTGTGGAGGGAAAGAATATATGGGAATTCTAACTTTGTTCAGTTTTTCTGTGAATCTAGAACAGTTCTAAAATATAAAGTATTTTTAAAATATATTAAAAAAGTATTTTTAAAGTATATTTAAAAAGTGTATTGAACTACTAGTTCATCATTTTCCCCAATAAGATCATCTGATCTCAGTCATCATGATCTAAACTTTGAAGCCATTTGACTACTAGAATTTGACTTTGTGATTTAATATTTATGCTAAATATTTTAGTGAATTATTGATATAGTTATTGACCTATCGTTTATTTTTTATCTGTTTGGTGAAGAGGAAAAGGAAATCAATTGCTTAGCACAATTTAAAAGTTATTTCTCTCTGCCTTAAGTTCAGAACAAATATAGTTACTATTTGTTGATAACTCTTTTAGTTCATTTTTTATTTTTAAGGTTTACATTTTTAGCAAAAAGTGTTCAGGTCACATAAAAATTGAGAATAATATTCAAAGATTTCCCATATATCTTGTGCCCCACACATGAACAGTCTTCGCCCACCATTCTCAGGGCTCAGTCAATTAATCCCTTCACCTCCAACTTTTCATATTTTAGACAGAATATCTTTTTATTTTAATTTTTATTTCATTTCATATTATATATTTATTGACACTGTACCTCAGTCTGTGTTTATTCATACCACATCCACTGAGTCCCAGTGTTCTTTACCACCACCTTCCCTTGTCCCACCACCTCATCTCTACCCCCATAGCCAAAACTTTACGTCCCATGGATTTTGGAGAGATTTGTTTCTTTGTTTCTTTATATTTCATAACTGAGTGAGACCATCCTGCATTTCTTTTTTTTTTTTTTTTTTCTGGCTTATTTCACTTCAGAATAATGTCATCCAATTCCTTTCAGTTTATTGCAAAATGTAGTTAGGATTTTATAATTTTTAGCAACTGCATAGAATTCCATTGGGTATGTATAACCACAGCTTCTTTATCCAGTCATCTGTTGATGGGTATTTAGATTGTTTTCATGTCTTGTTTTTGTGGATTGTGTTGCTATGAATATAGGGTATAGATATTTTTTCTGATTGCAGTTTTTGTATTCTCTGAGTTTATGCCTAAAAGTGGGAGTACTGAATTGAATGGTAACTCCATCTTTATTTTGTTGAGAAATCTTCATACTGTTTTCCAAAGATATTGTACTCATTTACATCATCCCACTAACAGTATAGGAAGATTTCTTTTTTTTTGACCTTAGTCACAGTATTTATTATGTCTAAAAGCTATATGATATAGGAAAGCCATTAGGCATCCATGTCCTGATAATTAATTATGAAAGAGTCCAAAGAAGCAACTTAAGAGCCAAGTGGCTAATGTACATTTGACAAGGCCATCTTGATAAACTTCTCCCTGTCTATGGAAACTTTCAGAATTTAATTCCATCAGTAAACTGTTGAAGCTACTCTTTGGGCTAAGGGTGCAGGGATGAGTCAGGCCAAACCAAGGATGTGGAAGAGACCTCTTTGCTTTCTCAAACAAGGTCAGAACATGCAATGTCTTCAGAACATGTACTTTAGCGTGTATTCAAGACTGCATGTTCAGGTTCGTGAAATAAGTGGGGTACAGGCACCTTTCCAAAGCAAGACTGGGAGATGTTTTTTCTACTGACTTGTGTGTCCTAGGGAATGGAGAAGGGGTGGGTAGGGTGGATGAGTGAAGAATGGACATGGCAGCATGGGCAGATGTGTGTGTTTGAACCATAGCCTAAAATACTAGATACCAGAACTTTTGACTCCAAAGATGCTATTTGAAGTCCCAGGGATGTAATTTGCCCAAATTTAGGAACAGAGACAGAAGCGATGGCAGAAGCAACCCAGACTTTCTTTCTTTTCTTTTTTTTTTTGAATGGAATTGCATTATTTATCAGGCATCTAATGTAAACTTCTATGGATCCGAGACCAGGATCCTTTCGTAAGGCTTTGATAACAGTTAAGATAATATCCTCTTTGTACCAATTTTGTAAATGGGGGTCTAAAAAGAGGCTAAAATAAGGCCCTTTGTTCTTAAAAGGTGGTACCCAGTAGCTTCACTCCTCCACCATGCTTCTTCCAAACCTCCTTGTGTAAGGCTAGTCCATCCGATGTCAGATCTATCACAACTGCAAGATTTTAAAAAATATCTTCCTGCCCAATTGATCCTTTAATCATTATATAGTATTCATCTCTGTCTTTGTTATGCTTTTGAGATGGAAGTCTTTTTTTATCTGATATTAGTATAGCTGTTCATGCTCTTTATTGGTTGCCATTTGACTGTAGGATTGTCTTCCAGCCATTGACTTTGAGCTTTTGTTTACTTTTAGAAGAAGGTGGGTTTCCTGAATGGAGCAGAAGGTTAGGTTATGCTTTTTAATCTGCATTGTTTGACTGGTGAGTTCAATCCATTAACATTTAGGGTGATTATTGATACATAGTTGCTTAGTGTCATTTTATAATTTGTCTTTTGTACGTTGCTCCAGATAATGACTTTATTCTCTTCTCTTTCTCTGTGCCTTTGCTCTCTTCTTAGGTCTGGTGGGTACTGTTATGTTTTGAATGATTTCGCCTTTTGTTTTCTTCTTTGCTTTTTCTCTGGGTTTGTATTTTGAGGTTACCTTGAAGTTAGCATTCAGAGTTCTATGTTTACTGCCTATTTTATTTGAAAGCATATTAGTTTTCCATTCATTCTAACTATCCACATTTTTGTTTGATTCTCTTCCTCTCCACTTTTTAATATTTGCTGTCTTACTTTTTGTGTGTGGTTTCTTTACATTTTATAGAGCATCCTTTAATATTTTTTTGCAAGCTGGTGTTGTGATGTTGAACTCCTTTAACTTTTGCTTGTCAGAAAAAGCTTTTATCATTCTTTCAGTTCTGAATGATAATCTTGCCAGATATAGTATCCTAGGTTGAAAATCTTTTTCTTTCAGCACTCTGAATATACTATACCATTCCCTTCTGGCCTGTAGAGTTTCATTTGAGAAGTCCGCTGACAATCTTATGGGGGCTCCTCTGTATGTGACACGTTTTTCTCTGGCTGCTTTTGATAGTCTTTCTTTATCATGTATTTTTGACATTTGTTCGATGATGTGTCTAGGTGTATTTCTGTTTGGGTTTCTTTTATTAGGAACTCTTTGAGCTTCCTGGATCTGGAGGTTTGCTTCATTCTTCCATTTGGGAAGGTTCTCATCTATTATTTCTTCAAATATGGCTTCTGCCCCCTTTTCTCTCTCTTCCTCTGGGACCCCTATAATGTGAATGTTGTTACTCTGATGTTATCCCAGAGATCTCGAATGTTGTCTTTAGTTCTTTGAATTTTTTTTATCTCTTTGCTGGGTTCTTGATTGAGTTCCTGTGTCCTATCTTCCAGATCACTGATTCCATTGTTGAGCCCCTCTATTGAGTTCTATCATTCAGCCATCGTGTCTCTTACCTATTTGATGTCTTGTTTTAATTCTTCTCTTTGCTTCCTGACATTCTCGTTTACTGCTCTACTGATTTCTGGATTCCCATGAGTATGTTAATCACTGTTAACATAAATTCCTCTTCAGGTAATTTATATATGTCTGCTGTATTCAGATTTTCCCCTGGGTTTTTGATTGGATCCATAATTTCACATGTATTTCTCTGTGCCTTTGCTGTAGTCAACATTCTGTTTATATTTCTGAGGGTTCAGTTTCCTGGGTGTTGCGTAGTTTAACTTGCCCAGGATTCATATTCAGGCTGCGGTTTCACCTCTACCCGCAAGGTGGCACTAGCAGGTAACGTTGAGGTTTGGTTCCTTATGGATTGCCTTCTCACCGTAATCCAGGGGTGAGGTATCCGATGAGCGGGATATCTGGTGGGTGGGATATCTGCTGGGCGGAGTATGTGGTGGGCAGGATTTCTGCTCAGTGGACCTCAGGCTCTGGCATGAAGTGGTTGTGGGAGGGGTTCAAGCTGGGAATTTCTTTGGATGATTTCTGGTTATGACTGTGCCCAGCACAATTTCACTGAGTGGGCTCTAACTCAGCTCCGGGTACCCTGGGTCTCCTTTCACCCCCTCCCAAGTCAGCCCTCCGTATCTCCATGTGTCAGCTCCACTGGGCTCATATCTCACTGCCTCTGCAGCTGGTCCTGAAATCCCTTGCCTCAGGCACACTAAGTCCTGAGACTCCCGAGCTCCGTCCAAAATCCAAGTCCGCGGCTTAGCTGAGAAACCCACTGGGTGCCCTCACCCATCATTAGTCATCAGCTGATCTGTCTCCATCTGAAGTGCCAGTTGTTTCTTGGTGTTTGTCTCAGGAAAATAGGTAATTTTTTTTTTTTTTTTTTACCCTAACTGCGTGGAGTGACCCGAAAGTGCTTCCTATTGAGTCCCCATCTGGAAGTCGATCTTAGAAGGATGTCTTCTTTCTCCACACCTTCTCTAACACTTGTTGTTTCCTGCCTTTTTGATGTAGGCCATTCTTACTGTTGTGAAGTGTTTCTCTCATTGTGGTTTTTATTTGCATTTGTCTGATGGCGAGTGATGTAGAACATTTTTTTCATGTGTTCATATATCATCTATGTCTTTTCTAGAAAGGTGTCTATTCTGTTCTTTTGCTCATTTTTTAAGTAGGTTGTTTGCTTTTTTGTGGTTGAGGTGTATGAGCTCTTTATATATTTTGAAAACTATACTCTTTAGACAAAATATTTTTACTTTTTAAAAATGGAGGCAGGAAACAGGCAGGCAGGCAGGAAAAAAGAGAGGAATAAATACTTTTAGTTCTTCATCTTGGTTCTTCATCCTGGTCCCAGGTTGGGAACCTGGGTCCTTGAGATACATATAGAGTGTTCTCTCTGCTGAGGTGGCTACCAAATTGCCACTCCACCAGTGCGTGCCTAGACAAAATACTTTAAGTGTAGCTGCAGACTTTGTTAATTGGTAATGATCTTCTATTAGAGCCTTTAATTTTTATAAATTGACATAATGTTACACATCAAGATATGTGTTACATATAAAGCAGAAATATTATGAAAGGAAATTTTTTGGCAGTATTAGAAATTACTTAAAACAGAATATGAAAAATTTTGTATGCTTCTTCCTAAATATTAGTAATAAATAATCTTCAAATATTTTTTGTGTTTTGCCAGATATTGACAATGGGAAACCACTGCAGGGTGTAAAAATTCTGGATTTAACAAGGTTTGTATTAGTGTTTTGGTGACTTTTTCCCTCTTCTTTCAAAAGAATTCCTAGTTTTTGGATTATAAGAGGCTACATATATGCTTATTATTGAAATTTTGTAAAGGAAAAAGGAAAGAAAAGTTCTTATAATTTTATCATTCTGAGAGACACAGTATAATATTTATATATTTCTTTCCAAACTAAATACTTACAGATATTTTTAAAAGCTAATTGTTTTAAAAACCAAACCATTTTAGCCACTTTTAAACATGTTATCTTTTGAATATTTTTCTATGTCACTCATTCAAAATTCTATAAAATACATTTTCTTATATAATTGTCATGTAATTTCTTAATCATCCTCCAAAATGTCACTATTATAGATTTAGCTTACTTGTATATAAATCTTTGCCTTAGATAATCTTTTGATTTCTTCTCTAGGATTGAATTCTCTAAGTAGAATTACTGGATCAGAAAGAATATGTTTTTCAAAGTTCTTGATATATATAACCAAATTACATTTTAGGACAATTTTGAGAATTTAATTCTTGCTAGCATTATATGAGCTTCTCTGTGTTGATGAACTATTAAGAAAATAATTAGTATAAAAATCTTCAAGATGGTGATTTGTTTTTTATTTTAACATTGTAGAATTCTGGCAGGACCTTTTGCTACTATGAATTTAGGAGATCTTGGAGCAGAAGTTATAAAAGTGGAAAGACCAGGTAACACTATTACTCTTTTTAAAACATAGAAACAAGCTAATTTACTAATAGTAATTCTTTCAGTATTCCTGTACCTGTATGTGGAATGAAGAGAGAATTGAAATGAACTAGTATTTTCCTCTGAATCTATACTATTCCTCTTTTTACTCTCTGTAGCTACCATGGGCTAAGGCTTAAATCAGGTCTCAAAGGCACTTAAAAACCTCTAGTAGAAAATGAGATGCAACATGTTATAACAGTGATGCTAAGCTCACTTGGCACTCTCCAGGGACAATTCTGAATACTTTGCCTGTATTAATTTATTAAATCTTTACAACAACCCCATGAGCTGATAATACCATTCCTGGGTTAGAAATGAGAACACCAGGGCACAGAGATATAAAGCAAATTGTTAAAGGTCACACAGCTAATATTTGTCCAGGCACGTAGCTCTGTTCTGGATTTTCCTTAGTCCTATACAAACTTTACCATTGTGACTGAGGTAAGTGTAGGCCTGGCCAAACTCCTGCACTGTGGCATGAAGGGAAGACACAGAAGAGGTGATAATAAAGGTGAAGAGAGAAGGATAAGGAATCAGAGTCCTTCAAAAAACAACTCAAAACAGTAACCTAGGTCTCTTTCTTTTCTATTTTTAATAAAATTATCCATTTTATAGTTTTAAAGATTTTGAAGGAAAAATACTTAAGCTGAGATCAATTCTTTGCTTTTATGTTTTTCACTTGACATTTCTCCTATTCTTCCTACTTTGTCCACAAAATAAACCTGTTCTGTGTATACAATGCTCACAAATATTTGCTGAATGAATGTGCTGAAATTCCCTTTAAGAAAGAGTGTCTGAATATTTATGAGCTCCCCACTTTTTGAAATCATGGAAGCTAGTTAAAAACTTTAAATAGTATATAGGTAGGATAAAACATGTTTCTCAATTTGCTGTTTTAACCAGCTTGTGACCTTTAACCTTCATTTCCTGTCATGCACCATTAGCACTGATCCTTCTGCCTCTCTAAAATCCTGACTATGTACCAGGAAGAGGTGTGACTGGAAACTTTGTAACCCACAATGTAGATTTCTGATATCTCACCTGGTAGGTGAATATAAACTTTTAAAATAAATATATGATTTTTAGCTTATTTGGTATAGTTTCACTTAATTTTTTTTTAATGTATTGGTAAGTTCAAGAAAATGGAAGTGACTGGATTCTTTTGATTCTGCAAAGTTCCATCTGATCCCGAAGATCTAGATTCAAACATTTTCCATGAAGCCTCTAACTGGTTTATTACTGGAAAGTTGCCTTTGTGGGCTCTTGTAGTTCATCCCTCTCAACCTCCACCTTATCTTAAGCATGTCATTCCATCAGATACCATTTATTGATTTCTATTTTTGTCAGTTCATCTCTATTTAGAAGTAATACTTTTTCCTCCATTGTCCTATGTTTTCTGTTTCTTTTGTGAAGTATTTCTTTTGTGTCTGTTTTGTTTTCCAAGTGACAGTGTCTTTTTCTTCATCAATTTCAATATATATTCTAATAGATTAATTATATCATTTGTATGAGATTAGAACTTTAACTCATTCACAAATTCTTTTTGGGGGAGGCTAGGGCTAGTGATTAAAAACTAACTGTGATTCCTTATATAGAGATTAGTTTCTTATATAAATACTTATTCAGAACTTATAAAATTATTAATTTAGCAGTTACTATTTTGTGCCATTTAATTATTGACTCATTTTCTGAGTTCTTTCTATGTTGTTTGCTAGTTGCTTTGTGCACATAAAACTTTTTTTCTGTACTTCTATAACATTATCTTTGAATTAAACACTTTTAGATTCACACAAACATCTTAGAATTACTTGAAGTAGATGTCCAGAATAAAATGCTTCATTGTTTTATAACTTTAAAATTTCCTTTGAACCAAGACCCGGGTCACTAAAATTTTATCTAAAATAGTACTTTAATTTATTGACACTTGCTATTTATAACTTATTGTGGTTTTTCTGATTTTTTGTGACCAGAATTTTTTATAGATTTATTTATCATTGCTCTATTTTAGCCTCAGATGCCACTTTGTCATAATGACTCATTTATCATCTTTCTTAGATTATATTTGACAAAAATCTTTTGCAGACTCAATGTTTTCTTTACACATTTAATGTCAGAGAAACCTAAAAGAACTGACTTGCTTTCCAAAAACTGAGAGTACTTTTTTCCTCTATTTATTAAATATAAAGAATGCCAGTAGTATGTTTCGTTCCACATTTTGACTTTCAAGGATGAATTTTAGTGAAATGTAATTTGGAAGCATCAGTGCTTAACATGAACAGGTAAAGAGTTGTAACAAGCTTCTATTGCTCCTCTAGGTTGTTAATTCTCTTGAACTGTACTGGTTTTATTCAGGCATGTGTGAATGTATATGAGGTGTGAGCTCGTTGGTTTGAAAGATCTCAGGTTGTTTCAGAGTTAAAGGTTAATAGCTCATACTGTTATTTTCAGGAGTTGGTGATGATACACGAACTTGGGGGCCACCTTTTGTGGGGAAGGAAAGTACTTATTTTCTCAGTGTTAACCGAAATAAAAAAGTAAGACTATACTCCCTTTTTTGCTTTCTTTTTGTAATTCTCTTGTAATAACTTTGATAATATGGCTTATTTGTTTTAAACCCTTTTTTCTAGAAATAACTAACATTTTAAATAAGGTGAATTTCTTTTCATTCACGTCATCATAGAGAAACAATAGAGCTTTTTACTAATCATACTTCTCTACTAACATTATTTTGTGAGCATTTGTAATGATTTATAATGGAAATAATTTTATTAAATAGAGAAATAACTTGATTATTTGCATTTGTTAGTTGTTTTGAGATTGCTTATTAACATTTGGTAGTATTATTAATTTTTTTGCTGTAATTATTACTATCATCCTAACATCTAATTTGTAAATAAAATCAATAGTCATGATTAAAATGTTTCTTTATAAGGAACATGCATTTGTCTTGAGGAGATTCTGTGCTGTGAATGACTCCCTTGTTGAACTGTCAGTAATAAGAAAAACCTTAATGAATCTATTTTAATATATATTTATATTTATTTTTTAGAGCATAGCTGTTAATATCAAGGATCCCAAAGGGGTGAAAATCATCAAAGAGGTACTGTATATGCTACAGAAGGCATCTTAACACCTAAATTGTAATTAGAGGTGTGAGGGTCAGAGTAAAAGTATTTTAAAATTTTATTTCATTAATTTATGTTTGCTATAAATTTAAGAATTTAATGCTACTTTTATAGTAAGTATAGTTTACTTTTTATTTTCTTGGATATTGTGTATAATGTTTCTCCATACTGTGAGACTGTTCAATTACGGTACTAGAAACTATCTACTAAGTGCTTATTCTTCATCACATCTTAGACTTGGCCACTGAACTTATATTATCACCTTGAGTCCTCAGAATTTACCTTGTAAATCATTTTCACAAGATGAAAATGAGTCCCATTGGGTGAAAATGATTCTCCAAAAGATCACATAGCTAGTAAAGGCAAGAGCTGAGCTCTGAACCCTGGATGTCATCACTGGAGAGTCTAAGCTTTTTCAGTTATTTAGTTGGTCAGTATGTGTACACCAGATCTCAGCATCATTCATTGGAGGGAAAGTTAGCATATTTGTTAGGGTCATACTCTAGCATTCCACAGCTGGGATTCATATCTGACCATCTGTATTTACTAGCTATGTGGTTTTAGGGAGGTTACTGAATATCTTTATTCCTTAGTATCCTTAATTATTTATATGAGGATATTAATAATACCTGTTTCTTAGGGTTGTTGTTAGAATTGAGTTAATTTGTGTAAAAGCTTTAGAGAACTGATTTTAATAGTTAGCAAACTGTGCTAAAAATACTTACTAAAAAGTATTAGTCATTATTATTGCTTCTGATACTCATGATTTGGATTCATCATGTAAGATAAAACTTGTTTGCCTTCCTTGTTAAAGTTTAAAATCTAGCCTAATGGATGCATATCTACTTGGATAGAGAAATAAATGCCTCCCCAATATTTTTTATTTAACTTTCTGAGTAACTTTCGTTTACAAAATAATATGTTTAGATGTGCAGGTTCACTTTTCATCAAATATATAATATACCATGCCTACAACCAAATTTCAGATAGTTCTTCACTACTGTCCATTGACCTCCACTGCTCTTTGCTCCCACCTCCTACCCTGTTCCCCTGTAACCTCATTTATGTTGTTAGTGTCCAAGGGTTAGTTTTTGTTTTGTGTTCATTTGTTTTATTTCTTTATATTCCACATTTGAATGAGATCACCAGTATTTGTCTTTCTCCTCTGACTTACTTCATTGGCAAAAGTCCCTGTAGTTCCATCCATGTTGAAAATGCCAGGGTTTAAGCTTTTTTCATGGCTGTGTAATGTATATACCTATCTTACACATCTTTATTGTGTAAAGATTTGATGATGAGTGTTTGGGTAGTTTCCAATTCTTGTCTATTGTAAATTATTCTGCAGTGAACTTGGGGATGCATATATCTCTGCGAATTAGCGTTTTTGTATTTTGGAGATAAATGCACAGAGTAGGATAATGAATCTTATGGAGTTCCCATTTTCAATTTTTAAGGCATCTCCATATTGCTTTCCATGATGGTTGCATCAATTTATACTACCACCAGCAGTGCGGAAGGGTTCTTTTTCATCACATCTTGTTTCCAGTCTTTTGGATAAATAGCGATTCTCACAAGTGTGAGGTGATATCTCATTGTTTTGATTTGCATTTCTCTAATAAGAAGAGACAAGAACATGTGTACTCTGGTGGAGTACTGTTAGGTCATTTGCCTCTTAAGGAACACAGGCCATGTTCACCTGGAGCCAGGAGGTGGTGGGGACAACCAGTGTGAACAAGTAAATAAAAATAAAGTGCTGCTTCCTCCTCTCTCTTCCTGATTGCCTGCCTACTCACCTTCATTCCTGCCTGCACCTTTCCCTAAAAAAACAAAAAACAAAAAACAGAGACTAGAAAATGTTGGCAATCTATATGTCTTTGGTGAAATATCTATTCAGATCTTGTGTCAGGTTTTTTTTTTTAATTGGATTTTTCTTGTCAACATTTGTTTTATACCTAAACATCGATTTTAACTTCATTGCACTGCTGCTACTTTCCTTATGTCTGTCTGATTGAAAGCTAATTTTTTCTAATCATTAAGGATCTGTGTCCATCCACTTTAATTCTGTTGGTTTAACCCAGTAAATTTAGAATTGTTGTTTACCAGATGTATTTTGGACCCAAAGTTTGATAACTGTACTGCTTTCACTACCCTTTTACTATGTCTTTTCTACAATATAGGTTAGGTTTGTTTGTTTTCGTTTTTTTCAGTTGAAATTTAGTTTGTTTTTCTCAATTGTTTTATTGGTGCCCTACTTTTTTCTAAGTGGGTGTCACCTTGGACCCAACTTCTGTTGTCTTCATTCTGAGACCTTTCTTTTTAATCTTCGCCTCAATATTTATTATTTTTAATCTAGGACATTGTTCTTTTCTTCATTCTTCTCTTTCTAGTCTGTGTTTCTCAATTCATCTTCAGTGTTGGCAGTTCTTGCTTCTTTGCTTCCACTCAGAATATTATATTTTATTCTGAGTTGTCAAGGTTTCAGATTTGAATTGACAAATACTTTACTATGTCATTTGGAGTTCTCAACAGGCCAGTGCTAGGTGGAATCCAAAACTCTTGCTACAAAGACATTAATGTTTATTTGAATATTGTAGGCCTACATGTATAATTCTGACCAAAATAAATGAATAAATTCATTTTCTCCTTGAATCCTCCTGGTGGTCTCCATCAGACTGAAACAATTTAAAATTAAGTTTCTTCATGGGCTTGATTTCTCTTCATGTCTGATTGATAACTATAAAGTACATATTAGTTCATATTAAACTTAAATAGGTGGTCTCAGGATATTAATATCCATGTCTATGGCTTTTAGTTATTACACCATTTATAAGTTATATATCTTATTGCCTAGAGGAAAAAAAAATTTTTTTTTGATTAGTGTTTTTATTCTTTCTGACATGGATTTCTCTTTTGGTCTTAACAGTAGAAAAACAACCTCTGTTTTCAACTTGGTGGATATGATTGTTAATATAATGAGTCTAGTTTATAGAATGATTCCAAAATATTATACAAAGCAATCAACTGGATACATGAGAGTTCCAACAAGTATGACTCCTAGGTCAAGTAGGCTAACCAAAAACAGGTTGTGTAAAAAATAAAACTCTGCTTAGAAAATCTATGTGGAGTTTGATATTTTCATGGCAGTATGATTTGATAACATTATAACACATCATCTACATTTCAAATAATTTCTATGTTAATCAGTTGACAGTCACAATATCCATATTGTATGCATGTGATATGATCCACAGAGCAATTATGGTTTTATTTTCTTCCAGTATTTTATTATAATAAATTCAGATATTTTATTTGAAAAATTTTTTATTTGGAAATTGAAAGAATAGTATACAAACTCTCATTTACCAAACTGTGCCTACATGCAACAATTTTGACATTTTGCTTTTCTTGCTTATTTACATAGTCATATATGTATTTTTTTCTGTGTTTATTTTTGAACTATTTGAAGGCAAGTGGAAGAGCTCATGAAACTGCTCTTAAAAAATGTTGAGACGACTTCTCATATGGCTAAGGACATTCTTTGACATGTAATTTTTTAAACTTATTTTATGATTTCTTTACTCAATAAATGTTATAATCATTTATTGAGTAAAGAAATCATGAAATAATTTTTTAAAATTGCATGTCAAAGAATGTCCTTATTTGTTGGAGATTGTTGTTATCACCACTTTACCCTTCTATTTCTGATCCTGCTCATGCAGCCTATTCCTAAATTGTATCTGAGAGCTTAGAATTAGGTACTCTATATTGGAAATTGATTTTTATTCTTATTTACTCTGAGATTAGAAATATTTTTTCTTTTCTTTTTAGAAAGAAAAAAAGTGGTTTTTCTAACTCATATAAATTGGGCTTAATTTTTTTTTCTGGGAAAGATCCTAGAATAGATTGTTAGTACTTTATTAGCTGTCCTGCCTAGACAACAAGGAGGAGAACTTCAGTAAAGCTGATGCAATCTTTTTCACTTTTCTCATTTTATTGCCTAATAGGCTATTATATCAGGAAAATCCAGTGAACATTTGATTTACTTTGCATCAGTTAATTTGTTTAATTCTTGTAGATTAAGTGGAAATGGATATGGATCACAGGAAGTTTTCTGATGACTCTGTCTCATCACTGTTTTGTTAAGATTTTATGAATGATTTAGCAAAACTGTAGGGGAACATATATGATCTTGAAATGGATGAATATCCTGAAACTGGATATTACAGTTTTCCAGGAATCTTATATCAATAAATATCATAGCACTCATATGTTGAGTGCAGATTGGATATTCATAAAAATCTACTGGATAGTATTGTTAATAGAAATCTTTAGCTCTCAAACTCAGCTTTTTTTGTATTTTCCTTATAACAATGTCCAGCAAGACTATATGGTACTCTGAGTGTAGCTCTTTTTAGTTAAAAAATTGTTTTCTTGTTACACAGGCAATACCTGTTCATGGGCAAAAAGATTAATTTCTTAGTATATTATATGAATATCTCTTGTGCCTTTGTAGCCTCATTTTTTTCATGACAAACATGAGATAATACTTTTCTATAAGCATTATACATTTCATATATATACAGACTTACATATTTGTTTTTGTATCTTATTTAAACACTGAATTTTTTGTGGTCCTCTAGGTACTTTATGTAGATTGAGATGTGATTTAGGTTCTATAGAAGTCAAAAATATAAATATCCTAAATAGTTAAAGTTCTTTTATCTTGTTAAAATAAGCATAACAAAAATTCTCGTTTTAACTATTTTTAAATGTATGCTTTTGTGACATTAATTACTTTCACAATGCTGGACATCAGTCATTGCCATCTGTTTCTGCAGTGTTTCATCACCCCAAACAGAGACTCTGTATTCATTAAATGATAACTCTTCACTTCCTTCTCCCCACATCCCCTGTATTCTCTACTGTACTTTTTGTCTCTGTGAATTTGCCTATTCTGGATATTTCATATAAGAGAAGTCATACAATATTTGTGATTGGTATCTGATTAATTTCACTGAGCATAATGTTTCAGGGTTCATCCACAATGTGGCATGTGTCTAAACTACATTCCTTTTGATAATTGATTAATATTACACTTTATGGATGTATATACTTCATTTGTTGTTGGATACTTGGATTATTTCTACATTTTGGTTGTGGTGAATAATGCTAATATGAACATTTGCATATACATATCTGTTTGGCTTCCTGTTTTCAGTGTTTTTGAGTATGTACCTAGGAATGGCATTGCTGCGTCATATGGCAGGTAATCGTTTGTTTAACTTTTTAAAGGAATCTACAAAGGGTTTTTAAAATTAAAAATCACTGACTAAATGTCATTTGGACAAGGTACTGTATTATTGTACATCATGCAAATACATGCAGTGGAAAGATGACCAGCGTAGTAGCAGATATATTTGAGGAAGCTTCCTTTTGCTTTGTGTTAGACCCACTCTTCCTGTAAATCCCCAAGAAATGCTTGACAGAATCATTGATAGTAAATACATCTTTACTGGGACTCTTTTGGAGTATACTGCTTGGAGTTGTCTTTGTGAGAAGCAGTTCAATGTTAATTGGTTCCTGAAATTTGGAAAAGACGCCCATTTGGCTTGAGATTTGGTGCACATCTCTATCATTCCTCACCCTGAGCCTCTAGTACCTCTGTTTCAGGAGCTCTGGAGGATAATAGCTTATTTCCTTGACATGCCTCTTGAGATTTCCTCCTCCCCAAATTCTGTTAAGTTAGATAATTCCATATATACACTCCAAATTTGGTGACACAATTGCAGACACTTTATTTATATTTTTCCATCTAAATTATGTGTTAATTCAGCGTTTTCCATCTAGAGCAGAAGTTTTCTAAGTATGTGAGCCAATTTTTATGTGGCTCATGAACTAAGAAGATTGTTAAAGAAAAATAAAGAAGAATGTGTGACAGGGAATGTATGTGGCCTTCAAAGGCTAAACTATTTCATATTAACCTTATAAAATAAAATGTCCCTGAATTTAGTCTTATTTTATTGCATTAATTTGTTTTGTGTGACTAGATCTAAATCTATTTTAACATAGCAATTAAAACTTATTGAACAATTATTAGGCACTTGGATGTATTCAAGAATTGCTACAATAAATTTCTCTGGGTGATCTAGTATATTTTTGTGATGCCATATAAAAAACTTTAAAGTATATGCAGTCACCATTGAAATTTTGAGAAGAATTTTAAGATAAGGTTTATAATGGTTCATTGTCTTCTAATTCGTATAGCATTGATTTGGGTGTCAAAATCTAAGTCTTGTTTTTGACAGTTACTGATTCACTGGATTATAGTTTAATGGTTTTTAATAAAACAGTGCTCCATCAAATACATTTAAAACTTTGGAAACCATCTGAAAACTCTGAAAGCATTTCAGAATTATGTCTACATTGATTTAGCGCCTAAACATGCATGTTGTAATGAGGAATACTGCACAATAAGGGTGGAAAGTAGTGAAGACATTGTATTTAGATTTTTTGTAAAGAGCTTAAAAGATGCCTTGTTTTATTTTATTTATTTTTTTTTGGAGGATGGCAGGCAAAAATGAAGGCAGGAAGACAGGCAGAAGGAAGAGATGGGAGAAGCATTTTTATTTATTAAGTTGTTCATTGTGGTTGTTCCCTTCCCCACCTCTGCCCAGGTCTAGAATCCAGGTCCTTGGATCTTACATGTACTACACACCTGCAGGATACTTAATGCCTGAGCCATAAGGCTGACCATCTATTTTTAATGTAAGAAATATTTAGGTTACGTGGTCCATATGTATTCCCAGAAATTAAGGTAGAAAAATTAGACTACAAGTACTTAAACTATATGCAGAGTAGCTCTTAGCCATGGCATAGTGACTCAGGCATTAAGCTGGCAGTTGGAGCACATAAAGCCCAAGGACCTGGGTTCACTAAATAAATCAATAAATTAATGAATCAATAGTGCTGCTTTCTCCTCTCCATTCCTTCTTTTCTGCCTGCCTACTTGCCTTCATTCCTGCCTCCATCCTTCTTTAATAAAAAGGGCAGGATCCATTCAATATCACTGTATTTACTAAACATTTTATAGCTATTGGTTTACTGGTAGTAATTCCTCAAATAGTTGACTAGAGCCTTTAAATTACCTAATTCTACTTTGTGATTCTACTGTTGCTATGATTTTTCTGAACTATTGCAAAGTGGGGATCAATTGTGTTTCTGAAATTAGAATTCTGTCATGTGGGGATCTGTTGAAATTTGAAGTCACTTAAGAAGTCTGACTTATCTTCACTTCTTCCTTCAGCTGGCAGCTGTTTGTGATGTATTTGTGGAAAATTATGTCCCTGGCAAGCTCTCTGAAATGGGTCTGGGATATGAAGATATAGACACCGTTGCTCCTCACATCATTTATTGTTCCATCACAGGTATTTCAACGCCACACCCTTGTCAATAGAGTTGGTTTTCCAATTTCTGTATTTTTGTGTATATTTTATAAACCTTTTGCCAGTGTTGGTTTCCTTGAAGTGATTCTACTCTCCCTTCCTCCCAAGTCATTTTAAGTTGCTGAAAATTAACCATTAGAGAACATTAACCTAAATGAACATTTTTATGTGCTTTTTTTAGCTATTTATATATCGTCTGTGAATTGTCTGCCTATAGTTCTTGTGAATTTTTCTGTTGATATTTTGCAAGCATTTAGAAAGTACTATTATTAATCTATTAATTATAGACGAAATATTCAGTGATTTGAAGTTTTTCAGGAACTAAAAATATCCCTTCACTATATTAAAAAGTATTAAGCTCTGCTGAGTGAAGGGAAAGAGTGTTATGAGTCTTCTAGATAATTCAGCCCTTGCTGGTGAGTGTATGTGAGTGTATGTGCATCTTTAGACCAAAGGGAAAAGGTAATCACATTAATTATTTTTATATATTTTATAAGTGTTTATCAATAAGAAATGCAATATAAAATTGACTCAAATTTTTTGCAGAAAAATTTTTATTGTCAGTTTTCATTTATTCATTAACTAAATATTCATTCATCTAACTGCACAGGCCTATAGGTCTATGATCTGCAAGGCAGTATTCTATGGTTTTGTAACAAAGCAGCGAGTAGCATATATCTATGCTCTCAAGAAGATTTACACCTAGGTTTGGTCGATATATAGTAAATACACAAACATTATTTTTTCTTAGTTAATTTTGTCTGGTAGTGATAAAAGCTAAAGAGATAAATAAAGTAAGACAAAGGGGTTGGGGTGAGGAGAAGTTATTTTATACTGGTAGGTGAGAGCTACCTTCATTGATGAGATAAAATTTGAGCAGAAACTTGAGTGAAGAAAAGGAATGATTCATATAAATATTGACAAAGAAGATTTCAGGTAGGGGAACAGGAAGGACAGAGGATCTGAGACAAGAATGTGCAGTGCATGTTTGAGAACCAGCAGGAATGGTTGAAGCACAGTGAGTGAGGAAGAAGATAAATAACGAGACAACATCATAAAGTACCCATGGGAAGCTCTTAAAGGAATCTGGCTTTTACTTTGAATAAGATTGTAAACTAATGGAAGGTTTTGAATGGAGGGATGATATTATCTGACATATTTTTAAGTGTTTTACCATAGCTACTGTGTTGAGAATAGACTGTTTATTTCCACAGGGGTGGAAGTAGAGGAACAACAATGAAGCTATTGAAATATCCCAGTCTTTTAGAGATGATGATGGCTTGAATTAGGGTAGTAGTAGTAGAGAGTTGAAGATAAAGTGAATTGGATTTGCAGATATATTAGATGTATTAGAGAAGTAGTAAAGGATGACTAAGGTTTTGTTTATGTAATTAGAAGAACTGAATTGCTATTACTGAGTTGAGCAAGACTGTTGAAAGAAGTTGTGGTAGCAAAAATGTTAGGAGCTAGGCTGTGGACATGTCTGTCTTGAGATGCCTATTAGAAATATAAAAAAATTGATATACAATGATACACATTTTAAAACCTATATAATATTATATTACACTATTTTGTCAATAAAAATTAAAAATATGTAAGTGGATAAGTGTAAAAAAATTAGACTTTCTTAAGAAAAAGAAATCTAAGTGAAGACATAGAGTAAGGGTCAATTAAAATTAGAGTCAGAAGTTTAGGGGAGATGTAAATTTTGATACTCATGAGCAAGTAGATGATATTTGAAGACTTGAGATCACTTAGAGAGAGTGAGGACCGAGTAAGGAGACTCCAAAAGATTAAGCCTGATGCCTTCTAATAACCAGGTATTTGAAAGATAAGAACACAGTGAAGGAGACTGAGAAGAAATTGTTAATGAGGTGGGGAGAGAACCTCCTGGAAGCTAAGTAAAGAAAGTGTGTAAACTTTAAGCTTAACAATGTAGATGGTTTAAACATTAAGTTATAAACATAAAGCATATTCGACCTGCATTATTTGCATATCCTAAATTCATGTGTTCTTGCTCACTTCAGCGCCTTTGCACCTAATAGTACTATTGCTTGGAACACCATTCCCCTACTTTCTGTCCTTTAGCGCTTACCTTGGATACTGTTGCTTCTGTACAGACTTTCTTGATCCCTGAAGATTGGGACAAGTGTTTTTCAATCGCATTTTGTCTTTGCCTTTTTGCTTGCCTGTCTCCCTCACTTTCCTGCAGGCTCTTGTTGTGGTCCCAGTTCCACACAAAGTGCAGAGCACATGGTAGGGACTCAATAGGAGTTTCAGGAATGAATGAATGAATAATTAGGACGACAAAAGAGTTTTTAAAAAGTAGCTACTTTTTCCTGCATTTTTGGAGATGGGCTTAAATAGTAAAAATTATATTTCTGTTTTCCAAAGAAATTTTCAGTCAGGTGTTAGGGTATAGTTGGCCTAATTGTTATTTCTCCAATAGCTCATTCATAGTACCGTATGATAATCATTTTGTTAAGGTACCAAAATTGCTCGTACCATGAAGTAAATATTTAGTTATTGCTATTAGGTCATTATGCCTTAGGCATTTTCCTAAGGCAGGAAAGGGAACTAGTACATTTAAAAAGAAAATTAAAAAGGAACTAAGTAAATACTTTTTTTATTTAGGGTATTTATCTTAAAATAGGTAGGTATCTCAAAATATTGTTTTCCCATAAAGCCATAAATTTATCTTAACTTAAAAGTACTTATTATTCATAAAATAATAACCCAAATTCTCCTGTTTCTGTGCAATCAGGTTAATTGAGATAATTTGATGCTTTGACTATGACCTATGTATGACCTAGTAATAACCTTATACCAACATCTTTCCAATGTCTGTGGTTTGATTCAGCTCATGTAGTGCTTTTCACAGTGTGTAATTATCTATATGATGGTATTTTAATAAATTAAGTTATAACTGCAATATTTAATTATTATTATTTTAGTTAGGATGAAGAGCTGACTGCTCGAGTAACTTCTCTACCGAATTAGAATGAGAGGCAATATCTGTACATAGTAGATGACTCTTTGCTACTAGGTCTAAACTCTTTTTTAGATGAATTATTTTATAAAGTTTAGTTACTTTAATTTTTGTGTCTACCAATATTTATATGTGTGAGGGGGAAATATTTTTCTTAGAATCATACAGTCCAAGGAAATATTGAGGTCTAAAATATAAATATATGTAAAAGATTATTTTCTGAACTACCCTATTACTGTAACGATGCTGCAGAGCTAAGAAATGCAGAATCTTGTGTGACAGTAAGTATTCCTCATACCCATGTCTGTGGTTTGTTTGGGAGTCAGCTGATCTAGACTGGTTAGGTTTGGCTCCAAGTTGCAGGTCTTGTCTGCTCTGCTTGTCTCTTATACACCCTGTATCATGACTGCAAAATATATGTTATCTTTATAGTGTAAGACAAAGGCACAAAATACAAGTCATATCTCACAAGTATGTTTAAAACTTCTATTTACATCGTATCTTCTAACATTCCTATGATCAAAGCAAGTCACCTGGCCTACCCTAATGCCAGTGGGTGTTAATATAGTTTCTCCTCAGATGGCACAGATTGCAAAGTGACATGGCAAAGGGTATGGGTTTTGAGGAGAGTGAATAGTGGAAATAATGTATTTTACTACAGCACCTAGGCAGATAAAATTCTGGTTCCTTAGAAAGCCTCACACTTCTCAAGCTTTTATATCTCTGACTAACTGTGGCTAAGAGTCAAAAATTCTGGGCCTTGGCTTGTGACTGGGCAATCTCTAAATTTTCTTCAAGTTCTCAGATCCTATATTAAGATCTTCATGCCAGGAGCCCTGGAGATTGATAATACAGTTCAGTAGTTCTTAGCTAAGGGGATAATAAGTGTATCATGCTTTTCTGTGATATAGATGGAGGGGAGGCATGTGTAGTTTCCAAAAACACCTCATCATTCTATAATCCTCTATATTCCCACCTCCTGACAATCATTAGAAAAACATTCATTAGTTCTTTCTTCTTTATTTCCTAATAAGGAAACAGATCCAAAGTGACTAAGGGACCTACGGTCACACAGCCATTTAAGAGAAATTTAAAACTTAGTCTTCTTGATTTAATATTAAGTGACTCTATGCTATCCATAGACATAGGTCATTGTTAATTGATCATATGGATTTTGTGATTATAAGACACTCAACAGATCTACTTGAGAATAATATATATTTCGATATAGTTCCTTTCTTTTGTTATTAGTCATATTTACAGTGGCGGAAGACATGAACAAATGTACTCATCAGAGAGTCTAAATTTCAACGGATTCTTTTGGAAGCAAAGATTATTTGTGAGTCATGAGTTTGTATATAAAAGAAAGACCATCTCTTTTTTTAGAAGTTTGATATTCTTGGTAATCAGCAATTATTTTAAAAAAATTAAGCTGATGATATCAGTCTACAGTTGCACGTGTTATGATTGGGATCCTAGACTTCCCTGATGTTTCCCAGTAGTATTGTTGTCATGTCAGTGCTGTTCAAGCCCAAATAGTCTGTTCTCACTCACATGTTGGCCTTATTGCTGATGAGAGTAATCTTAGAATGGTTGGGAGATTTGTTTTAATTCACTTTGACGGTTGTATGGTTGAGATTGCTTCAGTCTGTGAAACCTGGTCTGCAGGACAAAAATGTTTGATCACAAAGGAGGAAGGATACGATCATTTTCATTAACATACACCTATTATTTCAGAAGAAGTTGAGTATGAACATTAGGGGGCAGTGTTTGAAAAGCTATAATTCAGTGAGAATTTTGGAGAAAAATAATGGTATTTCTGTGTACCCTGGGTAGAGGGAATCGCTGAAAGGAAGTAATTTATATTTTTTAAAGAAGTTTTTTTTTTTTTAAATTGATCATTCTCTTCCACTTATGCTTTTAGAAGTATAATGATGTTTTCCTTAATTTAAAGTTCTACATTTTTTCCTTTGTGTTTGCTGAATATGTTATTAATTATAAAAATTTAGCACAAGAAGACTCTACTACATTTAAAAATATTTACTTTTTTCTTCTTGATAATTTTAATACTTTTTCTGAAAGGAGAAACATTTCATTATATTATTATCTAGACTCATTTTGTGGTGGGAATATTGTGTATGCCTATTAATAAAATTTCCTGATTTTCCGTTTTTTTTTTAAAGAGTGTGCCATTTTGATTTTTGTGAATCATCTCAAAGATATTTTTCTTAATTCTGACCTTGTAAGGACAGCGTTTAGAATTCCATTTAGTAATAGGAGCCAACAAAGTTCTTAATTCAGAAAGAATATTTCAGAGAGATCTACTCTAGTTTTAAATAGAAAACCCTAATAGTGCTACTTTATGAAATAAAGGAATATCATATGTAAAAACGGAGGAGCAAGAATAGATAAAACTTGGAACACCCTGGTGGATAAATAGATATGCTTAGAGGATTAAGTGCACCAAGCACAGTCTACATACATTCCAAGGAACTGGGTGCTTAACCTGGGGCCAAAGGGTGGGGTGTGGGAACAACCAAGATGAACAACTAAATACAAAAGCGAATTAAAATAAAATGAAGTTTTTTTCCTCTTCTCTCTTCCTGCCTGCTTGCCTGCTTACTTTCATTTCTACCTATACCTTTTCTTTAAAACAATCAAACAAAAACAGTTTGAAAGAAGAACACGATAGGTAGCTTTGCTGTGTTAGGTATACTTAGTATGTAACATAATAATAAGACAGTGCAGTTTGGGTCCAGGATAAAGAAATAGAAAAATAGAACAGAATAGAAAGGTCAGACACATACTGGTTCATTTACAGAATCTCTTCTTAGGGCTTTTATTATTGATCATTAAAGGGTGAATTGTGAAGTAATCATTGGTTAAAACAATTGGTTAGTCTTATGGAAACGATAAAATTGAGTTTTGAGTTTGTCAAGTACATTCAAATAATACTTTAGATGGACTTGTGTCCTAAATCTAACAAGTAAAACTTTTAGAAAACAATGTAGGAAATTGTCTTTCTGACCTTAGGGCCAGGAAGTCCATTGTAGTCAACAGGAAAACTAGAAATTATGAAGGAGAAGACTGATAAATTGCCTACTTACTAAAATTGAAAACTTTGGTGTATCAAAAACTACTATAAAAAAGAAGATACATCAAAAATCTTGGAAGATAACTGAAAATAACGAAAATACATTAAAAATTCCTTCGTATGAAATGGGAAAAAGACAAGCAATTCAACAGAAAAATGGAGAAGCTCCAGAAAAAGAAAGCTCAATGACGACTAAAATGTTATTCAGCCTTGGTGCACCCATGTGACTCAGATGACTGAGATGGCTAAGGTACAGACCATGTAAAGCCTGACAACCTGAGTTCAAGTCCTTGGGCTGGGGGGAAGAAGTTTTTCAGTCCCAGTAGTTTTTTGAAAAGTGCAATTTGAAACAAATATAATATTTCATTTCACATTTAAATCGACAGACATTTAAAAGTCTGACAATACCAACTGTGGATGCAGCAAGAGAACCCTTGAGCACTGCTGGTAGAACTGTGAATTGGTATATCCTTATTGGAAACATATTTGGCAGTCCTTTGAAATTTATGAATCTGCCCTGTGACCTACTTTTTACTTCTAGGTACATACCTGTGAAAAATCTCAAACGTGCATGAGAAGACAGAAAGAAGTACGTTCATATTGTTTGTAATAGCAAAAGAGTAAAAATACCAAGTGAAATATATTTTAATAGGAACATGGGTAAATGTGTATGTAATATAATGGGATACTACTAAGTTATGAAAAGAGTGAATTGAACTACATAAAATCAATGTAGATGAATTTTTCAAACAATATTCAAAGAAAAGAGCAATTTTTTAAAGATGATATATAAAATGATACTACTTATCTAGAGTTAAAATCATATAGAATTTTTGTGTACATATATTTTAGTAACTCACTCATTATAGTTAAAATATAAAGAAATGCATGTAATTAAAAATACTAACTTCAAGCAAACAGTTATCTTTGAAGAATGTGGGATGGAGGGATATAGACAAAGAAATAATTCATACAGGACTTTAACTGCATTTGCCAAAAAAGTTTACTGGCCAGTACATGAATATTATATTATTATTATATATTTTATTATATTATTATTACATAAGATATATAATTACATTATTATATATTATTACATATTATTACATATTTTATGTTCAAAATAGAAATGATAAAAGATTCAGAAATATTAAATAATTCCCTTCCTTCCATTTGTCTTCCCAGCCCCCTCCCCCACATATTTCTTAAGCATCTGGTATGTTCCTGGCTGTGTTGAATATACAGGATGAGCAATGTAAATGTGGTTTCTGCCTTTAATGGTTTTAAAGTCTAGCATCAGAGAGATTTTGTAAGTAAGTTAACAATTTAATATAGCATGTAATAACAAATTTTTCCATTATGGAAGACTCAAATAGCATACTGTGATAGAGATTAATAGATGAGAGGATGCATACTATAAATTAGATGACCACGGAAGTCCTCTCTGGGGAGGTAAAGGATGAGAAGCCATGCAAACAGCAAAGGGAAGAGTGATTCAGGAACAGAGAGCACCATGGGCAAAGGCACTATTTGGAATGATCTAGATACTTTAAAAGGTCTCAGAGAAAGTCAGTGTTCTGGAATACCTAAAACAGAAAGCAGAATGACTGAGAAAACACTGGATAGTGTGCAGTTGCCATTGGTGTCCCATGACATGCTGGAAGGGGTTTGAGCAGTAGAGGGATAGGATCAAAATCACATAAAAATAATCTTTTTTCTTTTTTTAAGGAAAGGTACAGGCAGGAATGAAAGTAAGCAAGCAGGAAGGCAGACAGGAAGAGAGGAAGAAGCAGCACTGGACATTGAAAGAAAGTTTATTTTTAGAGAGTAGTAAACTGTATACTGTTAAACTGTTTGTTTTAAATTTAATATCTTATTGAGGTAACTTTGATTTACAAAATACTATAAACTCATATGTGTAAGTTCCCCATACCTCAAATATATGCAACTCACGCTGCCCACCACCAAATTGCCAAAAGTTCTTCACATTGTCCACTGGACCCCACCGTTTCCCTACTGATAACCTCAGTTCTGTTGTTAATGTCCAAGGGTTGGTTTTTGTTTAGTCTGTTCCTTTTCTGTTTCTTTATGTTCCCCATATGAGTGACATTATTCAGTACTTGTCTTTCTCCTTTTGACTTATTTCCTTTAACATAATCCTCTTTACTTCTATCCATGTTGTCACAAATGACAGGATTTCATATATTTGAAGGGCTGTGTAATACCCCACTGTGTATGTATACCACAACTTCTTCATTCATCTGGTGATGGGCACTTAGTTTCCAATTCTTGGCTACTATAAATAATACTGCAATAAACACGAGAGTGTGTATATCTCTGTGAATTAGTATTCTTTATTCTTGTGTCTCTTGGTTAAATACCCTGAAGCGGGATCTTGGGATTCCATTCTCAATTTTTTGAGGAACTTCCATACTTCTTTCTGTGAAGGTTGCGTGAGTTTACACTCTCAACAATAGTGTAAAATTTCCCCTTTCTCTGCATCCTCACAAGTATTTACTGTTATCTGGGAATCTGATACCTCTAGTTTTGTTCTTTTTCTTATAATAGCTTTGACTGTTTTGGGTTCTTGTTATTCCATACAAATTTTAAAATGTTTTGTTGTATTTCCTTGAAAAATTACAGGGGGATTTTGATGTAAATTGCATGTTTAAACATGTATAATGCTTTAGTTAAGATGGTTATTTTGATAATGTTATTATTTTCCAGGTATGAGCACAGGCTGTCTTTTAAGAAAGTTTTATAGTTTTCACTATACAGGTCTTTCACCTCCTTTGTTAAGTATATTCCAAGGTATTAAATACTTTTTACTTCTTTTGAGAATGGGATAGTTTTCTTGATTTCATTATCTTCTATTTTATTGTTTGCATATTAAAATTCAACAGATTTTTGTGTATTGATTTTTGTAGTCACTTTATATATTCAATAATTCTAGTAGTTTTTTGATAGAGTCCTAAAAGGTTTTCTCTATATATTGTTGTATCAACTGCAAATAATGATAGTTTCAATTTCTCCTTTCTAATTTGGATTTCTTTCATTTCTTCTTCTTGCCTAATTACTCTAGCTTTGGCCTCCAGTATGACGTTAAATAGTAGTGGTAATAGTAGACAGCCTTGTCTTATTCCTTCTCTTAGAGGAAACACTTCCAGTTTTTCAACATTGAGTATGATGTTGGTTGTGAGTTTATCACATATGAGCTTCATTATGTTGAGGTATGTTCCTTCTATACCAATATTATATAGAGTTTTTATCTTAAACCGAGGCTGAATCTTATCAAAAGCTTTCTCTGCATCTATTGATATCATCACATTTTTCTCCTT
Organism: Solenodon paradoxus; assembly: GCA_004363575.1. Lineage (NCBI taxonomy): Eukaryota > Metazoa > Chordata > Mammalia > Eulipotyphla > Solenodontidae > Solenodon > Solenodon paradoxus. Next base: position 163,419 of record RJWH01000722.1, on the reverse strand, counting down.
GCTCTCCATGATGTAGTACATTGCATTGGTATATTACATTGGTTTGCATATCTTGAACCATCCTTGCATGCCTGGAATAAATCTCACTTGGTCATGATCAATGAACTTTTAGATGTGTTGTTGAATTTGGTTGGTGATTATGTTTTTCAATAGTAATAATTACTGTTTCTTTAGTTCACAGTTCTAAATTTCATTTAGGATATTGAAATTGCATTTCATTTTATATTTCACACAATACTCACCACCAGAGTTGGTGAATATTTTGTTGATAATTTTTACATCAACTTTCATTAGAGATATTAGAGATATCTTTATCAGTTTTTTGGTATCAGTGTAATGTTGACCTCATAAAAAGTGTTTTGAAGCATTCCCTGTTCCTCAATATTTTGGAAGAATTTGAGAAGAATATGTATTCTTCTCTGAAGTTTTGGTAAAACTTACTAGTAAATTCCTCTGGTCTTGGTCTTTTATTTTTTGGGGAGACTTTTGATAATCTCTTCAATTTCCTTGCTTGTGATAGCCCTGCTCAGGCTGCCCTTTTCTTTTTGATTCAGTTTTGGTAAACTGAATGTTTCTAAAAATCTGTCCATTTCCTCAAGGTTGTCAAATTTATTTCCCTAAATCTCTTCGTAGTAGTCTCTTATGATGCTTTGTATTTCTGTGTTATCTGTTACAATTGTTCTCCTTTGATTTCTGATTCTAGTTATGAGAGTTTTCTCTTCTTAGTCAATCTAGCCAAAAGCTTGTCCATTTAAAAATTTTTTTTGATGGACCAGCTTTTGGTTTCATTAATCTTCTGTATTGTTTTTTGATTCATATTTTGTTAATATCTGCTGAAATTTTTATTATTTCCTTCCTTCTACTGACTTTTGGTTTCAATTGTTCTTTTTCTAGTTGCTTTAGATGAAGGGTTAGATTTTTCTGTTTGCAGTTTTTTTGTTTCTTGAATTAGGCCTGGATTGCAGTAAAATTCACTCTTGAAACTGTTTTTGCCTCATTCTATGAGTTCTGATAGCGTGAATCTTCATTCTCATATGTCTTCAAATACTTCTGAATTTGATATCCTCCTTTATCTAAGAATAATTCAGAGATATATTATTTATTCTCCAATTAATTTGGGGTTTTCCAGCTTTCTTTTTGTGATTTATTTCTAGTTTTAAGCCATTGTGGTCACAGAAGATGTCTGGTATGATTTCAGTCTTTGTAAATTTTTTGAGACATGTTTTGTTTCCCAACATGTGATCAGTCCTTGCGAATGTTCCACGCACAACTGAAAATGTAAATTTTTCAATCATTGGATAAAGTGTTCAGTATATGTCTATTCAACCTATCTTTTCAAATTTGTTATTTAAAGCTATTGTTTGCCTGTTAAATTTGCCTGGTTGATTTGTCCATTGTTGTAAGTGGCATTTTGAAGTCTCCTACTATTGTTGCATTACTATTGATGTCTCTTTTTAGTTCTGTTCATAACTGTTTTGTATATTTTGATGCTCCTGTATTTGGTTCATATATATTTGTGTGTGCTATATCTTTTTTTTGTTGTTGTTGTTGCTGATTTGACCCCTTAATCATCATATACTGTTCATTATTGTCTTTTGTTATCATTTTTCTTAGAAAATCTATTTTATCTGATATAGGTATGACTTTACCTGTGTTTTTTTTTTTTTTGTTATGTTTTGTTTTGGTTACTGTTTGACTACAGGATTGTCTTCAGTCATTGCCTTTGAGGCTATATTTATCTCTTCAATATAAATGGGTTTCCTGAATATGATTTTTTAATTCATGTGGCCACTCTGTATCTTTTGATTGGTGAGTTCAATTCATTAACATTTAGGGTGATTATTGATATGTTGCTATTTGTTACCATTTTGTCAATTGTTTTCTGGATGTTTTGTGCTGACAGTATCTCTGTTCTCTTTTAGGTGATTTTAATACAGTTATGTTGTTTGTTTTCCCTTTTTGCTTTCTTTTTATTTTCCCTTCAGATATGTTTTGAGGTTAACCTGGGGTTTACATAAACATTTCTATGATTATAGCTTGTTTTTACTTGAAAGCATGTTCAAACTGAGCTCTTTCTAACCACTTACAATTTTACTCTCCTCCACACTTTTTAAGATATTTAAGCATCTTGCTACTTTTAAGTGGGGGTTTATTTTAATAGAACTTCTTTTAGTATATTTTTTGTAGGACTGGTTTTATGGTGATGAATTCCTTGAGCTTTTGCATATTTCAAAAGCCTTTTATCCTTCCATAAATTTTAAGTTATAATTTAGCAGAGTAGAGTATCCTTGGTTGAAAGTAATTTTCTTTCAGTACTTTGAATATATCATACCATTCCCTTCTGGCTGTAAAGTTTCAGCTGAGAATCTGCTGACAGTTTCATATGAACTGCTTTGTATATAACTCATTTTTCTCTATATGCTTTTTAAGATTCTCTCTATTTTGTATATTTGATGTTTTAATAGCTATGTGTCTTGATGTGGCTCTATTTGGGTTTCTTTTTTTGGAATTCTTTGAGCTTCCTGGTTATGGAGGTCTACTTACTTCCTCAGATTAGGGAAATTCTCAGTTATTATTTCTTTAAATTCAGTTTCTGTCCTCTTCTCTCTTGCTCTTTGACTTCTGGGACCCATGTGATGTGAATGTTGTTCCTTTTTGATGTTAAAAGTGGTTATTATAGTTAAAATAATGGGAAACTACTGATCTAAATTTAATGTCTCTGTTGCACCCTTTTATGTCAAGAAATATTCCCTTACCCACTACCAGAATTTCAGTATCGTGGGCATCTACACAACTTTATAGTTAGTAATCCCTAACAAAAATGTATTTTGACATATTTACCATTTGATACCAAACTCATTGTTTAAAGAAATATTGATACCATCTATACAGGGGAAAAGATGCTTAGCATATAAGTATAATCATTTAAAACACAACCCTGAAAACTGTGATTAAGATTATATTTTGTCTATTGATATGGGTTGATTCCAGAAAGTGACTTGATGACTTCATTTTAATCCCCTAAAACATAACCCATTTATCTTTAAATACTTATTTTTACATACCGCTATAGAACAGATGTGTTGTGCAAGTTGGATTCAGTGGAATGTGAGCAGAAACTTAATTTCTGCAACCCTACTTTTGCAAATATGCATACTTGTCCCCTTTTTCGTGCTCATGAATGAAATCCCAGCAAGTTCTGCAATTTTTTTCAATTTATTTTATTTAAAATATTAAGTATAGTCCAATCTAAAATTAAAAGTTTAGTCTTTTGTAATTCATGAATTTTCCTGTTCGAAGCAGTCTTAGAAACTGGAGCGAGACAGAGAGAGAGAAGAGAGAGAGAGAGAGAGAGAGAGAGAGAGAGAGAGAGAGAGAGAGAGAGAGAGAGAGATGGAATAGTCAGTTTCTTCATTCTTCCATGATCCATCTCTTTACCTTTGCTTGCTAGCTGCTATTTGTTATTTCTTCAGAGTCAGACCCTTTTAGGGAAGAGGCAAGTTACTGGGGTGCAATAAGGCTAGTACTTGACGGTGGAATCTGGAGTTTTCCATGTACAAGCTCAGGTGGTAGCCCTTCCTCTTTTGAGGAGCCTTGTAGATGCTTTGTAGATATGCCTTCCTATACAGTCTTCCTTCTTATCCTTCCTATATTACTTCAGGACAACTTGTCCTATAGGCAGCCCTCATGGGTAGAATTCCTACTAAAATGACCTAGTACTGCTCTCCTTGTGGTCAGTTTGACTCAGGGAGAAAACTATTCTTTCTTCTTCCTCACCATTGGTGGGAGTATAATTTATTACCTTTTTTTTTCAGTCCTATTGCCTTTAACGGATGTAAATATAACCTCTTGCTTTTGGCATTTTTATGCACATGTAAAATTCTTAGGTAATTTCAAATTCCCAGAATCCAAGGTCTCAGAAACTTTATGAAGTATACCTCCATTAGGTATACTTTATGAAGTATACCTCCATTTGACCAATCTCATATACTTTTTAAATTATTTAAGCACAAATGTAAAGATAAATTATTTCCATATATATTTATATAATTTCTAAATAAATATCTATTCCACTTTAATGCTGATATTGAGTTGTTACTGGGTATAGGAACATTATGATAGTTTTCCTTGAGAATTCTTTAAAAAAATTTTATTCACTTATTTCCTCCTGCTCCTGGCTCTTGAACCCAGAATTCATGGGTGTTACATGACCTGCATCTTAGCTGCTTTAGGTATGCCTCCTTTGTATTTTTTTTATTATTATAAGATTAAGAAAATTTGCTGGGCTGGAATATGGATAAAATAATCCCATATTATGCTAAAAGATATAGCACTGCTCTTCTTAAAAGAGCTGTGGTGGCTAATTGTGGATATGCAGTGAGTACCATCTTATGATATAATTTTATACATACATGTATGTTTGACTTACTCCAGTTTCCAAATACTTTTATTTTTCTCATGATATTGATAAAAGAAATCTAAGACTTGAAAAGGAGGTTGCACTGTTTTCTCAATGTTTTAAATTTCTAGAAGTAAAGGGATAGTCTGGACCTAGAAATAAATCTGGTATAAATCTGAATCATTTGGTTTCACTTTAGATCTGATTTTTAATGTATGAATATAATGGTTCCCAATTTTAAGAATATCTTGGGGGATCAGAGACCAGTATGAGGAAAAAAATGACATTGTTTGTAGTTGTCAAAGCAGTAGTTATTTCAAAAATTTTACAAATGAATATTTTATTGATGGTGCCAGGTAGATATGTGAAGACTTAGCCAACATCTGAAAACTCTGTCATTTTTTTCCCTTATGGTAAGGACTGGGAAAGAAATAAATAAGAAGAAATGTTATATTTAGAGGAGAAAAAAAGGTCAGATAACAGGTATAATTTATTTTATGAAAGCTTATGATTTTTTTCTATTCTTTGAATGACTTTCAAGTTAGTGCATTTTTACTATACGTGCAATGCTGCAACTTTCAGTCCTTTATTTGAGTCATAGTTTTTTATTAATGATGAAGGTCAAAAGTATGTGGATTGACTAATACTCATGCACTGTGAAAGATCGAGGATACTGATGAGATATTAGCTTATGAAATCTGTGAATCTGATTTGTAAAGAAGATAAAACCCATAAAAGTTTACCAAGTGAAGAATAAAAAAATTTAGAAAAATATTGCAAGTATATTTGGTTATAGAAAAGACTATCAAAAAAATTGGCAAAGAACTTGAATAGATATTTTTCCAGAGAGGATTACAAATTTCCAATGAGCATATGAGAAGATGCTTAACATTACTAATAATTAGGGAAATTCAAATCAAAACCACAATGAGATACCACTTCACACCCATTAGGGTGGCCTTTACTAATAAAAACATAAGATGAGGATGTGGAGAAATTGGAACCATTGTGTACTGTTGGTGGATATGTAAAATGGTATAAGCTGCAATATATCTAATATTTCTATCATCTCTCTATCTGTAATATAAATTTAATATAGGAATTGGCTTTTGTGATGATGTACACTATCATGATGAGTCCCATAGTCTGCTGTCTGCAAACTGGAGATGAGAAAAACTAACTGTGTAATTCATTCTGAGTCTGAAGACCTGAGTTAGGGTTAGGGGGAAGTTGTGATGGTATATAACAGTCTGAGTCCTAAAACCTAGCGACCAGAAACACTGATATCTGATGGCAGGAGAAGATAAAAGTTTCAGCTCAAGGAGAGAGGGAGTGAAGGGTGGGTGGAGGGGAGGAGTGAGGGAGGGTGGGAGGGAGGAAGAGAGAGAGAGAAGTGGTGAGGGGAGGGGAGAAGAAGAAGGAGAATTTCCCTTCCTCTGTCTTTGTATTCTATTCAAGTCCTCAACAGATTGGCTGATGCTCAACCAAACTGGGTGGGCATCATCTTTACTCAGTCTACAGATTCAAATTCTAATCTTTTATTGAGACACCCTCATAGATATACTGGAAAATAATGTTCTACTATCTGGGCATCAATTAGCTCAATCAAGTTGACATGTAAGTTACCCATCATTTATGTATTTCCTCAATTCCAATAATCTCTACCTTTAATAATAGCTTATGTTTTATGTCTTAATATTGAAGCTTTATATGCATTAACTTATTCAGTCTTCATACAAATTAATGTAAAAATACTATTAATCATTATTTTCAGTGATGAAGCAGTGGCCTGGATTCTTGATTGTTAACAACAATGATAAATTATCTCAACTTCTTATAGAAAACTGTTGTAATAATGCCAAAATCTCAATGACTTCATACAATAGAGATTTATATCTTCTTTACGTCACAGTCTAGTGTAGGTCATTGTGAACTTTTCTCTATCTAGTCATCCAGGTATCTAGCCTTCTTAACCATTATGATAAATTAAAAAAAAAACAACTAAAGTTTTTTTTTTGAAAACTACTAATGAGTGTGAGGGAGTTATGAAAGTCCTCATAGATAAGCAGGCATTTGAGCAATGACCTAGAAGTGAGGGAATGAGTTGTAAAATTTTGTATCTAGAAAAAGAGCATTTCTAAGCATACATTTTAAAGTACAAAGGGTCCTCAAGTAGAAGTGATCCCAACTTGTTCAAGAAACACAGAGGACTAAACCTAGCTGGAGTGAGAGGGAAATTGGCAGAAGATTAGGTTACAAGGTTAGATAGATAGGGATCAGATTCCCTGGGTCCTTGTGGACAGTTTTTTGTTTGTATAATTTTTTATTGTAGTAATTAGTTTACACATTAAAATAACTTCTTATGTATAAGTTCCCCATTCCTTAGATGTATGTCAATACACCATGCCCTCCACCAAATCACTAACTGTTCTTCATCATTATCCAGTGGGCTCCACCACCATTTGCCCCTGCCTGCCCCATTCCCTGTTGGTATTGTGGACAGTTTTAAGGATATTGACTTTTGCTCTGAATGAGATGGCAAGCTTATTGGGGAGGGGATTATTTGAGCATATTTACTGATACAATATGATTTGTTTTAAGAGGGTTAGTCAAGGAGAACAATACAGAGGGTGCTATATTCATCCATGTGAGAGGAAGATAGCAGAGATGTTGAGAAATTATCAGATTCTAAAAATAGTTTGATGTTAGAACTGACAGAATTTGCTGAAGAATTGGATATGGAATATCAGAGGAAGAGAGGAATCAAGGCTGACTGTAAGGTATTTTTTTTGTTTTGTTTTTTTTTTAAACCTGAACAGTTTCTTGCATGCAGTCAACTGCTCTGATAAGCAAGTCCCAAGTCTCAATGACTTAATAATTGCTTACTTATTTCTTATGTCACAGATGGTATGAGTCAGGGATTTTGTGCTATGTAATCATTTCAGGACCTAGACCCTGTCATTTAATGGTTCAGCTATTTTCTAGAGTGTTTGAACCCTGCACTGATCCTCTGAAACCAACCAGGAGATAAAGAAATAGAGAATGGAGGATTATATGTTAGGAGTGAGGATCGCTTTAAGCTAAAGCAGGATAAATAGGAAGAAACCCTCATAGTAAAACTGGGAAATCAAAAGCAAAGAGAAAGTATTAATAGTAGCTAAAGTAGGAGGGGAAGAAATTATTTTCTAAAGAATGAGTTATTTGACATCTGATTTTTTTTTTTTTTAAGGAAAGGTGTAGGCAGGAATGAAGGTAAGTTAGCAGGCAGGAAGAGAGAGGAGGAAGAAGCATTTTATTTATTTCATTTAGTTGTTCATTTTGATTTCCCACCTCCAGTCCCAGGTCATGAACCCTTGTCCTCAGTATGTAAGTGAATTACAGTGTGGTGGAACTATTTGCTTGGCCACCAGGGTGTGCCTGACACTGATTTTTAATAACAACCTGAGAAATTAGAAAACAGTGAACACCTATCCTTATTACGGTGGTGAGATAAAAGAACTGTCAGCTAAAGTTTCTGTGATAATTAGACTAACCATATTTCCTTGAGACAAAAACAGGAAAGGGCTTTCGGTCCTCCTTACCAGACTGGGCCTGGGGCAACTTAGCTGGCCCTTTTACCCTGTGATAAGATTGCCCTGGTTTACTAAAAATGGGACAAAAATGGTGGTTGGAACATAGGAAACAAACAGTTCTGCCTTGTTTAAAAAGGTATGTATAGTCAGCCTAATGATAATGAAAATATTTTTCAAAAATTTTGTGGACAAAGATGTTCTCCAACAGTAATAACATCCTGAGAGAATTCATTTAGTAACAAACTCTGACCAAAGAAAATTCTAAAGGCTACTCTTTAGACTGAAGGAGAATGAACCAAGATGGATAAATCTAAATTAATGTTGACCCTAAAAAGCATACACACACACACACACACACACACACACTTTAAAATATGTAATATGTATCTCACACATACATACACAATAACAATGACAGTAGCAAATAAGTCAGGAGTGGGTCAAAGGGTTCTAATGTCTTTGCATTGACCTGGAGGAGATAAAGATTAGTTATAGTGATAATTCCAAGTATCCTTACTATTCTTTCTAGTCTAACAACTAGGAAAAGTGAAAAGGGGTCTAAACTAGTCAAAGGATAAAGAATGATAAAAGATAATGCAGCCAATCCAAAGAAAATTAGAAAAGGAGCAACAAAGCAATATAGAACAACTGGGACAAATATAAAGGCCATTAGAAGATGACAGTTGTTAAATCCTAATATGCTTTTACTTTAAATGTAAAGAATTAACATTCCAAATTAATATCAAAGATTGTCCTGCTAGATTATAAGAAAATCCAAAATCCTACCTCTTGAATTTTAGAACAGTCTTGTTCTTTGTAACAAAGAAAAAAGAGAAAACCCAAATGCAACTAAATGTTACTTTTGAGATATATTTTAAAATAATTGAGAAAAATTGAGAACAAAAATGTAGAAAATGATGTAACATGTAAATATTAATCAAAAGAAAGCGTGAAAGTTTTATTAATACTAAATAATAGATTTTAAAACAAAAAGCATTATTAAAATAAAGGATACTTGATACATGGTTCATAATGATAAATTCACCAGAAGTTTGACAATTCTAAAGATATATGCTCTAAATAGTATGACGTTATAATATATAAAACAAAAATGACAAAACTATAAGGAAGCACAAATTCACAATTAGATTTGAAAATTTTAATAGATCTTTCTCAGTAATTGATAGGACAAATGGAACAGAAATCACTAAAGATTTGGAAGTTCTGGATAATGCAGTTAGTTATTTTGAGCTATTAGAAGGAAATTTTCAAAATATTAATGCAAGATTATGTATAATCATGAATTCTATAGACCCAAACAATCAAGTCTAGGATAATAAAGATTTTCAGACATGTAAATTTTATTTCAACTGAAAAGTTTAACTTCCTTTGCAACTTTCTTAGGAAGCTATTGATGATGTTTTCCACTAAAATAAAGAAATAATAACAACAATAATAAAGAAACACCTGGAATCCAGGAAACTAGAACTAAAACAGAGGAGAGAGGTGAAGGAAAGTTCTGATAGCAAGCTGTGCAGTAGGCCAAGAAAAGTTGGTCCAGGCTAGACAAGAGGACACAGGACTACAAGAGTTTTCCTCCAATTAAAAAAACAAATGAACCTGCAAGCTTTCCTGTTGTGTTTATCATATTAGAAATTAAATTCTATTGGAAGTTAGGGGAAAGATTTAAGGATAGGCATGTGTAAAGCTAAGCAGAAAAAGTGAGGAATAGAATGATAATGTGGCTCATAAATGAACAGTATCTTTAACACCACCAATTATCTGATATTAGCAAGTTCTCTCCAATTCATCTCAATTCTGATTCTATCTACTTGGAGGTAGTGTTAGATTCCACAAGTTGAAGATTCTGTCCTACAAACTGCCTCATTTCCCCAACTTTGGATGCCAGTTACAAGTTCAGTTTGTCAGAGGGGCTTCAGACTGACCAGCTATAGATTGGAAATTCCCATGACCCCTCCTGGGTGGGAGAGGTTGATAGAACTCAGAGAAACATTGTCCTTACTAAGATCTCCTGTTTATTATAAAGGATATAATTCAGGAACAACCAGATGGAAGAGAAGCATAGGGAAAGGTATGGGAAAAGTTCTAAGCACTTCCGTGATTTTTCACTCTCTAAGTACCTTCACTGTTTTCATCAACCTGGAAACTCTTCAAACCCTGACTTCTGGAATTTTTATGGAGGCTTCATTTTACAGACATAATTGCTTTCCAAAAATCATCTCATTAACGTAAAGACACCATGATTGTTTTGTGCCAGAATAGGGCACAAAACCAAAAATTGTCCTTATTTTAAATCACAGTATTAGGCCTCTGTTATAGGTCCTATATGATGAACTTCCAAATCCTTAGAGATTATTAGATTTCTTATAGTGTGGACTTGATCTTGATAAATTGATCTTTTATTTCAGAGACTTTGATGAAAGCATTCAATTAACGGGCCTTCACATAAATAAATGCCAATTCAGGTTTTCAGACTATCCAGGTTATCTCATCTTGATACCACAAGTGGTTTGCTTTTGGGTTGTTCTTGGGGAGATTTACTCTGTGACATTTATGGTGCACCACAGTTTCACCAGGGTTCAGAAGTAAAGCAAACAGTGATGTTTTATTGGCAAAGTAGCAAAGGTGAAATAAGGGTGGTAGGTGGCTAAAGTGAGAGTTCACAACCAAGGATAGAGGGTGGGTCATTCCTAGACAGCCAATCACAAGTTCTAGGAGTTTGGACCTTTATGGGGGCTCTGACTGGGTTCCATGGCCTTGATTCCTCCTAGGAGTGTTTCACTCTGATTGCTCACAAAACTGCAAGTGTGTTATATATTGAGTACATAATGAGCTGGATTCATAAAAAGTGAACCTTGCTCTTTCTAGGCCTGCATTGCATGCTGGTTAGAACCAGGCAGCTAGGTTTTGCTCCCTTTTTTAGGGCTGCAAATTGGTAGGCTCTCTGACCTTTAAGCTGATTGGTAGGGTCTACTTTCTGTGTTTTTTGGTTTTTACTATTTTTCACCCTTCCCCCATTCTCTGCTCATGACTAATTGCTACCTAACCGTCTTGGGCTGGAAAGTTGCAGTTGACTCCTTCCTGGTTCTGTGAGGGTCAGAAGGGAAAATTCCTTTACCCCTTTTTATTTTTTTTAGGCTGGTTGAATAATTAAAACATTATAAAACAGGTTGACAGAGGAAAAAGGAAAAAGAACAATTTAATAACATGAATATTGGGGGCTACAATGATCAGATAGGTCCATTTTCCATCAGAGAAACCAGGAAATCTTACACTGATGTTTTTGGTTAAGCATTTTATCTTTACCCTGAAAGCAAAGATGGATTTCTAAGAGATGATGAAGACGATTCTTGGTCCTAAGGGGACTCTGAAGGGTAGGGTAGAGTCTTAAGGTAGTGGCATGTTTACTTGTTTAAGAGAAGAATAAGAGGATGTGCCCTTGTGTCTCGCGGTTTAGACCATGTAAACTCAAGGACTGGGACTTGAGGTAGGAACAAATTTTTTTAAAAAAGCTTTTTGAAAAAAGGATAAGCAAGTTAGGGGAAAGATTGTCATTTATTTCAGCTCAAAATAACCTACATGCTAGAGCAGGGTCTCTGCAGAATCTTGGGGCAATGTATTTTGAACCTCTTCACTTCCCTGCTTCCACTATTGCCATGGTCTCTTAAAAACCTTCCCACTGTGCATGGAATAAGATCAAACCCCTCACTGGGGTCTGTAGGACCCTTCCTATATCTATAGCCCCATATTGTGTATTCCTAGCTATAGTGCTCATTGCACACCAATCTCACTGGCACTTTTTTTTTTAAATCTTGGATGTGATTGTATCCAGTCTTTCTAGAGCTGATCCTTTTGTTTTTTTCCCATTCAGTACTCTGCTTAACTGTGATCTGAGAGAAAAATCTAAATAAATTGTACCTCTTCTCTTCTGCTCTCTCAATTCTGAATATTACTTTACCCCTTTTTAAAATCTTGAAAGTATTTACTACCTGTATTGTATCAATCTATAGTTCCTTCTATTATTGCTGGTTCTGACTTTGGGAGGCTTTAACAGCTCAATGGCAAGCTACCAAAATGGTATATGAACTTTGTTCTTGAAAGCTCTCCAAGGTTAGAGCAAGCCACTCTATAGTTTTGTCCTAGTTAGAGGAGACTGTTTTTCTTATGAGGCAATTTATTGGTATGCCTTGTGAAGCCCTTCTGTCTACCATGAGTCACCACACCAAGGCTCAGGGATTCTGCACACAACTCATCTTTGACAATCCCAGGTGAAATGGCAGCAAAGTGGAGAGCAGATCTCTTCCCAGGAACCAGACTCTTGACTCTGCCAAGAAGGAATTCAAGGAGTCACAAAAACATTGTATAAGAAAATATGTATCCGTAAGGCAAGAAAACTACACATTCAAGAAGTGTGTGTGTCTTTTGGAGTGATTGCATCAGACTGATTAATATTCATGAGATTTCTGTGAAGCTGGTGGGATTTCCTTGGTGAATGGGAAGTCTTTAAAGGAGACATTGCGTTGAAATCCTTACATAGTTTTCCTCAGAAGTGTCATTGCCCCCAAAGGGGTAGTGTTTCCTAGTATTCCACTTTATTAATGATATGGAACTGGTTGTATAATAAGGCTTGAAGTCGTTTGACATCAGCTTGCAGATGTTTCAGAAACCATGTTACTTCTTTTGGGTGTATAGTTGTTGGATAGAGTTATTTTTCATGTATTTTCAATGGAACTTACTCTTTAAGCTGCTGATTAATTTTCCTACAGCTGGCTAACCTGCCTCACCACTACTCATCTCTTTGTCTTTCTTTCCCAAAACATTTCTCCCAATTATGGGAGTGATTACATATGTGATACAAATGTCCCTTTGTTAGTGGGTCCTCAATAAGGTCACCTTTCTGTAAGTTTACAGTTCTTTATACTGGCTGTACATTACTGTTACCTGGAATCATTAAAAAAAAGCAGCTGCTTAGGCCTCAGCGCTAAGGGGTGGTACGTGCTGTCAGCACAGCAAGCCTCAGTAAGCCTGAGGTTTAGGTGGGAGTTGCTGAAGAGGGGTTAGGGGTCACTAGGGAAATGTTCTGTAAAAAACTAACTGCTAAGAAATACATAGTTTAAAGTTTGTAATGGATTGTTTAAAGACTAACTACTGGTGGTTAGGCAGTTAACCACACCTATTATGAAACTTTTATTGCAAATATTCAGCTATTTACTTCCTTCCTTATTTTTCATGCTCCTTACCTTTCCCCCTCCTTCTCTTTAAGCCTCTTCTGTCCTTCTCCTCATTACTTTGTTTTTTTATAACCTTGACAGTTTTGAAGAGTACTTACAGATATTTTGTAGTTACCTTATTTTGGATCTGTTTGATGTTTTTTTATGAATACACTGGTATTTGGAGAATGTAACAGAGGTGATAGGTCTTCTCATGGCATCATGTTGGGAGTTAAGTGATGGCAACATGACATCACTGATGATATTAACTTTTATCTAATAGTAAGTGTTGTTGGTACTTGTTAGTTTCCTCCATTGTAAGTGAACTACTTATCCTTTTCTGTACTGTGTTCTTAAGAACCTAGAACTAAGCCCAGCCACTGACATGAAAAGGGGACTTAAACTGCACCTCCTGGAGGGAAAATATCTATATATATTCTGAAAGGAAGATTTATCTCTTCTTTCCAATTTATTTGTTCATTTATATCAGCAAGAACGTAGACATTTTAATTTTATTCTTTTGATTGTAATCCAATGCTATTATTAAATAAATCCTTTTCTAAAATTTTGTTTCTATAATTTCTCCAGCTTTGATCACTGGTTACTCTTTTAGGTTGGATTCTGTGTCTTTCTCAAATGTCTCCATCTTTTGTTTTCCCCTTTCCCTCCTCCTCTTTTTAAATATTTCTATACTTTAATCTTATATTTTCCTTGTCTCAGTCCTACAATGAATTGCTTTTTAAATATACATTGTGTCATTATGTCACTGAATTCTCAAAATAGATATTATCTCTCTCTTTTCTTTTTTTTTTTTTTTTTTTTTTTTTTTTTACAGCTTTGAAACAAATCATATAGTGATTGTCATAGTCAAAATGTTGACTCAGCTGTTTGGACAAAAACTCTTATGAAGACAGCTCAAACATTTCCCTGCAACTATTCTCTCTCCTTCCAGGCCCTCTTGTTATTGGAAATTCAACATTGAATGGAACAGAAAAAAATCCTTGCCCTCTTGGAGTCTATATTGTAATGGAATGGGAGAAATTTTTGAACACATTGATTGGAATGTTAGGCACTATTCATTACTTTACATGTATTAATTGATATAATCTTTACAATAGATTCATGATAGCTTCTGTTGACATTAACAGATTTTGAAAGAGAAATGAGGCACAAGATTAAGTCAGTTGCCTAGCATTTCTCTGATAGTAAGAGGTAGAGACAGACTAAACCATACAGTCTGATCTATGCCTATATTTACATCTATACTCTCTCTAGTACCTCTTTTCCCATAAGGAAATTAAGCTTAAGGAGGTGAATTACATGTCAACACTCCAGATTTTTGTCCAAACAAATCCCATTTGAAATGTACTTTGTAGAAATTCCTAAACTTTAGATATTGGGAGGGCACAGATACAGGTTTTCCCCATTTTTATCCTTCCTTAGTTGTTTCTCTGAATTGGGAGAGATAAATGTGATTCTTGAGCTTCCTGTCTTTCACTGGAAATTCAGTTGAAATTTAAAAATAGAGTTGTGATTTGTACCTCTGTTTGTCAGAACTATGGACTGGGAGTAGGGAGTTGGTGATACGGTGATATTCTTTATGAGAGGTATTATAGGTCTAAAATGAGACCTAGTTAAAGTAGAAGGACTGTATAGAGAAGAAATGGAATATGTATGTGTATGAAATAAAGGTAAAATGGACAGGTCTTGATGATGTGGGGAATTAGGTAAAGAACTAAGAGACCCAACGTTTTATAGCATAGGCAGATATTTTAGGGTCTATCAAAATTAGTGATATATTTTTTTCTGTGTCATATTATACTTTGATATTTTTAATGACAATGATGCAGAATTTTAGAATACCAAAGAAACAATGATTGATCAGAATTTCATATGTCATTTATTTCTTATAACTAATATTTAGAGATAGCTGAGGGTTTGGAATTTGTGTGTGAATGGTTCTGGATTTTAGAACTGATGTTTCTCAATTAGTATGTAGAGGTAGGTGACTTCAACACAACCCACATCTTTTAGGAAATAACTAGTTTTAACTACCTTTGTAGACAGAGATTATGAATCAGAAATGGAATTTACTTACAGCTGCCATCCATAGGAAATTCTGGTCTACTTTCTGAAAGGTTTTTTCTGAGCTCCGCGAGGAAAGAAAGTCAATTAGACAAAAAGTCGAATAGCCAGGGCTTTATTGGGGTTTGCGCACCTGGGCGAGGTTCTCCGGTCCGCAGAACAAGGGCCGGGGAAGTCGCACCCGAACAAAGGGAAGCGCGATCTTTAAGCAAAAGAATTTCGGGGGCTTCATACGTGGCGATTGGGGATTGGTCCTGTGATTCCAGGTGTGGTTTTGTCAGCTTCCTTTTTCCCAGGTATGGCCGCCATTTTGTCCTTCTGGGCCGCCATTTTGTCCTTCTGGGCCAGCCTAACACTTCCTTGCTTAGGAAGCAAGTATTATTATTTTTTTTCTAAAGGAAAGATGTAGGCAGGTATGAATATGAGTAGGAGTAGGCAGGCAGGAAGAGAGAGGAGGAAGAGGCATTTTTTATTTTAACACCTTGGTTGTCTCCTTCCACCAACCCCCCTCCCACTCCCAACATGAACCTAGGCCCTTGGTATGCATGTGGACTGTTCTTGGTCAGAGGTTGTAAACCAAACTGCTATTCCACCAGGTTGCACTAAAGCAAGTGTTTTACAAAGACTTTTCAAGGTTTTTGTTTTTATTTTCTCTTCATTTTGTCTTGGAGTAGATATAGATAGCTTACAGGAAAGCAAGAAGCAACATGACTGGTAAACCTTGCTTAAGAAGAATATTGTAATGTATTTGTACCTTTTTTAATGTAAAAAGAAAAAAGGATTGCAAGGTAGCCAGGAGATTCACATGTAAGGATGTTCTTGGTGAAATATTCCTACCTACTCTGTCCACTTGGGTGCTGATATTTCTCCCTCTCAGTATTAGATTGAATGACAAGTTGTTTATAGAATCTGTGTCTGAACTTAGCAGAGGTGTGCTGCACTGAGGTTTTTAGTCTCTTGCTTCAACTACTTGATACTATGATTAAGCTATGAACACAGATGCTATTTGAAGATACCCTCCCCTATTAACCACCTCACCATGGATTTCTTCCAGATTTATTCTTGTCTCTATCTCTGCTTAGAGTTCTTTTCCTTAGGTATCAAAGCATTCCACTATAGTGTGCAAATCTACCAATTGTCATCTCTAGTAACAGAAAAGTGAATAAGGCTAATGGAGGATCCAAGTTCTAGTTTTGGAAAGCTGTCTGTTTTTTTGTTTTTTGTTTCACATGAAGTTGTTGGATTCTAGAATTGATGACTATGCCAGGGTACTCTTGGAAAATCTTGCATTCGTGGGCAGAAACATTTGACTACTTGTCTTACTGTAATCTTTCTGGAAAAATATGAGTTTGAAAAACTGTCATTAGTGTCCCCTGAGTTGGTCAAGCAAGGTTAAGGAGTTCCATTTCAAGAGGACAATATGTATGGTTTAAAAGGAAAGGATGAAAGCAATTGATGCTCTGTAGAATATTTTATTTTATTCTTTGGGAAACTGCACATGTATTAATTCATACTAGTAATGTTTTCTTTAAAGAATAGAGGAAGTCTGGTTCCCAGTGCTCCAAATGAAAAAGAAAAAGCATAATTAGATGTTAAAACAATCAATTATTTCAGTTATAGAAGTCAAATCACCTTGTTTCTTTGAGAGGTGTGACCAGGTCATCTCTGTGGAGGTTTTCCATGGATGAGCCTCTCTCCACCAGGTGTGCTGGTAGTTTGGTAGAAAATCTTTCCTTGACCCCAAGGCAAGAGTTAGTCTGCCTGAGGTTTTACACCCTGTTTATGAGACCAAGGGCAAGCAAGCATAGCAGTTCCTTTCCCTGCAGCTATAACTGCTGATAAGAGCTATCAATAGAAACCACACACAGCCATACCTTGCAGCAGTACCAAGGAGATAAACTGCTATCCCAGGGTATAAAAGAACTCCCTCCACCCCCACCGCCCCTGCCCCTGGCTATTCAGCTTTGGGTAATGATACCCCTGAGCCAGCACCAGTGCTTGTAACAAAGTGGTGTTTCTTTACCTTCAAATGCCCAGTCTTCTTGCTCTCCTTCTAGAGGTTTTGCCATAACAGTAGGTGTCGTGATTTTGCTGTTTGGATATTTAAAACAGATAGGATAAAAAAATTATAAGCTCCTTATTAGAAAACAACTGGAAAAAATCAGCACAAGTAATACTTTATGTAGAAATTAAAACGGTGGTGTGCCCGGTGGAAGAGTGGTTTGATCTGTCTCCTCCAGCTGACACAGTCCACACACATCCCAAGGACAGGAGTTTAGGTCCTGGGGCCAGGGAAACAACCAAGATAAGAGCTAAATAAGATGAATAACTGTTTCTTCCTCATCTCTTTTCTTGCCTGCCTTCCTACTCACCTTCCTACTAACTGCTTGCCCTTTCCTCTTAAAAAAAAAGAAAAAAAAAAGAAAAAAAAATTAAAACTGACTTTGTTTAAATAATCCCTTTGACCCAGCTTTCTTCCCTTAGAATTCTGAATCATTTACTCACTATCTTACAAAATGTGCTAATTAATTAATTAGGACCATGTAAGGGTGAGGAAGTCTGATCTCTGGATGGTTTTCCTTAAAATAGGAACATATGAGGGAAAACCACTTTTTCTCTACTCATTTGAAGTTGGCCTTTATGAATCTCCTTTAGAATACGATACATATGATTTGTCATTCAAGAATGTGCTTCTCAATCCTTTACAACAAAAATATGTACAGTAGAAATTCTCCATTGAACATGCTATGTGACATTATTTTCCTTTATTTAAAGATTTTCTTTTTTTATAGTTTTGATTTTTAGCACATCTCTCCATAGGTATTTTGATGGGTTGTTGAGAGAAAGCATATTGACATGACTATCCGCTGTCATGTTAACCCGGATGTTAAAAAAATTTTTTTATACATTCCCTGATATTTCATCTGGCTCTAATAATATTCCCAGAGTGTTCTAGATACTTATTTGCATTCGTTACAGAGTGAGCATTAATTAAAAACATATAGTTGGCCTTGGAAATTGACCATATCAGGAGGAAACTTGGTATTGGTTCATGACTATGATAAGCAGGCTTATCAGCCCATCAGACCAAGTGATAGTCCCTGAGTGATGGAGGAACATGCTGTTTAATCTAAATTGCATGTGGCGATGACAGAATCCGAAGATCTCTAATCAATTCATCAAGTCCATTTAATTTAGGACTATAGAAGAAATGACTCTTCATGCAGCAGTGGTTTCTCATTTATTGTGGGAGGTTTTCTGTTTCTGGCACAATTCCACAAAAATGAGACATATCCATTTTCTGTGAAATAATATCAACTTTACCTTAGTTTCTTATTCTAGCATGGTAAATTCTAAATTATTTATTATTGGATTAGTCACAGAAAATTTTGAGCCTGGACTGACTCCCACATAATACAGTGTTTTGAATCATCTTTCTTTATCAGGGTTTGAATTGTTGAGGAAAATATAAATTCATCTTAATATTATCTTAGCTCAAAAAATGAGAACTATATGGTTTTTGAAATAAAACCAAACTTTTTGTATCAAAGATATAGTAAGTGAACATTTTTTCTTTTCGTTTCTTTTAGAGTCAGGGTCTTCCCCTTCAGTGAAGTTACCAGATATGCAAGAATGATGAGAGCTCATCTTTCTCATGCATTTAGTGCATATACATGCATGTTTGCAGGCACTTAGCAAAAACAGTTTTTAATAGATGGAAATTAAATTGTTATTGTTCTTTAGTTTAATCATAAAATAACGCTATTTTTGAAGACTTTGAAAATAGAGGATTGTAAAAAGTGCCATCACCCTGAGATAAATGTAAACTTCATTTCTGTAATTGGTTTTACATTAAAAAATTTTAATCAAACATTTATAGTTTCTAAAGAAGTAGTTCTACAGAATTTGTAATCGCAAGTCAAAGGAAAGGGCCTTCAGTGGGACCTCTGGAAGGATTTGTTTTTGGTTCCATGGGGTTTGTTTGGTAGATAAGTAGATTGATATATGATTCATGCCTGAGATGTTTAGAGAGACAAAGGATGTTTGGAGGGCTGTGGTTTGTGAAGCCCACATTTCCTGTGGATCTGGGTGACAAAGAAAAAAAACATTGTGTGGTTGTTAAAAATCCTAAGAAGGCAGAAGAAAGCTGGTGGTGTACTTATAAAGCCTGAGACTGAGGAATGACTCATAAGTGATCAGCTAGAAAGGAGATTGATGTAAAGGCACCCTGGAGGTAAGGTCCCCACCACTGGGGTGTGAGAGGTCTTGACAAACCTATTAAAGCACTCTATCTGACAAGTAGGCTTTAAATACCTGCCAAGCTCTAAGAGCAAGGAAACTATGTAGCATTGCTAATATCAGTTAAGTAAGATCTCTACTGACCTTCTCTTTTCCATTCCATCCACCTTTTACTCAACCATGGAGGCAGCAGAAATTGTGCTTAGGAAATGGGAGCTAGGTAGAGTTGGATTCTGTTGCTATTGGACACTCATAATTTTTATGTTACTTTCTTGAAAAGTAGTCACACATAGCAGATATTCAGAATATATTTGTTACATAAGTATTAGTGGAATAGAATAAAATTTGCTAGAAATGAACTGTAGTGGGTGTTCTTTTCCTTATATTTGTAGAGATTATATAAATATTCTGGTACTCGAACTGCCATCCACTATTTTTAACAGACATTACTGATTCTTGCTTGACTTTACTATTATTCTGTTAAATCATTAGTGATTTTCTAATTCTACCATTCTTTCTATGTTTATATTTATTCATTGATTTTCTGCTATAAGGAATAACTTGCCTTTATTTATATCAGTGTAACTTTTGCATTCATATTTTATTCTTTCAATTATTATTCAGTTCAGTTATTATTATTATTATTATTATTATTATTATTATTATTATTATTATTATTATTATTATGTTTTAGTTGTTATGGCAGAGTCTCCAGAAGGCGACAAGAGAGCTGCACACTCAAATAGAGAAAAGCACTTTATTGTACTGGTGCTGTCTCAGGGGTATTGATACCCAAAGCTGTGCAACAGGTAGTTTAGGGGAGCTCCCTTTGTAACCTGAGGCAGTTTTTCATTGGTGAGTAAGTTCATGTTGCTGAAGGACGACCCAGTGTGCTAGTTGTTCTGACACAGATCCTGTGGTCTGGGAGCACCCACCATCCTTTTGTTACCTTTCCCCCTTCCTGTTGTGCCCATTGCTTTTCCTGGGCCATATATATGTGAGAAGTGTAGGTAATCTGGGACAAGCATGATCCTTGATCGTACTGCTTGTTCTTTGGCCACTCATTTAGCCACCGTATCTGCTCAGTGGTTTCCTTCTGATATTGAGTCATTTCCTTTCTGGTGCCCCTTGCAGCGTATGACTGCTATTTCCTTGGGTTCTCAAACTACCTCTAGTAGTTTTAGGATTTCTTCCTGATTTTTGATTCCTTTTCCTCCTGCTGTTAAAAGTCCTCTTTCCTTGCATATAGCCCCATGTACATGCAGAGTGGCAAAGGCATAGTGGGAGTTGGTGCAGATGTTGACGTGTTTATCCTTGCTGAGTTCTAATGCCCTGACTAAGGCCCATAGTTCTGCCCTCTCAGCTGACTATCCCTCAGTAAAGACTTTTTGCCTCTGTAGTCTCATATTCTTATATAACAGCATACCCAGTGTGTCTCTTGCCCTCCTCCATGAAGTTGCTACCATCTGTATAAAGAACAAGGTTAGGGTTTTGCAGGGGCTTATTTGTCAGGTCTTGTCAACTAGAATAGACTTCATTAAGAACTTCTAGGCAGAGATGCTCTGGGGTCCCCACAGCAACAGGTAAGAAGGTGATTGGGTTTAAGTTTTTTTACTGCTTCTAGTTGCACCCGTGGGTTTTCGCACAGGCGCCTTTGGTACTGGGTCATCTGGGCATGAGTTAGCCAGTGTTGTCCCTTGACATCCATGAGTGTGATGACAGAATGGGGCACCTTAACATTTAGGTTTTGTTCCAATGTAAGCTTATCTGCCTCTTTAACTAGCAGCGTAGTGGCTGCAAGAGCTCTAAGGCAAGGTGGCCGGCCTGCTACAACTGGGTCAATCTGCTTTGACAGGTAAGCTACCAGTCTCTGCCAAGTTCCAAATTCTTGAGTCAGTACTCCCAGAGCTAACCCGTTGTTCTCATGTACAAACAGGTTAAAGTCCTGTGCCACATTTGGGAATCCCAAGGCTGGTGCCTCAGTAAGTTTTGTCTTTATAATTGTGAACACTCTTTCTGTTCATGTTCTCAAACAAGAGATGCTTTCTCCTTTCCTTTGATGGCCTCATGTAGGGGCTTTGCCAGCTCTGAAAACCCTGGGATCCATATGCTATATTATCCGTGGCTTCTAGGAATTCTTGGATCTCCCTCCACGTAGTAGAAACTGGAATGGCATATACTGCCTACTTTCTCTCAGTCCCCAACCCTTGTTTCCCTTAGGTGATTCAGAAGCCTAGGTACCTGACTTCTTTCAAGCATATTTGAACCTTTTTCTTAGAGACCAGGCAGCCAGCTTCAGTCAGGAGCTGCAGTAAGGCCCTCGTTCCTTCTCAGAATTGAGCTCGAACGGGGCTAGCTAATAAGAGGTCATCTACGTATTGGAGTAAGACGCATCCTGAGTCCTGACTTGGAAACTTGGACAGGTCAGTTGCTAGTGTCCCACTGAACAGGGTCGGTGAGTTTTTGAACACTTGAGGCAGCCTGGTCCAAGTGAATTGTTCCTTAGCCCCTGTGTTTGGGTTCTCCCACTCAAAGGGAAACGGGCTGGCTACTGGGAGCTGATTGAAGACAGAAAAAGGCATCCATTAAGTCCAAACAAGTAAGCCATTCTCCTACTGATGGTATGAGTCCTCCACCTGTTAAGATCCGCCAATACATTTCCAAGAGAGTCACGCCTAGGAATCCAGGTTCACCTAGAGGGACTATTCAAACGGGGCTTGCTAAAGCAGTGTCAGTCACCATGGAATACCCCACTGTTACCCAAAAAGGAACCAAGGACGAATGACTACTGCTAAGTTCATGACCTAAGGGCCATCAATAAAACAGTCATCACCATACATTTGGTGCTACCAAACCCATATACCCTACTCCAGGCTTCGGTCAGTCAGCACTGGGGCATGGTCCTTTGCTAGGCCCAGAGTATTCCCTTCCACTCAGACTGATGGGAATTCAACTTCTAGCTCTAGAGCAACTGATGGCTCTTTAGTTAGCAAGGCGTATAACTGCCATTCTTCCTCTTGTGGCACTGCTAAGGACAGTATCATTGGAGTGGCCTCTTTACCTAAATGCAGTTGTGGTAGCCATCTTGGATGAAGGCTATTTCTGCTTTCATTTTAGCCAGAATATTTCTGCTTATCAGAGGTACTGGGCAGTCTAGCATATACAAAAACTCATGGACTACTTGATGGCCTCCCATCTGGCACCTGTGGGGGTCACAGAATGGTCTGTGGGTCTTGGCTCTGGTAGCCCCTATGATAGTGGTCTCATGCTGTGAGAGGGGTATTACCTTGTGAGTAACAACTGAGTGTTCAGCCCCCTTATCAACCATAAAGTCCACAGCCTGGAACCAGTTTTCATTTTGACCATGGTCTCATGGAGGCCTAGCTGGAAAGAGCCTGGTCTATTGTAAGCAGAGTCTGTTCTTGCCAGTGCAATTAAGTCTGGAGGCTGAGACATTTGTTTTTCTATTGCCCCGTTTAATGGAGCCTTCCTCCCTAGTCCTCTGGCTCCTGTCTTCTAACCTCTCTTTTCCATGGCAGGAGGGGCCTGTCCTAAGGCAGCTGTTAGAAGGTTTACTTTTTTCTTCAGCTGCTGGTCAGACTCCTTCCTCAGTGCTCAGTCCTGATTAACGAAGACCTTTTTGCTCTCTCCAGAAGCTCGGTGGTGTTCTTGCCTGCAAAGCTCTCCAGTTTCTGAAGTTGCCTTCTTACATCAGGCTGTGCCTGGCCAACAAAGGCAGCGTTAACTATTCTTTGGTTTTCTGAGGCCTCAGGATAAAAGGGAGTATAGTCTGTAAAAGCTTAACAAATTCTCATAAAGGTCTTCAGGGCTTTCCTCTGGTTTCTGGAGGACCTCTGAGGTCTTAGCCATGTTAGTGGGTTTCTTAGTTCTTGCCCAGACTTCCTTGGGGGAAGGCCTGGTGATATCTCTCCACCTGATTTCTTCCTCCTCTGTGTTAGGGTTCCATGGGGCAGGGCATCATTTGGAAGGGCTTCTTTTACCCAGTTTTTTGTTTACAGTGCCCACTGATGCCTGACTCTGAAGCCACTTCCTAGCCTCTCTCATAATTTGCTCTTGCCCCAACTCCCTGGAAGATTAATGGCTTCTGCTTTTCTGAGGCATCTGTTTCCTTTCCTGGCTGATTAAAATCTTACATTGTCCTTCACTATTAACGCAGATCCAGACTCACGGAGGCTTAACTTGGGCAATTTCTAACCACTGGTCTATATATGGAAACTGATCAGGGTCTGGGTCTCCTGTTACAACTTTGTAAACAGCCTCACTATGGGGAGATTTAAGGTCCCCTCCGATGGCCATCCTACCCCAAAGTTTTTTTTTTTTAATGTACATTCTAAAACTGCATTTAGAACGACTGCTTCCCATGATTGTGGACAATAGTTCCCTCCCAGTGAATGACAGACACAGGGAAACTTTCACTTCATCCTTCTGGTTGCTCTCCTCATGGGGATTTAGATGCCTCTTAGCTTCGAGGGTGCGTCAGTATAAACACCTGATCTGGATCGACACTGCAGGGAGGAACTGAATTTCTTCAGTTCCCCAAGTGTTGACAGCAACTTAAGCCATATGAGGTCACCATGGAACCACAGATTGGGACTCAAACAGACTCCGTAGCTTTTGCTGGGGAGCAGAACAGTCATTCTCACATTCACACACCACTTAGTCAGAGTTTGACTTCCACCCAGGAAAGTCCGTATTTACAGAGGCAGGAAGGTTGCCTAAGGGGTGATCAAGCCCTTCTTGTGCCATGAATGGCAGGCCTGAATTTGGACTGAGTCTCCAGGGACGCTTACCAGTCAGATGTCTGGTCCTGAAAGACTTTTCTTTCCTTTACCGAGTCCACTGGGGCACAGAAGGAAATTCATCCCGCCAGGCCTGATAGGGACTGGGACCCAGAAATTACCTGGTTGGCACCGTCCCTCTGGCTCAGGTCCAGGTGGAAGGACTCACCTCTGGCTCTTGCCAGCAGTGGCAACAAAGAGCAGCATGGCTGATGGTCTTCTTGGCCAATGCACCAAATGTTATGGCAGAGTCTCCAGAAGGTGAGAAGACTGACAGCTGCACACTCAAGTAGAGAAAAGCACTTTATTGTTCCAGTACTGTCTCAGGGGTATCCTTACTCAAAGCTGAGCAACAGGGGCGTTTAGGGGAGTTCCTTTTGTACTCTGAAGTAGAGATTCACCTGGGCTACATGTGGTTTCTACTGGCAACTCTTATCAGTTATGTACAACTGCAGAGTAGGGATGGATGCTCGTGTAGCTGTAGTCTCCGTAGTACCGTGAGACATTCCTGGCGGACTGACTTCTACATCGGAGTCAGGGAAAAGGTCTTCCACCACAAAATTACCTCAAATTTGGCCACTGGGGATACCTTCAAGCTGTCTTCTGTATATTCTCACCATTTTGAGTACTTTTATTTTTGGAAAAGATATTCTACTTTTATTTTGCTTTTTGCCCTCTTTCCACTGCTAGAATAAACTGTTTCTCCAAGGAACTTTGATTCCACTGAGTGGAGTATGGTTTTAAAAACCAAGATCTACCTATGCTCATGATTGCAAACATTTTAAACTTTTTAAACCTCCCAGTTTATTTTGCAAGTGATTATTTTCATCAATGCCATTACATGTTATACTCATTGTCCATATTTCATATTACTTCTTTCTTTGGGATTTGGTGTCTATATGTAGTGAATGCACTAGATATATTTACTTATTTAGGAAGCATTGCTTACTAGAATAAGTCTGAAGTTGGCACTTTTGAAAAGACTTTACTTGCTCCCAACTTTGAGCAGTTCAAAAATTACTGAATTTTTTAGGATATCTTCCTTACTTGGGATACTGTCTTTCTTTTGAGTCATTCATCTCTATTAAATAAAGATATAGATTGTACTTGATTATTTTTCTCTTCACAATAGAACAAGGCTAAAGTGATTCTTGTTAATATATTATTCAATAAAGTTATATATTTTTCTGGATTTAATTTGAGATGGTGTTTTACCTATGTAAAGAAGACATAAGTACCAATCATTTTTGAATTATTTACCTAAAATGTCCTTTCATAGACTGACATAAAAGTACTATTTGGAGTATAGGAATCTAGTAATCTAATTATAGGGAGTTGGTTTTATGTGAGAGTCTGACTGGATTTTCAGTTTATCTTCTATTAATAGTGTTTTAATTTTTTGTATTTTAAATTTGATTTTGTTCCTGAAAATGAAGCAATATATAGCAATGATTATTCTCTTTGTTTTAAAATTATTTTATGGGATGATTGTTTAAATGAGAACTTTATTCATCTTGTAGAATATATTGACTCTTGAGATATAGATATAACTGCCAATACAGCTTTTTTAGAATAGATTCTATGAGAATATATTTGAATTCTAATTTGAGGGCAAATTCTGCAACGATTTTCATTATACCTGTGACTTATAATAGTTTTTTTCTCCTCTCTCCCAATATGTCTTCTGAGATTCAGGATAATTGGCATGTGTGTCTAAGTGTGAGTGTATATACGTGATTGTGGGTGCAATCAAAGTTACTTTTAGCAAGATGCTTTGGCATGGATCTTTGCAACTGTAGACTCCATTTGGATGATGATAGTTTTCAAGACTATTCTTTCCCCATACAAATCTGCGTATATTATAGATAAAATATTATCTTGATATGCAATTGCCCCAACTCCTGTCAGTCCTGTAAACATATTTAATTTTATAGTTTATATAAAACATATCAGACATGCATGAAATAGTATAAACTACACAAATAAGCACCAGTCATGGGATATATATTTATTAAATTTTTACTGTCTGCTTAGTATTATGCAAACTAGTTGGGGAAAATGAAACAATGCTTAAGAAATGATTATCAAACAAAAAATATTGTTATAAGTTAACATCACCAAACTGGATATCATAAAATAAAGTGGTAATTTTATGATAAACACAGATTATCTTTTATTTTGAAAGCATTTTTTATGGTTGCTTAGTATGTTTCTGCTGCATCTCAGAATTAACTTACAAACTTCTTTACCTTTTGTGATTAGGAACTTATACTTACTTGTGTTCTATTTCATGTGATTTAGGTACTGTGCAATAAATAATCCAGTTTTGCTGTCTCTCTAATAGAGATTGAGGGATATAATTTCACCAATTATTTATGTAGCTAATCACAGTTTTGGTCTTTGAACAATGTTTAAGGTATTGATACTCATGTGAATATTTTATAAAAGTGGCTATATAAGCACACACTGTTGGAGTAGTGGTTAGCTGAATCACCTCTGAAGGAATGCAGGCCATGTACCTCTGGATTACAGTTTCAGATCCAGCAACTAAATAAAAATAGTAAAATGCTTCCTCTCTCTTCCTGCCTGCCTGCCTATTTGCCTTCATTCCTGCCTGCACCTTTCCTTAAAAAAAAAAAAGTGGCTCTGTAGTAATGAAGTGTCAACACTTCAATGATTACTTTGTATCATGGTAATCATGGTAAGTAGTTATGTGATCTTGGGTAAGGAATATAGTCCCTCAAAACTTCATTTTTCTCAATAGTAATTAAAATAGGATAATATATTTGACCCCCTGTAGTTCTTGTGAGACTTAAATGAGATAACACCTACAAAGCACCAGCACAGGTTGTTGCATAGGGCACAATTTCCTTTTTTTAATTTTTTTTTAAATGTGCCCTTTGCAACAATCTGGATTGTACTGGAGGGGATCATGTTAAGCAAAATAAGTCGGAAGGAAAAAGAGAAATACAGGTTGGTTTCACTTATGTGTGGAATTTAGTTGAAATGAAACCCCAGCAAAAATCCACAAGACACAAAATGGTGACTGTCAAAGCGGGTGGCAGCAGGAAGGGATGAGGAGAGGGAACAAAGTGGTGGTAAAGGACACTAAAACTCTGGTGGTGGGTGTGGCGTGAAATACACATAGACTGAGAAATGAGTTCAACATCTTAAAATGAGTATGTTTTGTAAACAAAAGAAATAATAAAATTATTATATTATTTAAAATTTGAAAAGCATCAGCACAGTTCTTGGAACATAGCAAATGCTCTGTACATGTTAACTGGTACTCTTACTCTTCTTATTCTTACCCTAAATTATCGTTGTTGGTTGACTTTATGGAATCCTTAAGTGTTAGTTTTCATTGGTTAGCTGGTTTGTAGGGAAACTTCTTGCTGTGTTGAAACTTACAGGTATCTCTCTAGGATCCTGATAAAATTAGTTTTGTAGTCTTGCATGTAGAAATCTTAGAAGTGAGAAATGTTAAATGCACTCCGTTAGGGAACAAGAAAAAAAATTCACCAAAATGAGCTATGATTGTGAGAATGTAAACTTTTATGCATATCACAAAAAGGTAAACCCTATTAAATAGAAGGTATGATTGTAGTAAGATTTAAAAGCAGTAGAAATGTTTTCACAATACCAGTAGGAAAAGTTGAGTGAAAAACTGTAAGAATGTGAAACTTTGGCCCATTTGCTGAATATGCCTCAGTTAGTTGTCCCACTGGAGGAAAGAAGTGTAATAAAGGAAATGTCCATAAAACAAAGCACACAAATAAGAGAAAAATATAAAATCCCCACTTATTAGAGAACTGGTTCTTGAATTTGTTTCTGAATTAATCCTATAAAGTAGAAAGTGACTTGGATTGGAAAATATTTCTTTTTTAAACATTTTCTTTTCTTTTTAAATAGTTTTACTGGAGTAAAATTACATTATATATTTAAGGTGTACATCATTATAAATCAACATTCCTCAGAACTGCAGAGAACTCTTCTGTTTAGAATGAAGAACAGACTGAGAAAGTGAAAGCCTGAGTGTTAGTTCTAGTTTTGCTAGATTGACTTTATGACTTTGGATAAGTCACTTAACCTCTCTAGGCCTCATTTTCCTCATCTCTAAAGCAAGAATTTTTTGTCTCAGACCCATTCAGCTCTAATATCCCTTGATGTGCTTTTAGACATACAACATGCAATTTGTATAGCATTTTAGAGTTTACTATTTTTTAACATTTTATTGTGGAAAAATGTAAAGCTACATAAAAGTAGGGAAGCATATAATAGCACTTTTGAGGTACACACTACTCATCTCAATGATGATCAATTTATGGTCAATCTTATAGCCAATCCTACTTTTTATCGCTCCCCAGCCCTGATAATTTAAAGCAAACCTCAGACTTTATATTATTTCATTTCTAAATATTTCAGAATATATCTAAATTTTTTTCTTTTAAGCATAAATATTCAGTGTCATCACATGAAAAAAAAACCCCACAAAACAACATATTTGCGTTGGTTTTCAGATTTGTCCAGTTATCTCTCTCTCTCTCTCTCTGTGTGCCTCCTCACTTTGTTAATTTGAATTGGAGTCCAAATAAATTCCTGTCATTATGAGTGATTGTTGTCTCTTAAATCTTTAAAATTTCTTCTCAGTTTCTTTTTTTCTTCAATTTATTTGTTTAAACCAGTTTCATTTTCCTTTCGGGTTGTTGAATTTTGCTGATTACAACTCTCATGGTATTTAATTTTTTTTTTGTCATTTTTCTATGTAAATTAATGGATTCATAGATTTGCTCAGATTTTGATTTTTTTGTCAAAAATATTTTATGTATATGTGGAATCTTAAAAACACTTGAGTTCGTAGATACAGAGAATATATTGGTGGTTTGTAGAAATGGGGGTGTGGACAGCTTTGAAAATGAGTCAAAGATACACATTTATTTTAATAAATAAGTTATGGGGCATAATGTACAGCATACTGACTGCAGTTAATACTGTATTGCATATTTGGAAGTTGTTAAGTGAGTAGAAGTTCTCATCACAGTGAAAAATTGTAACTCTACATGGTGATGAATTAACTAAACTTATTATGGTGTTAATTTCATAATATATGCAGATAGTGAATCATTTTGTTGCATACTTTAATATAATGTTATATGTCAATTACACCTTAATTAATAAAAAGAGTTGAAAAAAAGAGTATTTCACAGGCGGTAGTGTGTACTTCGGTAGGAGACACACAAAGGCTGGCTATTGCTCTCTTTGTGATATTAGCAGTTATTGATGATTGCTTAGCTCGATTTACTTAATAGAAGATATAAAATTATGGTATCCTAGTTATGGCATGCTTTTTCATTTACTCGGCAAAAAACTTCTATAAAGGAATATTTCCCTCATCAGCTATTTGATTATCCTGAGGTACAGTTCACTTAGTAAAGGCAGGATAGGTACAAATTCTTTCCCTTTATTTACCAATGTCATAACAATGAATTTATTTCCTAGTGTCTTTCAAGGGTCACTGAATATTTAAAAATATATCATTGTGAACTCACAGAATTTAACATATTTGATGTTTTTCAGTCCATTATAGCTATTCTTTTTATTGATACTCAAATTGATCTCATCCTTTTTATGTGAATAATTATCATTGATAGCTTCCTTGATTTCTGTAATAGCAAAATATTTCAAATTTTTATGCATAACCTGTCCTATCCTGGAATCAATCATTTCCTCCCAGTAGTCTTAGTTTCCTTTAGTGGGAAGTGGTATTTAGAGACCACAGTTTGTATACTATAGATACTCATTGCTACTGGGTTAGTCTTTACCTCCAGGTCATCTCATAAATATAATATAAAAGAAAATGAATATTGTTTTGAAATAAAGTGCTTTATGCATTCATAATCTGTCATTCTAACTTAGAAATATTCTACACACCAGAAAATGAGCAGAGAAATAAACAAGTTCAGATATTTGTATACATTTGAAGGATTGCACTCTTTATTATAAAGTATTTTATTGCCTTCTGTTCTCCTTTTGGGTAAATAATCTGTTACTGGAGTTTCTATAGCTTCTGTAATAGTAGTATTCACTATTTTGCTAATAGTCATGGTATTTGCTTTAAACATAGTCTCATTTTTGTTTTTAAATTTCTTACCAGATAGACCATTGTTCTCTTTGAAAACTTCTTTCTTGTCTATAATGAACTAAGTTTATATCTTGAAGAGAACTATGTGTTCCAGATTGTGAAGGTGGGAGTCACAAATAAAATGGCATGTGCAGAGGCACAGCACCTTGCATATTTGGAAAACAGCTATAATGAGCATAAGTTGTTTTGGAGCAGTGGTGGGAAATAAGATTTATGGAGGTGTGGGATTCAGCTCACAAAAAATTCAGTATGTCATATTAAGGAATTACTATTTTAATCCTGTAGCTAATTTAGCAATAATTTAATAAGGAAAATGACCTGATCAGAAGTGCATATTCAGAGGTATTTTGCAACAACATGAAGAATGAACTGTGACAGGTAAAAAAAACTATTGCAGGGGCATAGAGATTAGATAGATACGAGTTATTTGGCACATCAAATGATAAGAAATCGGTGATCAATTGGATATAAACAGTAAGTAAAAAGGTCAGGCTGACTTTTAAGGTTTTAGGTTATGCAGTTGTGTTGGTGATGTTTCATTCAGTGAAACAGTGAATGTGGGAGAAGGAACAGTTTCAGTTGGTGGCATGGAGGGTGACTGAGGTGGGGGAATGTTAAGTGTTGTGTAGGGCATCTCAGTTTGTGGTACCTTGGGTTTTTTGGTGGAGATATCCTATGTTCACAAAAACAGACATCTTTATGAGGATCCAGATGAGTTAAAATCCTAGCTGTACTCTTCCTATCTGTGTGGCCTTTCTAAACTTCAGTTAGTGTAGCTGTAAAAAGGAGATACTGTTATCTAACTCAGATCGTTGTATAAATTAAATGATTGGCCAAAAATCAAACAATGTCTAATATACAATAACTTTATAAAGTCATTATTCTAGATATGGCTGTTAACCAGTATTTTGTCTGGGGCCATGTCAAATTGAGATTCCTTAGGGAGGATACTAAGAATGAAAAGAAAGGGGCCAATTTTGAACTCTTGGGTATGTCAACAGTTAAGAGTGGGAAATTTAGTTGTCTGTACCTTCCCATTCTGTTCTTCACCTTAAACAGTTCATTTCAGGTATTACTTAACTTGCAGCTTAGTCCCTTTCTTATAGCTAGTAGTGAGATAAGTGCTATTTCTATTTTATGAGCTTATTTATTTAATACACATTAACTGAAATACTAGAAGATATATTCTAGGTACTGAAGATAGCACAAAGAATAAAGAGCAGACACCTAGGTCCCAGCTCTCATGGAGTGTATATTCTAGAGGAGAGACACGTTATTGTCACCAAAATAAAGGTCATACAGTGATGCATGTTTAAGAGAGAATTAGAGTATGCCCTTGTTGCTTAGGTGGCTGAGACGTCTGGTATATGGACCATGTAAAGTTCAAGGATCCTGGTGCAAGATCCTGGGCTAGGTGTAGGGGTGGCAAATAAATAAAAAAAAAATGCTTCTTCCTTCTCTCCCTTCCTCTCTCCTTTCCTTCCTTTCTCCCTCTCTTAAAAAAAGAGATAATTAAAAAATGATAAACTGCAACAGAGTTCCTAGGAGTCTATTTTAACTTGATAGTTAGGAAGGCCTTTTTGAGGAGGCTGTATCTAAGATGTCAATGGTAGCCAGCAGTGTGAAGACTGAAGGGAAGAACATTTCAGGTATTCTCGTGCAAAGCTCTCAGGATGGAAATAAGCTCTGGTCGTATTCAAAGAACAGCAAGAAGACCAGTGATACTGAAAGTAGAGGTTAGTAGGAAAACTGATGAATTTAGGTCAGGGGGCAGGCAGTGAGTGACCTAGCAAAGGTAAGGAATTTACATTTACTCTGGGTGACTTGGGAAACCTATAGAAAGCTCCGGGCAGGAAAGAAGCATGTTCTGATACACATTTTAGGAAGATCATTGTGATAACAGTGGGCGAGCCTGAGGGAGGAAGACTGAAAACAAGAGGCTAATGAGAGCTAAATGAAAGATGCTTTATTTTGTTCTCTCTTATCTTTTTATTTTCCAACTAAGCTGCATCCTGAAGCTTTTTGCTTTTTGGAAGCCTTAAAGCTGGCCTTGAACTGATCCTCAACAGAGAAGTTATCCTGATAATAGACGTGTAGTGGGTCTGGATCAAATAGATCAGATCTGAGAGTTCTTAACCAGTGTCTTGACTAGGGGTGCTCCAGTGGGGTTCTAAGAGTATGAGCATTACTTTCTTCTGGGGAGGGTTTATAGCTGCTCATCATTTTGTCAAAGGTTAACCTTTGATAGACTGTGTGTCATTGGAATTACAGAAACAAAAGCACCAATGGAAGGTCCTGATTTCTAAAAGCGCTTAAGTTGAAGAAAAGGAAAACACAAGTTAGACGATGAAGGAGAAAAAAATGAATGAAACCAGAAGTATACAAGCTTGATAGCTTGGTATTCAGGGCTAATGTTAAGAGATAAAAAATCTTTTAGTTTTAGCTCCCTTCTCTGGCATTTTTTACTTACACGTCCGGAAATGCAAATTTTGTTTTAGAGTCAATATTCATAAAAGCCACAAGATGGCGAGGTTGCTCTTTTAAATTAACCTAAGTGGGGGTGGGGGTGTTCCTCTCTGATTTTTCATCTTCTTTATTTTCTTTACCCCCTTGAATAGAAAATATAATTGAATACTTACTTTTTCTCTTTAATTTGGATTTTGATCATAGTTGTTTTATGATCAAAGCCACAATAAATCATTCTAAAAATTGCCAACAGAATTATCTTTTCAAAATACCATTTTGTTCTGTCAATTTCTTGTTATAAAACTTTCTACTTATTGTCATAAATATTTGTTGGTGTTACTGGCTGTCAGTATTCACACAGTTAAGGTAAGTGTATGGTGAAAAGGTAGAATAACTTGATTTACATCACATATGCTTTATTATGTATATAATATATTTATTATTGTAATAATGAAATTTACTGTTGTCAACTTTTCTCTAAAATGGGTAAGTGAAAGGAAGGTTCTAATCAGATAAAGTTTTAGTTTTTATGGGTTATTAAACAACATGATTACAATGCTTAGAATATTTCTTTTCATCATTTTAATACACCTCAATACAGTTTTCTTTATGCTATTCTCAATATTTTGTCGAAAGGACAAAGCACTATGCTATTAGTATGTTGATATTTGTTAGCTGTGATATTTATTAGCATATATATTAGCTATATATATTTAGCTCTCAGTGTAAATGCATTTTTATGATGGTCCTTATTAAACTGAATCCTCATAAAAAATCTATGAGATAAATTTGAATATTGCCATTTTAGGGATGAGACAATTGGCACTTCCTGCTGGGGCAGTGGTTAGTTTAGCTACCTTGGTAGGAGGACAGTTCATGTACAATCCAAGGATCTGAGTTTTTGTCCTAAGTTTGGGGGAGGGGGCGGGAGAGTGGGCAACAACCAATATGAACAACTAAATTAAAAATAAAATGCTTCTTCTTCTTCTCTCTTCCTGCCTGCCTATTTGTTTATTCTCCTTCATTCCTGCCAGTACCTTTCCTTTAAAAAAGAAGAAAAGAAAAGAAAGAAAGATGAGAACATTTAGGCTCAGGGGGATAAATGAAGTTTGAAAACTTTAGTAATTGGCAGAGTTATAATTTGAATTCAGATTTTTTTCAGTCCTGAAAATCATCCTCTTATTCACTATATCATACTGACTCCATGAGAGTAACTATTTATATTTCTCTTTAATAGAAATACTTGGAAGATGTAATTTAAAGTAATTAGGATATTTATGCCTCCCCTTTGATGTAAACTGAATTTGTATCACGACAACTATTATGGTGCACTCTTATTTAGCAGGCTGTTTCACTGAGTATGTTTTTCTGCAGACTTTTATTTAGAAGAATTCATTTAGAGTTGTGCTGCTGGTGAGGGGCCTTGATTTGTCCTATTGGAGGGATTTGGGCTCTTGACCAGAAGCCTGAACACCTGATTTTCCCATCCTAGAGCAAATGAAACTTAAATCTTTTCTTGACTTCCTGTTGAGAAAACAGGTGGTTCACTGAGTAAATAGTATTCTTGTCTAATGGTGAATATTCTCTCTACTCCAGGAGGCCTGTTTTATGCTGGGGACATACATGATTTAAGAGCCATTATGATCAAGATGGAAAGCCTGTCTAGGGTGCATTTTACAGTGGTAAACTAGCTGTCTTGGAAGAGCAATCTACTACTAAAGCTTAATTTCTTTGTTTTCACCTGGAGAATGTTGACTTATACTTATAGCTTAGAATTTGCAAGCTTTGTTTGTGAAGTTGAGAGAGAAATCTGGCAGAGTGTAGGATTTTAGGTTATTGGCTTTTACATGAATCAAGATATTTACAAAAATTAGTTTTACTGTTTTCTTCATATAATAGTTTTAACTGAAAAATAAGTGTAATGGAAACAACACTGACTAGAAGTTGGGTGATGGATTTATTATTATATGATTCTCTTTACTTTTATTTGTGTGAAAATTTTTGTATAGTAGAACATATAGGAGAGATGTGTTGTAACACCCTTTCTGTAATAAATAATGATATATATCACTTAACCTCTAACTTAATTTCTTGATAGTAAAAAATTTTATCTGAGAATTTTGTCTTACAGATTCACATTTCTTTGCTTTTCTCCCAGCTTTATTGAAGAGTAAAAGTTTATACATTTAACAGGTACAATGTAAAGATTTAATGTACAATGTAAACATTAATATACAAAAACATTTAAAAATATGTGCCACAGTTAGGTTGATTAGTACTGCCATCACCTCACGTAATTAACTTTATGGTGAAACTGCTTAAGATCTACTTTCAACAAATTTCAGTTATGTGATACTATATTATTAATTACAGCTGCCATGCTGCACATTAAATCTTCAGATGTTAGTCATTTTTATAATTGAAAGTTTATGCTTTTTGACCAGCATCCCTCCAATTTCCCTCACTTCTCAGCCCCTGTAACTTTCAATTTACTCTCTACCTCTCTGATAGAGGCTTTGAATTCCATCTAGAAGACTGTATTAAGTCTTTCTTTGATTGACTGTTTCACTTAGTATAAAGTCCTCTAGGTTCATCCATATTGTTGCAAATGGCAGGATTTCATTTTTATGGCTGAATAAGGTTCTGGTGAGTGTGTGTGTTTATCTCACATTTTCTTTATTCATTTGTCCACTGACAAATACTTAGGCTGTTTTACATCTCTTTGTTTTGTGAAAAATGCTGCTGTGAACATGAGAATGAAGATATATTTTTTTAGATACTGATTTCATTTCATTTGAAAGTAGGATTGCTGGATCATATGGTAGTTCTACTTTGAATTTTTTGAAAAACTTTCATATTTTCATAATAGCAGTACCAATTTATAATCTTACAATAGTATACATGTTTTTCTTTAAACATCTTTGCAAACATTTAATATCTCTTGTTTTTTGATAATAGCTTTCCTAAGAGGTTTGTGGTGATATATCATTGTGGTTTTTATTTGCATTTCTGTGATGATTAATGACATTGAGCACCCTTTCATTTACCTATTGGCTATTTGGAAAAATGTCTTTCAGATCCTTTGTCCATTTTTTCATCAAGTTGTTTGATTTTCTTTCTGTTGTTTTCTGTATTCTTGAGTTATATGACTTCCTTACATATTTTGAATGTTAACCCCTTGTTAGATATATGGCTTGCAGATGTTTTCTACTATTCTGTAGTTGCCTTTCCATTTTGTTGATGGTTGTATTTGTTGTACAGTAGCTTTTATTTTGATGTTATCCTACTTGTTTATTTTTGCTTTTAGTGCCCTTGCTTTTTGTGTCATATACATATATCATTGCCAAGGCCAATGTGAAGGAGGTTTTTCCTTCTGTTTTCTTCTAGAATTCTTATGGTTTCAAATCTTGTGTTTTAGTCTTTAATCCATTTTGAGTTGAATTTTGTGTATGGTGTTAGGTAAGTGTCCAGTTTCATTCTTTTGCATCTAGTTTTCCCATCACCATTAATTGAAGCGATTATATTTTCCCCATTGAGTGTTCTAGGTACTCTTGTTAAAGATCATTTGGTCATATATGCATGTGTTTATTTCTGATATGTTCCAGTGGTCTATATGTCTACTTTCATGCCAGCACCACATACAGATTTGATTAATGTAGCTTTGTAATATATTTTGATGATTTTTTGCATTTATGTTTATCAGGGATACTGGCCTGTAATTTTCTTTTCTTGTGGTAACCTTGCCTTGAATGATTTTGGTCTTGTAAAATGCCTTTGGAAATGTTCCCTCCCCTTCAATTTTTGGAAGTGTTTTAAAAGCATTGGTATTAGTTTTTGTTTAAAGTTTTGGTAGAATTCACCAGTGAAGCCATCTAGTCTTGGTCTTTTTTTAGAGAGGTTTTGATTACTGGTGTAATCACCTTACTAGTAATTGGTCTATTAGTATTTTGTGTTTCTTCATGATTAAATCTTAGTTTTTATGCTTCTAGACATTTATCCATTTCTTCTATGTTATGCAATTTGTTAGTGTGTAACTGTTTATCATTGTCTCTTATAATCCTGTGCATTTGTGTGGTATCAGCTGTAATGTTTCCTGTTTTATTTCTGATTTTATGTATTTGAGGCTACATCAATTTCTTTGTTACTTTTGCTAAAAGTGTGTCCATTTTGTTTTCTTTTTTAAAAAAGAACAACTTTCATTTATCTTTTCTGTTGTCTTTTTTAGTTTCTGTTTCATTTATTTCTGCTCTGATCTTTTGTAATTGTTTTCCTTCTAGATTTGAACTTAGTTCTTTTTCTAGTTCCTTTAGTTGTAAAATTAGGCTGTTTAAATCTTTCTTGTTTCATAATATTGGGGTTTATTGCTGTAAACATCCTCCTTAAAAATTTATTGAAGGAACATTCTATTATAATACTATATGGGTCTAAGGTATACATTGCCATGAATCAGCAAATCAACATCTGTATACAATATATTCAGTTTGTCATTGAGCAAATAGCCTCTGGCTATTGGCTGTTATGAGTAAAGCTGTAGTAAACATTTTGGAGGATGCATATATATTTTCAAATTATTGTTTTTGTGTTTGTAGGCAAAAGCTTACAATAGGAATAATGTAAGTATATGGAATTCTATTTTTATCTTTTTGAGGCACCTTCACACTGCTTTCTGTAACTGTTGCATCAATTCAAACAACCAATAACAATGGGGTTCCCTTTTTCTCTGTATACTTGCCAAAACCTGTTATTTCTAGTCTTTGTATAATCACCATTCTTGTACGTGTGAGGTACCTCATTTTATGTTGCTTATAACCTCTTTTAAATTGAAATCAAGTTAATTTTGAGCTTATTGTAACAGTTCACCTCTTTACTCCCCCTGCCGCCTTTTATATTGTTGATACTTTGCTTCAAGGTGGATTTTCTTTTCATTTT
This sequence comes from Solenodon paradoxus, assembly GCA_004363575.1. NCBI lineage: Eukaryota > Metazoa > Chordata > Mammalia > Eulipotyphla > Solenodontidae > Solenodon > Solenodon paradoxus. Next base: position 125,557 of record RJWH01000722.1, on the reverse strand, counting down.
ATAGCAATTCCTTTGGTATTTCCTACAAGGCTGGTGATGAATTCCTTTAATTTGTTTTTCTGGAAATCTCTTTATGGCCCTTTCAGTTCTAAGTGATCACTTGGTAGTGTAGAGTTTTCTTGGTTGGAATTCTTTTTTCTTCAACACTTTGAATATATTATGCCATTTTCTTCTGGTCTATAAAGTTTCTGCTAAAATCTGCAAACAATCTTAAAAGGGTCCCCTTGTATGTGACTTTTTTTTCTATAAGGTGCTTTTAAAAGTCTTCATCTTGAACTTTCTGATTTTAATTATAACATATATTGATGTGCCTCTGTTTGGAACTATGTGAGCTTCCTGGATCTGGATGTTTGTTTCATTTCCCCAGTTAGGAAAGAAAGCTTTCCTACAAATTGTATTGGGAAAATTGAAGAGTCATATGCAAAGGAATGAAAATGAAATAAAAACAAATGGGAGCAGAGCAAACTAAAAGTTTCTTGGCACAGGTGGTTCAGGTATTAAGCCCATGCTTGGGGAGCAGTCTTTTAAACAGCCCAAACACCCAAGTTAGTGCCAGGACCAGGGGCAATAAGAATAAATAAAATGCATCTTTTTTTTCCTCTCTCCCTTCCTCCCTGCTGCCTGTCTGCTTTCCTTCCCTTTTAAAAAGCTTCTGCACCATGAAAGTGCAGAAAAAAAAAAAGATATTTGCACACTGTACATCTGATAAGAGTTTAATATCCATAAAAATTGTACCAATTTACACACCCACCAACAATCTAAAAGTATTCTCTTTTCTCCACATCCTCTCCAACATTTGTTTCCAGTCACTGGAATAATTGTGATTCTCACTGGTGTGAGGTAATATCCTGTTGTTTTGATTTGTATTTCCCTGAAAAGAAAGATGGAACATATTTTCATGTCCCTGTTAGATGTCTGTACGTCTTTTTTTGAGATATGTCTCTTCAAATCCTCTTCCATTTTTTGGTTGGGTTATTTGTTTTTTGTTGTTGAGTTTTATGAGTTTTGTATATATTTGGATGTTATGTGCTTGTTAGACGGTGATGGGCAAATGTCTTCTCTTTGTCATAGGCTGTCTGTTTATTTTGGTCATAGTTGCTCTCTGTGCAGAACAGTTTAGTTTGATGTAGTCCTATTTGTTTTTTTGTTTTTTGTTTTTGCCACTGGAATTGAATCCTTAAAGACCTCTAAGGCCCAGTTGTGGAATGTATTGCCTAAGTTTTCTTCTGTATATTTTATTGTTTTTAGTTTTACATCCTGGTCTCATATCCATTTAGAATTAATATTTTTGTATGGTGTTAGAGAGCAATCTAGATTTATTCTTTTGCATATGACTGTCGAGTTTTCCCAACACCATTTGTTGAAGAAAATCTTCTCTCCATCATATGTACTTTTCTCCTTTGACATAATTTAACTGACCATATATATGTATATACATATGTGTATATATATGTATATATCAGTCTATTTCTGGTTATTGATTTTATTCCACTGATCTGTGTATCTGTTTTTATTCCAGTATCACATTTTTTGTCTCTATCACTTTGTACTATTGCTAAAAATCTGGGAGGAGTAGCTCCGCTTCCCCACCTTCATGATTGCTTCATAATCTTTTGATTCCCTGTAATATAAAAACTTACAGCCATTGTGATTGGAGAAAATACTTGGTACACATTCAGTCTTTGTAAATTTGTTGACTCTTGTTTTGTTTCCCAGCATTCCTTGAGAATTTTTAATGTGCAATTGAGAAAAATGTGAATTCTTCAGTCAATGGGTAGATTTTTCTGTAAATGTCTATTAAATGTTTTATTCCAATTTTTCATTCAAGGCTTTTGTTTCCCTGTTAATATCAGCCCTATTGACCTGCTCACTGTCTTAAGTGGGATGTTAAAGTTTCATACTTTTATCATATTGCTGTCAAGTCATTCTTTACTTCTGTTTATAAAGGTTTATGTATGTTTTGATTGTTCCCTCATTTGGTGCATATATAAATAAATACTATGTATTTTGCTGAATTGACTACTTTCTTTTGTGATATCCATCATTGTTTTTGTTGCATTTTTAGTTGGGAGTTCTTTTATCTCATTTTCTCTAGCTGCTTTTAACATTACCTGTTGATGTTTGATTCTTGTCATTTTAATTGCAGTGTGTAAGACTGTTTGGTTTTATTTTATTTGTGTGTTTTTGAACTTCCTCAGCCTGGATGTCTTTTGTTTTCCAAGTCGGGGAATTTTTCAGTTATATTTCTTTAAATAAGGTATCTGCCCCTTTCTCTTCTCATTTTGGGATTCCTATGATGCAAATGTTATTCCTGTAGATATTTTTCCATAATTTTCATATGCTGTCTTTGTTTCTTTTAGTTTTGTTTTTTCCTCTTTGTTAGCATTCTGCTGTACTGTCTTCTGGTTCACATATTTGATTATAGACTTCCTTCACTCTATTGTTGAACCCCTCTATTGTGTTCTTTAACTCAACTACTATTTTAGTAAGCTTTGTGAATTCTGTTTGGAACTGCCTCATTTTTTTCTTTCTCTTTGTTGTAGTTTTACTTTTGTTCATTTACTGATCTCCTGAATTATGTATCATCAAAACTGTTGTTTTAAAATCTTCAGATGGTTTACTTAATTCTATTGCATTCATATTTCCCCCTGTGTTTTTGTTTTGATCATCATTTTGTGTTTATTTCTCTTTTTATTCCTTCTGTTTGATATTCTGTTACTTTCTATGGGTTAGACATTCCTGGTATAATGACCTTTTGTTAGGGTATCAGGTTGTAGAGTATAGGACTGAGGTATTGCTGGTCTTTCTTGGTGTAGGTATGTTTGACTTTCTTTTTTTGGAATTCTTTGAGCTTCCCATGTCTGAAGGTCTGCTTCTTTCTTCAGGTTATGGAGATTCTCAGCTATTATTTCTTCAAATACAGTTTCTGCACCTTTTACTTTCTTTTCTCTTTCTGGGACCCCTATGTTGTGAATGCTGTTCCACTTGATATTCTCCCATAGATCTCAAATGCTGTCTTTGTTTCTTTTCATTATTTTTTTCTCATTGTTGGTCTGCTTGAGTTATTCCACAGCTCTATCTTCTAGCTCACTGATTCTATAGGAGGCTTTTTCCAACCTACTGTTGAGCCCCTCTATTGTGCTTTTAGCTCAGCTAAAGTGTTCTTCAGCTACATGATTTCTATTCAGAAATGCCTCATATTTTTTTTGGTCATTGAAATAGTTCTTCTTTTGTCCCTTTATAATTTCCTTGATTTTAGTGAGTACAGTTATCACTGTTGCTTTAGAATATTTGTCAGATGGTTTACTTAAATCTGTTGCATTTAGATTTTCCCCCGGGGCTTTGTCTAGGTTCATCCTTTAGTGTATATTTCTGTTTCTTTGATTCGTTTGGTATTCTGTGTTTATTTTTATGGTTTAGTTTCCCTGATGCAAAGTTCCTGTGTTAGGGTATTGAGTTGCACAGTATAGGCCTGGGTATTGGTCTGGAATGCTGGGCTTTGTTCATTTGTGTGATTTTAACATTGGTCAGATTTGTTGAAGCTCTAGGATCAGCCACTTGTTGAGGCTTGAGACTCTCACCTATAGGACTGGAGTTGGGGAGAGAGCCAAGAGTTGTGAGCCCATTCGGTAAGCAGGCTACAGTCCAAAGAGAGCCCACAGAAGAGAGACCAGTGAATTGATCTTGACAAAGCTCACTCCCTTGTAAATATTCCTCAGTCCTTCAGAGGAGTAGCAGACACAGTAGGGGACTCTAAATTTAAAGCCCTGAGGCCTGGGGGTAGAATTTCAGGAACTACCAAGGAGGTAGTGATACTGTTTTAGTTGTAGCTAGCAGGAACAGCTATTTTAATGGAATCTTTCAAATTAATTTCCCTGTGAGAAGGGGTAGAATAAATGCTTTTTTCTGGGAATCAGTTAACTATCCACACAGGTGATACTGGCCTGTCTCTCTTTGGCAGCCCTGGAAAGGCTACTGTGAGCATGAATAGTTCTGGGGTCTTTCCTGCAGTGGCAGCCTTCAGTACTGGCATTCATAGGAGCAGTATCTTTGTTTACAGGAGACTCAATTGCTTTCCACCCCACACTGAAGTTTTTGTTTCAACTTCTGAAAGCCAACTCCCAGGTATGATGGCACCCAGTGATGGTGAAAAACTCTTCAGCTCTGGAAAAGTATCTGTATCAATGTTCTCTCCCTTTTGGCCCCAGTGTTCTCTTAATAGGGCAGTGTGGTGCAGAGACAGATCAATTTCTCCTTCCATTTATGTGTTACAGTTTTTCAGGAGATACCAAGCTAGCACTCTTTGGAAGTATTTTAGGCAGATTTATTACAAGTGTGGTCTCAGCTGGGATTTCTTCCTCAAAGAGCTGAGCCATGGTTTCTGGTTAGAACATGCTTATACAGGCTAGAGCAAAGGAGGGAAGAGAGGGATGTAAATTAGGGCAAAGGGTTTCAAGGTCAGGAAGTTCTTTGCTGGCTATATTCCAGCAGGCTCAGATTATAGGAGGTGTCATGGCTTTGCTTCATAGTTGCTGGAAGTGGTAAGCAGGCCTTTTCCTATATAGGTAGTCATGTTTCCTGTGTCTCAACTGAGGTGCTGGTTCCTGTTCCTTTTTAAAGCTCACATTTGCTAAATAGTTGTATTTTGTTTGTGGCTGTAGGGAGAAGACAAGCTGGGCATCATAACTGTCCACAGTTTGGGAGTTATAACCCTTATGCCTCATTAAATTTATCTTATTCGTTACTCTTTTTGGGCTGGCTAGTTCCGGATGTTAGTTTTTTGCCTTGGGCTAAGAAAGTTTTCAGCCATTATTTTTTTGAATAAATATTTACTCCTTTCTTCTTTCTTCTGAGACACATATTTATATATTAATGTGTTTGATTGTGTTCAATTAAGTCCCTTACGCTAAGGGAGGTAGAAGGTGAAAACACCTTCTTTACTTTTAGGGTAAGGATGAGTCATTCCTCCTCGAGATGTGGTGACCCCCTTCTCTCTCCCCTGAGACCTCTATGCCTCAACTAAGATATAAATGTGGGGCTGACCCTAGTGACCTCAGAATTTACTGCCATGTAAATTCTCCATATATATGTTATTAAATTTTGACTTTTCTCTTACTAACCACACCTAATGTTAATTTGTTCATTTGTCCATTTGTCCATCCTGTAAAGAAACTCAGTTTTAGTTTTTTTTCTATTTAGTTTTTTTCTCCTCAGATTTCTGCTGCCCTGTCTTCTAATTCCGTTATCTTTCTTTAACTTGATCTAGTTTATTGTTGAGTTTTTTGATATTTTCAGTTCAGCTATTATATTTTTAAACTTTATAATTTCTATTCGGTGCTTTTTAATATTTACTGTCTCTTTGCTGAACACATTGCTCTTCTGACCTCAATGAACATTCATATAACTGTGATTTGTTTTCATTTTGAACTCTACATAACTTAAATTACTTCGCTCTTTTTCATTAAGGTTGATGTCTGGAGATTTATCTTGTTGTTTTGTTTGTAACATATGCCCCTATTTTTCCTTTTTCCTGATTCTCTATGGTGTTTGCACATTAGCTAAAACAGTAATTTCTCTCAGTTTTGACAGACTAGACATGTAAAGGAGTTGAATCTCACTAATTAACCTTACCTGAGCTCCTGGTTGCCTCTCAAACCTTTGTGATTATCCAAACTAAAGTCTTTGTTATTAGGTACTAATAGTTGAAGGTGTGTGAAGCTCTGTTAATGTCCCAAAGGAGCAATCTAAGTCAGCACCTAGATATAGGCTGATAAGAAGCCAGACTCTCAGACAACAACTAAGAAAGTATGCAGTTATACTTCTGTGGATAGACTTACCATGATTTTTAGACTTGAAACTGGGACAATTTAGAGTATCACCAGTGATAGGGTGGGTGGTGTGTGGTAGGTGGCTATTGGTTTAGGCAGTTACTGGATATAGAAGGTGTGTTAGGGGAAGATGGTGTTTGTGTTCAGTCTGGGGGTTGTATATGGGGATGGGGTTAGACATTGCTAAACTGGGACAAAGTTTGTCAAACTGGGATGAATGGACAGCAGGACATAATTTCAAAACAGTTGGATATCTGATTAAAGTTGCTAAACCTGGACAATCTCAGTCAAACTGGTACATTTGGTCACCCTTTCTGGGTAAAATTCAGAGATAGGTGTTTTCACCTTCTACCTCTCTGCTGAGAGCAAGCGTATAGCAGTAGTTTTGTCCTTAGTGTAGTCAAATTTGCTTCTTTGTTTCCTATAGCTCTGGGACCCTCATTAATGTGGTCTCATTAATGCTTTCCATTTCGATAGAAAAGTTTCCCTCTTTCTCTGAGTTTCTTTACAGGATGGACAAATGAACAAATTAACATTAGGTGTGGTTAGTAAGAGAAAAGTCAAAATTTAATAACATATATATGGAGACTTTACATGGCAGTAAATTCTGAGGTCACTAGGGTCAGCCCCACATTTGTATCTTAGTTGAGGCATAGCGGTCTCAGGGGAGAGAGAAGGGGGTCACCACATCTCGAGGAGGAATGACTCATCCTTACTCTAAAAGTAAAGATTAATAGCTCCCCATTCTACATTCTTCTAGAGAACAGGGACAAAAGACCTTTTCTGAATTAGGAGAAGGATGGAGGCCCATGAGGTAGTAGATAGCTTCTTTGATTGAGGGAAGAGCTAATGGTTTAGACAAATTAGAGCTTCTCCATTGTCTTTGGGGCTATCCTTCACTCTCCTTGGTTCTTCATATCAGAATGGGGCATATATAGGAGACCAATTCTGAGAAATTTAGGTTGTTCTGTTTTAACCTCATAGGTACTCTTCTGATTTTTAAATGTTAGAAACTTTTTTTATTACAATAATTATTTTACACATTAAAACAACTTCTATGTATAGGTTCCCCATTCCTTAGATATATGTCAACACACTATATCCTCCAGCAAATTATCAACCATTCTTCACCATTATCCAGTGGGCTCTGCTGTCATTTATCACCCTTCCCCCAGTCCCTATTGGTAGCCTCAGTTCTGTTGCAAGTGTCCAAGGGTTGGTTTTGTTTTGCCTGTTCCTTTGTTTTGTCTATTCACATTAAGTGTTGGAAACTGTTAAGAAATGCTACAAGATTTCTGGATACAAAGGTTTAAATTCTTCTTTTTTTAATTTTAAAAGAAAGGTGCTGGTTGGAAAGAAGGCAAGTAGGCAGACAGGCAGGAAGAGAGAGGAGGAAGAAGCACTTTATTTAGTTGTTCACACTAGTTGCTCCCCCCCAGACCTAGGACTCAAATCAGGGTTGTGTGGCCTGCATCCTTTGGGGCCGATTAGTCTAACCACTGCTCCACCAGGGTGCACCTACACAGGGTTTTAACACGTTGTTGTATTGATGTTTTCCCTGTGTGGTACTGAATGTCTATTCTTACTATGTGTTTTAGGGTATGGTCAGACAGGTCCACTGTCTCAACGAGCTGGTTATGATGCAGTTGCTTCTGCCATTTCTGGTCTGATGCACATCACAGGGCTTGAGGTAGGTATCCTTCTTTAGGATATTAATAATTTTCTCTCTATGTATTCCAAAGGTATTGTCTTCTTCATGAATTCATAGGCTTAAACTTTAGTCAGTTTTAGAAAGAAAGCAGGAAAAGTGAATGATGTTAAACATTCAAGGGTTTATTACAAATATACTCCATTAAATGTCAATATGGCCTCATAGAAATAATCTTTTTAGCAATAAGCAAGATATCAAGTAGTAAGCACATTTTTCATATATATTATATTGTTTATGCTTAATATAAGCACTTTGTATGATTTAGGAATATTTAAAAAAATTTTAATATTACAGTAGCTTTGATATTACCCATTGAAATAAACTCTTATGTGTAGGTTCTCCATATGTGCAGTTCCCCTTTTCCTAAGCACACTCTGCCCTTCACCAAATTACTAAGTGTTGTTGTCCTGTGGGCTCTGTAACCATTGGATCCCCTTACATTTCTATCCCATTCCTTATTGGTAACCTCAGTTCAATTGCAAGTGTCCAAAGGGTTGGTTTTATTTCATCTGTTCCTCTGTTATTTTATATTCATATTCCACCCATGAATAAGATCATCTGGTATCTATCTTTATTTTTTGGCTTATTTCATTTAGCATAATTCCCTCAAATTCCATCCATGTTGATTCATATGACAGGATTTCATCTCTTCTAATGATGGTATAGTATTCCATTGTGTATGTGTACCACATCTTCTTATCCACTCATCTGACCGGGTACTTAGATACTTTCTAGTTCTTAACTATGTGAATAGGGCCACAAGAAACATGAGGTGCATAAATCTCTGATAATTAGTGTTTTTGTATTTTTTGGGTAAATATCCAGAAACGGGATGGTAGGATCATATGGAATTTCCATATTAACTTTTCAAGGCGTGTCTGTACAATATTCCAAAGGCGTTGCACCTATTTGCACTCCAACCAGCAGTGTAAAAGTGTTCCCTTTTCTCCACTTCCAAACCAACATTGCTGTTTCTGGACTTTTGGATAATAGCCAGTCTCTCAAGTGTAAAGTCATATCTCATTGTTGTTTTGATTTGCATTTCCCTGATAGCCACTGAGTAGAAACATCTTTTCCTGTGCCTGCTGGCCATCTGTATATCCTCTTCAGAAAAATGTCTCTCCAATTCCTCTTCCCATTTTTTGATAGGATTTCCTGTTTTTCTGTTGAGTTTTATGAGGTCTTTGTATATTTTGGATATTAAGCCCTTGTTAGAAGTATGGAATGCAAATGTCTTCTCCCATTTAGAAGGTTGGTCTTTTTGTTTTGGTGATGTCTTCTTTCACTGTGAAGAAACTTTTTAGTTTGATGTAATCCCATTTGTTTATTTTTCTTTTTGTTTCCCTTGAAGCTGGAGTTGAATCCTCAAAGACCTCTCTAGGCTAACATCACAAAATGTCTTTCCTTTGTGGTCTTTCAAGAATTTTATGGTTTCCAGTCTTATGCCCAAGTCTCTAGTCCATTTTGCGTGAATTGTGTTAGAGTGGTCTAGCTTCATTCTTTTGAATGTGACTGTCTAGTTATCCAAATAGCATTTATTGAAGAGAAATTCCTTTCTCCATCATATGCTTTTGGCTCCTTTGTAATAGATGAGCTGACTGCATGTGAGTTCGTCAGTTTCTTCTGATTTAGTTTTATTCTACTGATCTGTGCATTAAATCTGTATATTGCTTTAGGTCAGATGACCATTTTAATGGTGTTGATACTTCCTAATCATGAGAAGGGGATGTCTTTTCTTCTCTGTATCTTCTTTTATTTATCTTAAGAAGGATTTGTAGTTTACATTGTACAGGACTTTCACTTCCCTTTGTTAAGTATATTCCAAGATATTTGATGTTTTCTATTTCTATTTTAAATGATGTGATTTTCTTCATTTCACTTTCTTTAGCTGTTTTTTTGCTTATAAAATGCATACAAAGTTTTCTGTATTCATTTTGTAACTTCCTAGTTTACTGTTTCATTGAGTTCTAGTAGGCTTTTTACAGATTTTTTGCGGGTTTTCTCTTGATATAATTATGTTACCAGCAAATAATGATAGCTTTACCTCCTCCTTTCCAATTTGGATTCTTTTCTTTCCTAATTACTCTGGGTAAGACCTCCAATATAGTGTTAAATAGCAGTGGTGAGGATGCACAGCCTTGCCTTATTCCTGACCTTAGAGGAAATGTGTTCAATTTTTTGCCATTGACATGATGTTGGCTGTGAATTTTTCATATATGATTATTATTATGTTGAGATATGTACCTTCTGTTGCCATTTTATGCAGGGTTTTTTTTTTTATCATAAATGGGTGTTGGATCTTCTCAAAAGCTTTCTCTGTGTCTATTGATATGATAATGTATGTTTTCTCCTTGCTCTTGTCATATTACGTTAATAGATTTACATAAGTTGAATCAGTCTTGCATCCCTGGGATAAATCCTACTTGGTCATCGAGGATGATATTTTTGATGCACTGTTGGATTTAGTTTGTTAATAATTTATTGAGAATTTTGTGTCTATATTCATTAGAGACAGTGGTCTGTAATTTCTTTTCTTGGTGATGTCTCTAATCAACTTTTGGTATCACAGTGCTGTTGACCTCATCTCATAAAAAGTATTTGGGAGTTGTCCCTTTTCTTCAATATTTTAGAAGAGTTTGAGACGAATAGGTATTAGTTCTTCCCTGAAGGTTTGGTAAAACTCAATAGAAAAGTCATCTGATCCGGGGATTTTATTTTTAGGGAGACTTTTGATTACTTCTTCAATTACTTTGCTCATGATTTTCTGTTCAGGGTTTCCTTTTCTTCCAGATTCAATCTTGTCAGATTGTATTTTTCTAAAAATCTGTCCACATCTTCAAGGTTGCCCACTTTTTTCACATAGAGCTGTTCATAATAATCCCTTATAATGTTTTGTATTTCTGTGGTATCTGTTGTAACTTCTTCCCTTTCATTTCTGATTCTAGTTATGAGAGTTTTCTCTCTTTTTTTCTTGTGAGTCTAGCCAATGGTTTGTCACTTTCGTTAATTTTTCAAAGAACCAACTTTTGGTTTTATTGCTCTTCTGAATTGTCCTTTTGTTTTCTATTTCATTTTTTAATTTATTTTATTATTTCTTTTCTTCTGCTGATTTCCTTCTTTATCTAGTTATCTTAAATGTGAGATTTTTCTTTTTTCTTGAGGTGGGCCTGGATTGTAATGAGTTTTCCTTTTGGTACTAGTTTTTGTGTATTCTATAGATTCTGGTAGCTTGTGTCTTCATCCTCACTTGTCTCTAAGTATTTTGTATATTCTCTTTGATATCCTTTTTTTAACTGAGTTATTCAGAAGCATATTGTTTAGTCTCCAATTAATTTGGGATCTTCTAGCTTTTTTTGTGTGGTGATTTCTAGTTTTAAGTCATTGTGGTCAGAAAAGATATTTGGTATACCAGATTTCAATCTTTGTAAATTATTGAGACATTTTTTGTATCCCAACATATGCTCTATCCTTGAGAATGTTCCGTGTATACTTGAGAAGAAATTGGAGTCTGTAGTTGTTGAATGAACTGTTCAGTTTATGTCTATTAGACCTAACTGTTCCAAATGATCATTTAAAGCTGCTGTTTTCCTGTTAATTTTCTTCGTGATTCATCAGTCCACTGTTGTAAATGGGGTGTTGACATTTCCCACTATTATTATGTTGCTGTTGATATCACTTATTAGTTTTTATAATAATATATTTTGTTTCTCCATTTGGTGTAAATATTTTAATAACCATATGTCTTCTTGCTGGATTGGCCCTTTAATATTTATATAATGTCCATCTCTGTCTTTTGTTATTTTTTAGGTGGACGTCTTTTTATCTAAAGTATAGCTTTCCTGCTTTTTTGTGGTTGCCATTTGACTGTAGGATTTTCTTTGTCAACCATTGACTATTTACCTTTGTTTATCTTTTGAAAGAAGGTGGGTTTCTGTGTTTTCTCTCTGTTTGGTTATTGTTTGGTATTCTGAAGGTTGGATTATGTTTTTTAATACATTCAGTTACTCTGTTAAGTTCAGTCCATTATCATTTAAGGTCATTATTGATGTGTAGCTATTTATTGTCTTTTTGTAATGTATCTTTTTTTGCTGTTCCAGAAAATGCCTTTGTTTTTCTCTTTCTCTTCTTGGGTGGGTTGGATGTCGTTGTGTTTTTATTGGTTTCTCTTTGTGTTTTCTTCTTTACTTTTTCCCTGAAAATGTATTTTGAGATTATCTTGAAATTAGCATTAACAGTTCTTTGTTTATTACCTCTTTTTATTTAAAAGATTAGTCTTACATTAATTCTAACCATCCACATTTTTATTCTCTTCTTCCCTCTTTTTTGTATTTGCTGTCTTATGGTTTTTAAGTGGGGGTTCTTTATACTTACTAGATAATTCTTTAGTTTTTTTTGTAGCGCTCATTTTGAGGTGGTGAATTTCTTTAACTTTTGCTTATCTGGCAAGATTCTTTTCTCTTAACACTTTGAATATATCATGCCTTCCCTTCTGAACTGTAGAGTTTCAGTTGAGAAATCTTGTGACAATTTATGGGGACTCTTTTGTATGTGACTCATTTTTCCTTGGCTGCTTTTAAAATTTTTTCTGTATCTTGTATATTTGACATTTTGATGACAATGTGTCTAGGTGTAGATCTGCTTGGATTTTTTTTTATTAGGAACTCTTAGAGCTTCCTGGGTTTGGAAGCCTGCTTCATTCTTCAGGTTAGGGAAGTTCTAAGCTATTATTTCTTCAAATACCCCCCCTCCCCTTCTCTTTCTTTTCCTTCTGGGACTCTTATGATGTGAATGCTGTTCCTTTTGATGTTATCCCATAGTTCTCAAATGCTGTTTTCATTTCTTTGCATTATTTTAACTCTTTGCTGGTTTGCTTGAGTGCATTCCTTTGCTGTGTTTTAGTTCACTGATTCTATGGAGGCGTCATCTATCCTATTCTTGAGTCCCTCTATTGAGTTTTTTAGTGCAGCTATTGTATTCTTCATTTCTTTATATATTTATTTATGCTTTCTCTCTTTTTTCTTCTCTGTTACTTCTTTTACTGTTTTCTTGATTTTCATGAGTATGTTTACCATGTCCCCCTACATTCATCCATAGTTTGCATACATGCTATATTCAGATTTTCCCCTGGTTTTTCATTGAATCCATCATTTTGCATATATTTCTCTTTGTGCTGTTTGCTATTCTGTTTATATTTCTACTGGTTCGGTTTCCCTGCATTGATGATGTGTAGGGTGATCACCTTGTTGTTGGTCCACAATTGGCAATAAGGCTACAGGTCCACCTCCATCCACAGGGTGGGTAGTATTGAGGGTTCATCCTTCTGGGAGACTACCTTCTTCCTTTATTCCTGGGAATGGGAGGAATATGTGGTGGGTTGATCCTGAAACTCTGGAACAGTGGTTGTGGGAGGAGCTGGGGGAGGGGTATCCCCCTAATTGCCTTCTGGTTATGGTGGTGCCCAGTGTAATTTCACTGCACAGGCTCCAGCTGAGATCCTGGGGCACTGGTTCTCTTTCCACCCCATGCCAAGACCATCTCCCCCGCCTCCATGTCCTGGTCCTGCTGGTTGGACTCTTTGCCGCCTTTGGAGTGACCCTTCAGGAGGACTGTTTTTTCCTGTAGTTCCACTCCCTCTGCCTTGATCTGAATCCTGAGTCCCGAATTTGTAGTGTGGTTCTGAATGCAGATATTTTCGCCTCCACTTTATCATTGTGATTGCTTTTGTGTCTCTTCTGTAATCTCTGTCCCTGCTTTTCCTCAGTATTTGTTTCTGGAGAATTGGTTAATTCCTAGTTGCTCTGTGAAGGAGACCTGAATCTTTCCCTACCAGGTCGCTATCTTCTGATCATCTCCTGATGTAGGAATATTACTTCTGTGAAGTAGAATGATTGACTGGATTAGTCTGCAAGATTTCCATTTTTGTGAGTGCCTTCATTTAACATGTATACTTAGTATAGGCTTTACTTTTTTTACTCTGGAATATTGTAATTGGCTATATATTTAAAAATTTGTTACCTGAAGTTTAATTGTATCAAATTGTCATTTACATACTTTTAAAGAAATTCCTAAGCTGTCATCAAATCAAATCATTAGTTCATTGTTAGAACCTAGTGAATATATATTTATAGTCACTGTATATTGCTTGAAGTGTAAGTTCCAATTTTTACTGTGTTTACATCTTGCTTATGTCTGCTATTTGATATTATATCAACAGAGTCTGGAGACTTGGTACTAATATACTCCTGTTAATGTGTACTGGCTGCTTAAAGTTGACTTCAGGAGAATATAATTCTCACAAGACCACTTCTTGGCCACTGCTGTATGTCTACGCCTAGACAGAGCCAGACACTTAGTAAGCACTCAATACATTTATGTTGAATGAATGAGTAAATGAATACATGGCATTGTGCTATGTGATTTCAACACATCGCACATGTAGTTTCTCTGTTTTTCAGTGACATACACCTGGAGGTGAAGTTCATATACCTTCTCTTTAAGATATTGTAAAGAACAAATGTTTTTTATAAAATATAAAGGTGAAAATATAAAAATGCATAATACTATATGTACTTGATGGAGCAGCAGTTAGGTCAATCACCTCCAAAGGAGCAAGCCACATACCCCTGAGTTCGATTTCTGTACCCAAGGTGAAGCAATCAATGTGAACAACTAAATAAAAAGAAAATAAAGATACTTCTTCCTCCTTTCTCTTCCTACCTACCTGCATTCCTTCCTTCATTTCCGCATCCATATTTTCTTTAAAAAAATGCGTAAAACTGTATTCACTGTAAGATAGTACGTGTAAGAATCAGCAGTTACTGTGTATCTGTAGATTCCTTAACTGTACCCTCAAAGATGCTGGGTAGAACACATGCATATGCATATTTAATTGTGGCCCCAATTACTATTATTAAAAACCACTTTTCATTAGAAATAGTAGAATATTCTTTCATAGACTCTGGTAGAAGTTAATGAGTTATTTGTTCCCTATATTATGTCTAAGTTATAATCTCGTGCTTCAAGCATAATAATTTTTACTTATTTTTCCAGTTCATAGCGTTATATTAACTATTTGCTCCTCATAGTGGTAGTAGCTATATATATATATATATATATATATATAGTTTTATTAGTACATGGGGAATACAAAAAGGGATTAGAAATGAAATAAGTATGAGAGATTCTGGAAAGTAAATGACTCAGACGTATTCTAAGTAATAATTCACCTGGAAATCATGGTACATTTACACATCAAGAAGAATTATGTAAATCAATCAACAAACAAAGCTTTATATAGTATGATATTATGTACCATAAATAATTTAATATTTACTCTATAAAAGCAGTAGTTGATTATATAAGACATGCTCATGGAAAAATTAGAAAATCGTAGAAAATTGCATTGAATTCAGTGGAGCATTTTGTTGCTGACAATATAGGGTATCTCTAACTTATTTTTGGAATAAACAGCTTTTGGAAACCCTTAAGTAATATGGTCCTAGAGGCCTGGGGTTGCAAAATAAGTGCATGTTTGTATATGTGTGTATATGTCTCTGTGATGTTGACAATGAAGTCAAATCTTTGGAAGCAGCTGAGAGTGACAGATGTGTGAGAGCAAGTTGGTATGGTGGCAGTTGTCAGCTGTCCTGTGAAAATTTCCTAAGTAAGGACTCACTCTTATTTCAGTTTTATGTTCTGGTACCTTATATAATAAGTGTTCTTCAAATGGTTTAAAAATAAATTAATGAAGTCTTTAAAGTCTGACTTATGACTTACACAGAAATCTGTCAGTGAGAACTTATAATTTGATATGAAATATTAATGTGGTTCATAGTGAGACTTCAGGGAAATGGTGGGGTTTTTGTTGAATGGTACTTGTAAAGACAGATAGGGTTCAGGTAGATTGAGACATTCCTAGTGGAGATCACAGAGTGAACAGACAGGCAAACAGGAGAAAGTCAGGCGACTTAGGAAATAGCAATAGGTCAGGAAGAGCTGAGAATTAAGATTTCAGAGCAGTAGTGGAAAATTGGTTGAGGCCACACTTTGGAAAGTCTTCAAGGTCCAGCAAAGAAGTTGGATGTTTGTTCGTGATATAGTTAGGGAGGTTTTTCAGAAGGGGAGTGACATGAAGAAATCTGTGTTACAAAAGAGCAGTTTGGCTCAAATGTGCAGTCAGGATTAAATCAAGTTTACAAGTAATGCTTCTTAGATATTATCTCCCCTTTCAAAAACTAAGGAATCAAATAATTACACAAAGAGAAAAATGCTTTTATATTGTTGTCCAAAGGCACTGCGTTAAATTTAGTTTATATTGCATTTATTTTTCAAGAGGTAATGTATATACTATATTTATAAAAGAAATAAGTATGTTGGCTATATAGTTTGTCATACAAACCAGGAATCTTTTAAGAGTGAAAGAAGATACTCTACATAAAAACATTAAGTCATAACCTAGGCTTATCTTTGTCACTCTATATCTAAGAACCTACAAAGTAAATCTCCTTTCTTCTGTCCCCACCCTACCTCTTCTTTTCCTCAGAGACAGTTAATGCTATAACTTTTCTTTTTGACAGTCTATTCAAAATCAAGCAAAATAGCCTTTCCTCATATTTAAAAAAATACAGGGTAGACTTACTCAAATTTTTAAAATCCCATGAAATGATTTATTACAATAAAATGAAAACTCTTAAAGGTTTGGTTCAATGATGTTTTACAAATATATACATATCAATACTATCTAGTTTAAGATATAGAATATTTCCATAACCCAGAAAGTTTTCTCATAGTCTCTTTCCAAGCAATTCCACCTCCTAGAGGTAACAATTATTTTGATTCATACTACTATGGGCTAACTTTACCTCTTCTTGAGCTTCTATATGTTGAATCCTGTGCTATGTATGTTTTAATATCTGGCTTGTTTTGTTCAACATGTTTTTGAGGTTCATTCAATTATATGCTATCAGTGGTGTTTTTATTGCTGTATAATATTCTATTGTATTAATAGTACAATTCAGTGTTCTATTAGTGAACATTTGTGTTTGCCAATTATGCATCAAACTCCTATGAACATTCATTTGAATGTTTTTTCATTGGACATATACAATCATTTCTCTTATATACCTAGTAGGAGAACCGACAGATTGCACATTAGATATAAATTTAACTTCAGAAAACTGCCTATTTTATAAAATGGTATCACTTTATACTCTACTAGAAATGTGTGAAATTTTTAATTATCTCATCAACTTTTGACAATGTTAGTCGTTTTAATTTTAGTCATTTTGGTGGATTTGTAGAAGTATCTCATTGTGATTTGAATTTTTACTTCCCTGATGAGAAATGAGGTATATATATGTTCTATGCTTTGTGGTCATTTGGATATCTTTGTGAACTCTGTAGTCAAGTCTTTTCTGTTGGAGTATTAGTCTATTTCTCATTGGTTTATAGAATTTCTGTATCCTATAGAATGCAGAATTTTCTATATTCAATTATTTGTCACATGTCTGTATTGCTGATACTTTCTCTAAGTCTATGGGTTGTATTTTTATTCTAGTAATACGGTTTTTTGATAAGGAATTTTAAATTTTAAGTCAAATTAATCATTTTTACTTTTATAGTTAGTTTCTTTTCTGCCCTGTTTAAGAAATCTTTGCTTGGTCTCAAGTCATGAATATTTTCTCCTAGAGTTTTATGTTTTAATTTTAATTTGGTATTACATAAACTAAATGTATTTTGTTTTGCTTCATATATCTTGGGACTTATTCTACATCATTAAACTTGCTCTTACTGTGTCTAAATATATGGATATACTGTAATTTATTTAAACAGATCCCTTGAGTACTTAATTTTAATTGTTTTGCTGTTACTGTAAGACTATAGGGAATATTCTTGTACCCATGTTTTTTCTTACATGTGTAATTGTATCTGCAGGAAAAAATCTCTAAATGAGGAATACTGTGTCAAAGAATTTGTTCCTTTATACTTTTGATACTGATATCCTGAACTTGATCTGATTTACACTCCTGTCAGCAACGTCTGAGAATATAAGAATCTATTTTAAATGTGTATTATTTATGTAAATAAAACAACTAGAGATGTGGACCTTCCTAACACACACGGTTTCTGTTTTTTTTTCTAGTATATTGATCATTGGTTAAAATATGAATCCTAACATATTGTCTCAAATGCTCAGTGTTTAAGTCCATTGCCTCTAGCTTGTTCAGTCCACATACGTCCCACGGACCCAGGAATGCAATCCAGTGCCAGAGGGAGCAACCTGGGTGAACACTAAATAAAATAAATAAATGCTTCTTCCTCCTTCCTGCTCACTTGCCTTCATTCCTGTCTCCATGTTTCCATTAAAAAATGAAGTAAATATTATAGGGATTATGAAATTTTAAGCATATTAAGTATTTTTTCTTATTTTATGACTCATCAGTATATTATCTATCCTTGCTCTATATTATTTAGTATAAATTTTAATTATTAGTAAGAGAAAATAATCAAGATTAAATAATCAACTTTTCCTTAATTCATACATCTTCCTAAAATGATACTGCTTAAGCAATCACAGATGATTGATTAGTCAAATTAATGGCAGAATAATTAAATTTGTCAGTATCTTTAATATTTCATTTTAATTTACTTTAAAAATTAATTTCACACCTCCTCCCAGTTCTGCATGGTGAACTCTGGTCCTTGGGCTTTACATGGTCTGCAGCCCAACTGCCTCGGCCACCTGAGCCACAAAGGTGCACTGAATTAATTATTTTTATAAATGATATAGACTCATTATAGAAAGTTAAGTAAGGCAGAAAATAATACAGATGAAAACTAATTTTTCTAAATCTTAGCACTCAGAATTTGTTGGTGCTAATATTTGGTGACCATTATTCCAGACATCTATTTATTCTTATAGGGGACAATATTTAGAAGGCGATGAACAGAAGTTTTAATTTCATAAAAAGGAGAATAAAATTATTGTTAATTTAAATTAAATAAGTATCAACTTATTTGAATTTAGCAAAAGAATGATAAAGTGAAATGGAAGGCATTACTCAAATGTAACTTAATGTTTCTTCTTTACAAAAATAATTGTTCCTTGAAGTCCCTTTTGAGATGGGTACAACAGATTCTGAAAACCCTTAGGATGTTGGAACCAATTCAAGCTTTTTAAGCTATCTTCATGTTCAATTTGAAACGTTATTTATTGAGACCATGCTCTGGGAGATGATTATCATTATTACATTTCATTCCTCCATCTCCTCCCCTCACTTCCCAATGTTGCTGATTAAGTACTTTTATTTAGTCAGTTTAGTTAGTAATTATACTTTACTTTTAATTAACTACTGAAGTACTTCTATTCATTTACTTTGACCCTAATACAAACTTTTGTAAAGTTCCATTGCATTTAAATTCTATACTGCAGCAATAATTTCCCCAACTAGCAGTTGTTTGTTACAGGAATAGACATGGGGTAAGACTGAAAAAAGACTGATAGGAGGCCAAGCCTTGCAGAGCTGACTGGAAAGAAAGTATAAATGACTTGAGGGAATTGTGCTTTAATGTTTGCTATCAGAAAAACAAGAATTTTCTATTGTAGTTATATTTTCCTGGATGAAATGATGTGTTTTAGCATTTGATTTGTTTATTAACATAGTTTTATAAGTCACATAAAAATTTTAAGATGAAAAATCTTAAGCACAAACTAGAAATTGATAAATGGTAGTTTTACTGTAATACATTTTTTGGGATAGCTTCCAAAAATGGAAGATAATATACTTTACTTAAAATTTTTAGATTTAACTACTAAATAAGTTATAAATATTAATCTTCAAAGTACAATATTTTTAGGATTAATAGTTATCATTAAAAATTTTGCAATACTCATAAATATAGTGTTTAACAAGGATTAATTTTATTAAGACATTTTATAGCTAATGAATAATATAACTGGTAGTGGACTGAAGTTTGGGAATAATGAGGCCATTTTGATTGTTATCAGAGTAGTTGTGTGATAATATGGAAAGAGTATGGATTTTGGAGTTACATACAGTTTGAATCTCGGGTGTGATGTCTATGAAACTTTAGACAAGCTACTGTGAAGTTTCATTTCTTCATCTGTGAAGTGGTGATAACATACCTATTTATTTCTGAGACTGTTATAAGGATTTTATATATATATATATTAAATGTAAATAGTAGGGACTAAATGAATTGAATTCTTGAATTAATGTCCTATTAAATAGAGGTTCAATCCCTTTTTTTTTGGTAACGAAAAACAGACATGTTGGAAGTTCAATCCTGAAAGGGTAATATTAGTTTGTTACTTTTAAGTTGTTCACTCATCCCCCGATATTTTCAGTTACTCTTCTACTCCTTATGTTCCTTTTTTTTAGTTCATAGCATTCATCTTCATGTGTGAAATTGTTTTATTCTTTTGAGTTTATTTTTTATTGTATATTTTTACTTTTAAATTACATGCTCTATGAAGTCAGGGACTGGTTGTTACTCTACCCAGGATCTCTAACCAACCCCTGGAACATAGTGGGCTCTCAGGTAATGGTTGACCAAATGCAAACATACATTTTTGTGTTAAAACTACTAGGTCCTGAGCTAGTATAGTGAAATTGCAAATAAATGTAGAGAAGATAAGCAATTGTGTTTTTTCCCTTTATACAAATGAGTTGTTGGTTGACTAAACTGATTGTTCAATTTAGTTTAATTGATTTAACTAGGATTGATTGTATGGACTCAATCCTAGTGAATGCCATTAATACTGCTAATATTTAGGATTGAAGTTTGTCATTTCAGCTGTTATTCCATATAATTTATATTATAATGTAATTCTGCTTTATTTTTCATAATTTGATTCTTAAGTTGAAGGAAACCCAAAGAAGAAGAATCATTTGTGAGAGTAGTATGAGAATGCAAAAATCCTCAAATTCCTGTAAAACCTCTTTTCTAAAACAGGGTTCTTATAAGAGATTTAACACATATACAGGTACATAATCCCAGTTTTTCAAGAAATAGACTGCATTTCTTTTGGGCAGGAAAGTTTCTTCCTTCAGTGAAAGCATTTCATTTTATGATTATGTCTTTTGCAGAACTATCTACTATGTGCTAAAAATTAATTTTTGCTATAAAACGTCATGTAATCTCCTGTAGTTTAAGATGTCAATTTTATTCTCTATCATTGTGTTTCTTTTTCAAGTAACTTTAAAAACATGCCTGTTCTTTTTTTTAGAAAATTCTGTTTTTACAAAATTTAACACATTTATGTTTAATGAATCTTCAGTTTTCATATGATAAAGGTTGAACATTTGCTTTAACATTGAAAAATAATAGTAATAGAAGTGTTCTTCAGTTTGAACTCGTCCAAAGTTACAAAAGAAAAGAACAATAGCAAGAGGTTTAAGTAAAAAATGGTTGATTTTTGCTGGGCTCCATAATATAATTAAAATAAACTAGTCCAATTTTCTGAATAATCTGTAGGTTTGCATATTTCTCTTACCTGCTGTCTTCTTTTCCTCTCATGTTTCTTTTGATCATCACAATCTAAGAAGTTTTCTCATCTAAAAAATTATGTGTTGGGATTACCTGGACTAAGGAATAAGGATGTATGTGTATTCCCTTTTGGGTATGAGGAAGACTCAGTACCTATGTCTGGTTGGGAATGAGGATTCTTAATGATCAATAGTAAGTGTTATAGATGTTGGTATCATCACAATTTTTCTAAACTGTCTGACAAATGCAATCAGAATTGGAATAAATTTTTTATTTAGTGTTTTGTTTCACCAGGCTGTTTCTTTATGTTGATTGTATTGGCTTTACCAATATAATTTTGAGCTGTGTCTACTCTTGTTTCACATTGTAGAGCAAGAGGATTCTTATAGTTCACCTATATATAGCACCAGTATGCCTGGGGCTGTAAAACTGATCTGATTTATAAGCACAAAAATGCTGGAGAAGTGTCAACAAATTGGAAACATTCCGAATAAATTGTTTTTAAGAAATCATTTTTCAAAATTAGGAGGAAAGACTAAAGTAAATATAAACAATTAATTTAACTGTTGTAGGGCGATGGCATTTAGCTGTATATGATTACCTATATAAGAAGGGAATATAGAGAGCAGTCATTGTTTTGAAATGTTGTATAACATACATAATATTTACTTATTTCAAATTCCTCTCAGTCGGAGGGTGCTCTTCTTGGCTAGTGTGCCTTCTGCAAATTCTAGGGTAGGCTTGGTGTCATAAGTTTTTCACTCTGCTCATACATAGTGGATGGTTCTATAATCTTATGTCAATACTTTAAAAATCTATGGAAAAATATTCTTTCCCATCCTCTCAGCTTAATCATCCCATGATAGCCTTTCCTATATCATGTTACTGAGGAACTGACCCTCAGTTTTCTGTTTAAGTCCAATTCCTGCCATCATCTTGAGCAGTTTTAAAAACTTTCATTAATGAACTATTTAATACTTTTATTGAAAGCCTTGGGAATAAGAAACACTTTGAACTTGTGTTCTGTCATTCAGTGTAATGTTAGACAAGTTATGCAACTTCAGTTTCTTCTTCAGTAAAATAAGGAAAGTATCTTAAAAATGTTAACTAAAGGAATGGTAGGAGCTTCATTCAAATTATGTGTAAGACTATGCTATGTCTTATTCAAATGTATATGCTATGTCTCATTCAAATGCATATTGTATAGATATTTTTACTTAGCAACAGTTATTTGATCAACCAACTGATATAACCTCAT
This sequence comes from Solenodon paradoxus, assembly GCA_004363575.1. Taxonomy (NCBI): domain Eukaryota; kingdom Metazoa; phylum Chordata; class Mammalia; order Eulipotyphla; family Solenodontidae; genus Solenodon; species Solenodon paradoxus. The sequence continues at coordinate 103,251 of RJWH01000722.1, read as the reverse complement.
TTTATATTTTGTGTTATACTTGACGTTTCCATTTTGGGATATGTTCTCTGACTGAATCACCCATATCACACATTCCTGACTTTTAATCTTTGAAACTCAACCTTTAATTAATTTGGTGATTTACCTCCTTTCTATTTCTCTTGCTCTGCACTCTCCATAAATAAGGATAAGTAAGATGAAGGATCTCTTTACTATGTCAGTTCTGAGCTTAAGATATCCTTGAGATATGCTTTATTAGCTGTTTTCATCTGCGGGTAATAGTCCCCACCCCACTGCAGAGGATTTTTAAAATGACTTCCCTTTTGGGATGGTTAGATTATTATTGGCATTCAGTAATCAGTATAGGAATGGATAAGAATCCTTAATGCATAGGTCATGAATCCAAAAGTCTCCCATCAAATTGCCAGTAGTGCCTTCATTGAAAGCACCACTGGATATGTAGTACTTTGTTCATCCTTTATGACCTGGTTTCCTTCTTAGTTTTATAAGGCAAAATTTGTCACTTCTTTCTATATACTGTTATATAATTTTCATTGTCACCAATTGTATGTCTGTCTGTCTTTAGAATATAAGTGACTTAATTCATGGGGGGTGTCTTTAATGCCCCTATTTACTTTTTAGAGTATAACACAATTCCAAGCAAAGTTGGTACTCATTATTTGTTACATATGAATTTGGAACCTTTACTTATTCCAGGAAGGATTCAACTTCAGTTTGATAATAAGATGTTGATACATGATAGCAACAGCTAAGGCATTTGAGATTTCTTTTGGAGGTCTTTAAGGGACTTACTGAAAAATAAAGGAGTCTTTTTATTAGATAGGCCACTTCATAAAAATCTTGTACTCAGAAAATGTGAATAGAAAAGTTTTGGGTTGTGACTATAGAAATATATGGTAAAATATTTGAAAAATATTTCATCTTCTGGGAAGGTTTAAAAAGCATTTAAACACATTTCTTTCTTATGTTTTTGAATATTATGGAAGAACCTCATTCTCCCTTGTTTTTCTATCACATTAAATGGTTATTTTTCAGAGTGTTGTGTTCAGTTTGAGTTATAATTGTTTGAAAATGTGTTATAATCAGAGACCATCCAAAAAAAAAATAGTCCAAATTTTGCAATGGATATAAAATGACTTCTTCAATGAAAGTCTATAGGCACTGGATTTATCATAGATAAAGTGAAGAAACAATTTGATTTTTGTTTCACCTATGTCTTTTGGAGTATGTGGACCTGTTATTTTATTGTTTATAGAAAAATGAATAAGAGAGGATGAATTGACATTAAAGAAGATATTTTAACAGAATGAAGAACTCTTTGATCTAGGGTATTGAACATGACATTTCATAAAGGAACAGATCATGATGTTTATGTTAGCATGACTAGAAGGATACTAAGCCTTGAGACAGTCTTGAATTGAAATCCTACTCTCTTCTTAGCATCTCTCTGATATATTAACACATATCCTGAAAGATGTACTGAGATTAAGTGAGATAATGTATAGGCAAGCATTTGGGAAATAATACTAACTCCTTCCTCCTTTCTGGAGAATGCTGGCATATACTAAATAACTGTTCTCGCTCCAGAGATCTTTAAGGAGAGAGGGATAATCATTTTTCCTGGATGATTTGTAAATTAAGTTCCCTAAAGGTAGGAAGTTGGATCAAACGGCCATTTGAAAGTTTTTAGAGTTTTGAGAGGCTTTATTTATTCTTTTATTTTGGAAGTTAAGTAGCAGATTTTCTTCAGTTTATTTTTGGTAAAGAATAAACAAGGATGTAGTGTTTTTTTAAAATTATGATTCTACAAAGGTAAAAAAAAAAGTGTCTTGAATTGCAATTTGAACCATAGGGAATTTTGATGGAAATAATATCAGCTTCAATTCTGAGCTGGCATCTTACCTAAACTATTGGACTGCAGGGTAATCACAATATGAATTCTACATTCCAGTACATTTTTATTTAAGTAGAATCTGGGTAAAGTAAAGGAGGAGCTTAAAGGGGTACCTAAAGGACAATAATCAACTTTGAGGAAATAAAGGGTAGTAAGGTTCAGTTTAGGTAGTCTTTATTTCTGAAACATATCCATCTTACCCCTTGTTGCCTTCCTGCTGTCAAACACCATAATCCTATTTAGCTGTAACTTTGGAATAATTTCCATATTAACATTTGAGAAAATAGTTGAATTTTCTATTTTCACTTAATATTCAAAGAGGAGGAGCACCTGCATTTTTAAAAATTGAGGTGGTTTTAATTTACAAAACAGTATGGTTAGATGTGCAGGTTCACTATCATATACATGAAAACACATCAGAGCACCACCAAATTACCAATAATCTTCCACCTCTGTCCATTGGACTCCCATCATCAGTTGCCCCCACCCACTGCCCTTCCCCACTGTTAACCTCAGTTCTATTATTCATTGTGCAAGGGTTGATTTTTATTTTGACTTTTCATTAGCTTAGTTACTTAATATTCCATATATGAGTTATATCATCTGGTATTCAACTTCCTACTTCTGATTTATTTCACTTAGCGTATCCCCTCGAGTTCTACCTAGGTTGTCACAAATGTAAAGAGTTCATCTCTTTTTCAGGTTGTGTTGTATTCCATTCTGTTTAGATATTGAATCCTTTTTCTTTTTTTTTTTTTTTAAGTCCCTTCATCTGTTGAAAGGCACTTACGTAGTTTCCAGTTCCTGACTCTTGTAAGTATGCTGCCATAAACATGAATGTGCATGTCTCTGTGATTTAGTGATTTTGTATTTTTTTAGGTAAATACCCAAAAAGTAGGATGTTGGAATAATATGGAATTCCCATTATCACTTCTTGAATCTCCATACTGCTTTCCATAATGGTTGCTCCAATTTACACTTCCACCAACAATATAAAAGTGTTCCCTTTTCTCCACCACCTTGCTAGCATTTGTTATTTCCAGCCATTTTTTGGATATGAGCCATTCTCACAGGTATAAGGTGATATCTCACTGTTGTTTTGATTTGCATTTCCCTAATAACAAGAGAAGAGGAACATCTTTTTATGTACCTATTGACCATCTGTATGTCTTCTTTATATAAATGGCTGGTCTGTCCCTCTGCCTATTTTTTAATTGATTTATTTGTTTTTCTGTTGTTGAGATTTATGATATATTAACACTTGTTCTGTGTATAATATACAAATATCATCTCCCAGTGAGCAGGATGTCTTTTCATTTTGGTGAGAGTTTCTTTCACTGCACAGTTTTTTTCATTTGATGTGTCTCACTTGTTTATTTCAGCTTTTGTTTCCTTTACTATTGGAGTTGAGTCTCCAAAGACCTCTTTAAGGCTGTCGTTATGGAATGTATTAACTGGTTTGCTTCTAAGTAGTTTTAGTTTTTGGTCTTATGTGCAAGTCATTATTTATTTTGAATTAATTTTTGTGTTGGTGTTAGAGAGTGACCTAGATTCTTTTGCATATGGCTGTCCAGTTTTCCCAAGACCATTTATTGAAAGACTTTCTTTTCTCCATCATAATGCTCTTTGACTACTTTGTTGTAAATTCACTGACCATATATGTGTGAGGTTATTTCTTGTGATTCAATTCTGTTTCTCTGGCTGATGTATCTTCTTTTTTTCTTTTCTTTTTTAACTTACAGTTTTGATCACTGTTGCTTTGTAGTTGAGCTCAAAATCTAGGAATGTGATACCTTTTACTTTTGTTCTTTTTTGTCATGATTGCTTTGGCTACTTGGGGTCTTTTGTGATTCTATACACAGTTAACATTTTTTTGTTCTAGTTTCTTGAAAAAAATGCCAGTAGAATTTTGATGGGGATTACATTAAACCTGTATATTGCTTTAAGTAAGAAGGCCATTTTAAAAATGTGCCCAGCTGTGATCATAGGGTTTCTTTTAATTTCTTTTTAGCTTCCTCTCTTTCTTTTAAAAGAGTCTTAGAGTTTTCATGTACAGGTCTTTTACTTCCTTTGTTAAGCATGTTTCAAGGTATTTAATTCTTTTTTTATTTAAATGGAACAGTTTTCTTGATTTTATTATCTTATGTTGTATTGCTTACATGTAAAATGCAACAGAGTTTTGTATATTAATTCTATAGCTAGCCATTTTACTATTCTCCACTTTAAATCTATTAGCTTTTTTTTTGTTTGCGTCTTTAGGGTTTTCTGTACATATCATGTCCTCTGAAAATAGTGATAATTTTTCTTTTCCAGTTTGAATTCCTTTTATTTCTTCTTCTTGCGTAATTATTCTGGCTAGGACCTTCAGAATGGTGTCAAGTAGCAGTGGTGAGGATAGATATCCTGTTTTATTCCTGATCTTAGAGGAAACACATTATTTTTAAACACTGAATATGATGTTGGCTGTGGATTATTATATATGGCCTTTATTATATTAAGGCATCTTCCTTTTGTCTTTATTTTATGGAGTTTTTATCATAAATAGGTGCCGAATATTGTCAAATGCTTTCTTTGCATCTGTTGATACTATCATGATTTTTTCCTTGATTTTATTGATGTGGTATATTATGTTAATAGTGCATATGTTGAATCTTTCTTGCATTCTGGGGATAAATTCCACTTGGTTATGATGGATGAACTTTTCAATGTTTGTTGAATTTGGTTGTTGAATATTTGTTGAGGATTTTTTTCATCTGTGTTCATACATTGTTATGTAATTTTCTTTCTTTGTGATGTCCTTATTTGCTTTTGGTAATAGTGTAATGTGTTCCCTGTCCCAAATTTTTGGGGGGAAGAGTTTGAGAAGAGTAGGTATTAATTTTTCTCTGAAGGTTTGGTAGAGCTCAATTAGTAGAGATATGTGATCCTAGGCTTTAATTTTTGGGGGGACTTTTGATTGCCTCTTCAATTTCTTTGCTTGTGATAGATATATTCAGGTTTTCTGTTTCTTCCTGATTCTGTCTTGATAGGCTGTAGGAGTCTAAAAATTTGTTCATGTCTTCTAGGTTGTCCAATTTATTGGTGTAGAACTGTTCATAGTAGTCTCTTGTGATGCTTTGTATTCTGAGCTATCTCTTGTAATTTTTTCCCTTTCACTTCTGATTCTATTTATTAGAGTTTTCTCTCATTTAGCAAGACTAACCCAAGATTTGTCAGTTTTTTTCAAAGAACCAACTTTGGGGTTCAGCGACCTTCTGAATTGTCATTTTGATTTCTATTTCTTCTTGAATTTTTTTTATTATTTCCTTCCTCTCACTAACTTTTGACTTCAATTGGTCTTTTTCTAGTTGCTTTAGGTATAGGGCTACATATTTATTTGATATTTTTCTTGTTTTTTATGGTAGACCCTAATTGCATTAAACTTACCTTTGCTTTTGCTGTATCCATAAGTTCTGTTAACTCATGTCTTCATTCTTGTTTGCTTCCAAATGCTTCTTTATTTATTCTTTGTTTTAAACTTTTACCCAAAGTCTTTCAGAAGTGTGTTGTTTAGCCTCCATGTATTTTGGAATTTTCAACTTTCTTTTTGTTGTTGATTTCTAGTTTTAAACCACTGTGTTTAGAGAAGTTACTTAGTCTGATATGAATCTTTGTAAATTTGTTGACCCTTGTTTTGTTTCCCAGTGTTTAGTCTCTCCTTAAGACTGTTCCATGAGCACTACTGAAAAATCTCATCTGCATTGGTTGGGTGAAGTGTTTTATAAATGTCTATTAAGCCCATCTGTTCTAATTTGTCATTTAAGATTATTGTTTCCCTGTTAATTTTCTACATGATTGATCTGTCCATTACTGTGAGACATTGAAGTCTATAATTATTATATCACTTTCAGTCTCTCTGTGTAGTTCTGTTAATATTTACTTTGTGTTTCATGCTCTGCCATTTGATGCATACATATTAATAAATATTATATCTTCTTTCTGAACTGTCTTTTATTACCTTCTTTAGTTGGAAGTCTATTTTATCTGATGTATATATCAATGCACCAGTATTTTGATGTTCTGTTTTATTGTAGGATTGTCTTCCGACTTTTGAGTCTGTTTGTCTTTCAAACTTAGATGAGTTCCCTGTATACAGCAGAAAGTTGGATTATGTTTCTTAATCCATTGGGTCACTTAGACTTTTGATTGGTGAGTTCAATCCATTAACATTTAGGGTGATTATTGCTATGTAATGTTTATTGCCATTTTGCTATTTGTTTTCTCAGTGTTGCTGCAGTCTCTGTTTCCTTTTCTTTTCTCATGTGCTTTGAAAACATTTATCCTATGTTTGATTTCCCTTTGCATTTTCTTCTTTGTTTCATGTGTTTATCGATTTACTTTTAGTTTTGCATATAACATTATTTTTCTTTGCTTATAGCATTTTTTTGACTTAAAAGCAAGTTAGTTCCTAGTTTATTCTAACAGTTCCCATTATTATTCTCCTCCCCACATTTTGTGTTTTTGCTGTATTGCTGCTTCTAAGTGGGTGTCTTTTCATTTTATTGAAATTTCTTTAATGGTTCTTGTAGGATTGGTTTAGTTGTGATGAATTCCTTTAGCATTTGTTTTTCTCTGTAACTCTTTATCACTCCTTCAGTTTAATTGGAAATCTAGTAGGGTAGCTTATCCTTCTCCCCCAGCACTTAGAAGATATCATGCCATTCCCTCTGACCTGCAAATTTTTTGTTGAGAAATCTGCAGGCAGACTTATGGAGCCTCCATTGTATGTAACTAATTTTTCTCAAGCTGCTTTCAAGATTCTTTCCTTTTCTTTGTTTTTTTGTCATTTTAATGACAATGTATCTTGGTGTTTGTCTATTTGTATTTTTTTCTCTTTGGAATTTGTTGAGCTTTCTGGATCTGGAGGTCTGTTTTCTTTGTCATGTTAGAATTCTCTGTTATTATCTCTTCAAAGAAAGTTTCTGCCTCTTTCTTTATTCTCCTTTTGGGACACCTATGAGGTGAATGTTGTTCCTTTTGATGCTATCCCATAAATCTCATGGCGTCTTCATTTCTTTTTATTATTATTTTTCCCCTTCTTTGCTGGTCTGCTTGGCTTCATACCACTGATCTGCCTTCTTGTACAATAATTTAATTGGAGCCTTATTTCAACCTCTTTTGAGCTCCTTGATTGTGTTCTTTAGTCCAGTGAATTCTGTCTGTAACATCTCATATTTTCTCTGTCTTTGTTGTTGTTCTTTCTTTGTTTCTTCACTGTTCTTGATTTCATTGTGTATTATTGAAACAGTTGCTTGAAACCTTCAGGTAGTTTACTTAATTCTATTGTATTTAGATTTTCCCCCAGAGTTTTATTTGGTCCATTGTTCTATCATTATTTTGTGTATGTTTCCCTGTCTCTTCATTTTGTTTGTTCCTCTCAGTTTATTTTTATATGTTATGTTAAATTGTTTTCCTTTCCAGTCCTTATATAATGACCTTGTATCAATATATCAGGTTTAGCTTACAGGACAGGGGTGTTGGACTGGAATTCTGGTCTTTCTTTTGTTTTGTGACCTCTGTCAGAATTGAGGGAGCTTTAGAGCCAGCACTGTGTTGATTCCTGAGAGTTCAGTCTAGTGACTTGTGGTACAGAACACGAAAATTTCTTCTAGAAACACAGTCATAAATAGCACAGCATAAACAGAGAGATCCAGGAGATGCTGGCTCAGGCTACAAGCAAGCCACAGTCCTAGCAGAGATCACTGGTAAGAGGGTGTTTGGATTCTCTTGGGGTGCTAGGGGGACAGTTCTAGCCAAGTACATTCCCTTATAAAATTCTCTTTCTTTTAGATTTTTTTCAGCCATATTAGAGAGTGGCCTATAAACTCTGGGTCCCAGGATTGGGAGCTACACAGATAGTAGGAAGATATGCAAAGATTTTATCAGTAACCCCAAGTATAGTGACATAGCAAACATTTCTTAGTTTATCTACTGCCTCTTCTAAATAAGCTAGGAATAAGTTGGGAATAAGCGAATGCCTTTAGATCCAATTATCAAGGGTCTCCAACAGCAAGCTCACTGGAGTTTAATTTAATTTAAAATAATTTAAGCATTAGTACCTTTGTTGATGCCTATAATGTTGTGTTCTAAATTTTCACAGAACTCAGTCAAAAATTTCAGAGTTAGGAGGCTGTCCTGCTGTTATTTCTCAATGCTCCTTTGTGGTCTGAGAAACACTTCATTATAATTCTTTCTAGGGTTAGTCACCTCTAAGTGTAGTCAGAGCATACAGGTAGACTAGTGTACAGTTCAAGAAATCCCTTGGGGCAGGTGCCATGTGATTTGTTGAGCCAAAATAATACATTTTGCTTATGAGTGCTGTGAGGCCATGACTGCAAATTGGGACTATGGGTTCTGGTATTATTAGTAAATATGTGTGGCTTTATGGATACAACTTCTGTTGGGTATCACCCCATGGTCAAATCCAATCCTCTTACGTGACTAGGCTTCTCTCACCAGTTATCTAAGACAGCATGAAGGCCCAGGACATTGGGTAGCCATCCCTTATTCACGTCCCTCTAATAGGTCACAGAATTAATTATCAATAGATAAGGCTCTCTCTGAGGCCCTTGACATCATGGGTAATTTCCTCCTACAACTTTGCTAAGGCCTCCAGTCTGCTGTCCAAAGGTGCCAGGGGCACCTGGCTGGTTGCCTACTCTGGAAGGGAGATTTTTGCCTCTTGCCCCAGCTCATCATCTGGTGCTCATAATGTTACACCGTTTTGAATTTTGTAAGTACCTGGTGGTCCCATTTGGAAGTGAAGAGAGAGCAAGGTGAAAGATTTATGGTTTTGAATCCAATGATCTGAATGGTCCAATTCATTTAAGAAATTGTGGGTCAGAGAAAGAGTCATGGGAGGAAACCCTGGGTCAGCAAGGGAACATTCTGAGTCCATTGAGACCAGAAGACTCAGGAATTCCCAGGTTGGAATCAAGAGGGAAATCTTTCATGGGAGATTTAAGAAGGTGGCAGCCACCCTAGTGACTTTAACACAACTCCCTACCATTTATGTTAGAATAAAGAATGCCATTAATAAAGGCTAGGAGTTGTGGTTGCAAAGGAAGAGACAGTAGAAACTAAGGAGGAAAATCTTACCACAGCAAACAGATGACGAGGCGATCCAAATTATGGTACCAAAGATGCTACTGATGTGAACAAGTGAACTTCGATTTTTATCTTTGGCATGAGAACGAATTCAGAATACCAGGCAGGAGAAGTAAAGTCAAGCAAGAATTTAATAGACAACAGGAAAGTATATTCAGGAGGGGTCCAAATGGGCAACTTCAGTTACTCCAAGAGGGGAAGTTTGAAGTACCCCACCCAGTTTATATCCCCATCCTTATTTCTGAGGGTTCATCTCACTGACTATTTCAGATTTCCCCTCTTGGATGTTTCACACAACTCTCAGCAGTTTCAGTGCTGCCCTTCCTCAAAATCCCCCTTCTATATTCCTTGGCCCTGGTGTTTTTTCTGCCTCTTGGTCACCTAGTTCTTCTGTGCTGATGTGGCCATCATCATTTTGTCAGCTACTCACACATGCCCTTTGTCTGCCCCAGTTCATGTCTACCTGACTTCTGCCTAGCTGCCTGTTGTGACAACTATCCATCTTTTTTATTTCCCACACTTAGAGTTTTTTCTCTACATATGAAAGTCCTGTAGTAAGGCAGTGTGGGAGCCAGTAAAGCCATTAATTGACTCTCAATGCTGTCTGCTTCATTGTTCTCCTGAGGCCTATTGTTCTCCAAAGAAGAGTCTCTCTTTTTCACACACAAGGCTGAATGTGCTTGTGTATCAGTTCTCTAGTGTAGGGGTACCCACTGGGGATCAGCTACTTCAATGAGGAGGGTGTCCATATCACTGGCCTTTCCTCATAGACCCAAAGGTCTATAGTGAATATTGAGAATTTTTGGCTTTTCCTACTGTTTGTGAAGATCTGTGTCCTTTCTCTTTTTTGGAGATGCTGGTTCCTGTTCTTTTTCAAGAGCTATAGTGATTAAATCGGTATAATTTTGTTGTATCTGTTGGCAGGAAGTGCGTTAGATATTTTGACAGTCTGCCATTTTAGAATTGGACTCAGAGCCTCCATTCTAAAATAAAATAAAAATTCTAAAAATATTAGGAGGAATAATATTTTCATCTCTGTAAAAGCAATACCTTTCAAGGATACAATCCTAGAAGACTTTCAGTAGCTGATCGAGTGAAGGATTTTTAAGTTTAAAAGCACTGATATCAATTTTGTGGTATACCAGAAGTCTTTAGAATTAACTAGAGAATCTCAAATAATACATTTCCTTGTCTTAGATGTAATGAAACAGAAACTTGGGATGGTGTTACTCATACACTGTGATTCTGATGATCTACTTAGTTTTTAGACTGCCTGGTCTAAGGAGTAAGAGATAGTATTAATCATTTGTGAAAGAAAGCATGTGATTTCTGTTTCATGGACCATGTAAAACAAGTTAGTACTGTAGCTTATATTCTTTTGTTTCCTAGGTATTCTATCTACATTTGATGATAGTTTCCTTCTTGGTCAATTGTAAGCCTTCATTTCTATTCTGCTTACAATTATTGTGAAACAAATAAAAACTTAGAGACTTAAAACAAGAACAATCATTTTATTAACTCAATTTCCATTGGTCAAGAATTTGGGAAGAGGTCAACTGAGCTGTTCAGGTTTGTCAAGTAATTGTAGTCAAATCAGGAACAGTGCAGGACTATTGCTGTTTGAGGCTGCCAAGCATCATTCCAAGGCCTCTCAATGTGGTCTCCTTACATGGGATAGTTGGACTTCCTCAGTATGTAGCCTCAGGTCAGTCAGATTGTTCACATAGAGCCTCAGGGTTCTGCTAACACAATTATTCCTGTAAATAAAGCAAAGGTGATAAAGGCACCATTATCTGTGCTTAGTGATATATTGTGAAAGTCATGTTCTAACTTTTTGCAACATTTTATTTATTATGAGTACATCATATACCCAGATTCAAGGAATAGGGTATTAGACTCTTACCTATTGATTAAGGTGTGGCAAGGTGGCAAAGGCATGTATGATGAGAGATATTGCAGCCATATTTCTAAAATGCAATCTGTCATAATGTCTCAATGTGGTATGATGCTACATAAAGAGTAGGTGAAATTTAGGCATAATCTTTTCACTTTGTGAAGAAATTTGTTAGTAGCAATCGACTTTTTGTCATTTTAATTGCTCTTTTCTTGCCTTTTATCCGTGATAAAAATAGGTATGCACTGACTTTATGATCTCCATATAAACCTACTATTAGTGACTTAACCTAATTACCAAAGAAAGAACTGGAACAAAAGGAACAAAACACATAGCTCTTGACATATTTGATAGCATTTTTCAGCAGGTAAAAGTATATGTTTTCACCATTTACTCCTCATCTTCTAAAATGTGCATCTTAATGACTTGATAATCCATTTGGATAAAATGAATACACTGCCAGAGGGAGGAGAAAGATAAATATTCCTCTATGTGCTGATGGTTTACTATTGTGCACCAAAATTGACCTTGTTAGGTGACTATTTCTGTATGATTTTTTTTTAACTAAGACCAAAATATTTTTTTTCCTGTCATATTAGCTCCTGCTTTTATTCAGCTTATTCTAGTAACTTCATGCATAGCTACTTAGAGTATTTCTATCTAATTTATCTTGGATGATTTAGGAAAAATTGTATTAGATATCTTGTGTACTGGTATAGAATGATTTTTCTAGCAAAAGTAATTTCATTCAAAGTCTATAGTGCATGCAGTCTTTGACACATGATTTGTTGATGGGAAATACAAATGAAATGAAATAGGTAAAATCAAGGATAGAAAAAGTTCTGAAGAGTTTATCTCTTTTGTTGCCTTTGGGTATGGCTTACTTAAATCATACCAAATATAGACAACCTTTGCCTAAGGTCTAGATTTCCCTTCTGGAATATATAAGGCTGAGTTCGTAGCTGACCTGTTAAATATAGGATTGATCATATGCAAATCTTTGTGGATATTAATGTTTTGTTTTAGAATTTAGAGACATTGACTTTTAGATTTGTTTCAGCTTCTTTCTCATCCATTAGTACAGAAAACTGTAGCACAGAAACTCTGACTAGGAAACTTTTCTTGAAAAACACCATGGAAAGAAGTAAAATAACTTTTCAAATTCTTTCTTAGGTCATCCCCTAAAATATCACAATTCCCCTACCATCCATTTCATTTTCTCCCAGTCTTACCCTATTTAAACTTAGGAGGACAGCCAGGCTAGATGTTATTTTGGGCATTTAAATGTGGGAGCTAACTAAAAAATGATTTAGATGGTATTTAATCACTGGACAAGAAAATAGTATGATTGGTATGTTAAAGGCATCTTAAAATTTTGTAGTTTTTTCCTGCTTTTTAATTTAGTGGACTCTCAGTGAATTGATTCTTCCAGTCATTTTCTGAAAAAGAAACTGGTTTACATTTTTCAAAGTGATGAAAGCATATTTCTCTGTAGGTACTTTATATTGTTTCTCATTTACTTGAATTCTACTAAATAAACTGTCCCACATCAAGACTGATTCTTTCTTTTTGCTTTAAGTATTTCTTTGAGGGAGGAAGTGCCACACTTCAATTAAAAGAAACCTTTTATAGTCTGGGCATTATTTATATATTTAACTGATTATTCCATGAATTCATAAAGAATGGGTTCTGTAGCTCTGACTACTTTCCAATGATTTTCACAAAATGTGGCTTCTCTGAGTGGAACAGGCTGCTGCTTCAGCTGTACCTGACTTCCTTTTTTCTCTTTGGCTTCCTTCCTTTTCTGATCAGTTTCTTTCACCTGTTTCAGGAAGCTATTTTAGTTCATAGAGAACTTAATATGCTTAGTATGCACATTACCTCTCCACAAGAATCTGGTTTTCAACTTGTTTGTTTACGACAATGCCAACTACATGCTGGGTAGCACTGTAGATTCTTCCATGTTTACATTTGTAGGCCATTCTTTTTTTGAGCAGTGTCCACTTCTTGGATGTCTACAATATCACATTTCTTGTAAATTTGCTTATATGTTGCCAAAGGAACAGCTTCATGTTTTCTTACAGGCATAGATAGAAGGACATTGGTCATTTTGGTGAATTATTGAAAGATGGAGGTTCCAATCAAAAAGAGGGACCAATCATTTCTTAACTGCAGCTATAGAAGTGACAAATCAACTCACGCATTAAATTATTTTGCTCTTTAGTGATTTTCTGAAAAGGAACACTGATGGATATTAACATTAGAATAATATATGGAGGCAAAATAGTAGTAACAAGATCAGACTTTGGGGGTCTGAGTTCAGGTTGTACCATATGCTCTCCGTGATTTTGACAAATTAATTTATTATACAAATTTTTCATTCCTAATTTTTAAAATGGGAATAATATTGGTATTTATAGAACTACTGTTAAGTATAACTGCATATATTTAAGCACTTTGAAAAGCATAAAGTTATACATAACATTATGGACTTGCGGTAGATTTGAAGATAGCTTTTTTACTGGCTTACTAAATTAAAAATAGTTAATCTAAATCTGATCATGAAAACTTGAGGAAGGCAATTGAATCTAGTAATGTGGTAAAGGTAGTAGATTCAAGGTCACTTGATTTGTGGTCACATCTTGACTTAGCTACTGAATGATTGTGTCATCTTACATTATTTACTTAAGCAAGCCATTCCTCAGTTTTTCACTTACAACAAGAAATGTTTACTTCTAAGATTATGTAAAGAGTAGCTAGTTACTGGTTTTGAAGCATACTATAGAATTTCATATTCCATATCTGATACCTCTAAGGTATACCTTTAACGTTTGGGAGGACAGAAAATTTTATTAGAAAGAAATTAATAATTTAAACAATAAAGAATTCACATTGAGTCCAGGGAGTGGCACAAATTAATTTGCTATGTTTTCCCTTAAATCCTGTTGTGACAAATCCATCTGGAATAAAGACTCTGATTATTTTTCCTCATTCTCTTTAGGCTTTCTTTTTCTTCCTTCCTTCTGGTATCCAATTTATTGTGTTTTTGGCTTCTGACATATGTTTTGTTGAAGTTGACTTGAAAGTGTGTGAGTAAAGGATGGGTTGGTACTTTTTATCTTTCACATTGTGATGAAGAAAAATGATCTTCCTGTTTTAAGATGTCTAGGTGAGACGTCTAAAGATCTTTCTCTTGTACTGTTTACCAATGAGAGCCTAAATTTAGCTTATTACAATTCTAATACTCTTTTCTACCTTATGATATGTTTGCCAGTAAGTAGCAGAGACTGATTTTTTTTTACCTGTACGTGTTGCTTCTCGGTCTTCCGTGAAGAGAGTTGAAACTAGAGGAGCCTTTCAAGTTCTAAAAAGATATGATTTAAGTTGTAGAACTTCATAATGCCAAAGAGGCACATAGGGTATAGATTTTATTATGCCTGTCTGAAGGTGATAAGAAGACACTAGAAGTAGAAACTGTAGCTTTGAGTTCAGATTTTAGCCATTAGAAAGATCCATCTTGTAAGTGTGATGTTAATTTGCAAAAATTTACATATGCATGTCCCTATAAGCATATTTTTAGAATCTATGAGTGGTTTGAGTATATTTTGTATTTGGAAAAGAAGGTTCTGATACTATGTAGTTCCTGAGTCTGTGCCCATAAAGTGTGAAGGCAGAGAATGTGAAAACCATGTTCCTGTGCATTAAAACCTTCATTTAATGTGAAATACTTTTTTTTGCTCTCCATGCTGCCCTTTGTACTTCTGCTAAAGCTATTTTTCCTACTCCTTAAGGCTGTAAGACACATTTCTGATTTTCGAAGATATTATCTCCTTGTTAAGAAAAATAAGTTCATGTTGATTTTCACCCAAATTTATTTTACTCTAAAACTACTTTATTTTCTTTAGTTTATATTGCTATATGAATTTTAGGGTATTTCATTTTTAGTTACTCCCCACCCACTAAATAATTAGTCTACAAATTCAGTTTCTAATATCTCTTGTTTTAACCTTTTTAGTATTTTATAGCAGTAACTTTATTTAATAAATTAAAATAATGCATATGTGTAGGTTCCCATATTTGCAGTTTCCCCACTCCTCAGATATATGTCAGCACACCCTGCCCTCCATTAAATCACCAAGTGTTCTTCACCACCGCCACAGTGCTATTCTCTGGTTGTAACCTCAGTTTTATTGCTAGTGTCCAAGAGTTGGTTTTGTTTCATCTGTTCCTTTGTTTTGTCTGTTTGCATTTCACTTGTGAGTAGGATCATTTGGTATCTTTCTTCTTTTAACTATTTTCACTTAGCATAATCCCCTCTAAATCCATCCATGTTGATTCAAATGACAGAATTTCATCTCTTCTAAGGACTGTGTAGTATTCCATTGTATATATGTACTGCATCCTTATTCATTATCTGAGCACTTCGGTAGTTTACAGTTCTTAGCTGTAGTAAATAGGGTTGCAATAAGCCTGGGGGTGCATAAATCTCTGCGAGACAGTGTTTTTGTATTTTATGGGTAAATACTCAGAATAGGGATGGCAGGATCATATGGGATATCCATATTCAAATTCTGAGGCATCTCCATCCTGTTTTCCATAAGGGTTGCACCAATTTGCACTTCCTCCAACAGTGTAAAATTGTTCCCTTTTCTCCACCTCCAAACCAATATTTGTTGTTTCCAAACTTTTGGATAATAACCAATTTCTCAGGTATAAGGTGCTACCTCATTGTTGTTTTGATTTGCATTCCCTTCATAGCTAGTCAGTAGGAACATCTTTTCATGTGCCTGATAGCCATATCTCTCATCTGTATCCTCTTCAGAAAAATGTCTCTCCAATTCCTCTTCCCATTTTTTGATTGGATTGTCTATATTTCTGTTACTGAGTTTTATGACTTCTTTGTATTTTTGCATGTTAAGCCCTATTCAGAAATATGGAATGCAAATATCTTCTCCTATTTAGAAAGTTGTCTTTATTTTGGTGATATTTTCTTTCACCATGAAGAAGCCTTTCAGTTTGATGTAATCTCAGTTGCTTATTTTTCTTTTTGTTTCTCTTGAAGCTGGAGTTGAGTCCCCAAAACCTCTCTAATGTTAATGTCATGGAATGTCTTTCCTTTGTGGTCTTTCAAGAATTTTATGGTTTCCAGGCTTATGTCCAGGTCTCTAGTCCACTTTGAGTTAATTTTTGTGAATTGTGTTAGAGTGGTCTAGCTTCATTCTTTTGCATGTGGCTGTCTAGTTATCCAAACAGCATTTATTGAAGAGAATTTCCTTTCTCCATCTTATGCTTTTGGCACCTTTGTAATAGATGAACTGACTACATGTGGGTGGGTCAGTTTCTGCTGATTCAGTTTTATTCTACTGATCTGTGCCTCTGTTATTACTCCTTTACCATTCTGTTGTGATCACTCTTGCTTTATAGTTTAGCTCAATGTCTGGGAGTGTAATCTCTCTGGATTCATTCCTTTTTCTCATAACTGCTTTGGCTATTAGGGGTCTTTTGTTTTTCCATACAAATATTAAGACTTTTTTGTTCTATTTCCTAGAATAAGTTCATGGGTTTTAAGGAATGTTACATTGAATCTGCATATTGCCTTATAAAATGACCATTTAAACAATGTTGAGTCTTTCCCACCATGAGTAGGGGATGTCTTTCCATTTCTTTGTATTCATCTTTATTTCTTTTAAAAAGGACTTGTAGTTTTCATTGTACATGTCTTTCACCTCCTTTGTTAAGTATATTCCAAGATAGCTGACCCTTTTTTCTTCCATTTTAAACAGATTGATTTTTCTTGATTTCATTTTTCAGCATGTTTGTGTATAAAAATGCAACAGACTTTTGTAACCTGCCACTTTACTTTATTCATTGATTAGTTCTATTAGTTTTTTGACAGAGTTTGTAGGGATATATATATATCTCATGTCATCTGTAAATAATGATAATTTTTCTTCTTCCTTTCCGTTTGGATTCCTTTTATTTCTTTTCCTTGCCTAAATTCTTTGGTTACATGCTTCAGAGTATGTTGTTAAGTAACAATGGTGAGAGTGAACAGTCTTGTCTTGTTCCTGAACTTATTTGAAATGCTTTCAATATTTTGCCATTGATTATGATGCTGGCTGTGGGTTTATCATATATGGTTTTTATTATATTGGTTTGTACCTTCTATCCCCATTAGATGCAGGGTTGTTTTTTATATTATAACTGCGTGTTTTACCTTGTGAAAAGTTTCTCTGCATCTATTGACCTATCAACATCAATGATCATATCATGTGGCTTTTCTCATTGCTCTTATTCATATGGTGTATTACATTAATAGACACATATGTTGAACAGACCTTGCATCCCATGGATAAATTCTGCTTTGTCATGATGGATGATCCTTTTGATGCATTGTTGGAATTTATTTGCTAATATTTTTTCCAGAATTTTTGCATCTATATTCGTTAGAGATATTGGTCTGTAATTTTCTTTCTTGGTGACATCTCTATCAGCTTTTGGTATCAGTGTGATGTTAGCCTTTTAGAAAGAATTTGGGAATGTTCCCTATTCTTCAATATCTTAGAAGACTTTGAGGAGAATAGGTGTTAATTTTCTGAAGATTTAGTTAGACTAATTAAAAAAGGCATCTTGTCTCAGGCTTTTATTCTTCAGGAGACTTTTGATTATCACTTTTAATTTCCTTGTTTGTGATTGTTCTGTTCAGGTTTTCCAATTCTTCCAGGTTTGGTCTTGGTAGACACTATTTTTCTAAAACTCTGTTCATCTCCTGGAGGTTGTCTACTTGGCATAGAGCTGTTTATAGTAGTATCTCATGATGTTTTGTATTTCTGTGGTACAATTGTAACTTCTCCCCTTTTATTTTTGATTCTCATTATGAGAGTTCTTTTTTTGTTCTAACCAATGGTTTTTCAATTTTGTTTGTTTTTTCAAAGAATAGACTTTTGGTTTCATTGATCATCTGGATTGTCTTTTTGATTTTTATTTTATTTGTTACTGCTCAAATTTTATTATTTCCTTCTACTGATTTTTGGCTTTAATTCTTCTTTTTTGAGTGGTTTTATGTGTAGCTTTAGATTGTTTATGTGCATTTTTTTTTTCCTTCTTGGGGTAGGCCTGAATACAATGAACTTCCTTCTTAGTTTTGCTTTATCCATAGGTTCTAGTAGCTCATGTCTTCATTTTCATTTGTCTCTAAGTACTTTTTATGTTTTTCTTTGATTCACTTTTGTACCCGAGTCATTCAGAAGCATATTGTTTAATCTCCAATTAACTTAGCATCTTCCAGCTTTATTTTTGTGTTTCATTTTTAGTTTTAAGCCATAGTAGTCAGAAAAGATGTTTGGTATGATTTCAGTCTTTGAAAGCTGTTGAGACAGCTTTTGTTTCTCAACATATGATCTATCCTTGAGAATGTTCCATGTGCACTTGAAAAGATAGTGAATCAGTGGTTATTGAATCAGGGTGCAATATATGTCTATTAGACCTAACTGTTCTGAATGATCATTTAAAGCTGTTGTTTTCCCATTAATTTTTTGCCTGATTGATAATGTCCATTGCCGTAAGTGGGTTATTTTATTGCTGTCATTGTCTCTTGTCAGTTCTAATAATACTTGCTTAAAATATATAATGCTCCATCATTTGGTGCATAAATCTTAATAAGCATTATGTCTTTTTGCTAGGTTGCGCCTTTAGTCATTACATAATGTCCATCTTTGTCTTTTTAATGGGAAATCAGTTTTACCCAATTTAATTATGGCTGTTCCTGCTGTTTTTGGTCACCCTGTTACTGTAGGATAGTGTTTCAGCCATTGACATTGAGCGTATGTTTATCTTTTGTAAGAAAGGTGAGTTTCCTGAATACAGTTGAAGTTTGGGTTATGCTTTTTAATCCATTTGGCCACTCTGTGTCACTTGATGGGTGAATTCAATCCATTAATGTTTATGGTGATTATTGATATGCAACTGTTTATTGCTATTTGTAATTTGTGGTGTTATAGACAGTGTCTTTCTTCTTTTTCTCCTCTTAAGTGGGTTGCTAGTCATTTTATTCTCCTCTTTTCCTTCTCACTTTTTTACATGTTTCTGTCTTACTGTTTTCCTTAACACTTTACAGAGCTTTTATTATTATTTATTGTAAAGTTGGTTTTGTGGTGATGAATTCTTTTATATTTCCTTATTTGAGAAACTCTGTATCATTCCTTTAGATCTAAATGATACCTCACAGGGTATAGTATCCTAGGCTGAAAATCTTTTCAGCACTTTGAATATATCATGCCATTCCTTTCAGTCCTGTGGAGTTTCAGTTGAAGAATCTGCTGACAATCTTATGGGGACTCCTTTGTACTTCATTCATTTTTTTTTCTAGCTGCTTTTAGGAGTCTTTATCTTGTATTTTTGACATTTTGATGACAGTGTGTCTAAGTGTAGTTCTGTTTGGGTTTTCTTTGTTTGAATCTCTTCAAGTTTTCTGGATCTGGAAACTGCTTCATTCCTCAGGTGAGAGAAATTCTCAGTTATTATTTCTTCCAAGCGTGTTTCTGCCCCACTTTCTCTCTCTTATCCTGGTTTGAATGCTGGGACTTTTTGAACTTGTGGCATTACCACTGGTTGAATTTGTTGAAGTTCTTAGGTGGATCCTGCATTGGGGCCCAAGAGTTCAGGCTACGGTATTGGAGTTTGTGTAGGGCATGCAGAGCCTTCTTCCAGCATCCCAGGTCTGAATGGTAACAATCACCTTATTGATTCATAATCAGAAATGAGGCTGAAGTTCTGCCTCTGCACACAGGGTTGTGGTAGTGCATAGAATTGAGTGTTCCTCCTTTCTAGGAGACTATCTTCTTCCTTTAAGCATGGGGGAAGTTTTCTGGGTAAATGGGTCCTGCAGCTCTGGTGCAATATGGTGGTAGAGGGTAGTGGTAAGGATTCTCCCTGCTGCCCTCTAGTTAGGTCAGTGCTCTAATTTCCTTTCAAGGGCTCCTACTCAGTACCAAGGCACTGGTCCTGGTCCTCATTATGCCTTGTGCCTGGACTCTTTCACCTGACTCTTTGACCCTGTACTGCTGGGCAGGCTCTGCTATCAGTGACTCTCCAGGAGGTATAGTTCTTCCCAAGACTCCATACCTTCTTGTTGTGGCCCAAGTCCTGAATCCCACTGTGTAGCTCTGAACGCTGATGTTTTCACCTACACTTTGTGGTGGTTATTGCTGCTGTGGTTTCTGCAGCCTCTGGGCTTATTTTTTCTCAGCATTTGTGTCTGGAAAATAGTTGAATTCCTAGTTGTTTTGTGAGGAGGAGTTGAGACTTGCTCTTACCAGGTCATCATCTTGACTCTGCTCCTATCTCAATCTAATTTCTAATATCTTTTGAATCTATCCATCCCTTTTTCTCTGTTCTTCAATGTAGGCTCATACCTTGCCTCTTTCCCTTAAACTATTCCCACGTCTTTCAAGTGAATTCCTAGTACCATACCAAGTATCTTATAAAAAGTGATATTTGTGAAGTTTTTTTACATTGATGATATGTGTTTATAAGCTTTTCCTCACTTAATTTTCATATCAAACAATGAGGTAGATTTTATTATTACCTACAATTGACATTTGAGTAAGACTAAGATAACTAAGAACTTTTCAAAGGTTATGCATTCATTAAATGTTTGAAAAATTCAATTCAGAAAATAGATAATTAAAAATTCATGTGTCTCAGGGTAAAAGCTAAATTTTCTGTAGATTGCATTTATATAATGAATGACTCAGTATGCAATAAAAATATCACAGAGACATGGATACACTTATAGATAACTTTCTATTTTGAAAATGAAGCCTAATACTTAAAAAAAATCAAAGTTTTAAAATTTTTATTTTTTTCATGGGGTAATGAGGTTAAGCAATAGAACAAAAATATTCTTTGTGATTTTTCACATTTCTTTCTCTTTATAGAACAGCTGCCAGAATTGATTTAAAATTTCTTATATACCTTTTAATAAGGCAAGGTTTTAAAACTCATGATTTCTTCTTCTCTCCTTTATTTTCTTTAAAAAACAGTCTATTATATTTGACAACTGGAAGTAGTGAGATTAGATATGGGAAAATGAGTAAAATATTTAATAGTCTTAAATTCTGTCTGAGAAATAATCTTTTAATGTTCTTAATTTTATAATTTTGCAGAATATAATGTGATCTAAACAAAATAACTCTCCTATACGTAGTTGCCTGTTTTCCCTTTATATCACATTATTTTATTCATTTATTTGTTTATTTAACATTTATTGAGGTAACTTTGATTTGCAAAGTAATATAAACCCATATGAATATGTTCGCCATTCATAAAATACGACAGTACCTCACATCAATCACCAAATTGCCAAAAATCCTTCACCATTTTACCCCTATTACTTGCTCCTGCCTCACACCCTATCCCCCACTGGTTCTGTTATCAATGCCCAAGGGTTCATTTCTGTTTTGTCTGTTCTTTTGCTTTTATTATTATTATTATTGTTATTATTATTATTATTAATTTTTTAACAAAGGAAGTAAGCAGGAAGTCAGGAGAGAGAGGAGGAAAAACCATTTTTATTTTATTTCCATTAAGTTGTTTACACAGTCCCGTCCCTCCCCCACCATTCCCCTATGGACCCAGGACTTGAACCCAGGGGTGTGTGACTTGTGTCCTTCAGAGGTAATTGACTTAACCACTTCTCTACCAGGGTGCACCTATTTATTTATATTCTACATATGAGTGAGTTCATTTGGTATTTGTCTTTCTCCTTCTGTTATTTCACTTAGTATAATTCCTCCTCATCTCATCCATGTTGTCACTAATGATTTCATCTTAATTTAGGACTGTATAGTGTTTCACTGTGTGTATATGTAATGTATCTTCTTTTATCCATTTATCTGATGATGGGCACTTAGGTATGTTCCAATTCTGGGCTATTGTAAATGATGGTGCAGTAAACATGGGAGTGCATATATCTATGCAAATTAATGTTTGTGGTTTTTGTTTGGCAAATGTCCAGAAATGGTATGTTGGGTTTATATGGAATTTCCCTTCTCGTTTTTTTTTTGAGGCATCTCCAATTGCGTTCCATAAAGTTTGCATGCACCAACTTAGACTTTCACTAACATCATAAAAGTGTTCCCTTTTTTTCTTTGCATCCTTGCCAACATTTGGTGTTTTCAGTAGTCTTTTGGATAATAACCATTCTTACAGTTGTGAGGTGGTATCTAAATTATTTTGATTTGTCTTTCCCTAATAACAAGCAAGGAAGAACATCTTTTCTTTTTACTTTATTAAAATCCTGAATTTATTTCACATGTATATTTTTGTCTCCACACTATTTCCATTTGTCTTACCACCACTACCACCACTATTATGTCATATAATAACATTCCAGACATACTTAAAACCAAGCCAAGGGTGGAGTTCCATTTTTAAAAACTAAACAGGTATTTTGGACAACACATCCTTGTCAATGGAACTTTGACACCATTTATCAGCTAGGGTAGGGAACGTTCTTACTCTGCATTATAAAAAGGACAGTCGGATATCAATTATTATGGAAATTAAATAAGATGGAAGATTTTGACTGTTTAAGTTATTTTCTTAAATAGACTTTTTCCACAGCCAGAGGTGTTGAATAGCCTCCTGGTTAGTCTTCCGGGAACAATTTTTCACGTAATTGATGATCTTGACTTCTGCTTTGGGAAGAGAACTACCGTTTTCTATACTTGCTTGCATTTTTGCTTTAATGTCTTCTACAGAATTAGGCCCTTTTATGTTTTAGTATTGTTTTTCTTATTTTTAGAAGGATTCTTGGCCTTTTGATATTGATAGTTTTGGGTCTTCCATTCTGGTTTGATTTTTTATGCATTTTTGCAGGAGTATCTCATAGATTTCATTACTTGAGCTTTTTCTTCAGTTTTATCATCAAAATTATTATTATAGTTATCATCATCTTCATCAGCAGTAAATTTTACTTTTTTCTGTGGAATATTGCTACCACTTCCAGGGATAAAACCCCTTCCAGATATACTTAGGAGCTTCACATTCATTTCCTCCTCACCTTGTGATTTTGCCTCTTCCTCCACAACAATTAAGTGCTGTCCACTTATAGGCACAAGCCCTGAACCACATTTCAACCTTAAGACCAGAGGTGGTATTATTTCAAAGGCCCAAGGGAAACTGTATGATATATAGACATTTTCAAAGTTGCCAGCGTTGCTTTAATTGGGCTGCCTTCATAATGTATTGCCTCTGCTTCAAGTATCTACAACACATCCTTTGCATTAGCCACTAAGCTAGTTGTTCTTAACGATAACTGGTGTTCATTTTCATCAATATCCCCTTTAAAGTGATAATCTGTCAGCTTTTAGTTCACAACTGAAAAGACAGTTCTGGGGCCTCAAGGAACTTATGTCTATGTACACCAAATCTTTCATGGAGTGGTGGTATGCACTTAGGTGTGAGAAAAGGCAGAGAGAGATAAAAGGACTACAGTTCAGTAGAACAGCCAGGCAGGATGGAATCATGCCAAGGAACACAAGAATGTCAGGAAGCACAAGAACGTCTTTTTGTATACCTGTTGGCCATCTGTACGTTTTCTTTGGAAAAAGATCGATTTAATTCTTCTGCCCATTTTTTTGATTGGGTTGTTTGTTTTTCTGAAATTGCATTAAAAACCACACTAAAACATTTCTGCTATTTTAAAAGAGTCCTTTTTTAAAAGAAATAATTCAGGTTTAACTTTTCAAGTTTTTAGTTTTGCAAGTTTTATACTTGTAAGAAGTTGAAAAAATAGTAAGAAAGTTCCTATACCTTTCATTTAGTTTCCGCTGATGTTAACACTTTACAAAATCATACTCCAGCTATCAAAAGTAATAAATTAACACTGGTACAATACTATTACCTAAACACTACAATTTATTCAGATTTCACTAATTTGCCACTAATGTTCAGGTTTCACTTTTAATGAACATTTTATAAATGGAGAATGAGAAAGTATAAAAAACACTGAGACAAGGAAAGTAGAGAAATACATGAATGAATATGGAAAATAACTATTGGGAAGCCTCTTAATGTTCTTATTTTAAACTTTATCGTCTCACTATAACTGTCTGCCTTACATCTTAAACAGAATCTTCCTTGTTCTTTTATTGATGAAAATACATACTTGTTTTAGTTTTACAGAAATCACCATAAATTGTTTTTACAAAAATATTTTATTAATTTATTAAAAGAACTAATTGCATTTAAAATCATTTCTAAATGACCATAAAAATTAAAATCTACTACCAATTTCTAGAATTAAATGTGATAAGATAAAAATGTTTTTGATTTTGAGTAGTCTACCTAACAGTTACCATCCTCTCCTTCCAATAAACTATGATGGGATTTTAGGGCATATTGTTTAACAAGTTGATTACTCATTTTCCTCAAATGTGTTTTTATAAATGGTTCTGAGTAATGAATTCTTATATCCATTGACATAAAAGGATAGTACTACTTCATTTAGATCAGATTTGAGGATAAGATACACATTATTTTGTATTGTCATTGCAGTAAGGGCTCAATAATGCTCCAGATGTGGAAGGGGCATTTCATACCTTTTGTATACACATACACTTTTCTGATATTGTCTGTACCTGGGGATCGTCAGTCCCTTCATAGACATTCTTTGCCACTTCATAACCACAATGTGGATTTCTATGTGGTTTCCTGTTTATTTTAGGTAATTAATTTCATTTTATTTTTTTCTGTAGCATACTGACAATTATTTAATGATGGAAATATGCTTATGAGGAATTTCCAAAGTATGAGTTTAACTACTCTGATTTATACTAGAAAATGAGTGATACATTCTCCTTTGTTATTACAACCAAGCAGGCTTGAATGAAATATAATTTCTAGAGTTTCCCCTAAATATATGTTAGCTGACATTCAAATTGGAAAGGAAGAAGTAAAACTGTAATTTGTTGCCGGTGACTTGATCTTATATATAGAAAGCCTTGAAAACTACACAAATAATGTTGAAACTTTAAATTAATTCAGTACAGTTTCAGGATACAAAAGTAATAAGTGGAAGTCCATGAGCTTTTACTATACACTAGTAATGAGCTACCAGAAAGAAAAAGTTATAATTTGCAATTGCATCAAAAAAAATGTCTAGAAATAAACTTAACCAAAAAAGTGGAAGACTGGTACACTAAAAAACTATAAGATGATGATGAGAGAAATTGAGGAAGAAACATATAAGTGGAAAGATATTTCATGCTCAGGAATTGGAATTATTAATTTTCTTACAATAGCCATATTATCCAAAGCAATCTGCAGTCAAGACAATCCCTATCAAAGTTTCAATGGCATTTTTCACAGAAATTGAATAAACAATCCTAAAATTTGTATGGGATCACAAAAGATCCCAAATAGCTCAAGAAATCTTGAGAAAATAGAATAAAACTGTAGGCATGCTGATCCTTGACTTCAAACTATATTACAAAGGTATAGTAATAAAATAGTATGGTATTTCATAAAAACAGACCAATAAAACTGAAAAATCAATGGAACAGAATAGAAAAATCATAAATAAACCCATGCATATGTGATCAAATTATTTACACCAAAGCAGTAAGAAAATCCAATGGACAATGGACAGTCACTTCAATAAATTGTGTTATGAAAAACAGACAGCCACATGCAAAAGAATAAAGCATAGTCCTCTTATACCATATACAAAAATTAGCTCAAAATGGATTAAAATTTTGTATGAGTTCCTCCTTTAAAATTTATTTTAGTTTATTTTTTGGCCTAGTTATCGTCTGTCTAGAGAACTTCTATCCAGTTCTGTTTACTATTCATATTCGAATATTGACATTTCCTACTATTATTATTGAATTGTATAGTATGTTTTTCCCTTCAAATCGATTACTTTCTGCTTTTTGTATTTTGGAAGCTTTATTGTTGCATGCATATATGCTTGTAATTTTTCTATTTTCCGAATGTATGGAACCATTTCTAAAAATTAAAAAAAAATTCATTTCTTCTAATAACATTTCACACATTTTTAAGTCTGTTTTTTCTGATATTAGAATAGCTACACCAACATTCTTATGGCTGCTATTTGCATGATATATTTTTTTCTATGCTTTCATTTGCAATCTGTTTATATATTTGAATTTAAAGTATGTCAGCAAGTCTCTTTCTGTTGGTATTTTACTAAAATTATTGGCATAAATGGTCATTTTTAATAGTGACAATATTGTCTCAATATATGGATGACTTAATGCTTACAAATTTCACATTATTCACATTTTCACATGTTCATGTTTTCATTTTCACATTAATCTGGATAATATAATCATTTTTTTTTATATTAATTAGATATAATCTCTTTCTGAAGAAATTTGAGATATATAAAGGATTTGTTAGCTTGTTTATTTCATTGATCTGAAAAGTATACTTGAGAAGACATGATTATATTAATTTTACAATATGAAAGGAGAGGTCTATAAATATAAATTTGGACTTGTCTTTCATTTTAATATATTAATCTTAAATCCCAAGGAAAAATATAATTTTAAAATTTCAAGTCACTTATCCAAACCACTGTAAGTTTTGCCATTAATTACAATTTTAAGTCTGCCAGAAGTTCCCAGTTTTCATGGTAATATCTTCCTTGAAATTGTATTGAAAATCTGGGAACAAAATATTTAGCCACTATGTAGTCTCGTTTAGTTGCTTTTAACATTATTTATCATTCATAAAAGATAAAGTAACTTACCTATGGACCTCAGAGAAGAAAATAACTAGCTTCTGAAAATGACTGAACAGCAGTTGAAATTAATAACTAAGGGAGTGAGTGAATGAATGTACCAACCAGATGAAATGTGAAATTCACGTTTTAAGGTATTTTCTGTAATGAAAGCTTTAGCTGAATTCAAAATAGTGGAAAAAGGAATGGTGTGATATGAGAGTGACTAATAATATTGTTGATAATTTTGATAGCTAATATCTGTGGAGTACTTATTGTTTGCCAGGCACTGTACTAATAACTTTATGTACAGGTTAGGGATTAGATTGTGAAATCAGACTGAAATTGGACATCTTATTAAATATTAAGCTTTATTTGTAGTTTCAAGGGTACAATCAGAAGGCACAGAGAAGAAGAAATAGGTCCTGGTTATTGAGAAAGGTCCTCAATCCTTTCTTTCCACAACCGATAAAACGTTCAATCCTAGAGAAATGAATAAGACCTTTGATGAAGTATATAATAAGGTATCTCATATAACAGAGAATACTTTAGGATATGAAATATCTCTATTTTACTCCATAAGCTCATACTCCATAAGTTCATAGATTCTATGTTTGTTTGTTATAGTAATTCTAAACTAGGAGTATTTTGCTAAAAGCCTTCTGTGGATAAGTACTTCTTTTATTTATTTATTTTTTCATAGCAACAACTATTAATATATTTGTCAGTTATCAGCATGTTAATAAGGACCAGATCTTTTGCCTTCTTTTTTCCTGGGAGGTTCTACTCCTTCACAGCAGGAAAAAAATACTACTTTAACATCTTCCACTTTTAGAAATTAACTCATTTGAATTCAGATTCAAGTATTTCCTTTTTTTAGTATATAAAGAAGGTAAAATGTATTAGGAATTAACTTCAGATATGTTTAAAATTTTTTAATTTCATTTGGTTTGGTATAGCTTGGATGGTAGGGGGTAGGGTGAGAAATAAGGTAAAATATAAATATATTCCCACCACTGTCAGGTATCCACAGTAGTAGTTTGTTGTATTTTGTATGTATATATGTATATATATACTTCATATATAATTTTTTCTTCAGTTGACATTAGAATATTTGAAGAATCATGTGATATTTTAAATTTTAAATTTTATTTTTCTCAATCCAACCATCAAATCAGGATGGAGATCCAGTTCGTCCGGGAGTGGCCATGACTGATCTTGCCACTGGCCTTTATGCTTATGGTGCCATTATGGCTGGATTGATACAGAGATATAAAACTGGAAGAGGACTGTTCATTGATTGTAACCTACTTTCATCACAGGTACCAATTCAAATAACATTTTAAATCGTGGTAAAAATATGTATTTGGGTTATTATCTTTCGGATCAAATCACATATTCAAAAACACATTGTCACATATTTAAACACATTGTCTCATTAAAAGCCAATGAACCAGACAAAAAACCCAACAGACAAAAGCCACAAGTAACAAAAAGTCTGCTCTATTTTGGTGTTTTGTTGTCACATTAAAATAAATGAACCAGGAAGATTTTGTTGTGATGTAAACAATTGTTGTTGAACTGGAATTTTTTTTCACCGTGATTAAATGGAATTTATTCCTAAGATGCAAGGAAGTTCAAAATCCACAAATCAATGAATATGATATGCTATATTAACAAAATGAAGTTTAAAATTCATTTGATCTAAAATTTTTAAATACTGTTTTTACTAAAATAGGTCGATACAGTTGTTTCTATTTTATTGCTATATGAGCACTGTAATTTCTTTTGACGAGAATTTCTTCACCATTTTTGTGCTACAGACCATTCAGATAGTTTGTGGAGCTTTTCTCAGAATTAACATTTTTAAATGCATTAAAATGTTTTAGAATCAATTTTATCTTCTAGCAACATGTGATATTTACTAACACATTAAACCACAAGATCTATGTTTGTCTGATAATTATTGCAATTTGGAGGTAGTATTGAGCATAAATAATATTTTAAGATATCTACAAAATAAGTACAATAGGATATGGAAATATGTATACTCTTTACTGGAGGTCAAGTAATAGGTACTCCTCCAACTCCAGTAGTTTGTTGCCTATATGCATAATTAAAGAAAATGTTAAATTTTAGTTAAAGGTCAATGAAAATAAGGATAATTTTTTCCATTCAAGTTAATTAGTTCCCAGAATTCTGTCATGGGCTCCAGATTAGTAACCCCTGCTGGTATTCGTTATGCTATGTTAAATACTAAACTGGTAAATAAAAGGGTTAAGCCACAGTTGGCTTGACATTCTGTCTCCTTTCTACTAGGTCAGACCCAGAGACCGTACCATGTATGGAAGTTGATTCTAAATAGATAATTTTTCAAGGATAAAGAAAAAGAAAATATGTAATTTGTGAAAGGAGACATATTACTGTGGGAAAATTACTTTATAGACAGAAAGGTCAGTTGGGAATTTCAGATTTAAATGGCATACATGGGAAAATAGTAAACTTGGAACACTGCTTTGGAGATTTTTTATGTAGGCAAAATTAGGAAGGTGTATAGAGGTAAACAAAAAAATCAGTATGGTTGAAGGTGAAATACTACGTGTTTTTAACAGTAGCTATCGGTCACAGTCAGAATTTTAATGCTTATGTAAAAGGATAAAATAACTCTTGAAATAAAAGATCTAACTCCTTAAGAGAGAACTATTTATAAGAAAAAGCAGAAAGTCTTTTCTTTTCTCCCTAATTTTATAACTGTAAGGAACCTGAGGTAGGTTAAGTGAATGGCTAAAAATTGTACATCTAATAAGTATGGATGCCATGAATGTTTCACAGGTGAGTCACCTATGCAGTCACAGAGGGCCTGAGACTATTTAAATGTTATTCTGTAATTGCCCTGAAATTCTTAGTGTTTTTTGCTTTTTTCATTTTGTACTAGTTCTTACAAATACTTACAGTAACCAATTCAGGATCTGGAATTCTGCTTAAATCTCTTGATCCCTACCCAGACTGCTTTACTTATGTGATTAATTAATTAGCTTTGGAAAAAAATCCTCTTGTAGAGTTTTGTAAGTTTAATTCCCTAGTCCCTAACTGTGCTTCATAATGTGGAGGTGTATGTTACCCTGAAGTTAAGAGGTAGAGTTGGGTGGAATCACTGGTAGGATTATTTCAAAGTGAGGGTTCAGATAAGTGCAAACTCATAACTTCTTACATATATTCTAGTCATTTTGGTGTATGTCTGTATTTGTTGATAATCTGCTTCTTGACACTCTGTGTTCCACAAGTGTAGGAATAATGCTTGTTTACAGTGGTATCCACAAAGTCTATTCCAGTATTTGTCAAATAGCAGGTTTTCCATCCCCACTCATTTTTTTTCCAGATTAATGAAAGAACCACAGTTATCAATGGGAATGTTCTCATGGTCCTCAGGTTTGCTGGGGAAGATTAGAAATAAGATGAAAACCATGGACTTAGGATATATACCTAATACCAGCTAATGATTTGCTTTTGTTAATCCATTTAGTTTGCTAAAATGGTTAGTGTATTTAAGACTCATTAAGTACCTTTTAATAATAAAAGTCAATTATGTCTTCCTTTAGAGCTATTTATTTTCATATATGCTATTTTTTTTCTAATCTATGTAACAGAGACGAGGTAGGTCAGTAGGGCAGGGATATTTATTTCCATTTTACTTAGAAGAAAACTGAGGCTGAGAGGGTAACACACTCAAGCAATAGAATCATAGCAAAAATTCTGGTATCTGACATCCTGACCTTTTTGTTCTCTATTTCATGAAGGTAAAACCCTTTGGTCTTGAAGAACAGCTTTCCTGTGGTGAAGCCCCAAGGGGATAAGTCAAATTGAGTAGGAGACAAATAAAGCAAAAGAGCACTCAGTAACAGGGAGATATAGTAAGACACCCTGTTACGGAATAAAAAAAAAGTTGTTTAGATCAAATGAATAAACTGTCATGGAATCTAACAGACAAGTGTTTCTGTTAAAAATGTAAAAATTTTGAGAAAGACAGCTGTGGAGTCATGGGATAACTGGACTTCCTGTTTCATCTCTTGTCAGCTGAGTACTCACTGTATTCCAGGCTATGCTGGGTAGACTTGGACGGGGACCTCTGATCAAGTTTAGTATGCAACCAAGACCAATGGGGAGTTGGAGGCAATAGATAATTCTCTGTATTTCTTTAATAGGTGAAAAGGAGGGTAGGGCAAGATTGTTAAGGGAGTCCCATGTCATGTTTAGGAATAAGGATTCTTAATCTCTCAAGACTTCTGTTTCTCTCTAAATTCTATTTGTTGATGGTCTTTTCAAGACTATTATCTTTATAGGTTCTTGCAACAACTGCCACATTCAGAATAGCCTCTGAGTTGTGAAGTGTCAGAGTTTCAAAGGGCGGTGGTATAGACAGCAATCTTTGCTGAAGCCTACCAGAAGTGCAAGCAGTGGGCATAAGAACACTTTCACTCTCTAAATCAACTGTGTCCAAGCTCTGTTTTTCTCTGACTCTTTGCATCTCCCTAGATTTTCTCCCTGGACTCCCTCTTTTCAATGTGTACTTCTCTAGACTTGGATAGCTATTTCTTTTCTCAGTCTTTTTCTCAACTTTTTTTTCCTGACTTTCCTGATTATACTCCTATTCTGTGCTCTCTCCTGTGCCTTTCTCCTCATCTCTCCCTTTTCCTCCCTCCTTTATTGTGAGAGCTAAATTTGTAGCCATTCTGGTTCCAGATCTTATACCACATGCTTTATCCTATTCTTATACCATACCACTAAGGAAAATACCAGAATCTTTCAGTAGTTCCCACAGAAGAAAAAGGAAGCCTCAGGGAATATGACCATACTGTATTTCACTGGATTAAGTGATCATTCCTGAGTCAATTAAGGAGGTCTAAAAGATAGAGTGTGATTGATTTAGGTGTTTCTAGTACTGGGGGTAGAGTTAAAGCCTTACAAACTGTATGGATGAGACTAGGGAGAGGTCATTCCTCCAAAGAATGGTGTGGTTATTTTTTGGTCAGAGGAAGGAGAAATAGATGTCGGTAAGCCATGAAACGTGTGTTCACGACCCTGGGCAGTTTTGAGGAACCAGTGAATGAAGGACGTGAAAAATCCCTTGTAAATGAGAAAGTATTCTACTGATGACAAGCATTAATTTTATTAACTTAATGAAACACTATTTACAGTGTTAGAAATGTGCTGAGATTAAAATGTTATTTATGTAATTAATTTATAATAACTATTATAACTTTTCATAATAAATAATTTTTGACTAATTTCACTTAGGTTTTCAATATAAGACATTTATAGATTCTAGATTTAAAAACCAAACCACAAAATGATTAAAATCTGCTTCATGTAAATGGGGAGTATGCTATTTCTAGATACTTTTCAAAGTAACATAATGGGAAACTTCACCTTTAAAAATGTATTCATTTTCTTTTTTTACATAATGTTCACCTGCATTAAGCAGATTTGAACTTAATTTCAGTTGCTTGGAAAATGACTGATTTCATGCAGTGATAAAAAACATACTTTTCTACTCAGTTTGATTGCATTACATAGGATGACAAATGAATGATTTTAACGTTCAATATCAGTTGCTAAAAATGAAATTTTGTACTCTCTCTCTTAAAAGTTTACAATAGACAAATTACACTCCATTTGAATAGTAGCTAATTATTAACTCAGAGATGATTGCCTCAACCACAACAAAACCATTTCATTGTAGAGACATGACAGTTGCTGGGATGTGGTTTGTAGTGGGCACCAGTTTCTTTGTAGTTTTAAGGATACAAACTTTTAACCCTTGTCATAAAATTCTTTGATTTTTCTTTTTTTTTTTAAGTCAATATGATTTTAAGTTGTCAACTGAAAATTGTCTAATGTCAGCATCTAAACAGTCTTCTTTAGATGATATTGGTAAATAACTGGGAAGTGGGTTTGGATGTGGTTCCAATTATTGTTTCTCTTACTCCTCTATTGTGGCTTACAGAAATATCATTTGCAAGTTTTAATATCCTTCCTGTACTTAATTGCAACCAGGCTCCCCTAATTACTACTACAATGAGTTTTTTAAATACCAAATTTCCATAATTATTTTCACATCTAGAATGTTTTGGCACTTTTGATGTCAACATTATATCTCCATATTTGGATGTTGCTCCTACTCGGGGTAGATGAAATTTAAGCTCTCATTATTATAGTACATTTTTATGGATAAACTTTGAATCTCAGACAAGTAATCAAATTAATTTTTGTGTGTTGTTAGATATATTTTTATATTCTATGTATTTTTATAAGATTTTTTATTGGGGTATATTTTATATATTATGATATTCACCCTATTTCAAATGACAATTATAATTTTTTTAGTAATATTAGTGAGTTGCACAACTGTTACCATAAATAAGGTTTTGAAATAAATATTCAAACAGTAACTTCTGGTCTCCAGTGAACCAGTGTTGAGCAGAGAGTTTATAGGGTGACTGACTCAGAAAAATTCAGGGACTATTATGACTTCTATAGAAACCAGGAACCTTTGCATTCATGGATTCTTTCTATCATAAAAATATTAAAAATTATATCTGCATTGGTGTAAAGATGAAAACAATTCATCATTATGTTTTTATTGATATTGTGTTTTATCTTTTGATTTGAAAAAGTAAAATGGAAACATTTACATTGTGGGCTTTGGGTATTTTGCCTAATTGATAAGTCATCTCTGAAGGAATTACCTTGTGATTAGTATGTAAATGTTCCAGTGCCAAATCTGTGAGTAAAGACATTCTTGCATCCTGGAAGGAAGTGAAGGCTGACTGTGGAGATTATGCTGAAGGGTAAACTTTTGAATCTCAAATAAGTATATTAGTCTGAAATTGATTTTTTTTGTATATTTTGAATGTAGAGAATGGAAGCAACCTATGTTCAAGAAATTGAGAAATGGAGTAGGGAGGAAAAAAGAGGTCGTATCAGAAAGTTCAAGAAATTAGAGAACTGCGAGTTTGCATTTGAACTTTTTTAAAACTGAGGTATATTGGATACATGAATTTTGTTTGTACAATATAATGATTTGATATTGGCATATATCGCAAAATGATTACCACATTAAATCTAGTTAACCATACATACATCATACATCATCATACATAATTACAATTTTAATATATAACATTTTTTGTGATGAACTTTAAAGATCTACTCTTAGAAACTTACAAATATGCAGTAGTTTTAGTAACTGTCACTATGCTGTATGTCACATTTGCATGATTTATTTATTTTATAGCTGGAAGTTTGAACTTTTTGACTGACTCCTTATTTTGCGCATCTTGCAATCCCTGACTCTGGCAGCTACCAATTTTTTTTTTTTTTTTTTTTAATTATTGTGTATTCCTCTTGACTCTG
Organism: Solenodon paradoxus; assembly: GCA_004363575.1. Taxonomy (NCBI): domain Eukaryota; kingdom Metazoa; phylum Chordata; class Mammalia; order Eulipotyphla; family Solenodontidae; genus Solenodon; species Solenodon paradoxus. The sequence goes on along the minus strand of RJWH01000722.1, from coordinate 69,156 downwards.
GATCCTGAACCTGGGTCCCTGGACTTTTACATGATAGCACCTTAGTCGCCTGAGCCACAGAGGTGCACTTAAAAAAAAAATTCCACACGTAAGTGAGAGAAATGGTATTGAATAATATTCCTTTGTATGTGTATTTATTTATATATGCACATGTTATGTGTGTGTTTTCCATAGTGTCTTTCCTAATTTATATTCCTAGGTGTACACGAGAATTTCTTTCTCCACATCCTTGCCAACATTTGTTATATCTTGTCTTTTTGATAATAACTATTCTAACAGGTGTGAGGTCTGATAGCTCATTGTGGTTTTGATTTGCATTTCTCTGATGAGTAGTGATGTTGTACATCTTTTCGTGTGCTGTTGGCCATCTGTCTTTGGGAAAATGTCTGTTCAGATCTATGCACATTGTTTAATCCAGAATCCTCTGGAACATCAGGCTGCAGCGAAACTGAGTCTTCCACTGGTTTCCATTGCAGTCATGGTGCAGGGAAGAATTATAGCTTCTTAGGTTCCTTCCTCTCCTTCCTAACAGTATAGTGGAACTATGGAAAACAATGCTTTCATCCACCTTTCACTTTTCTTTGCTTTCTTTTTTCCTCATTTGCCTTCAGTTTTATTCTTCTCAACTAGAAAAAAATATACTCTTCATCACTGTGTGGCAAGGCACAACATGTAAAATATATCTGATGTGCACAACTTTCACTGTGTAGCTAATTGACTAGACTCTCTAGGTGTTATAGTCTATGAAACTCTTGTAATAATGGTCTTCCCCCTGCTTCTGAAGGAAGGCACTGATCACAAATGAGGAAGGAGACACTGCTAAAAGTAAATTTACTTAAAGTTAGTAGCAAGTCTGGCAACTTTGGTTTGGGAAAACATTGATTTTCCTGTATAAGGCACTGTTTTTCCCAAAGAAGGGGGCGTTGGTGTTCGGGCAAAAATATTTGATGAGCTAATACATTGAGCATTCTGGTGTTTGTTTTAGCTATTGAGTAGTATTTATTCTTTACATATTTTGGATATTAACTCCTTATCAGATACAGGATTTGCAAATATTTTCTCCCATTAGTAGGCTGTCTTTTCATTTTATTGATGATTTCCTTTGCTATGTAGAAACCTTTTAATTCGGTGTATTCTCACTATTTTATTTTTATGTTTGTTGCTTTAGCTTTTGGTGTCAGATCTTAAATATTACCAACAACTATGTCAAGAAATTTATGGTTTCACATCTTACAATCAAATCTTTAATCAATTTGAGTTAATTTTGTGTATGGTGTAAGATAGTGATCTGTTTATTCTTTTTTATGTGGCTGCTCAGTTTTCACAGCACAATTCATTGAAGAGACAATTCTTTCCCCACTGCATGTTCTTTACTCAATATTTTTGTAAATTCACCATCTATGCATGGGTTTACATCTGAGCTGTCTTCTGTCCTACTGATCTTTTTGTTTTTATTGGTCTGTTTTTTGAGAGGAAGGAAGGGAGAAAAAACATCTTGAAGGAAGGAAGAGGAGGATCAAGAAGCACTTTTTATTTGTTATTTGTTTATTTTGGTTATTCCTTCTAGCCTGAAGATACAAGCCTGGGTCCTTCATCCAAATCCCAGATATAGGCCTTGTGCCTATGCCACCGCGGTGTATAGTATATATTTTAGTCACTCTAGTTTTGTAATATAGTTTTAAGCCAGGGAGCAGGATTTCTATAGCTTTTTTTTTTTTTTTTTTTTTATTCTCAAGATTACTTTGGTTGTTTGGTGTCCTTTGTGATATACAGATTTTAGGATTGTTTATTCAATTTCTGTGAAAAATGCCATTGAAATTTTGATAGGGTTTGTGTTTAATCTGTAGATTGCTTTGAATAGTATGGACATTTTGACAATATTAATTCTAATCCATTAGCACTGACTATCTTCCCATTTATTTTGTGTCTTCAATATCTTTAACTCATGTCACAGTTTTGAGTGTACATTTTTCACTCCTTTTGTTAAATTTATTTTAGGCATCTATTCTTTTTAATACAATTATAAATAAGATTGTTAATTTCTTTCTGATAGTTCATCTTTAGTGTGTAGACACACAACAGATGCTTATATATGTGTTTTTTATCCTGCAACTCTCCTGAATTTGATAGGTTTTAACATGATATTGTGGAGTCTTACGTGCTTTTTTTTTTTACTTTTTAGTATAGAAGCTTTAGGGTTTTCTATATACAATATGTCATCTACAGCTGGTGATTATTTTGCTTTTTCCTTTCTAGTTTGGATATATTTTATGTATTTTTCATTCTTAATCCTCTGTTTAGGACTTCCAATAATATGTTGAGTAAAAGTGGTAAGAGTGGGTATCCTTGTCTTGTTCCTGATCTTATAGGAAAGAACTTCAGCTTTTCATCATCACTGGTATGTTAATTGTGGACTTACCATATATGGCCCTCATGATGTTGAAGTACATTCTGGTTATACTCACTTTTTGAGAATTTTTATCTTAAATGGATGTTGGATTCTGCCAAATTCATTTTGTCGTCTATTGAGAGGATCATATATTCTTCATCCTTCATTTTGTCAATGTGGTATATTAGATGATTTTCTGATACTGAACCATCTTGGCATTCTTGTAATAAATTTCTGTGATCATGGTGTATGATTTTTTTAAGGTATGATGAATTTTGTTTGCTGCTATTTGTTGAGAATTTTTATATCTATGCTCATCAGGGGTATTGGCCTGTAATTCTCTATGCTTGTAGGTTCTCTGATTTTGGCATCAGAGTGATTCTGGTCATATAAAACGAATTTGGACATGTGCCCTCCTTTTATTTTTTACAGAAGATTTTAAGAACTGTTGATATTAATGATTCTTTGAAAATGTGGTTAGAATTCATTAGGGAATACATCTGGTCCTGGACATTTGTTTCTTGAGAGATTTTTAAATACTTATTCAATGTCCTTACTAGTAACTGATATGTAATGGATAGTAGTGTTACCTAATATTAAAAAGTATAGATAGAAAGGTGAAGACACACTGAAAAAATGAGAGATCAGGTTACTACCAAAGAAAATTACAAAGATTTAAGGTAACATTCTACTTTATGTTATTTTATACTATTATTTTAATTGAATATAGGTTAACTACAATACGAAACAAGATTCATTGTTTTTAAAGAAAATTCCATGAAATTTAAGTGTATTCATTAGAATTCTCTGATTTTGTGTAAATGAGATTGAGTTATATTCATGGATGTTTTATATTTGTATATGCTATGAGACACAGTGAGGGAAATGAAGGCTTTAACATGTAATAATTGATAATTACTAATATCTCAAAGGAAAAAAAATGGGAAAATGTTTATTGTAACACAATTAAATTCTCTTATAAAACACTTTAAAACAATTTGGTGTTCTTTAAATGTTCTGAAAAATTCAAACATGATTAAAGCAAAATAAAAGAGAAATGGGGAGAGAAATATCCTTCGGTGTGGACATATATTCCATGGATTTAGATATCTGTCCTTTTAGAATCTTAAAGAAAAAATGAATTTTTAAAAATATTTATTGAGGTAACTTAGATTACAAAATAATATAAACCAATATGTGTAGGTTCACTGTTCATCAAATATTTGACAACACACCTTGGTCACTATTAAATTACCAAAAGTCCTCCACCTCTATCCATTCAACCCTCAGCAGCACTAGGTCTTACCCCCAACCCCTTTCTCATGGGTAGCCTCAGTTCTATTTTTCAGTGCCCAAGGATTGATTTTTGTTTTGTCTGTTTGTTTTGTTTCCTTATATTTCACACGAGTGAGGTCACCCAGTACTTGTTTTACTCCTTCTGACTTATATCACTTAGCTTAATCCCCTGTAGTTCTACCCAAGTTGTCACAAAAGAAAGGAGCTAGCCTTTTTAAGGGCTGTGTAGTGTTCCATTCTCTCTCTATATACCACATCTTTATCCATTTATCTGACAGTAGGGATTTAGGGAGTTTCCAGTTTTTGACTGTGATAAATAATGCTGCAATAAAATTGGGGTACTTATATCTCATAAATTAGTGTTTTTTTTTGTTTTGGGTAAATCATTTGGGATTTCTATTCTCAATTCTTTGAGACATCTCCATAGTGCTTTCCATAAGGGTTGCACCAACTTACAGCCCAACTAATATTTTAAAGGGTACCCTTTTCTCTGTATCCTTGGCAACATTTGATGTTTCCAGTCTTTTGGTAATAAATTAAATTCTCATAAGTGTGAGTTGATAACTTGTTTTAATTTACATTTCCTACTAATAAGTGACAAACCACATCTTTCCATTGCTCATTGACCATATGTGTGTCTTCTTTGGACATATGTTTATTTAACTCTTCTGCTCTTTTTGTTTTTTTTAAACACTTGTCAGATATATGATGTACAAATATCTTCTCCAAGTCAAGTAGGATATCCATTTTTTTATTTTTGTGATTTTTTTTTTTTTTTCTGTACAGAAGCTTTTTAGGTTGATGTAGTCCCATTTGTTTTTGCTTTTTGCCCGCTTCCTGCTGGAGATGAGTTCCCGAAGACCTCTTTAGGCAGATGTCATAGACTGTATTGCCTAGGTTTGTTTGTTTTTTTCTCCATACTTTATGGTTTCCAGTCTCTCATCCATTTTGAATTAATTTTTGTGTATGATGTTAGAGAGCAGTCTAGATTTATTCTTGTGCCTGTGGTTATCCAGTTTTCCTAACATCATTTGTTGAAAAGATTTTCCTTTCTCCATTGTATACTCTTGTTGGCTCCTTTGTAAATTAATTGACCATATATGTATGTGTCTGTTTTGGTCATTTAGTTCTATTTAACTGATCTATGTGTCTGTACAATTTTGATCACTGTTGTTTTGTAGTATAGCTCAAAATCTGAGAGTGTGATACCTCCAGTTTTGTTCTTTTTTTCTCATGATTGCTTTACTATTCAGGATCTTCTTGTGATTCCATACAGGTATTAAAAGTTTTGGTCTGTTTCCTTGAAAAACGCCAGTGGAATTTTGATGGGGATTACATTAAACCTGTATATTGTCTTAAGGTCCATGACTTTCATAGTCTGTGCCATAATTACCTGAGCCATACAGCGAGGCTTTAAAGGTAGATTTTAACAATATTAAAATCACCCATATTCTCTACTACCAAATTTGGAACAATTTTTGGCACGCAATCAATTCCACTGTACAGTTCTTTTTAGGATTAGAAAATTGTATGTAAAATAAAATGTTGTAATCATATTGTTCTGTATTGACTAATTAATGGTGACTCTTGACCTGCCGTAAGTTATGGACCATTTGATTACTAATGGGACTTATATATTCAACCACAACTATTACACCATCATTGGAGTTAAAGGAAAGTAAACCACTATAATCAAGCATAATGACTGAGATTTAGTTCTAGGGAAACTACTTTAGTTCACAGAATGCCTATGAGCTATAATAGTGCATAATATTTTTTTACACCTTATATATTTTGTACTAGTTATATTTAATAAAATTTTGATTAATTGGAGTGCTTAGCAAATTGAATATTCCAGTTGATTTTATTTTCTAGATACTAAGCATTAAAAAGAATAGTTTTACTTCACCCATCTTCATAAATATTTAAAATTATTTACTTTTATATTGTGATAAATTCCATGTACTATAATTATTTTTAATTTTAATATTATTATTCTGATGATTAAAAAACCAGTTGATATTCACTTTTGGGAGCAAGAAATTAAGGCAAATCTGCACTAGCAGAATGAATTCATCCATCCTTCCTTCATCTATCCATCCATCCATTTATCCCTGTTCTTTACGTATGTCAGATTATGCAATAAATAAATATGCCAGCAAGTTTTCTACTCCATGGAATTTACATTGCAGTGGAGATATAGATAATAAACAGATAATAAGTAATATGTTTTCAAAAGGAAATAACAGTTTGGTAAAGGTAACAGGGGCACTTATTTTAGCCAGGACAAGATATTTTTATATAAAGGGAACAGTACATGCAAAGGATAAATAAAAGCAGGGTGAAAACTCACGTATTCTCAGAACTAGCAAAAGATTGATGTGCCTGACTGAAAGACATCCCCTAGAAGTTGACATTGGAGCTAAAACTGGTCATTAATATTCTTTTGAAGAATGATGATAGATTATGATATTTAAATAATAGCCAACATTTCATAGTTAGTAGGCTTATTTGAAGTCAGGAATCTGTTAGCATACTACTTTTTTTGATGGGGCTTAGAATTTCTTGGCAGGGTGCTAGATTGAGTGTATAGGAAAGGAATTGAGGTCTAGACCTATTTTTCTACAACAACAAAGACAGAACAACACAAGACTGAAAACAGCTTTAATTTTTTCTGCCACTTGTTCTCAGTAGAGACCAGTATTCAAAACACAGTCAGTTGTGGAAAAAGAAAGGCTGTGATTATTTATAATGTGTTAAAGTGCAACATTGAGATAGTGCTATAAACTTGCTGACTTTAGAGTAGATGCTGCATCATACAGATTTAATATTCTCCAAAGTTGAATTATTGAGTGACTTTAATAATACAGTAAAACATTATGATATAACATTTATATATCTTTATTCATATATTTATTATTTTATATTATGTATACTTAAAGATTTTGATATATTTATTACATATTATATTACTTTATGAAATATATTTTTATACTATAAACATTTGTGTATTATACAATATTCACTTTATACTACACATTTATATATAAATATATAACATTCTCATGTAACATATAAATAACATAATATATTGCATAATTAACTAACATTTCTCCAGCAGATCTATTATTTCCCTTTACTGAGGAAGTAGCAGAGGCTTTGAATAATACTGTAACTTTGCATATGTCCCATAGTAAGCTGAATTTAAACTCAGTTTAAATCCAGAGACTGTTGCACTTCACTTTCCCTAAGTGTATAAGGCCCTCCCAGTCTTTATTTATTTATTTCTCACTTAAATTTTTATTGAGTGCCCAGTGCTAGTAATGCTATTTTTCTGGGCAAAGTAAAAAGTATATCTGAGTAATATGCTTCAGTTCTTAAGAGAGATATACAAACATAATACATTTTGACTAATATTTTGGGATAATTCTTTTAATACAAAATATGCTCAACACTGAGTGGTAGAATTTAACGTGATTGTATTTTAATCTTTCTTGCCACCTTTTTGAGGCTCACTTTTAAAAATTTCTAGTTTTTTTTTAGTTGATTTTACATGCTTTTTCCATGTACATTATCATATCATCTGTGAATAGACATAGTTTTATTTCTTCTTTCCAATATGGAACCCTTTTATTTTACTGATTGCCCTGAATTCCAGTATAATGTTGATTTATAGTGGCAAAAGCAGATACATTTTTCATTTTCCTGATTTGAAGCAAAAGATTCAGTTTTGACTAGTATATATGATGTTAGCTGTAGTTAAAAAAATTTTTTTCTCTCTCTTTTTTTAAAGGGAAGGTACAGATCAGAATAAAGGCAAGCAGAGACAAGCAGGCAGGAAGAGAGAGGAGGAAGGAGTATTTTTTATTTATTTTATTTAGTTGTTCATCTTGGTTCTTTATCTCTGCCAATATGCAAACCTTGGTGTTTGGGATGTTCATGGGCTGTGCCCAACTACTACTCCACTAGGGTGTACTAGCTGTACTCTTAAAACATCTTTATCAGGTTAAGGAAGTTCCCTTCATTCCAGTTTGCTTAATTTTTTTTGTCAGGAAAGAATATTGGATTCAGCAATTGCTGTTTCTATGATGATTGAGATAATTATTTGAGTTGTATTACTTATCCTTTTAATATATTATTTGGTTATTGATTGATTAAAATTGACATTAATTTTTATATATAGAACCAATTTTGAAATATTGGCTATGTTGTATAATCCTTTGTGTATGTTGCTCTTTTCAGCTTGACAGTATGTTGATGAAGATTTTGGGATACATATTTAATAAGGAAAACTACTCTATTTCTTGTGTTTTTCTCAGTTTTTGGTATCAGCATAATATTCACTTCATGGAATGAGTTGATACATGCTCTCTTAATTTTTGGAAAAGCTTGTGAAGAATTGGTATTAATTCTTCTTTAATTATTTGGTAGACTTCATCAATGAAGCCAAGAAAAAACCTGGGCTTTTAACTTTTTGGGTAAATTTAGTGATTATAAGTTCAGTTTCTCTACTTGTTATATGTCTAGTCAGTTTTTCTATTTATTACTTAGTGAATTTCAGTAATTTATGCCTTAATAGGATTTTTTTTTTTACCATTTCATTTAGGTTATTTAACTTATTGGCATATAATTGTTCCTTGTATTCTCTCTCACATAACACTTTTAGGGTCAGTAGAGAAAATCTCTTTTTAATCCCTAATTTTAGTAACTTGAGACTTCTCTTTTGGATTTCACTGATTTTTCTCCATCAGTTTTCTTGATTTTATTTATTACTATTCTTATATCTATTTTTTCTTGATTTTTCTAATTTTGGGTTTAGTTTGTTTTTTTTCCCAGTGTCCTAGGTGAAATGTTAGGTTATTGATTTGTCCTTTTCTTCTTCAATAAATGCATTTTAGTTATAAATTTCCTTCTAAGAATTATTTTAGTTTTATCTAAAGTTCTGATGTGTTGTCTTTTGGGATTGACTTCTTTCACTTAGCATGTGCATTTAATGTCCCTCCATGTCTTTTTCTGACTTGGTAACTCATTTATTTTCAGTGCTGAATGTACCTCAATTTTGGTAATTATGAATTATCAAAGTTTTGGCAATTATGAATAAAACTACTATAAACATCTGCTTGAAAATTTTTGATTGATAATAAGCTTTCAATATTCTGGGTAAATAAAGGAGTACAGTTGCTGAATCATATGGTATGATTATATTTGGTTTTGTGAGAAGCTGTCAATGTTTTCCAAAGTGGCTATACCATTTTGCATTTCCACCAGCAGTGAATTTTTGTGACTCCTTATTCTCACCAACATTTGGTATTGTCAGTGTTCTGAATTTTTACCTTTGTATTAGGTGTGTAGTAGCCCAGGGAGTTTAAAAAGTAACAAGCAGATTCCTGGGCCTCCTATTCAAGCATTCAGAACCAGTAGGTTTGTGGAAGGTTTCAGGAGTCTGAATTTTGAATCAGTACCTCAGCAGATGCAGTGGACCTGTGGGTAGGGTTGTTGTAGTCCGAATTCAACAGATGTCTTCTCGGTTTAGCAACATTGTCCTGGTGTCCCACCTTGAAATTCTGTCCTTGTTTTAATCACAGTTTGCTACAAGTTGGACAAACTGCCTCCAAATTGCCTGAGAGGAGTGCAGATTTCCTCAATAGGGGTGTTACTCCCCCATCCCATGCCTGAACTCCTCACTGGGGCCTAAATACCCACTCTTTACCTGAATACCCCTTTCTTCTCTCCACTCACCCCTTGTGATACTCCAATTGGTCCCAGTTTCAACTTTAAAAAGAATGGTAAGTCTATCTGTGGATCACAATTTAAAGAGAAGTTATGCCTCACAATAAAACTTCATGGCAAATTGTATCTTCTCCATATATAATCTTGATTCTCCTAAAATTAAATTGCACTAAGATTCTTCCAAATTATTATTATTATTTTAAAGGGAAGTTCAGACAGGAATGAAGGTGAGTAGAGACAGGCAGGAGGAGAGAGAAGGAAGTATTTTATTTATTTATTTTTGCTTAGTTGTTCCCTTGGGCCTGGGACAAGAATGAGGATCCTTGGGAGGTACATGGAGTGCGCCAGCCACAGATGGCTGACTAAGTCACTACTACACAGAAAACACTCCTTCAAATTGTTTTTACTCATGTTCAAGTGATAACTGTAACAACTTTCTTTGGCTGGTCTGTGAGAATAGTTATGGACATCAATGAATTTCAGCTCCTTGCTCTGCACATTCCCGTAACATCTTTATGTAAACAAGGAACTAAAAAAAACAGTGTTTTAGGAAGAACCTTAAAGATTTATGACTATATTGCATATTGAATACAACTTAAAGAATGACCATAAATGTGAACTAACTTAATCAACCAGTGATTGGTGTGACTTTCAGTCTTTAGAAGTGTGGGAGCTCTTCATCTGGACCTTTGACGTGAAACAGCTGAAGGAAGTCACATTCCAGGGGTCACCAACATGATCCTCAAGTCAGACTCCACCTCTCACATATTGGTGACCAGAGTTCACATATTGTTCTTTTTAATCGTATTTACTCTCATAGACATTATCAATCATGGTATTTTAAATATTTAAGAATGTGAAAATTGGTTTACCTGCTAATTGGATAATGTACTTTGCAAGATAATTATATTTCTAAGTTTTCTAGTGAAGGAGTTTTATTAGTTTAAGCAAAATCTTTGTTTTATTAGTGCATGTGAAAATATCTGTTTGATAATAATTCAAATGTATAAGGGATTTGTATAAAATAGAGATATTTCTTCTCTCAGTATTTCTTTTTAATGATTATAATAGAATAGAGCACAGAACATTTCCACATTTTAGCAGAAGAAATATATATGGGTAAAGTGCAAAAAATATATAAATATGTAATTTAGTAACAAATTGTTTTTGTAATTCCACTTATTAGTATTAACTGCTATTAAGTGTTGAATATTTCAAAAATGTTATTAAAAGAACTCACTAATAAATCTTTCTTGAATTCCTTACACACACACACACACACACACACACACACACACACACACACAATGGTTTTAGATTAAAATTAAACGAGTTTTCAGTTACATCATAATGTAAATATACTCTATATATAATTCAAAAAAATCACCTGTCCATTTAGGTCTATAAGATAAAATTTGTCTTGTTAAATGTTTGTTCAGCTCCCCTCCCTACTTCCCCATATCTCTCTATCATATGCTTAAATGTTACATTGGTTTCCTTTTGGAGGTTCCACATATAAGCAGAACTGATAGGGGAGCTAACTACAATTTGCTTTGTTTTTTTGGAGCAGTTTTTCAGTCCTCCTCATTGACTGTTTTGAATTCCATAGTGTACTGACAGATGATATTATGAAGCAATGAACTACCCTATATAGTGAAAATATTATGTCCTCACTGGATAAATGAGATGCTGTTAAATTTCTTAAGGAAAATTATGTGCTCTTCTAAATTATCAGCAGCCTCTCATACTCCTCAAGTTAATAGTTTGGATTGATCTTGTCAAAGCCATATGTTGATTTAAGAAAAAGAGGCAGGAAATTTATATGTAATGTTAATTTCACAAAAGCTACAGTAAAATAAAAAGTAGGTTATTACTAATGTTAGTTTCATGTTTTTATGTGAAAATTCTGGATTACTTATAGAAAAATATTACAATAGCTTTTAGAAGAGGTTATACATAGGATTCACATATATCATCACTGGATGGCACTGTGGGCTTGTGAAGTGCACTAGAAAGAGGACCTCTTTGGTGATTTTTATATTTTTGTATTCATTTCTCATGCTTGTAATTGCACTTATTACCTGTTACCAGATATACATTAAAATTTATATTGCACTTATTAGGTACAACAGTTTAATCTACATGTAAAATGTATTCTTTTCCCTATAAGGTAAAACTTAATTTAAGAAAAGCACAAAACCTTAGTTTCAGGCTTGAATTAGCTTCTTTCCATTTGGTGTTCTTTATTTAGAGTAGTATTTAGAGTAGTAGTTATGACCATGGACTCTTGAGCGGGACTAACAAAATTTAAATTTCATTATACTGAGGCCCATTGGGCAAGTCATGCAATGGTATTATGCCTCAGTTTCCTCATTCACTAACTGAAAATAGTAACAGTAGTTGACTCCTAGGACTGCTGTGAGTATTACAGCATTTTAATATATATGTGCTTATATCAGTGCCCATTACATAATAAACCCTAAATAAGTGTCAGCTCGTAGTTCATATTATTATTATTATATTGTCACCACCATAGTTTCTCCCTTTTTTTATTAGTAGCAGAGACTAATTTCCTAACATAAAATATTTTTGATGGCATTGCAATCATTTAGAATACAAACTTTGAGAAGTAAAAGTCTCACTTTGTTACTGCCTTTATTTTTTTTAAAGCATTTTTCATTTTATGTAGTTATTCACCCTGACTTCCTGACTGTTCCCCTCAGCCCCTGGTTGTGAAAATGGGTTTTCAGGATGCATGTGAACTACTCTCAGTTGGAGGCAGTGGACCCAACTGCTACTTCAGCAGGGCATGCCTTGGTTTTTTATTTATTTATTTATTTTAAGTTGAAGGAATGTACATGTGAAAATGCCTCACCCAAATTAAGTTAAAATACTGATGACATCCTTCTTGCTGTAAATCTGCATGAGAGGCCCATGGAGGCTGACTAGTAATTAGAGTAGGTAGAGAAATGCGATAACTTACTTTAAGTCCAAGAAACACTTTTTTGCTAGTCAGTAGTCAGCTGCAGTACAGATCTGAGAATTTTGAATAAAAAGTATGCTGGCTCATCTTGTGTTCTTAAGAACTAATGAATCCACTGAAACAAAGTTCAGCATAATTTAGTACAAAGAGTACATATGACTTATTACAGGTGGAACTTTTGTTCTTTTTGTTTTGCTTTTGTTTTGGCTGTTATCACCACACTCTAGACTTCAGCAGGATTCTTTCCTGCACTTTCTCATGCACTCTAAAGAGAGCCCCATGTACCTGGGAGCATACTGAAAGTCAGAGACAATTTTTTTTCAATGATAATAATAATGGTATTTGGGTTCTATCTTAGTCCATAATTTACATTAAGAGCAATCTAAAAGGACATATGATGGTTATTTTCCTTCTCTTTAAAACATAGTCCTATTCTATCATGTTCCCTAAAGATATGTTTGTTCTTTCTTTGTTCTTGCCCTCCTGTTTTTTTCCTTTCTCCTTAATTTTGTTTTCTTGCTATAGTAAAATTGACCTTACGAATTTTGAACTACAGTAGAATTCCAAATACTTGTTATTTTTGAGCATTTTGAAAATATAAAAATGACTAGCAACCATATTAAAGTAGAACTGAGGAGGGAAATAAATTTAGTATAAGTGTACATGGAGACACCTGATAAATGCTCATATTGCTCCTCCGTATATTGGTAGTGATTACTATAATGGCAGTATCTGGAAATACAAAATCCATTGATGGAAACTTGATGAGCAAAGGGAAGAAGCAAGTTTCCTTTAACATATAATAGAGACATAAAAACCTCTCAGGTTTCATATGTGTTTTGAAACTGTACTCAGAATGCCATTGCAGTCACAACTGAATAAGAACACAGGTAATTAACTTCACAGTCCAGGCCAATTCCAGAGGTTAACTTTGCCAGTTATAACTGCATTGCGATCAGAGTTCACTCCAAAGGAGGATGAACCAGAAGAAAGCAAAAGTCCACATATGAATTTAGTACCTCCAAGTCTCATTCAGTCCAACTGATATTTAAAGTGTTCAAGTTATCTCATTGATGAATGAAATGATAAGGATTGCACTCAGGAAATAACAACTAGGAACCAGGATACCAGTAGGCAAGAATTAGGAACCAGGAGCCAAGAACCACTGTTGTTACACTTAGGGGTTCCAGTCAGGCGGAAGACTTGGTCCTAGCAGTCTCTTTGTTGGTCCTGCCTCATGGCCAGTACCCATCCTGTATGGTGTGATTGCTTGTTTGGACTGCATCTTCTTTGGGTGGGAAATCTATTGTTATGGAATTTTTTTCTAGCAGGGATTTGGAACTCAGGGCTGTATGTCCTTTGGGATAAGATGCATGTTTCTCCTGTCAGGGGTTACAGACACTTGGCGATGCATGGAGTGTTTGTGCTAATTTTCAAATGTCTTGCCATTCTTATCATTCTTAAGTAGTTTCATTACATCTTACTTTATAGTCTTATAACAAAATAGAGTCAGTTATATCAACTTTAAACAAAATGGAGTAGGTTATGTTGACCTACTCTTTATTTTTTTAGTTTTCACTGGTCTGTGTTGTTTTCCCAATTTTGTCCTCTGTCTTTGTTCTTGGGACCTTGAAAGTGGTTTCTGGAAAATACTTTTCTTCTGGTGGGACTATGGTGTTCATGCCCCCTGGGAAGGGAGTGATAAATGAAAGCATTATTGTCTTTGTAAGCACAGACTGAAGTTATGTATTAAGGTAGACTAAGCATCAGTCATCTGTGCATGAACCCACATAATGTAACATGAAAGGGAATTTTCCTGACCACTATCATATCTGGTTTCTTGTTCAGACATTCTTATTGATAGAGTCATTTAATCAGAGGTTTGTCTTGTGTAGGCTTTTTCTGACCTGGTTTCAAATGTTTCCATCAAATACCATATAAGGTCTTCAGACAAACCAAAAACATCTTCATAGTTTGAAAAGTGATTTTTCTTCTAGAAATAAAAATGATGAGTTTTACATATTTTTTAAGGATATACAAAAATATTATCATTTAAAAAATATCCATGTTTGCTAACTGTTCAATTTATGACTCGAAATCTGTTACAATGTTCTTTTTTTTGCTTAAATAACACAACTCTTAGAAAAAGGAGAAAAGGAATCTTTAGATGATATTTCATTTTGTCCGAGTGTTAAATTTAAGCCTGGTTTTTGTTTTTAATTATCAAGCAAACACAGTGGCTTGGGTTGGTTGGTTTGCTTTTTTTTCCCCTCTCCGTTATCATCTAAGAGTTTTTTTGAATGGAGTATAACTTTAAATAGGAGTTACAAAGTCAAATGCTTAAATATGCCAGCCAAGAAATTAAAAGGAGTGAACTGAGCCAGACAAAAAACAATAGGGTATAGTGTAGAGTCCATATCCTATCTGAGGATATAGTCACTGTTCACTCCAGACAGTTGCTGCCTTACGGGATTGTGATCCCTAGTGTCATGGTATGCTTGTAAATGTTTAACTGACTTTTTTAAAGAAAGAAGAAAAAAAAGCTCTGACTTTCAGTTGTTGCCAATTTCCATGGTGTAAATGCTCCCACATAACTAATTTCAGGCCTTCAAATGTGATTGTCATTGAACATATTTGGAAGAAATATTAACAATTGACTCTTATGAGCCAGAATCAACTGCATCACTACACCAATAGCCCCATATAGTTAGATTCTCAATTTTTGAAGCCAAAAAAAAATCTGAATTTTTATGTAAAATTTAAAAATTTTACTATAGGTCAGATAAGACACATTCATGAACCAAGTATGCTCATGCACTGCCAATTTCCAACCCGTGGAGGTAAACTGATGATATTTGTCTTAGAAATCTCATTAAAAAGAAATGTTTGCTAATTTATAGTCAAAATTGCTGATGTTTATTAATGGTTCTGCTGATAATTCTGAACCAACAGAATTTTAATGTGTATATAAACTTTGAAAAAGACAGAAGTTTGCAATTCAGAGAGTCTTCTTGAATAATGAAACAAATTAAAATAGTTCGAATTTTGAAATCTGAGTAACCTGATTTGCCAGCTCCGGCAGTTGTTTTTCCTGGGTGGATTATTTGTATCAGTGAAAAACAGAAAACACCTATCTAATTCATAGAACATACTAAATTGTATAGTAAAATCCTGTGTTAGCTGGTCTGTATTTGCCTAATGTTTTTAATGACGTGTTTCATTATCTTTCCTTTTGATTATTTTCGAAGCACTTTTACAGTGTTATTCTGAAGTCATAAAAACAGACCTGTGAAGAGTTGGTGGTATTTTTCAAACTTGACTCAGGATTCAGGACATCACTGTTCAAGAGAGTTTGTAAGGGACCGTTAAGAGTGAGACTTAGAACTGTTGACTGAGTATCCACATTTCTTTCCACTATCCACATTTCTTTCCACTAAACTGCTGAGGATGTAAAAAAAGATTTAAAGACTACAGCCTCTTCAGAACTGTCTGCCCTCCAATTGTGGTTAAGGAGTAGGTGGAGGATGTGGCTAAGTGGTGATCATTCTCGGATGCATATAAAAATTGACACAACAAAGCAGAGTAACTCCTTTAGGGTTCTATCATATTACAGTATTCTAGCATATAAAACATATTTGTGGATATATTAGAATGCAGATCATATGCAAATATGATAAATTAGAGACATATGAGAATATGGATATATGATATAGTGTTTCATCAAAGGCTCATTATGTCGGTGTACTTTGAGGTCTCTTAGAGGTGTGATCGAAAAGCCCAAACATATCTACAATTTTCAGCTTAGATCTTAAAAGCTATTGTGCCATGTGGCTTGTTGTTGATGACTTCTGACTGTGATATATAAATTAGTGAGGTTTAGAAATCAGTTTCCTTGATTTTAATCTCTGTTGAGATGTATTATAAGAACAGGGGAGATTTTTGATCAGGTGTTTGTACTTAAAGAGTATTCTCATTGATTGTGTTCCTGTGAAGTGACGCCCAAATTAGTAAATATGGCCAGAATATGGCAGTTATACTTACCGAAAATAGTTGTGTGTTTTGGTGGGGAGAGGGTAGGCAGGAAAGTACAAAAGGAATGTGCATGTCATGCAAGCTTAATTTTGAGCTGAGTCCCCTAGGTTGCTTCCATTCCCTAAACTCATGTCACTGGACTTTTGCATGTTTACTGTATGTCTTCTCCCTAGATTCATTATTTCATGAGGGTAGAGAATTCATCTCTTTTCACCACTGTATTCCCAGCACCTAGCCTACAGCCTGAACAAAATAGTCAATTAACATTTCATGAATGAAAAAATGAAATGTAAATGCAAGAGTTTTGAAACTTTCATACAAAACAGAATTAATACATGAAAGTCTGGAATGTTTTTTCTCTCTATTGGTGTCCTTAGATTTTTTTTTTTTATATATCGCTGAGTTGGTATTTGTTAACATGGCTGTCCTTGGCACTATGTACCACTGTTCATTGCATGAATTTTTGCTTGAAGTGTAATGAAATAACACATATTTTGCTGGCTGAATTATTTGGTCACTGACATCATAATTTCTTGTCCTAATCCATACCTGGCTTTGCGCCTTTCCCTGGAACTCCCATGAGGTCACTTTAAGAAGAGTCACCGCTAAAGAACTTAATCACATACTTCATTCTAGTGAGTCTCCCCAGTTATTCTGGGAACCATTCCACAGAAGCTCAGGAGAGCAATGCAATGTGACATGGCCAGACAAAACTTCATGATCAGATTCACCTTTTGCATTCTTAAGTTTTTAGTCAGAATTATCAGTGGTAAACAGTGTGTAGGTTAATTTATTTTGTTTCATGTTGGGTCTTGGTTTATAGGTGATTGTTTTATGCAGGGTCATTATATATATATTTCAATGACTTAAAGGTTTTATGCAGGGTCATTATATATATATTTCAATGACTTAAAGGTTGTAGGAAAATGACTCAATTATAAAATATTTCTCTTTCCAAAAAGGCACAAAGCCAGGTATGGATTTGGAAACCTGGGAAAATACCTGACATTCCATGAAGGGAGATTCATTCTTTAAGCTCTAAGGCTTTTTGGATTGTGGTTAATTTTCTATTAAAGTCTGTATAGTCTGGAAAGGTAACATGAACACTCTTCACCTGACACCATTTTTGGCAGTTAGGCTACACATCCCAGCTATTGTTCTATCTCTTTACTCCTTTTACTGCCAAACTTAATATATTATTTATATTTGAAGTTTCTGCTTCTACCTTAAACCGTTATGATGTACGCTATAATTCCTCTATTGATATTACCTTTCAAGGCTAATTTCCTATTGTTGAACTCAAGGTCATCCTCTTTGACTTCACTTGGTTATTTGGCATATATTCAACACTGTTTCTTCTAACATACACTTCCTGTGTTCCCCATACACCACAGCATTCTATTGTATTTCCTGCCTTTACAAACTATTCTTTTTTTGGTCCCCTTCTTGGTTGACTCTACTTTCCTGTCCTTGTCCTTTGCATTCCCTCTAGCCAGCAGCCTGGTCATCCACTTCAGTGGCTTCAGCCTCATACTAGTTTTCTATTGCTACATAATAAATTAACATAAATACAGTTTAAAATAACAAAGTTATTATCACATAGTTTTCATGAGTGAGGAGTCCAGGAAGACTAGATCTTCTGCTCAGGTCTTAAAAGGCTGCAATCAAGGTGTCTTCTGGACACCTTCTTCTTGGTCCTTTCAAACTTATTCATATTGTTGGTAGAATATAGTTATTTGTAACTGTGGAACTCACAGAGGCTGTATCTTCAAGACTAGCAGGGACATGTCTCTCTGAGCTTCACTTTCCTTTAAAGGTTCCTCTAATTAGATCATGCCCACCCAACAATCCTTTCGATTAACTCAACTAAGCAACTGATTATTAACTTATTCACGGGAGTAACTTTCCTTCAGAACGCAAAGGGATTTTACAATATGCATTCACCAGGAGATGGAAACTTCGATGACCATCTTGGAATCCTGCCTACCACAAACCTCTTTGTTGAAGGTCACTGAACATCCATGGCTGTCTCTCATCAGCATCCAGTTTCTAAAAGCTGGGTTTGCAATGAACTATGGACATCTCTACTTGGACATCCCAATCAACATTTGAATAGTATTGAAAAAGCGGTATCAAAGGTCACCAGGAGATAAAGGAAGAGGTAACCAGAGCTAGAAGAGATTAGTGGCAAATAAGAAATTGAAGCTAGCATAATTTTTAAACACAATTTTATATAGAAGAAAGGACATCCATCTTGAGCTCCATCAGACAATGAAGGAGATCTGTAGGGCTCCTGGGAGTCAGACTTTATTCAACTTCTTAGTCTCCGAAATGACTTGTACTCCCTTGTAGAATCTATTGGTCCTCCTTGTTACAGACTCAATCCAACTACTTTCCTAGGTCAAATCTGACTCATGAAGTTATTTCATAGCTACACCCATTCATGAATGTTTAGCACCACACTTGCTTTTAACCCAATGAGAACTGGACCCCTTAAGATGCCCTCATACCCTAAGCCACCTTTATTGCTTTTCTCACCCTGAATATGAGTCCTTAGGCCCTGACAATACTCTCTAATTTTGCTTCTATGTCCATGTGGTATAAAGTAAATGAATGAGTAGTGCTTCTTCTGTGTGACTCTATGGGTAGAGCCAGAATTTAGGGGGAGAAAGAGGCACGTTTCTTTCTATAAACGTGACTTACACTATTCTAATTTTCTGTGAGAATTGCATCCAGCTTTCCTTTTTCACTTGAAATGTTTCTTCTTCATTAAGGTTTCCCAAGCTGGAGAAAAATGGTATCTTTCATTTATTCACTTGTTGAACTATTCATTATTGAGTGACTAGAGTATATCTTCAGCAGTATTTCTGCTGATGGGGAAGAGCAGCAAAGAAATCAGCTTCTGAAATTACATTCTAATGGACAGAGAGAAGAAAGAATAATTCCATCAGAATAAATTAGGGAAGACTTCACTGAGAGATGAAATAATCTCTCCCCTTTTACTTTCTTTCTTATTGTCTTCTGTCTTGTTTAGGACTCCACACCTTCCATTATTCCTTTTACTTGCATATTTAAATGAATTTTATGTTGTTGTTTTTCTAGTCCTCAACAGTAGAACCTTCATTTCCCTGCTCATCTGCTTGCCCTGCTTTCTAGTGTGTTTCTTTCCCCCTTTACAAAAGTTCCTAAAATACTTTTGTAGCACTTATCATTCATTCCTTATTCCTCTTTCATCTGGTTTTTGTCCCTACTGCTTCATTGACAGTACATCTGAATGATGTTTTATGATCTCCTGGTCATTCAATCTAATGCCTTCTTTCAGTTTTAATTTCTATTTATTAATTAGCTAGCTAATTAATTTTAAAAGACCAAATGGTTTTCCATCTCTGTTGTGACTTTGCCCACAGTATTTCCTTTACATGGAAGGTCCCTTTTCCTTGTTTTTGCATGACTAAATTCCATTTATTAAAGGGTCAGCTCAAATGTCACTTTTTATGCCTATTTGATTTTTTTAAAAAGTCTCTTGTGACACTGATTACTTCTATTTTTAACTCTAAATTTTAACTTTCTTGAGAGATGAAACTTTGTTTTATTTATTTTTTTGGCTCTCCTACAGCACATGAGACAGTAATTTACATGTCATAAATTCTTATTAAATATATGCTAAAGGCATAAAGGAGGAAATAAAAAAAGTAACTTTTTCTTCATTCTTGGAAATTTTTTTTAGAACCAGTGTTGCAGAGCAACATATATTTTATTCTAAAAATAGAAATATTTTATAGAATGAAGTTATTTAAAATATAAAACTGTATTGGAAGAAAGCACTTGAAACTGAAGACATGCCATCACAGGAATAAGTAAATCATGCCATTAAATGTTGTTTTTCTACATTACCATTAATACTATATTTTATTTATTTATTTATTTTTAGTTTTTCATAACCACTATGTGAATCAAATGATTGACTAGGTCAGTGGTTCATGGTAAGAAATATGTTTGATGTACTATTTTAAATATGCTTTTGAAATTCTGTCTCTCTTTGTTGTCTGGTCTTACCTTCTGGCATTGTTATCCAGTTTCCTCATTTGTCTGATTTTGATTCAGATGGATTGGCAAAATTATTCTGAGTATAATTCATGTATGATTTTTCATTCATTATGTAAAATAAATATCAGTATGATTTGACAATCATAAATGATAATCCAGAGGAGAGTACTCTATTAAAAATTGCCATGAAAAGGGTTTAATAATATGCCATTCTTTGATAAGTAAATAAAAATAGAAATTTAAAAATGATTTAACAGCTCTGTTGATTTTTCATTATTTTGGCTAAAAAGTTTATATATTGAATTTTATTTTTAATTACATTTGGAATAGAAGCCGAGACACAGTTGTGGCAAAGCAGAAAGCTGAAAAACTACTTTAAGTATTATGTAACAATTAAGTATTATGTAATAATCTTATCTATAAAGGTTTATCTAATTGAAATGTATGCTTAATCACTCTTTTTTCCTTTACCAAGTAAGATAAACTGGATCAAGGATCAAGGATCAAGGATCAAGGATCAAGGATCTTTCAGGATCAAGGCCTCAGAAATTTGAAGGTGTCTGAGACTGGAAGTAATTTAGTATATAATGTAGAGTATAGACTAGCTGAGTTCAGGTCCTGGCTTGTCCATGTAGTAGGGATATACCTTAGGTTGGTTGCTAAACTTTCTGTGCCTTTTTTCATTTATTAAATCATTTCTCAATAGCACCTTTCTCATTCAGTTGTTATGAAGATTAAATGAGATAATTCACATAAAATGCTTAGAATAGTTCATGGTAAATATTCAATAAGATAATCTTTTTATCATTGGTAAAGACTAGAAATAGTAGAAACTTAAAATGATAATGTAGTATCAATAGGTAGAATTATTTTTCTTCTTTGAACCTCAGATAGCCAAACTATGTTTTTCTTTCTTGGCTCTAGTGGTTTTAAAGGAATCAGTTTTCCTTAAGATATGATGGACAAAACAAAACAGATTAAATTGCAAAGGAAATTTGACATGCAAAACACTGATAATAAGATTAAAAAGAGAGATATTAGGATCTCAACAGTTCTTTCTCTTGTGAGGATAAATTTCCCTTCTCAAAAGGTATATTATTTATGAAAGCTAGTCCCTTTATTTCTCTTTAAACATCTTTTTTCCCAGAAAATATTTTATAGTTAGTAAACGAATATGGTTGAACAGAGATTGTGAGGAAAATTATCCATTTGTTAATGATGTACTTTCAAAGCAAATGCAGAGGACAACTGAATAATCTCGGAGGGTTTCTGGACTGCTCAAGTCATTTGAGGTCCAGGGAATATAAAATGTGGTGTGAAATCACATTCTTGACTCCAAACTATTCTAAGAAACAACAGTAATTAAGACAGTATGGTATTAGATTAAAATTAGACCCATGGATCAATGGAATAGGACTGAGAGCCCAGAATCAAACTCATTATGTATTTACAATAAATCTGTGACAAAGGAGCCATTATCATTACAATGGAGAAAGGAAAATCTCTTCACTAAATGGTGTTGGGAAACCTGGACATCCAAAGACAAAAGAATGAAACTGGATTATTTTTTAATGCCATATACAAAAAGTAAACTAGAAATGGATTAAGACCTAGGTGACTAGAAACTATAAAATATATGGAAGAAAACATAGGTGGCACATTTTATGACATCAACCTTAGAGGTATCTTTGGGGACTTAACCTTAGTGGTAAGGGAAATAAAATAAACAAATGAATGGGTTCATATTAAGAAGATTCTGCATAGTGAAAGAAAACAGCAGAATGAAAAGACAGCCTACCGAATGGAAGGAGATATTTATACATCACGTATCTGACAAGGGGTTAATATTCAAGATATATAAAGAACTCACACAAGTCAACAAGAACGACAAAAAGTCAGTCCAAAAATGGTCAGAAGATCCAGAGACCTTTCTTCAGAAAGGCTATACAAAGGGACAAAAGGCACATGAAAAAAATGCTCATCATTGTTTATTATTAGAGAAATGAAAATCATAGCCACAATGAAGTAACATTTTACTTCTGTGAGAACTGGCTTACACGTAAGAAGACTAGTAACATTAAGTGTTGACAAGGTTGAGAAAAAGAAACCATTCATTGTTGGTGGGAATGTAAATTGATGTAAACATTTTGAAAAACTAGAGATACCTCAAAAAATAAAAAATAATAGAACTACCAATAATTCAGCAATCCCACTTCTGGGTATCTATCTGAAGAATATGAAATCTTTAACTCAAAGAGATATATGTACCCTTATGTTTATTGCAGCACTGTTTACAATAATCAAGAAATGGAAACAACCAAAGTACTCTTGACAGATGACTAGATAAAGAAGATGGGCTACGACTCAGTCATAAAAAGATGAAATTTTATCATTTATAATAAAATGGAAGTAAATCAAGGGAATTATGTTTAGTGAAATAAGTTATACAGGCAAATATATAATTTCATAAATAGATCCATTGTTAAGAATATGATGAATGATAAAAAAAAGTTAAACGATTGGACTTAGACACAGAATGGTGGTTACCAAAAGGGATGAAGATGGAGGGTAGGAGTGGGAGTATATGAGATATACTGGGTAATGATGTGTTTTTTATTATATGTTTAATAAAATTTAAAAAATGATAGATGAAATACAAGGATATAACCAAGGGCAAAGATGTTAAGCACTGCTGGGATGAGAAGGGCTGGTAGCAAAGAGATTTGAACAAAGAGATAAGGATGTCTTGGAGAGTAGAGTGATCCGAGTGTGTCATCATTTTGCCATTAACTAAAGGAGATCTTGATAAAATACTTGGTCTCCCTAGCATTTTCTCCTTTGTTAAATGGCAATTATAATAGCAACAACAAATAAGATTATTTAGTTTTATTCAATGCTTCTTTATTCATCATATAACATCTGGGTATTCTAATTATAGAAATCTGTGGCTTTTGTGACAAGTAGAATATTCCAGATTCTTACCCAGGTCTACAAGGATCAATACAAGGATGAATAAATTCTGGTCCTTGCCTAACTGACATTCCCTTGTGTGGCTATTTGACTTGTCGCATTCCAGCTGGACTATTTATTCTTCCTGTTCCTACTGTTCCTAAATAGGGTAAGCCTTTTTTTTTTTTTTAATCACAAATTTAATTAGTTAATCTTGTTGCCAGGAATTTCATTTATTGTTGAGTTAACTTTGATTTATAAAGTCATATAAGTTTAGACATGCAGATTTACTATTCATCAAATATATAACACTCACCACCAACCACCAAATTTCCAGTGTCCTCCACAACTGTCCTTTGGACCCTCGTTGCAGTTTGTTCCTACTCCTGTGGCAACCTCAGTTCTGTTGTTAGTGTCTATGGTTAATTTTTGATTTGTCTGTTCATTTCTTTTGTTTTTATATCTTTGTATTCTACATATGAGTGAGATTGTCTAGTATTTTTATACTTTTGACTTATTTAAGCATTATGGTGTATATATACCACATCTTCCCTGTCATGATCATGGAATATCTTTCCATCTCTTTGTATCTTCCACTGTTTTCTTTAAAACAATGTTCTATCATTTTCATTGTACAGGTATCTTATTTCCTTTGTTAATTTTATTCCAAGTTATTTAATTGCTTTTTATTCTATTATAAATGATAGACATTGCTTGCATGTAAGAATATAACAGATTTTTAATATATTTATTCTTGTAGCCAGACACTTCACTGTACTCATTTATTGATTCTTACGGTTTTCTTAGTGGAGTCTTTAGGTTTTAAAGTGTATTTTCATGTCATCTGCCAAATAGGAACCATTTTGCTTCTTTTTTCCAATTTAGATTTTTTTCATTTCTTCTAGCTTAATTGCTCTGCCTAGCTCCTCTAATCCAATGTTGAATAGCAGTAGTGATAGTGGACACTCTTTGCTACTGATCTAAAGGAAACTCAGTTTTTCATCACTGAGTAGATTCCACTTGATCATGATGAATGATTCTTTTGATGTTTTTTTGAATTCAATTGGCTAATGTTGTGTTGAGAATTTTTGCAGCTATGCTCATCAGAGATATTGTTCTGTAAGTTTTTATTTTTTGTGATATCCTCTTTGGTGTTGGCATCAGTGTAATGTTGGCTTCATAGAAAATGATTGCAAGTGTTTCCTGTTCTTCAATTTTTTTTAAGAGTTTAAAAATTTGGGTATTGATTATTTGAAGGATTGATAAAACAGTAAAACTATCTGAATCTGGACTTTAATTTTTGGGGAGATTTTTGATTACTTCAATTTCCTTGCTTGTGATAGATTGGTTTAGATTTTCCATTTTTTTCTGATTCAGTCTTGGTAGGCTATATGATTCCAAAAATCTATCCATGCCCCCCTCTGTTGTCCAATTTATTTGCATATATATATATTTCTGTGTTCTTTTATTTATTTAATTTTTAAAATTGATTTTATTGTAGGGATATTGCATTATAACATTAAATAGGTTTTACGTATACATCATAGCAAATCAACTTATATGTGCATATATACATATATACATATATATATATTAAATTCACCACCAGTTTTTCCTTCACTATACAATGAATCCTCTTTATCCTATTGATCACCACTCCCATCCTCCCCCTTTTCTTCTTGCAAGCCTCAGATTTGCTTTTTTTGGCTAAAAGTATTGTTGTTTCATTTAGTTAATTTTAAGGTCTATTTTTATTTAATTTAGCTCATTCATTTGCTTGATATCTCTGTACACCATATGTAAATGATATCACATGTGTCTGTCTTTTTCCTTCTGGTTATCTCATTAATCATCATTCTAGGTCCATCGATGTTATTGCAAATATCAGGATTTAACATCTCCCTCCTTTTTAATAGCTACATAGCATTATTGTGTTTACATACCACATCTTCTTTAACCATTCATCTGTTGATGGGCATTTAGGTTTTTTCCAGCTTTTATGATGCTTTCTATTTCTATTGTAATTTTCCCCCTTTCATTTGTGATTCCATTTATTAGAATTCTCTCTGTTTTTCTTGTTGAGGTTAGTCAAAGTTTTGTCAATTAAAAAATATTTTCAAAGAACCAGCTTTTGTCTTTACTGATATTTTGAATTGTCTTTTTGATTTATGTATTTTAAATTTCCACTTCAATTATTATTATTTCCTTCCTTGTACTGACTTTGGCTTCATTTGTTCTAGTTGTTTTAGGTGTAGATTTAGATTGCTTATTTGTGATTTTTCTTGTTTCTTGAGGTGGGCCTAAATTGCCATAATCTTAACCTCTTAATACTTGTGTAGCATCCATAAGTTCTGGTAGCTCTTGTTTTCATTCTCATTTGTCTTCAATTCTTTTTTTATTCTTTCACTTAATCTTTTACTCAAAGTTATTAAGAAGCATGTTGTTTAGCCTCCATATATTTTGAAATTTTTCAGTTTCCTTTTTGTGGTTGATTTCTAGTTTTATGCCATTGTGATCAGAGAAGGTATTTGTATGATTTAAATATTTTAAAATTTATTAACGTTATTTTGTTTCCCAGCATATGGTCTGTTTTTTTTAGAGGAATACATGAGCACTTGAGAAAAAATATAAATTCTGAAGTTGTTGGTTAAAGTGTTTTGTAAATGTCTATTTAGTTCATATATTCTAATGTGTCATTTATGGATGTTGTTTCTGTCTTAGTTTTCAATGTGGTTGATCTGTCCATTTTTTTAGGAGTGGTGTTGAATTCTCATAATTTTAATGTATTGGTGTTAGTGTCTTTAATTCTGTTAATAATTGCTTTATGTATTTTGATGCCCCCTTGTTTGGTGAATATGTATTAATAAGGGTTATATCTTCTTGCTGATTGGACTCCTTAATCATTATGTATTATCCATTCCTGTTTTTTGTTAGCTTCTTTATTTGGAAGTCTGTTTTATCCACTATAAGTATCACCATCCCTGCTTTTTGATGTTACATTTGGATTGTAGGATTGTCCTCCAAACTTTGACTTTGGATTTACGTCTGTCTTTAGAATTTAGGTAAATTTCTTGTATGCATAAGAAAGTTGAGGTTTCTTTTTTTTCAGTCCAGTTGGCTATTATTATGTCTTTTGATTGATGAGTTCAATCCATGAAATTTTAGGGTGATTATTAATATATACCCCTTTATCACTATTTTGCTATTTGTTTTCTAGGTGTTCTTGAACCTATTTCATTTATCACTTCTCATGTGCTTTGAAACATGTATGTTTTGTTTGCTATTCCTTTGCATTTTGTTCTCTGATTTTTCTCTGCATTATGTCTTGGTTACCTTCAGGTTTCTATGCTTATAGTATCTTTAATTTAAAAACCAGGTAGTCTAGAACTCAGTCTAATGCTGCAGTTTTACTCTCCTCCCCATATCTTATATTTTTGTGTCTTGTTGCTGCTGAATGGGGTTTCTTTTTATTTTATAGAAACTCCCTTTGTCTTTCTTGTAAAACTGATTTAGTTGTGATAAATCCTTTTAAATTTTGTTTGTCTATAAAGCTCTTTATCACTTCTTCAGTTCTAAGTGATAATCTAATAAGGTAGAGTACTCTTAGTTGGAAATCTTTTCTTTCAGCACTTTGAGTATATCCTGCCATTCCCTTCTGGTCTGTAAAGGTTCTGCTATTATGATATCCACAGATTTTCCTATGGGGACTCCTTTGTATGTTAGTAATTTTTTTTATAGTTACAAAGCTTGTGTTTCACTAGAGCTTCTTTGATAATTCTCCCTGATATTACTGAGGAACTCACTGTAAAGAAAATTTTTTTTGCTTTTTATTCCAAAGTTATAGACTTAGACATCTGTTTCTCTCCACTGCCCCAGTCAATCAGTTCCTCAGCAGTCTGAGAACCTTAACTGTCAGCATGAACTGCCAAGAGTACACTAATATTGGAGGGAGTGGAGTGTTTCACCCTCTGGGCCTTGCTGTAATATGGCAGTTTCAGGGGTTGGCACCAAGCAAAAGATCTCTGTAAAGAGTGTACATAATGTCTTGGTTCACAGGAAAGTTGGCCCTCATTTCTTATTTCCCATGTTAACAACTTTGGTTCTATAATTGAAAATCCTTGTAGTCAGATCTGTGTACACTTTATTGACTCTTTGTACTCATTCTTTGTTCTTGATTCTCAGGAACCTATTGTTCTCCAAAGCAATGCCTCTCTTTTTCAGACTACTTGTATGCACTCATGGAATAGTTCCTAGGTGTGGGGACAACCGTTGAAGGACAAACCTTTCAGACCCAGAAATAGTGTCTGCATCACTGGTCCCTCATGACAGACACTAGGGTCTCAGTATAAGGCCTGTGTTCATGCTGAGACTTGTCAGCTTCCACCAGTTATGATAATTTTCCTTCTATTTGTGGAGATGTTGGTCCTCATTCACTTTTTATAGGCTGTAGTTGTTAAATGAGTGTTGTTTTGTTGTTTTTGTAGGGAGGACATGAGCTAGAGAGCTTAACTGCCATTTGGGTAGATTTCCTGCCGAGAAGAGTTTCTCTTAGTTTTACGTGCCTTCTCCAGATTTCAGAATAAATATAACATCTTCAAGAGGTCTTTACTAATCTGCCAGTCAAAAAGAGCCCTCTCTGTGATTCTGTTTCATTTTCTTCGTATAATTTATTTCTTCCTGATAATTTTCTGTTTGTCAATTTGAATGTACCTTATACTAAAATGTAAGGTTCATGAGCGTACGAGCATATCTGTCTTGTTCACTGCCATGTCCCCTGTGCCTAGAATAGGTCCTGGCACATAGCAGGTGTATTATGAAGGGTTTTGAATAAATAAGAGAATGAGTGAGTTGTTTGATGACACTCAAATAAATATTACTTCCCTGTCTTTAGTTTATGATGTTTCTTTTTATGCTTTCTTGTAATACTGTAACAATACATATAATGATGATCCTGGAGCATCTTGTAATGCCGCAAGTTATAGAGTGATAAAACAGAAACCTCCCCCAAAACCTTACAATCATGTCAAAGGGACAACAGGGCCAGACTGAAAGAGCTCCTGATAGCTAAAACTGGAATCATTTGAGTAACAAAAAAAAGTAGTATTCAATTATAGTACACTATAAAATAAATATCTTGAATCTGTTATGGATAATTGAATAAAGTAAACTGAGGCAAGTGGAAATTACCAGAAACTGAAATTTAGAAATAACAGAAAAATTGCAATTTGGGAAACACATGCTGTATCAACCAATTAGTTGAGGGTTTTCGGCAGACTTATGAACAAGTAGTGCAAAGAACAGGAAGTTCAGCTAGAGTCCAAAAACTGAATTCACAGGTTTGAGGATTGTAAGAGATTATTGGCAGATGTTTATTGGTCAGGAGATAAGTCTCAGCTGTAAATCAGGCATTTACCAGAAATCAGTCGCTCACTTAAGTTCTGTTCTTCTGAGGCCACATGTGTGAGCCTCTCCATTTCATATTCTCTAGTTCCATTTTAGATTGCAATCCTTTTACTTGCCCCAATTTTTGTGTGGGCTGCACATGATGACCATTTTCCAAAGATTACGATATGGAAGTAGGGAGAAAGAAACCAATGATTTTATGAAGGAGAACCCTGATAAAGATAACTTAAGCCTAGTGATAAAGGTTAAATGTTGACAGTGCTAAATCATGTTAATGGAATGTCCTTTTGATTTGATGTGTTGAAAATGGCACTTTGCTCTCATGGTCTTTCTTTCAAAAATCCACAATCTTAGTCTAACTATGATAAAAACATTTAAAAAAGCTTGTTGAAGCGTATTATATAAAATACTTGATCAGTTTTCCTCAAAACTATCAGTCATTAAAAATATGTAATAGACTATTATAGTCAAAAGAAACCCAAGGGGACACTGAGTAAATAAAATATGATAGATAGCCTGGATAGGATCTTAGAACAGAAAAAATGACATTAAGTAACAACTAAGGAAATTTGAACATAAAGACTTTAATAATGATCACTATTTTTTCTTTAATTATAAAATATGTAGTATCACACTGATGCAAGATGTTAATAATAGGGCAACTGGGTGTGAAGTTTATAGATATTCTACTATCTTGGTAATATTTCTGTATATTAAACTTAGCTAAAATAAAAATATTAAATATTTGTAAACATGTTTCCATATGACACTTTATTCACAGTATCATTTTAAGTTCCTACTTTTTCTATTATATATGCATATCAGAGTTTATTTAACTTACCCACTATTTGTAGGTGTTTAGGTTGGTACTTGTAGTTTGTACCTACATCATTGACCATACCAATGATTAGAGGAAGAACTGTAGGTATCTTCAATTCATCATATTCAAAGATGGACTCTTATTTTCTACCACTTCAAGTTGTTCCTCTCTTTGAAATCCTTATGTCTGTTAATGCTTTCGTGGTTTACCCAGATATTCAGTCAGAAATCTGGGAGCTGAGCTTATACTTTTCCTTCAGCATTCTATCTGCCATCCATTTTCCTTACATTTTTTCAAATATTGTGTCCATTCTGTCCCCAAAATAGTTCTTAAAATCCATTAATTTTTCCATATCTGCTTCCATTAACCTTGTCTGAGCTAGCTTACTTGGGTCCATATAAAATTTGTTAAGATTTTACCTATAGACGTTATTGGTCTCTTTTTTCTCTTGTCTCTTTTCAGTTCATTCTTGGGATTTAATTGCAAATGCAGTGGAAATCCTTATGGGTTTGAAGCAGAGAGATGATATGATTCATGATTTTAAAGTAATTATTTTGAAAGATGTGAGAAGAATGACTCCTTACCATGACCTACAAGGGCTGGCATGATCTGGCCTCTGTCAGCCTCTCCAGTTTCATTTCCTGTCTCTTTCTTGTCACACTTCAGTTACAGTAGTCTATTTTCAGATTTTTTTTCTTGTCTGTATGCCAATCTCTTTCCTGCCTTAGGTCACACATGTTATCTTTTTAAAGTCCTTTACCACTTTTCCTCCCTATGGCTGTTCCTATACCTGTTTCCTGTGCCTGTTTGTCTTTTCCACTATTATGAATTTCAAAGGGGCTAGGACTACATCTTTTTATTTACTTCTGTATATTTAGTACCTAGTATAATTCCTAAGAAAAGCAGCGTTCAGTATTTATTGAATAAATTATTCATTACTGTTTCATTTGTGTGTAAAAAAATTAGTGTTCAAACTCTGTTAGGTGCTATGAAAACACAAAAGATTTTAAATACGCAACTCTTACTTTGAAATAGTTCTCAATTTAGAAGAAGAGATAGGATAGCATGGTGAGGGGACAGTAGTTGGAGCAGTTTAAAGTTCAATAACTAGCCAGCTGTGTGACCTCAAATAAATTATTTCCCTTTAGGTTCCTTTGCTTATCTGTCTATAATATTAAGGAGTTTGACTAGGCTTTCCTCAAAGTTTTGGTTCTCAAATATGCGTGCAGGTAGTGGTATGTTGGTTAAATGATTTCTCTCCCAGGATCTATCCCTGGAGGGTGGATTCAGTAAGTCTCAGATGGGGTTCCGGAGTTCCCCAAGTGATTGTGATACACAGCCAGGTTTAGAACTACTGATCTAGGTCTTACTATTTTTACCTTCTTATAATTTGGATGGTATTATGTGGCAAACTGAAAATATGGCAGGATTCAGGCAAATTAAGGTGTGATATTTGTTAAGGGACAGGGAAAATATTTTTTTTTTCTTTTGTGATGGGGGAATTACTGGAAATGGTGATGTTGAAATGGACTTTGAAGGATGAATGGAGATATGGGCAGATACAGAAATGAGGTCTGATTGATATTGTGTCTAGCATGGTTAGAAGCCAGAATATATGTAAGGGAGCAGGAGAAAAGGTATTACTGGTTTTGAAGCAGTAGACCCTACCTAGTTTTGGTCTTGTTTTCTCCATTTTACCTGTCAAATACTTGGTTGTATTTCTGGGGATGAGAAGTTCTACTATTGCAACTCTGTCCTCTTTGGTAGATGTGAAACGTGGTGACAGACACCATGGGCTGCTTTGGGAAATAATTGGCCCTATTCTTTCTCAAGCCTTTTGGGGATGTGCCCTTTGAGATCCACTTTGACCACCCTATTGGTTTTCTGTTTAGATACAAAGACTATCAGGACCCACTATGTTACTAAAATAATAGTTTTGCTGTCAGAATGATTATTATTAAACCAAAGTTGGCTTTTTTTGTTCAATTGAAATCATATAAAGGCAACATTCTTAGTAAATTACATAGCATCCGCATCATGAAATAATGAGCCTAAGTTTAGTGGCTGAAAGTGGTGATCTAATGCAATATTTAGAATGAATATACAGTATGTGGTTATTAACCTAAAAGTCACATCCTGCATTCTTTTGATTTGTGGAAAATTTGTTATTAATTGCTAGGAAACCTCTGATTTTTCATACATAATCACATCATAGCTGTTGACTTACTCTTCCTTCTCCTGCCTTAAAATATCTCTTTGTAAACAGACTACTTTCAGATCTGTAATGCCCCTTTTAAACATCGGGTTTCTAAGTTTAGCCCTGTTGCTCTTCCCACCCCCCCAAATGTACCTCTTGGTAGTTCCTAACAAGTCTCACTTTGTTTACAGTTGACAACTGAATTAAAATCATTTCAATCTTTATACCTGGTGGGAGCCTGCTAGTCCTGAAATTTTTGTTTTTATGAGAACTGTATGTGGGAGGGAATGGATGTGTATTCCATTCACGAGCAGCCTGAAAGATGTGTTTGGATCCTTCACTCAAACTCACTGTAAAGAGGGCTGCTGACTGTCAAAGGTAACTTTTCAAGGCAGGGTCAGAAACACAGAAGTTAAAATTGAGAAAAGAATGGGGTAGTGGGCAAGAAATGAAGCAGCTAGGCTGATCTCCAGCTCAGATTCCAGCTCATGCCTACCCCTGACAACTATTTTAGTTAAATCTAGGATTTACAGGTTAATCTATGATCAACTCATGCAACTTCTACTGATGTTGGTTTATTGACTGTCAATTGACTTTGAAATTAAAAAAAGTGGAAATGTTAGGCTTCTTGTGTTCCTTTACTTGCAAAGAATTACGCTAATTAAAATGAATTCTTGAACCTCAGTAGCAGCAGAGCTCCTTACAGAGTGATTTTCATTAGAATTTGTTTGAAAGGAGTAAATTCCCGTTACTTCTGACAACATAGATCAAAGAAACACTTTTCTTATAAAAAAACCTGAAACTTGAGAAAAATGCCAAGAACCTTCATGGGAAAATGACTACTGTTGTATCCTTAGTGTCTTTTATATATCTTTTTGACTGTTAATAATAATACATACAAATCTTGGAAGCAAATTTAGGACCATTTACTATTTTGTAAATTGTGTTCTGTGTTTATGTTGTCTCGTGTCATTGGAGGCCTGTCTGTACTTCATCCAGGGCACTTTGGGTATTATCTGTTTACATCTTAGGATTTCATGTACTATTTGGTTTGATATGGGAGTTTTACATTGGTTTAAGTCAAATGCCTAATATTTTATGGAGAATGTATCTGAGGTCACAGTAGTTAAGTTATATACCTATGATTGTACTTAATAGTCTACAGAAATTAGAAACCATGAGTCTGAACTTTCCGTTCAGTGCATTTTTACTACAAAGTGTTGATTTGATTTCCCATTTTGAAAGATACAGAAGTGAAATGGTGATTAGTATTGGGCAGCCCCAGGCAGCCCTGGAATGCTCCATGGTTCAAATGCCCAAACCAGATGGAGGTCCAGAAGTGGATGACTCAGAGTTTATTAGTTTTGCCACCTGGGCAGTACAGCCAAACCAGCTGCCATAAGGCAGTTCCAATTTCAACAGAGCAGTAAATGAACATAAAAGTGAGTATAAATCCAAAAGATAAAGCAAAGGGGAATGACTGGTGCAGCAAGGAGATTTATCCAGGCTGATCACTATTGATGGATCTTGTGGGAGGCAGAGCTGCCACACCAGGTAGAGGGCAATAACAGGTTGTGGTACCAAACCTTGAATGATCTCTCCTTGAGTCTTTTCAGGAGTCAGTCTTCAATTTGGATTATTATTCAGTTGCTGACTTGGTGGATTTCCAATCACATCTAATGATCTAGAATGGGGAAAACAGGCCCATGCTATATGTCATGTTTATGTTAGGAGGCCAGAGCTTTTATTCCTAGAAACTATGGATTGTTTTTATTAGGTCATCTTTTCTATATAGTTCTAAGTCCTTGGAGGCCTGGGTAGTCTTTGGAACATAGACTGTTGGAGGCAGATCAACAGGAATCATGTAATTATCCTCCTATGGAAATAAATTGTTGTAATTTTTCAAGATCTGAATGTGAAAGGAGTCATTAGTTGACCCTAAGTGCTACGATGACTACTTTAATAAATACATGGTTTCAAAAATATTAGATAAGTATAATAATGAGGAAACGAGACTAAGGCCAAGTTGAGAGTACGGTAATTTTTGTTTTTATTATGATGATTTGCTAATGAACTAGAAATAATCTGGATCCTTTATATTAGAATTATTTGGGCAGCAAATAACAGAAAATGTGCCTAAATTGACTTAACAAAATAGAGTTTTATTATTATTATTATTATTTCATGAAATGAGAAATTTAAAGACTGTGGCACCTGACATTTTTTTACCTACTCAGTGATGACATTGACTCTTTTTGTGCCATCTTGATGTAAAGTAAAAGAATGTAGAGAGGGGACTGGAATGTACTATGTATTTTTGCTCATATATTTTATTATGACTTTGATACTAAAGACTGAACCAACTTTCCATTTGCTGGGTCTGTGACTGCCTACAGAGAATCTTTTCAGGAGCTGAATATTTCTGTATATTTTCAGTTAACCATTAATCAGTACTTAGCTTCATATAGTAATGCAATTCTGCTCTTTCTTTGTATGACAAAAGTGTCCATGTCTGCAATGTTTCCATCTTGTTTGGAAAGTTTTCTTTCTCTTTTTTGCCTTCCACAATGACATGACGTGAAATAAAATGAAAATTTTCACATTATAACCCTCTATTTATAAATGTAGATAAATTTAGCTTTTTTGTGTTTCTTTGTGTTTTGATAGGTGGCATGTTTGACCCAGGTAGCTGCTAATTATCTTATTGCCCAAAAGGAAGCAGAACGTTGGGGGACAGCTCATGGCAGTATTGTTCCTTACCAGGTAAGAAAATAATAATATAGAGTTGGGCTACTGCAGTTTTGTATGATATGAGTTTGGGATACATTTTTTTTTTTTTTTAAAGCTTTTAGGGTGTTCTGTCATGTATCTTTGTCTGACTGTAACAAGGTTCTGTTGTTCACATTAAATTCTGTGTTTGTACTTTTCTTCATCAGAAGATTAGTAACAGGACACTTAAATGGATCAAAGGCACTTGTTGAAAGTGAGTGACTTTTGGACTCATATGATGGTTTACTTTTTATTTTTTTTACCCAAAGAGGCACTAATTGTTGTCATTTTATAAAGCATGGTTTGTTCACCATGTCAATTATAAACTAAATGCTACCTCCTCCAGCTGAAAACAATATTCTCATAGGACTGGAGTAAAATGAAAATTTGCGTGTCATGAATCTTCAATTTTTGAGCAAAGCAGATGGTTCAGGAACTGCTGTTCTTTATTAAGTGTCTAAACTTGTCCTTAGAATTCTTAACCTTGGCTAATGTGAATGAATATGTGAAGGAATCATGATTATTTAAAAAATAAAGACCAAATAAAATTTCTAACTCTTCTTCCAAACCCCTAACCTTTGCTGAACCCAGATTTTTTGTACTATGCTGTATGTTTTGTACTGTATTTTAAGTTTGAATAGAAATATCTTTTAAAAATTATATCCCTCCTGACATTCAGTAGAAGCACACATAAGCACTATATAAATATCTGCTGAGTAAAGTTGTGAATATATCCTTTAACATTGCTAATCATTCTTTTAGTTTTAAGAACATTATTTCCTTGGGAAAAACTAGTTTTTTAATTTTTTAAGATGCAAATTTGAGGAAAGTAATGACCTAATGTAAATATGAGAGTGTGATACTTTCTCTGTAGAACACCTTTTATTATTTTTTTATGTTTTAAAGGAAAGTTACAGGCAGGCTGGAAGAGAGAGGAGGAAGAAGCATTTTATTTATTTCTATTTAGTTGTACATCTTGGTTGTTCTCCCTGGCCCTGGGGCCTGAACTGGGGACATTGAGATGTATGTGGACTGTGCTGAATCTTTACTCCACCAAGGTATGCCTAGAGCTGCTTTTTAGCACATGCAATTCTGCTCTTCTTGGCATAATTACCATTTTAGAGATAGTTTTTCTAGCACTTCCCTTGTTTCCTACAACAATGGTTTGATGACCACCATTAGCGACATTTTGCCTCTACTTCTTGGTGCTCTGTGACTATCTTACACGTTGAGGTAGGCCAACCTCATTTCACAAAAGTCTTAATTTTGAACTAGTTGGAGAACATCAAATTAAGCCTTCAAATTTTTTCAGATAATAAATCTGAGACTTAGATGGACTGCAACGCTGATCTCCTTTCCCTTTGTTAAATATTCTTTCAGATCCTACTACCTTTGACATGGGAGTTCTTTGATTTCAGGTCCCTTCTTTGATCTCACTGTATAGCCCTATTCTTTAACTTGCTTCTGGTCCTGGATAAGTGGTCTCATAAACAAATTTGTACTCATCAATGATAACGAAAATCCTTCTTAAAGGCATTTTAAGAAAGGACAGTATCGTAATCTATGGGAATTCATCTCAAATTATGAAAGCCCAGGCTTCAATTTTTGATGTGAAAACATTTGTGATATGGAAGCTTTACATTGTAATTCCAAATCACAGGATATAGTGTGGTTTCACTATGTTTAAGTATAAGGTTTACAGTTCATTTTCTCTTATTTTTTAAAATAGAATATGTTTTAAAAAATTCTATGTAGGCTTCTGCTATTCTTTCTGGGTGTTTGCAGCTATAGTCCTGGCATCTTGGGTATGCTCTCAACTA
Organism: Solenodon paradoxus; assembly: GCA_004363575.1. Classification (NCBI taxonomy): domain Eukaryota; kingdom Metazoa; phylum Chordata; class Mammalia; order Eulipotyphla; family Solenodontidae; genus Solenodon; species Solenodon paradoxus. The sequence continues at coordinate 32,721 of RJWH01000722.1, read as the reverse complement.
TTTCACTGTGATGTGAAAAGAAATTTAGCCTTTGATTTTTGCTCCTGTAGGTTAAAGATTTGAGAAATTATGTGTGTGTGTGTATATATATATATTTATGTATTCATGTTTGTTTCTAGTCTTTGAAGATAGAAATGTGTTTTTCCTTCTTGAATTGTCCTAGTACTATAAAATGGGTTCTGTGTTTATTTGATCAAGTTGATTGCAATTTTATTATCTGTAAGAAATAAGAGAATATTTACCAGAGTCTTTTCTCAGGAGCCCAGAATTAATTTATTTCCTCTTGGGAAAGAACTGTGATTAAGAAACGAATGCAAATTTAGCTTAAATGAAACTAGCATGCCAAGATGGGTTCTAGATATGCTTATAGTCCCGGGTCTGTTTTCAATTTTTAAAATAGATTTGGGAAATTTTTTTATGGGTGAATGCCAGGATAATTATAATTCAGTTTTCTTTAATAATTACAACTTTACATATAATTTAAGTTGTCTGAGTTTTGAGCTGAAAGTCTATAATGGAAGAGACCCTGATGGTCTCAGGTTTAGTTAAGATGCCCAGTTCATTCTCCCCAATTCTTGTTGAACCTTGTTTGAAAGATCATAGATCTTGAATGCCTGGAATGTAAATTTCTGAAAAGTAGTGATCCTAATTTGTGTGTTATTTTATATACATGCAGTTCTTAATCTTGAGTTGATTATTCACTTGTTCTCTTTCCTCCTTATTCTTTGGCTGCCAACTTTTTGAAAATAAGTAAGCTCAGCAAAAGTATATGGAATTGAGATAATCATTTTGCTACTTAGTGAATGTATCAGTGGATGATTTTTCTGAGAATTTATATTTTTAAAGACAATTTTGCATTGTAATGCTTCTTTTGTTCCCATTTCACTGGATTTTCCCTGGTCATGTTATGTTACTATTTTTAGTGCATTGGTATTAACCCAGTGTTTCTCAACCCTTCAAATGATTATATTTGTAAAGACAGGGTGAGGGGGTTTTGAATGGGAGAGAACAATTAAAGTAGCTAATCAGTCTTCAAAAAGAATAAATCTTCTTATGTAACATAATTATTATTGAACCTACTGCCTTTTAAATATATGGCTAACATGGTAATTCCTTTCTCTGTTCCTGATGAGATCATATTTCTCATACTACCTGCAGTAGGACTTTAGGGAGCTTACTTAAGGGTATTCCTTATAAAATTATAATTCCTTCAGCTATAATGTTATCCCCAATCCAGAGAACGAGATCAAAATCATGTATCCTTCCCTTAAAAGACTATCAGACTGAATCTCACTATTCTTTATCTATTTTCCTTAATCATTACCAGGACTATAAGCCTACTGGATCATCTGTTTTTATCTGGACAATTATTCCCATTTGGCTCTGTCCATCTCTCCCTTTGACACAATCACTTATTCTGTCATCACTCTTGGTGACTCTGAAATCCACATGGAGGAACCAAGCAAATGAGAGGACCCTGGCCTTTCATTTCTTCAACCTGTCATTGCCCCTAATGTTCTTTTCCTGTTTTCATTTGGTGCCCCCATGCATATTTCTCAAACATTAACATGCACCGGAATCATTTAGAAGTATTACTAAGTACAGATTCTACTTCCAGATGATCTTGATGCTGTTCTAGACCTAGACTTTACTATTATGGATTACTATACCATTGCCTTTGTATTCAACAGGCAGTGTACCATGTTCATCTTCCATTTGCATTTATTCTGTTTCTGCAATGAAGCTGTGACTATGGCTAGAAGTAAACATAACTACCATGTTAACTATTTCACTATAATTATCTCTCAAATGGTCCCACAGCCTTACTTAGAAATCCTGCCTCCCCCTCCCCACACCTCTGTCTCTGTCTGACTTCCCTCCCCCTCACCCCAGGTGGCTATTTTGCATGTTCTCTCTCCTCAAACCTCTCCTCATCCTTAGACAAAAATAGCTCTGATTTCACTAAAAATGATCATCCTTCACCTTAAATAGCCCCCAAATCTTTCTCGAACCCTTAGGCCATGTCTTTTTTCCATTGACGATTCTACTTCTACATACTTTCATATTATAATACTTTTCAAAGAGTTTTGGGTAGTGTCTGCTGGGAGGAATACACATGCTACATCATCTATTCTATAATATCATTTGTGCTTCACAGGTAAAGAGATTTTACAATGCTCTGAGGCATTGGATGCTATGGAACAGCTAGGGGAAGTTGACTTTTAAAGGAATTTTTTCCTCTTTAAATGGCCTGATAATTCATTTGGTGATTTAATTTAGTCTTTTTTTTTTTTTTCCCCTGGAGTAGCTTCTAATTCATGAGATTAAAGAAAAATAGTTATTCAGATGATTAAACAAAATCATGTCTCCTTCTTCAGTTTAGGCTCATTCAATCAAGGAGTAGTGCAGGAAACTGGGCTATGGTATTTCTGGGAGGGACATTATACTGTATATTTAATTTGGCATAAGCAGTGACTTAGGCAGTATCTGCCAAGCTTGAAGAGATGCTGCATGTTGTTATCATTCCTTAGAAAACATAAAAATGCTGTTAAATCATAGTAGATCAGGTAACAGTAGGACTCTTTTTTTATTAATCCATGTTGCCTTTTTTAATAAAAGTCAAAAATTATAGATATACATCTGTCTCTTACGAGGTTTTTTCTTTTTTTTTCTTTTTGCCATAGTTATACTAAGGTTCTCGCTAAAGTTTCTGAGTACAGTTTAAACAGCCATATGATTGTATTATATATTTTATTTAATTGAAATATTGATGGTAATAGTAATGATAATCATGCTTCTATTGAGTTCATATATGTAGCTGTGGTATCTGTCTGTCTATCTATCTTTTTTCATTTTATATTGATGGAAAGGAGATATAGAGATTTTAAGCTATTTTCCAGGTCATAATTGGAAAGTCAAAAAGCCTGGATTGGAACCATGGTTTAAGATTTCAAAACTTTTTCCTTTCTTGCTCTATCCAGGCTAGTATTTCTTTTGGTGCCTGCTATATCATGGATGCCTGTCTTTTTAATTTCTTCACAAGATACTAATTCTGTTTCTATTACATTTTGACAAGTTACTATTTAGTATGATTTTAGAAGGCACCAAACCTAATAAGCTATCTTGCTGTAAAATTATATTTGAACTCCTATCTATGGGCAATTGTAGGTTTTCTTCTAACTTGTTTTCAATTTATGCTTTCAAATGACTCTTGATAAATCAATTTATTGACTTATGGATTAGGCTATTTTAGTTCCTGAAAGGCTTCCAGATGAGGAAGGATTGGGCTCTTGAGTTCATGGAACTCAGCTGCAATTTGGCAGCTACAGCTAGGAGAACTTGAGCTTTGGAGTCTGACAGACCTGTGTCCAGGCTCTGCCATGTGTTGACTATGAAATCTTGTACTAAAATATCCCCAGTGTTAGCTTCTTCCTGTACAAAAAGTTGATATGATAGTTGCTTCCATGTTTAGTGAAAAAAAATGAAAAACTGTGTCCTGAGTATTTTGTGTAGCACCTGACTCTAGAAATTTCTTCTGGATGGTTTCTATTATTATTGATATAGTTGAACTAATCATTATAACTTTTTAAAATAGTTTCTAGGAAACTGAAATAGTCTCTGAAAATTATCTTTGGCAGCTTAGGGGTTGTGTAAATAAGGATATGTTTACTTAATAAAGTTAATTTCTGTCAATTTCTTTTTTCCTTCTAAGACAAAAAAGGAGGGCAACATCTGGTACTTTTTTGTTTGAAAAAGCTGATTTCAGATCTTTTTCACAAATTTTTACCCAAATATAGCATTATTGAAAAAAATACAGTTTGAGGAGAAACATGATATAACAACACCACTCAATTGTCAAAGAGATAGGGATTCTAGTTTACTGAATTATCTAGTTGAGATGTAGTATAAATTCATACTTGGCAACATGAAATTTGACAAAAATGATTTTCATAAGTAATCTGGGAAGTCCATAAGATGGGAACCTGTCTTGAGAAAATATACATACCCGTCCTTTTGAGAGCTTCAAATTGTGGAGATTTCTCCCTCGGTTTTAAATGCATGAGAAAACTAGAGAGTACCTGATTTCATAACCTTAAGATTGTAATGAGAGGGAGTAATACAGGATGGCTAAGAAATATAAGCAAAGGCATTTTTAAAAAGCGATGTTCTGTATCAGATATAGTTTCTGTTGCTATAATGTAATGATTTCTTCATCCTATCTGAACCCTCAGTAAGTTGCCATGTTGGGGCGGGTAGGAGATTGCAATGAAGTTGGATAATGTTTATTCAGTAAAGAATACCTGGAGATTTATTGGACACAATAGTACAGGTTATGGTAAAATACACTAGATTATATCTCAGAAGATTCTTCAAACTTTGGGATTACTGAGAACCAACAAATTAGAATATTCAATAGGATTCTTTTTGTCTGTCCTCCAACTCCTTTTGTTCTAAAGGTTTTGACCAAGTAGCTTCTGAATATTTCCTGTAAAGTTTAATGTGTACTTTGATACTTTTGAATTTGTGAATCTTGTTAAGGTAATTTGAAAAATCAGTTACTTGAAGATCTTGGTTACTTCGAAACCATTTGACCAGGACTTTACCATAGTCCTAAGAATGTAGGTAATTACATGGGCCAAGAGGCAGATAAATTAGTGTATATGATAGTTACTGGCAGAATAGCTGCTAGCTTCTGGACTTCTCTTTAGAAAAGTTTAAAATTTTTTTGATTGAAAATAAAGTCCCTAAATTTATAATAAGTTAGATATTATATGTAAGGACATCATACTGACAAAGGATAAACATACTTATATTGTGAGTTTTGATAACTGGAATAGTTTCCAATTGACAAATATCTTTTTAATGCCTTCCGCTTAAGAGATAAAAATAGAGGCATGAGGAAAGACATTGTATTTTAAAGAATAAATCTGGAATTCCCTTGGAATCTTATCACCTTCTCTTGCATTCACAATATTATCTGTATGTGCGGAATGATGGAGTTGTCTATTGTTTATGCTTATACAATTCGGCTAAAATTACTCAAAGGAATAAAATATCATTTTGAATATTTAGTTAAGTAAAAATATTAATGGTCATTATTTAGTAATATTATATTGATAATAGTCATTATATTCATCATTAGAGCTCACATTTATTGAATTATTTGCTACTTTATTATTAACTACTTTACATATATTAATTTAGTCTTCACAACAACCCTGTGATAGGCATAGATATTGTCCTCACTTTCAGATGATGAAACTGAGACACGGAAGTTAGGTAAACTGAGACAATAAAGTCCACATGTAAAGGATGTAGCTGGGGTTCTGAGACTTGGGGACTACACTATACAGGCAGATGATGAAATGCTACTTACTTAAATTGGCATGTTTAGTTTCATTTTCTGTCTTCATCCCACTTTTGAGGAAGAATTATGTGACATTTTCCTCTACATAATTTCCCCTTTAGGACTGCCAAGAGCAATTGAAGAGGTATAAACAATTCTGTTGTTTACTCATTACAGAGATCCTTAATTATGACTTAAAAGCAAATTTCCTTCAGGAAATCAGGTTGTACATCTTTTGAATAAATCTTTTGATTGCATATGCTAAAATTGTATTAGAATCATAATTAAGTCAAGTATAGTGAAACAACTATCTCTAGTTCCATCTATACATAATGAGAACAGTACTGTCCTTGAGCAATATAGGCGGTTGGGGATGGTTTTAACTATGGTGAGACTCAGTTTCTGGTTTCAGATTGTATTTCTGTGTGATTGGTAGGCTGGGGCAAGAGTTGGGGTAAAAAAGAATATTTGGGGCATGAAGAGGGACTTGGTAGAGGACAGTCTGTAGAGAGGCAAAGTAGACAGGTCTCTGAGTATTCCAACTGTACTTAAATAAGAACAGCTCCACTTTATCTTTATTCGAAATATTGATTCTGCTGCTTAAAAATGATTATTTGTCCTAGAACAATCGATTTGCATGGACGGATTCTATTAGATGAGGAAGTCGGTTTTCTTTGTGTCTGTGTGCAAATGCTGAAATTCTGAGTAAATGTGCTTAGCATGTGGAAATTCCCTGATGGCTCCCTGTTCAGGTACAGGTTACCTACAGGAAAAAGAAGTGAATTCTGATATGGTATGAATTACTGGTATAGTATAATTCAATAATGGGCAAATAAATTAACAGCAAAAGAAAACCTGTAGGATGCTAAATTCTCAAGTGAATCCGTATTGGAGACTTGAACAAATCATGTCCACAAAAATGGCTGTGAAGTATGCTTCTTTCTTAGTTCTCTTTCTGGCACTTAGGAAAAGGAATTCTGGTACACAGGGGCTCTTTTCAGACAGGAGTTGGTAAAGTGTGCATGCTGAGTAGGGTTAGTAAGGTAGGAATATTTAAAAAATCATGTTGATAATTTATTTGACCCAATTTTAACCTGGAAAAGATTCACAATTGTCTCTTCCTTTTCTGAGAGTGGAAGCAGGTGTGAAATGTTTTAGTTCTTCACTACTCTAAGTGGTCCATGGAGAAGCAACATCAGAACCACCTGGAAGCTTGTTGGAAATAATAGATTGAGTCTATTGAACTGAACCTAAATTTGCATTTAAACAAGATCCCCAGATGATTCATTTTCACCTTTGATTTTGAGAAACTCTAAAGTACATATGAAATTCTTTGGTCATTGTATTATGATTCCACTAGATGTCACTCTTGTAACCTAGTAATAGCTCTGCGTTTTCAATGGAGACTGGATAGATCTCTGAACAGGATCACATTAAGCGATTTCCTCCCCATCCTTGGAGTTCTTGATATACAAATTGATTATTTAAGGTACAACTGCCTTTCTCTCTGGTTCAAAGTCCTGGGGAGAGATTCATGGGACTGATTTTCATTTTGTTGAATTAGCACCCTTGCTTTTCTTCTTTCCTCCTTCAAGCCCCCTGTTGCTTAGGATAGTCTTTCATTATATAACCTTAGCACAGAGTATGCTGCAGATGTTCTGGTTCTGAGAGATCAGCATCCAGGGCTGCTCAGCATTGTGACACAGAATAAACAAACAGGTTAACTCTTTGTAGATGTTATTGAGAGTGGAAAGGTAGCAAGACTGTATGTATCCTAAATGAGCATGACCCCCCCCCCACCCGCTTTTGATTGTCGAAGGAAACCTGGACTTTTCTGAATTCCTAGGTGTATCTCAAGGGTGGTTTCAAAAGAGGATTTATTCAACTCATATTACAAGCAATGTTCCAAGTATGATCTTATAGGGCATTAGTTTTTCAAACCTGAAGATGAATATAAGGGATGTTTATAGGTAAAGCAAGATCCAGAGGGAGATCATATACTTTTAGAGATATATGAGTCCTCTGTTAAAAGTCTTGTTAACGACTGGTTAGGTCTGCATATCAAGAAAGAGGGGTGAAAAGGTGAGGAACTATGGTTCAGAATATCCAATTTTTGGTCAGATGCCCTGCTTGAGAAAAATTAATTTTTAAAATAAATCAATCTCTTGCAAAACACTCCTCCCTCTGAGTTTAATGTGATTTTTCATGTTTTAGTTAACAAGGGTAGCTAACAAGTTGGAAAGTAGCAGGTGTTTGTGTATGCTTGGTCAGTGTGTATATTTCCTTTTCTTGCTATTTGAAAGGGGCATTTAATGGATATCACTAAGTGAATAAAATCTTGAACTTGATTGATTTTAGTTAAGTATTTAGCTCATTCAAGCCATAGTGTTTGCTTCTAAACTTCTGAACCCTTTTGTAACATCATTTGTTATGAGGTGATTCCTGGCAACCAGGAGCAGAGTTAATTTTAAATCATTTTACTGAAAACCAGTTATTTGTATTTTAAAGGATTATCTAAGTTAAGGAAAACAAGTCTGAAATATTCCCATTCCTAGCTATGGTCTAATTTTCTGCTTCTGCAGGGATAGAATTTTATACCCTCATTCTCTTTCTTGTTGAATCATCTTCCCTTCTTTTTTTTAAAACTTGTTGTTGGGACTCCAGATGATACCAGATATAGCAGCATATTTAGATATGTTATTTAAAAGCATAGGCTTTGTGGTCAGACAGACCTTGGACCTTCATTTCACTGAGCTTTACTTCCTTCCTTTGTACAATAGAGATAATGCTACCTGCCTCCTGGGTGGTAGAAATAACTTGTCAAGACAGTGCATGGCCCAGAGTGGGACACCTAGTGTTTGTTCAGTAGATGGTAGCTGTGTTACCATCTCTGGATTTTTATAATCCAGTCCACAATTGTGGTGGAGCCCCTGCTCCTATATATTTTGTTCACCAGAGGATAGATAGCACCAAGTTAAAGAGGAGTCTTCATTTTCCTCTGCCTGTGTGTGATGAGGAGATAGGTGGTTGGGGAACAAATTAGTAGTATAGTGGAATGGTAAAGAGAATGCTGATTCTAGAACTTCAGTAAGTACAGAAGTTCTCTCTCTGACCTACATTGGAATTCTCACTGAAAATGTCCCTCAGTGTTATAAAATGATGATCAAGTTCAACAGAATGTTGGCATTGTTAGCGCTGTCAGTACAGCCATATCATAGTCTGGCCGATGATCTTAGTTGTCTGTTTAAACATTATTTATAAAGAGTAACATACTCAGGGATGCAAGCTGCTAAATCCCAATTGAACTTTTGTGACATACATTCCAGATTGTGTACTCTTTATTATCTTTACTGCTTTGGAATGATCCTTTTGATTTAGAGAGGATCTCTAGGCTTTGGATAAGTGTAACTCATACCTTGGGATCACTGAACATTACCTAGTTAGCAGTAGCCTTACAAAGTTACTGCAAGGATATTGGAAGAGATTTTTTTATCTTAAAAAAACTGTTCTAAGAATCTTTGCGGTTTCTCTATAGACATCCCTGTAGTTTAATTAGATAATATCCTATTGATGAAGAGCACTGGAGATTTTAATATGACAGCAACTGTATTAGTGTGCTGTCTCAAATAGAAGAGGATATAAAATATTAAAAAACAATATGAGCACTGTATCTTAACTATATACTCTCATTTTCCTTGCTAGATTGTTGAAATCTGCATGGGATTTTTGATTTTTAGAGAGCTAATATTAACATACATTTTGGTAACTGTCTAAAATACATTCTCAAAAATCCCTAAAAAGAGTATAGATCATTATTTTCTTCCTAGCATATTATTCTTGTTTCCATTACTAGGAGTCAAATCCGTAAGTTCAGCCTTAGTTCAAAGAAGCTGGGGGAAGGGAACAAAACTTATAATGGTGTTACTGTGTAAATTGCAAAAGAATCTGAGGTTTGTTCAGCAAATATAATGGTGCATTGAGGTGTTGTGCTAATGTGGGGGGGCCAGAAAATGAGCTCTGTGTGTAGCAAATCTATTAAGTGGCAATTTAGAACTTAACCTAAAAATTGGGAGAAAGTTGATAAGTGCAGAGGAAGCATGAGACCCAATTTGACACAGACCTTGCTAGGGTGATAGTGCTGAGGCATAGAAGGAGGAGTGAAAACAGAAGGGGATTCTGTGGTGTGTTGAATGAAGATGGGGGATAGCAAAATTACCCATTACAAAAACAAACAAACAAAAAAAACAAAAAAAGAAAAAAGAAAAAGCAAAGCCCCGATTATGAAATGCTATTGAATGTATAAATTCTAGAAAGAAAAATAAAAGGCATGCATGGATTTATGGTTAAGACATACAGATCTCAATTCTTTTTTTATTTTCATAGGTTTGGTACTAGAAGAACACTGATAGAAACTCGTGAAAACTGGTACTTTAGGGTGAGGAAATCTATAGGAATGTTAGGGATGCATGAACTGATAGCATTGTAACATTTACATATAAGTATGATAAAAACAGAATGAATATCATAAGAACAGTAAACAAATAAGTACACAAAAATACTGGACAAATTCTCTGTGAGAAATTCATGACCAGTAATAATATATTCAGGAATATTATGATTCAGTGGCTCTTACCTTTTTTGGGGGCAGGGAGGTTACTCACAATTCCTTTGAGAAACTGATAACAACTGCACATGTACATACATGATTTTGGCAATGATTCCAGGAGCTTCTCATACTCCCTGAAACTCATTGATGGGTCCTAGATTAAGATTCCCCACTTAAAGGTCAATTGAACATGGTAAGGAGATTGAAATTATATTCATACCCTTAAAAATTAGACCAAATAGTTTGAGGAAAATCACATCTTGAGGCTGAAAGAAGATTTCACATAGGTGTCTGCTTCCTGGGGTAAGATGTTTTAGAACTCAGGAGGGAATAGAATTATAGATTTGAGCCTGTGATTAGAATAGGGATTGGTGCAGGAAATTATCTAGATAGATATCTATGACAGTCTTCTGAAGTGAAAAAAATCTCATCACATTATTACTCAGTTTTAGAGAATGGAACTAGGATCAAATAAATGTTCACATTAATTTAAAATTGAAAGTAATATTGTAAAAGTCTGTAAGTTGTAGGAAACCTGGAAATGCTTTAAACACATTAATGGGAGGGCAGGAAAATATGTCACATACCAAAGATTAGGAGATCATATAAAATTTTTGCATATCAATTTTGCATGTCATAAAGTAAAAGAAATAGAAGTAGCGGGGAAGAGTAGGCAAAAGATTGTTCAAGTGAAAATAGCAAAAGCCTCAAACTGCGACAGGTCAGGTGTAAATAAGAAGCCAGTCAAACTGTAAAGGAATTCAAGAAACAGCACAAAAAAGGACTACAATCCGGAAATGAAAGCTTTTTTATACATGAAAGACAGAAGGTCAACTGGTGAATCAATGGGATTGCTTGATGATCAGGGTGCAAAAGATTGCTCACAGGGAAGGAAAAAGATCTAGGACTCAATGAATTTTTTGCTTTGGTCTTTGTTGAAACATAGAAATTTCCACTGTCATCGTGTCTTTTGAAGCAGAGGTAAGAGATGCAGTATTAGATCAAATAGTGCTAAGGGAACAGGATGTCCTACCTGATTGGCATATAGATAGAAGTAGATTGTGAAACTTTATGACATCTGTTAAAAGAGTCTGAAGAAATTCAAGGGAATAAACGGACCAAAATGGGAAAGTAGTTTATGGAACGTCTTCAGTATTAGTGAATTTCACTTTTTTTGTAATTAATTTTAGTGAAGAAACATTCTATCATAACTATCATATAGGTTTAAGGTGTGCATCATTATAAATCAACACCTGTATATAATATATTAAGTTTGCCACCACAATGAATTCCACTCTTGCTTCCATTCTAATAAAACCTTCTGAGAAGATCCTATTATTTATTGACTAGCAAATCTTACTCATATTGATGGACTTCACTAGTTGTAGGATCTTTGCCTACTTGCTATAATGAATGAAGAAAAACATTGTGTTTTCTATAACATGCTTGGATTGTTTGAAGGGATAAAAAGCACCAGAAAAAAAATAATTTGTTTTGACTTTCATAGAGTCTGTTACAAAGTTTCATAACAAAGCTATTCCAAATGGTATTGCCATGGTATTAGGAGGACTATTTCGCCACACATAGGTGTTAAAAGAGGAAACAAGAAATAGGATGTATGAGCCTGCTGTTGATGGAGATGTGTAAACAGTGAGGCCCCTCCAGGGATTTCTGCTGGACCTCTTTATTAAGCATGTTTATAGATAATCTGGAAGAGTAAGTACACAGTGAAATTTCTGAGGGTTAGTAAAATTATAAATCAACAGGAATAAACTTTTGAAAGATCATGTAAGTGGACAGGAAAGTTACAGGGAGACTCCATATCGTGGGCAGTATTACCTATGCAGGGAAAAAGAAACCAGACTAAACTTGTAAAATTATGGGCTCTGAATTATTTAGAAACATGGTTTTATTTAGGAACCAGGAAAGGAATTTGGAGTCATTGCAGTTCTGTCTGAATAGACCAACAGAATGTTGAAAGGTTTTGAAAATAAAGGTACACTTTGAGCAAAACCATTGTTCCTGTGCATTCTTTTGGTTTTGATTGTCATATCTCCAAATGGAAGATGTAAAATATCTGGTTTCAAAATCCTGACTCAATTTTCAAAGGATTGTTATTAGGACTACATTAAATATATGTGAAATTACCTAATACAGTGGTCCTTGACAAGCATTGAATGCAGAGTCTCAGAAGGGACATGATGAAATCAATCTCTTATCTGGTCCAGGAAAATCTATACCAGATTTGTTGATCCAACTTCCTCTTCAGTTCAGCTACAAGGAGCTCACTTCTTATAAAGGAGACAATTTAATTGTTGAACAATTTTAATTGTCACTAAAAACTTTATGCTTGTTTGAAAGATGCATTTCTGAAGTTTCCAGAATAGAGAAGAAGATCTTAGTTACTACCTATATAAAACCTCATATTTTATGAATTAGCACAAGGAATATACAGATGAAATAAAATCTCAGGAAAGCAAATGAGAGACAAATTATTGATTTTTTAAACTCTAACTTTATAATAGAATATTCACTCGTCACATCAACCAAATCAACACACCAACCTATATGCATTTTTTAGTTGATAGCTACTAAATGTTGTTTTAATCAGAGTAGTGGACTCTAGAAAATGTGTAGTATTCCATTTTCAAGGGTTTTTAAAGAACTATCTGGAAAGTCTGTTACTCATAATGATACTTTTCATTTGTAGTACATTAGAAGTTAATAGAAGGACCCAATATCTTAACTATGTCTCTCTCATTCTCTAAGGAGTCTAGTCTGAAATGTCTTTCTGGTTTTTAGAAGCAAGGCATATAAGAAGCTTTCTGTATGAAGTAATGACTGTTGATAAACATCTTCTCTTGATTGCTTATTTGATAAATCTCAAGGCTAAGTTATAGAGTAAGTTTCATAATTATACTTAACACATATCTACATCAGCCTTTCACTCACACATTTATCACACTTTATCTGAATCCATCTCTTCATTTCTATTGTTATATATATTGCAAATCACCATAAGATCATTAATTCACAGCTATTACAATGACTTGCATAATGTAAATTAATATATGCTAAGAATCCATCTATAATTGTCAACATACCATTCACAAAAATCACTGGCCAAATTTACAGACCAGATTAGATAGTCTTGAATCCACAAGCCTGAGAATTCATAAACTCTTTTGAAACTATGCCTGGTGTTTCAGTCATGGGCACCTTTGGGACAAAATAAATTAAATCATAGATACCTACTTAGATGATGGCATTTCACAAAACTTTAGAGCAAATCTTCTTGGGCTTATCCTCAAACTTGAAAATTTATTTTTTTCCTCACTGCCCCATATTTCTCCATAAATATTTATATTAGTAGAAAGTCTTATCTTTAGTGAAATGTGAACCTTAGGCCTTTTCTCAAGAGAGTAGTGGATACCCGACATGCTTATGTTATCCTCTAGGCAACAGTAGGGGCTCCAGCCTGTGAGATACATTCTGTTTCAATGAGGGTGTTTTATTTTCTTGATTACTTCTTAATTTTGGGAAATTATAAATTTAAATTGATAGATTGGGATGTGTTTCCAAAAACATGAGTTCATTAAATAGTGCCTTCTTAATATTTCTGTTTATATTATTCATTGTTATGTTAATTTTATCCTTATAAGACCCCTTATATCCAGGTCCATCTTGACCTTCCATTATTTAGCTTTCATTACTGTCATTTAGTACTGATCCTACCCTCAGGCTCATCTATATCATTGTCTGTATAGCACCTGGCAGACCTTTACAGCAGGGTTTGACAAACTATCAGCCATGGGCAAAATCTAGCCCGTGCCTATGGTTAAAAAAATAAAATGAAGAATAAAGTTTTGTTATACATAAAAATTATATGTAATTTAAATATCTCTTCATAAATAAAGTTTTATTGAATCACAGTTTTGGTCATTTGCTTATGTATTATGTAGGGCTGCTATTATGTTACAACAGAAGAATTTTGACAAAAATTATATGGCCTGCAAAGGTGAAAATATTTATAATGAGCACTTTAGAGAAAAAGTATGCTGATCCTTCCTTATTTTAAAGGGTTTCCAAAGTGAACATTACTTTACAGTTCTCCTTGGGCCTTTTCAGCTTTCAGAATTCCAGCTTGAATTCTACTTCCTTCATGAGTCTCAAAAATTTCTTTCTTCTTTTTTTTTTTTTTTAATGAATACACTCTAGCATTTGATAACATAGTTCTCTAGTAGTTTAATGTGCATTAAGTTTTGTAATTTTTTGGTTAATTTATATTTTTGAAGACAGGAAGCATATAATGTGTATATGCAAAATGACACCAGGCAAGGATTAGATACATAATACTTGGCTCTTATTAGGTATTTATTAAATTTCTTTAAGTGGAATCTGCCAGCGTTTATAGAAAGAACCACACTGGAGAAGGAAGGATTTTTTATACGCAAATAATTTATGTGATTATGACTTTCACTATAACTTTATAGAGAACTATGTGAGCCAGAAAAGAAAGTAACCAGAACAATAAGAGAAAATATCACATAGTAAATGAAATTTGATGGACATTTGAAGGCTGAGTAGATGTTTGCTTGTGAAGAAAGGAAAATGAAGAAGGCTTGAGCATTTCAAAGTTGCATCGGGGTGAGCTCTCATTCCTTTTCTTCTCCTATAGAAGGATGAATAAACACTATCCTAAATCTAGTGTTATCTATGCCATGAATAGTTTTTATCCTTCTCTTATTTATGTATACATTTTAAATCAATACATAGTACTATTTTTCCTCTTTTGAATTTTATATAAATGCTAATAATCATGCTAATAATCATTCTGCAAATTACTTTTTTAAACCTTATTTTTATGAATTTTATTTATGTTAATACTTTAGTATGGCACCATTTGAAAGATGTTTACACAATTTGAAAGATATTTACATTATTTCCTATTTTTTACTTTTATGACATTGCTATGAGTATTTATGTATTTTTTTTGTTGTTGTTCATATTCTCTGGAATCTATAATTAAAAGTAGAATTTCTGGGTCTTAGCTATGTGTATTTTCAACTTAACCTGATATTTCTAGAAAGTGAATTATATGTGTGTGTGTCTGTGTCTGTGTTTTCTAGTAGTACATTGTCTTTGTATTCCAAGGATAAAAATGCATTGGTTTTACACATTTATAGATTTATTTTTCTGAATTTTATATAGGATTTTAATATCTATTTTCTTAAGTAAACTGGCCATGATTTTCTTTTCTCATATTTTTCATATTTGGTTTTGATCTTTGTTGTTATGTATGTCTCAGAAAATGAGATGGGGGTGAATAGCATTTCACTTTCTGTTATTTGGAAGATTAAAACTGTTTATGTATTAGAAATTTGTATCTGTTAGACAATGTGAGTCTAGTATTTTTGGATGGATAGAATTTTAATTACAGATGTTTTCAAAGGTTAACGATTTATGTAGGTTTTGTATTTCTTTTAAAGTCAATTTCATTGTTATAGTTTTCCTAGAAGTTTGTGTATTTTAATTTACAGTCATAAAGTTAATCATTTTCCTGTAATTAAAAATAAAGCAAAATCAGTTGTACGTATTGTTGTTTTCTTCTTTTAATTCCTAATGTAGAGAAAAGAACGATAGGTATTGGTTAAAAGCGCATACTAAGTAGCCAGATTATCTAGGCTTTGATCCAGGTTCCACAGTTTGCTGATGTGTGACTTTGAGAAAGTGATACAACTTCTTACTGCCTCAGGTCTTCAGCTATAAAAAGTGATAGTAAAATAGCATCTATTTCATAGGCTGTACTTAGAATTTTATAAATTGAAATATATGTATATGCACATACACATACACATGCATATACTCAAGCATGTCTGTATGTACTTATATTTTATATGCATATATCTGTATACATACATAGATACACGCAGGCACAGACATACACTTATAGTTTTTAAAGACTGAGTGTTTGTGTTCCCCAAAATTCGTATACTGAACCACTAGCCCTCAGTGTGGCTGCTTATAATAAAATACAAGAGGAGAAAGATGAACCTCAGAATTAAAAAAAGGAATTGGAACTCAGCCTGTCCATTTCTCAAAAAGTGAGAAAGCATTTCAGAAGAAAATACCAGTGGTGTAGCACACTAAAACTTAATAAAGAGATGATAGGATTTCTGAGTCAGAAATACTGCTGGTTTGAAAGAAAGAGGATGGAGACAGGATGAGAAGGAAGGCTGTTGGACTTCTCAGATTCTGTAGAAAGGGACCTTAGAGCTATCCAGCTGTGAACATCATCTCTGCCTTTCTTCCATATACCCCAGTCAGATATTCAAGGCTAAGATACCAGACAGGCTTTCTACCAGGATTAGTAATAGTAATAAAAATGATAATCATCATCATCATCATAAGATATTTTTATGACTAGGTAATTTATGGAAATATTTTATCTTATATGAAAGAATACATTGATTATTATATTAAGATATGAACTTTCTCATTTAGTTTTGCCTATGGGAAGATATTTTGGATCCTGTAGGCATATGAGGAAGTAATCATTGTAATTAACGTTGGTTAAAAATATCCAAATCAGTATAAGGACTATACATACTGCAGTGATACTATTATACACAGAAAAATGGATTTTATGGAGTTTGGTTTATTTATTATGTCACCTCTTATGTTCTAGGTTGTGTTGAGAGGTATCAGGTTGTCCTGCTTAGACTTGGATTTCTAACTTCTCTTAGCCTGTGTATCTCTGATTATAGATTATCCTCTAATATAAACTTAAATGTTTCCAAATTTATATGTGAAATTTCATTATTGCCTAGAAAGAAATGTTCAATAAATTATAAAGTTAATTATGAAGTCATTGTAAATAACAAAAATAATGAAATTCTGTAATAGTGTAATGCTTAAAATTGACAAGATAAAGAAGTTTGTGGAAATACTATTGTATATTATTAACTTGTAAACATTGAGTTGAATTGCATGAATGGCAAATTAAATTTGAGATAGAGTAATGGATTAATTTTTAATAGACAAAGTTGTTTATGTAAAAAGAAAATTAGCTGAAGTTCACTATTTAAAAGATACATAACTACTAAAATTTGTGAGCATTTTTTCTAGTCAATTATTTCTCTTAATAATAATTTTATTTTTTCTGTTGTTTACATTGCTATATTCATTTGAGGATGCTGAAATCGCATCTCAGTCTGTATGTCACATAGCGGTGACCACCAGTTTCTAGTGTCCCTTACATCAACTTATTCCCTTCTTCCTTCCCTCCCCTCTCCCACCACTCTGTTAACAGTGAACTGCGTCTTGTGGAATTTGTTAGGGTTTGTCTGTTTGTTTCTTTATATTCCACATATGAGTGAAATTATCATGTGCTTTCTGTCTTATTTTGATTAACTTGATCTCCTCTAGTTCCATTCAGAGTGTTGTAAAGGGCACAATTTCATCTTTTTTTTTTTTTTAAGCAGCTACATAGAGTTCCATTGAGTCTCTCTCTCTCTCTCTCTCTCTCTCTCTCTCTCTCTCTCTCTCACTTGCATGTGTGTCTTTATGTTTATTTGTATTCCTGCAGTGGAGATATAGACTCACACACATGTATGAATAACTATCTCCATTTTTCTTTATCCTTAGCATCTGTATTCTTTAAAAACATTATTTTTAGTGTCATATGGAATGCTCTTATGAATAGGCATGCATATAACTATCAAATATTTTTAGAAAAGAAAATATGGATATTACTGTATTGGTTTTCATAAAGTTTTTTAAGGACTCGATGGTTGTATTTGTTTACTGTTGTTTATCTCATTAAAAAGCATCAATGGCATATCTTTATAACTTGAGTTTAGATTGAAACCTTCAACATGTCATTCAAGTGATCTGTCATTTGCTTATCTTTCCTGTTTCAAATGTCAGTGTCCTGTCACACTTTGCTCAGCTACATTCAGTGCTGGCTGTTTGTGATTGTTTCATACTTTTAGTTCAACCCTAGAGTTTTATGTTCTCTGCTTCTTCTGCCTACTCTGCCATTTTTCTATTAGTCATTGGCTAGTAAGTTTATTTATATTTTTGTTTAGTTAAAAATTTTAAAACTTGTTATATTTTTAGATATTACTCTTCATGTATTGTTTGCAATATTTGTCTTACTTGCCTATTAATTTTATATCTAGTGGTTTTATTTTTGTAGAATTTTTGTTTCATTTTTTAGTGTTGTCAAATCCCTTAATCTTTTCTTTAAGATTTAAAATTTAGAGTAATTTTTTCCTATTATTTTTACAGTCTAATTTTTCATTTTTTGAATTTTAAATTTATTTTCAAATTATTTTGATACATAATATGAAGTAAATATAAACAATGTCTTCTCTAACAATATACTACTTATTCCAGAATATTTAATTAAACAATCCATTCATTGTTTACTCTTTCAAGTATTACTTTTTCATCTGTTAAATTTACATATAGGTCTATTTCTGACTCTCAATTCTGCTTACTGCTGGTGTTTTCTCTCAAACTTGTGTACTCTGTGACTTTATAATATGTGCTAATATTCTGTAGGGAACATCTGCCCCTCATTTTTCCTTTGGATAATTTACTTTGATTTCTTTTGGTGATTTCTTTCAAAATAGGTAAAATTACTTTTTTCAAGTTAAAAATTTCCTTTGAAGTTTTACTAGGGATTGCATTAAATATAAAAAATTTTGGCAGGAATTTTCTTTTTCACTTACTGATTAATGCATTAGTATAAGAGTAATATAATAATAAAGCAATTATCTTCAAACAGTTTATGTTTTATATGTGGCTAATCTAATCGAAGTATTACTTTGCTTAAAATTTTTGACATCTGTTTTTCTAAGTATATTAAGTCATTAGTTTTCTTTATTGTCTGAGGTTGTAGTATGAGGACAATGATAGATTTGGGCATCAAAGTAGGCAGTTTTCCATTTTTATGAAGCTTTGCACTTCCTTTTTTAGTACTCAGAAATAATTGTCATATAACATTGTATAAGTTTAAATTGCAATGTTTTGATTTGACACATTTATATATGCAATGCCATTAGCACCATAGCCTTAACACCTCAATCAAATCACATAATTACCTTTTCTTTTTTTGTGGTGGGAACATTCCAGAGCTAGTTTCTTAGCATCTTTGAAGATAAGTTGCTTTATGTAATATAAGCATCTTTTCTTTATATGTTTAATAAAAATCTTTCCTAAAAGTTTTCTGTTTCTAGTGTCTTTTGTTGAGAGGTTGGTAATTTTTAGTTTATAGTAGCTATTTGCCTATTTGGCTTACTTTCTGTTTACTCTAAATTATATAATATTTTCTCATAGTTTTATTAATTACCTCTGTTTATTACTGGCTTCTCTTTCTAATTTGTGTGCTTGATTGTTGAACCTTTTGTTATTACCTCAATTAAATCAAGTTCAGTTTTGATTTTTTATATAATCTTATCTTTGGTTTACCAAAGAATAATTTCTCTTTTCCACCATCAGCATGATATGTTTAAGTTAATCTTCATTTAGTAATATTTGGAGTCTTTTAAATTTGCAAATATGTCTTTCTAAAATTAGAAGGATGTACATCTCTTTTCTCCATTATCTTTTTTTATCTCTTTTTTAGAAATACCAGATTATCTTTATTCTGGGTCCTTACCTGTCTTCCATATTCATTATGTCTCCTCAGCTGTATTTTTGTTCTTTTTCCTCTTCCTTTTGGAATAACTTTTCAAGTTATTTTCCACATAATTAATTCAATTTTCTGTATTTTGCTTCTTCCAAATTTTGCTTCTTTTGTTTTTATAAATCTATGTATAGAAATCTTATATGCTTCTACTGTACTTTCTTCTGTCCTTTCAACTAGTTTTTGTCTTATAGTCTTGTTTTTTCATATTTTAGGATATTTTGTTATGAGATAATTGTAAGTCATATATAATTGGAACAAAAAATACAGAAATCCAATTTTATGTCTACTTATGTGTATGTGCGTATTTAATTTGACACATCTTTATCTCGTCTATACTACGAGAGTCAAAAGACACAGATACAAGAATCTGTGTTTTCCCAAATTTTCAGGTGACTAATGCAGCTAAGGTTTGAACAGAAAGCTTTTCATAAAGTTTCATCTACATACACTAAGTGTGGTAGTAGAGGAACAGTGATAGAAATTAAGCAGAGCTTGATAGAAATGCAGACTCTCAGATCTGAATCCAGTCTGTATTGTAGCAAGATCCCCAGATATGTTGTATCTACGTTAAGGTTGAAGGGTATATGACACTAGAATTGAAAAAAAAAAAAAAAACCAAAAAACAAAACAAAAAACCCCCCAAAAACTAAAACAAAACAAAACCCTCAAAACCCCCGAAAACTGTTTTCTGAAATTGGATTCAGCTATTTATTTATAAAGTAACATTTAGTAATTTCAAGATTCATTATATTATTAATTTTGTCTGATAGTTGGATTTTTAAAATATGTATATAAAACTTGAGATTTTCTGTTAATCAGTCAGCATTATAACATCTTAAATACAAGAATTATGACAGTTATGAAGTATGATCATTTCATATCAAACATGAATATATCTGAATCCCCCCTTTTCTCATCTCTCTTTTCTTTGTCATTTTAGTCACTTCTGATAAAGTTGGAGATATGGGGGAGATATCTCAGTCTCCTGTTGTAGCTTTTTGGTGACTATAATTATGCTTGCTTTCATTTTAATATTTGTTTTGAGTGTTCGAGAAAGAACATTAAGGAAAAAAGAATAAAATTGGGGAAAACAGGTAAGACCAGGTGTGGGTAGCTCTATTAATAGACAGAATTTTCTTTTAAGTCATTTTCCAACACTCTTCTGCCTCAACCCTCACCAAAGAATAAACAAGGCTATTATTTATAGTTTTTTTCCTCCCTCCTTTCCTTCTTCTATACTATATTAAAAAATCAATGGGCAATATATGTCCTATTGCATAAGGAGCTGACAGTCTACTGGGGCTATGTAAAACCAATCGAAGTGTGATAAAAGTGTGAGGAAACACCAGTAAAGGATTATCTAGCTCAACAAAGGAAAAGTGTCATGTAGGATTTCATGGAGGTGTATCTATTTAATTTGTATGTGGAAGGCTGAATAAGAATTTGCTAGACAGATTTATCAGGGGGGTTAAGCAGGAAACAATTTAGCCCTGAGAATTCAAATGGGAGTACTACATACAACAGTGTAAGCAGAGGGCAAAGAAGGGGTGGAATGCAGGAAAATCAGAATACTGTTACCTCTTCCATAGGGTCAAAGACAGAAAGATAACAGAGTTCTTGAAGTCCAAAGAAAACTAGAATTGTGGAGGAGGAGCCACCTGGCTGAAACTAGGCATGGAGACACCAGGCTGCTTTTAGAGCTATGGTGCCTAAGCTGGGAGGGAGCTGTGAAGAATTTCTTAATCTCTTTCTCTTTCCCTGGGTGCTTCCCATTGACTGAACCTAATGAAAAGCTGGCAAGGGATCTGGATATTGCAGTTTTTAGGGTCAGTGCCAAGAGAACTGAGCAGGGCAGAACAACTGAGAATGGAAAGAAGTTGGAGATTAATGCATAGTAACCAAGAGATAAACGAGTAATGACAATTCCAGGGAGAAGGAATATTATGTGTTAATGCACAGCAATACCAAAAATTGGCTACTGTGGGGAATAACAAGGACCACAGGAGACAGTGAATAGGAAAGGAGAGTAGTAGCAAGAGATGAGGAGGATAACTAATAACAATAACTAATACATTTGGTGCTAAGCAGTTGGCTAAATACCAGACTATTCCATCTAATCCTTATATGATTTTGAAGTTACCATTCTCATGTAGCAACTATGCCTCTTGTCCACCTATGTGCATGCAATTTTTTAATAATTATTTTTATTTTTATACATTAAAATAAACTCACAAGTAAAGGTTCCCCATTCCTCATATATGTCAACACACCCTGGCTTCTACCAAATCACCAAGTGTTCTTCACCATTGCCCAGTGGGTTCCCCCACCATTTCTCTGTGCCTCCTCTCCCATCCCATTCCCTATTGGTAACCTCAGTTTTGTTCAAGTGTCCAAGGTTGCTTTTGTTTCATCTGTTCCCTTGTTTTGTCTATTCACATTCCACTTATGAGTGAGGACGTCTCGTATCTATCCTTTCTTCTTTTGACTTATTTCAATTAGAATAATCCCCTCCAGTTCCATCCATGTTGATTCAAACAACAGGGTTTCATTTCTTCTAAGGGCTGTGTAGTATTCCATTGTGTATATGTACCACATCTTCTTGATCCATTCATCTAAAGTTGGGTACTTAGGTAGTTTCCAGTTCTGAGCTATTGTGAATGGGGCTGCAGTAAACATGGGGGTTCATTACTCTCTATGAATGAGTGTTTTGTATCTTTTGGGTAAATACCCAGAAGTGGAATGGCTGGATCATAGAAACTTCCGGCTTCAACTCTGAGGAACTCCAAACTGTTTTCCCTAGGGGTTGCACCAATTTGCATTCCCACCAACAGTGTTGAAGTATTCCCTTTTCTCCAGATCCTTGCCAACATTTGTTATTTCCGGACATTTGGATAATACCCAATCTCTCAGGTGTAAGGTGGTAACTCATTATTGTTTTAATTTGTATTTCCCTAATAACCAGGGAGGAGGAAATTCTTTTCATGTGCCTGTTTGCCATCTGTATATCCCCTTTGGAAAAATGTCTCTCCAGTGCCAATTTGATTGCCTGTTTTTCTGTTATTGATTTTATGAGTTCTTTACATATTTAGATATTAAGCTCTTGTCAGAAATAAGAAATGAAATATATTCTCTCAGTTAATAGTTTACTTTTTGGTTTTAGTTATGTTTTCTTTTGCTGTGAAGAAGCTTTTTAGTTTGATGTAGTCCCAGTTGTTTATTTTTGTTTTTGTGTCCCATGATGCTGGAGTCGAGTCCATGAAAACCTTCTCATGTAGCAACTATGCCTCTTGTCCATAAATGTGCATACAATTTTTTAATAATTATTAATTATTTATTAATTAAGGCTGTTGTTTTATATACTAAGGATGATGTTATGGAATGTCTTTCCTATGTTGTCTTCCAAGAATTTTATAGTTTCCAATCTTAAGTCCAAGTCTCTAGTCCATTCTGAATTAATTTTTATGAGTGGTGTTAGAGAGACTTAGTTTCATTCATTCATGCAAAAGCATGTAGCTGTCCAGTTATCCCAACACCACTTTTGAAAGAACTTTCCTTTCTTCAAGTAATTTCTTGACAGACTTTTTTAGGGTTTTCAGTATATATGATCATGTCATCTGCAAATAATGAGAGTTTTCCTTCCTCAATTCCAGTTTGGATTCCTTTTATTTCTTTTTCTTGCCTAATTTGCTGGCTAAAACCTCCAGTATGATGTGAAAAAGCAGTGGTGAGAGTGGACAGTCTTGACCTTAGAGGTAATGCTTTCAATTTTTTTGCCATTGATTATGATGTTGGTTATGGGTTTGACATATATGACATTTATGAAGTTGAGGTATATAACTTCTATCCCCATTTTATGCAGGGTTTTTATTATAAATAGGTGTCGAATCATGTCAGACGCTTTCTCTGCATCTATTGATAGGATCATGTGGTTTTTCCTCTTACTCTTCTTGATATGGTGTATTACATTGATGTATTTACTTATGTTGAATCATCTTTGCAACCGTGGGATAAATCCCACTTGGTCATGATGAATGATTTTTTTTTTTTTTTTTTGATGCACTGTTGGATTCAGTTTGGTAATATTTTGTTGAGAATTTTTGCATCTATGTTCATTAGAGATCTTGGTCTGCAATTTTCATTCTGGTGATATCTCTATAGCTTTTGGTATCAGTGTGATGTTTGCCTTGTAGAAAGTATTTGGGAGTGTTCCCTGTTCTTCAGTATTTAGGAAGAGTTTTAAATGATTAATTTTTCCCTAAAGGTTTGGTAAAACGCTTTAGAAAAGCCATCTGGACCAGGGCTTTTATTTCTAGGGAAACTTTTGATTACATCCTCAATTTCTTTGCTTGTGATGGCTCTGTTCTGGTATTCTATTCTTCCTGGGTCAGTCTGGTAGACTGTATTTTTCTAGAAATCTGTCCATGTCCTCAAATTATCTACCCTGTTGGCATAGAGTTGATCATAGTAGTTTCTTAGGGTGTTCTGTATTTCTGTGTTTTCTGTTGTAACTTCTCCCCTTTCATTTCTGATTCTAATCAGGAGACATTTTTTTTTCTTTGTGATGCTAGCTAATGTTTTGTCAGTTTTGTTAATATTTTCAGAGAACCAACTTTTGGCTTCACTGATCTTGTGGACTGTCTTTTTTTTGTTATTTCCTTTATTTCTGCTCGAATTTTGATTATTTCCTTCCTTCTACTGCTTTTTGTCTTTAACTGTTCATTCTACAATTGTTTTAAATGTAGGCTTAGATTGTTTATGTGCAATTATTCTTTTTTCTTGAGGTGGTCTGAATTACAATGGACTTCGCTCTTAGTATGGCTTTTACTGCATCCCAGAGATTCTGGTAATTTGTGTCTTCATTCTTATTTGTGTCTAAGTATTTTTTTTTTATTTCCTTTTTGATTCCCTCTTTTACCCGAGTCATTCAGAAGCATATTGTTTCTTTTCCAATTAATTTGGGGTCTTCCAGCTTTTTTGTGGTTAATAACTAGTTTCAATCCATTGTGGTCGGAGAAGATGTTTGGTATTTCAATCTTTGTAAATTTGTTGAGACATGTTTTGTGTCCCAAGATATGATATATTCTTGAGAATGTTCCATGTGCACTTGAGAAGAAAGTGAACTCTGTAGTCGTTGGGTGAAGTGCTTGGTATATGTCTTTTAGACCTATCTGTTCCAGATGGTCATTTAAAGCAGCTCTTTCCCTGTTAATTTTCTGCCTGATTGATCTCTCCATAGTTGTAAGTGGGGTGTTGAAATCTCCTCCTATGTCTATTGATGTCTCTCGACAATTCTAATCATACTTGCTTTATTTTGATGCTCCTTCATTTGGTTCATACATGTTTATAACCATTATGTATTCTTGCTGCCTTGATCCCTTAATCATTATATGATGACCATCTCTGTTTTTTGCTATTATTTTTAGTTATTCTTTTTTGTTATTCTTTTATCAGATATAAGGATGGGTGTTCCTGCTTTTTGTGGTTGCCATTTGACTGTAAGATTGTCTTCCAATCATTGACTTTTTTTGTTTATCTTTGAAAGAAGATGAGTTTCCTGAAAGCAACAAAAATTTGGATTATGCTTTTTAATCCATTTGGCCACTCTGTGTCATTTGGTGAGTTCAGCACTTTAATGATTATTGGTATGTAGTTGTTCAGTGTCATTTTGTAATTTTTCTTCCTTGTGTTGTACCAGAGAGTATCTTTGTTCTTCTTTTTCTCCTCTTTGGTGGAGTGGATGTGGTTGTGCTTTGATTGGTTTCCCTTTTTTTTTTTCTTCTTTGCTTTTTCCCTGAAGATGTATTCTGAGGCTACTCTGAAGTTAGCATTAAAACATATATTTATTTCCTAATTTTATTTGAAAACAGAGTAGTCTTCTGCTCATTCTAACCATCACATTTTTGTTTTCTTCTCCCCACTTCTAATATTTGCTGTCTTACTGTTCTTAAGTGTGGCTTCTTTATACTTTATATAGCATTTTTAAGCAATTTTTGTAGAACTGATTTTGTGGTGATAAATTCCTTTAATTTTTGCTTATTTACATCAATTCTGAATGATAATCTTGCAGGGTAATATATCCTAGATTTATAATCATTTTCTTTCAGTCTTTTGAATATATCATGCCATTTCCTTCTGGCCTGTAGAGTTTCCATTGAGAAATCTGCTGACAGTCTTGTGGGGACTCCTTTGTATGTGACTGATTTTTCTCTGGATGATTTTAAGATTTTTTTCTTTGTCTTGTATTTTGTCATTTTAATGGCAATATCTCTTGGTGTATGGCTCTTGGGTTTCTTGTTTGGGGAACTTTTTGAGACTCCTGGGTCTCAAGGCTTGCTTCATTTTTCAGTTTAGAGAAGTTCTCAGCTTCTCTTCTCCTACTGGGGCCCATGTAATGCCGATGTTGTTTCTTTTGATGTTATCCCATAGGTCTAGAATGCTGTCTTTGTTTCTTTGCATTCTTTTATCTCTTTGATGTTTTCCTTGAGTGTATTCCTATGCCCTATCTTTTATCTTCCTCTGTTGTTTTCCTGATATCCATGAATATGTTTATCACTGTTGCCCTAAATTCATCCTCTGGTAGTCTGTAGACATCTGTTGTATTAAGATTTTCCCCTGGGTTTTGGATTGGATCCATCATTTCACATATATTTCTCGATATCTTCACTCTATTTGGCATTTTGTTTTTGTTTCTCTGTATTAGGTTTTTCTGCAGTGTTGACTTTGTGTAGAGTATGGCTTGCACTGAGTAAGCCTGGATTTTAACATGGACACTGGGATTTCTTCAGTTTTGTGGCATCACCAGTGGTTGGATTTGTTGAAGTTCTTATATGGGCCTTCTGTGGCTGCCTGTAAGTTCAGTCTCTGGTGTTGGAGTTTGTGTGGGTGATGCAGAGCCTTCCCCCCAGCGTCCCACTTCCCAACCACAATGTCCACCTTGCTGTTGATACTGAATTGGCAATCAGGCTGCAGTTTCACCAACATCCACAAGTTGGTGCTAGTGAGTTGCCTTGATGGAATCCCTCTCTGGTGGCCTCTCTTCTCCTTTTAAACCAGAGGACAGGATTTCCTAATGGCAGATTCTCTGGTTGGCCTGATTACCGGGAGTTGGGTTCTTCTGCTCTGGGACAATATGGTTGCTGCTGGTTGGGCGATTCCCCATGTTGCCTTCTGGTTATGGTGCCACCCTGTATAATTTTCTCGCCATACCTCCTGTTTAAACAACCACACATTTATGCCTCTATTTCCCTGCCCCACAGCCTCTCCCCCAGCTCTGTGTTCAGGTTCTCATAGGAGAGCTCTTTGCTGTTTCTGCTATTCCTAGGAGGGCCGGTTCTCCCCACAGTTCTACCACCTCTGACAAGGTTGGAATCCTGAGTCTGAGTCTTGCGTGTAGCTCTGAAAAAAAACGTTTTTCACTTACCCTTTGTTGTTGCGATTGCTTCTGTGCCCTACAGTGTCTGTGCCTACTTTTTCTTGGTGTTTTTTATGGACAATAAGTGAGTTTCTAGTTGCTCAGTGGGAAGAACATGAGTCTCGCTCCTACCAGGTCGCCATCTTGGCCGGAAGTCCCTGTGTACAACTTTGTTTTTGGACATTGACTCACATTTGATTCTGAACCTTTGCTCCATCTTGGGAAATTATATCTCATTCATTATTTTAGTGCTGGCCCTTTCTATTGAGTTGCATATAAATCCAGGAGGTTTGCATAGTGCCCAGATACATAAGGAACAGTCTAATTTAGGGCCTCTAGATTCTGCTTACCTCCTCGTTATAACCTAAAATTCCTGCGTTCTCAACTGTCAGTGGGACACGAGTCTTTGCGGGGTGATTTCCAATTGGGAGTCTACTCTCTTTGTAGGTTCTTTTTTCATCACTTTTAATGTAATAATCTATATCATAAGGTTTTAGTAAGAGTCTTGTGGGATATGTTGCTTGTCCCTTTCATACAAGGTTTTATTTAGTGCTTTTAATTTATATCAATCAGAATCAATGACAATTTTTAATTTTTTAATATTTTTCTAACTTACTCCACTTTGGGGAAATATAAATAATCCATGCTCTTTAGGGACTGTGACATGTTCCATTTTACAACCAACCTTTCTGAGTAGGGATTGGCAAATTTTTTTGGTAAGTCTCTAGATAGGAAATAATTTAGGCTTTGCAGCCAAGAGACAAAATTGCAATATTATGCAAGTAAGCATACAATAAGAGACAAAATCAATTCTACACGATTCTAATTGATTAAATGGAAAATACAGTAGCAATATGGAAAATCATGGTATCCTCAAAATTTCTTAAAAATAGAACTACTGTATCAACCGACAATTCCATCTTTGGGTATTTATATGAATAAAGTGAAAACACTAATTTAAAATGATATATTCAGTCTCATATTCCTGGAGGTATTATTTCCAATAACCAAGATATTTAAACAAGATGTGTCTATCAATGAATAAAGTATACATATATGCATATGCATATGTATACATATGTACACTTATACATGTATGTCACATATCTGTCTATCATCTATTTGATACATTTGTATCATATATGTGAATATTATTTAGTAATAAAAAGAATGAAATTTTGCCATTTGCAATAACATTGTGTTAAATTAATCAGTCAGAAAGAATAATACTGTATTATTTCTCTTATATGTGAAATCTAAAGAAAAAGAAAAAACTCCAAAGCCAAGCTCATAGATACAGAGAATAGATTGATACCTGCCAGATGCAGGGAGTGGAAGTTAGAAGAAATGGGTGAAAGAAGTCAAAAGGTATAAAGAAAAAAACTGAACAGTGATTTAGGAAAATAAAACTATGAATGTTCTTAAATATATAATAAAGTATGTTTTATTGGGAAATACAGATTTGCTAATGAGAAGAATGGAAGTCTTACTTGAGTAAATAGCATTTCACTTAATTGGGGTACAAAGATAATGTTTCTGATCCAAATGATTGCAAATATATATTTCTTAATGTCATACAACTTTACAATTTCATGTTTGAAAATGTCTTTTCATACAGAAAGGTGCTGCCAAATAGTGATATCAATCCAAAAACAGATGATTTCAATTACTTGGAAGGCATTTAGAATTTATTAGGTTTTTCTCTGGATATTTCCCTTTATACATTATTATGTTATAAATTAATCACTTATAATTGAAAGTTAGGTTGAACCTCCTCAATTGCACAGTTAAATCGATTTTGAGATATTTAAATTTTTCTTTGCATTTCCATTAAAATCTGAAAATGTATATAGTTTGAGCTCACAAAATGCATCTGCTGCAATTTTGTGTAGGAATAGAAATCTCACTTTTTGTTTTAACTTTTGACAGCACAGAAAGTACCATATTTTGCTATGTATAATGAACATGCTTCTGCCCAAATTTGTGAGGGAAAAATTGAAGATGCACATTATATATGGGTTGTACTGATTCTGTATCTATTTGGAAATGTTTTTAATTATGTTATTCTTAGTGAGTTAAATATATAAATCTAGAAATCAATAATTATATCCATATGCAAACTAATACCCTGGAATACCATAATCAGTTTTGTTGAATGAAACAGTGACATGTTGTCCACAGAGTAAGTGACTCTGACTTGATAAGATAGGTGATGCCGATTTTATTACCATAGGGTGAACAGTGTGATATTTCTCTTCCTATGCTTTAGTCAGGAGCTAGCAATATAGCTGATATTTTTACAAAATACAGACACTGCAAGCTTTAAGCTGTTATTAAGTATGCTAAAGAGCTGTGAGCGACACTTTGAACCTCTTCCCACAGAGAGTGTCATCAGATAGTAGAGGCAACAACAAGAAAAGCTGCTTGTACCTGTATCTGTTCTTGTTTTTTGTAATTATTATTCCATAACATTTCTTGTACATTAATATGTGAAAAAATAAATTCCTTTATAGTTCAAAAAACAGGTACTAAATATAACCAAATAAAAATCTGAATTAAAAAATTAAAGCAAAAGAATTTTTTCCTGAAAGTTGGGGCCAACAAAACAAAACAAAATAAAAAAAGGAGGGCATTATACATGGGCAGACATTATACGTGGCAAAATATAGTATATGATGCAGCTTGATATTATCAGTGATTCAAATATTAGTTGTCACTGAAATGACTATTTCTTATATGTAAAAGTTTTGCAATAAGTGCTATTTTGCTTTGTAATTATAGATTGAATTCATTAAAAACATTTTCAAGTCCTTAGGAAAAACTAATTTGCAAAGCCATTTAATGTTCACCTATAATCCATAGGATGGTTTTTCTTATTCAGAAAGGTCACATTTTTGATCCTGAGCTTTAAAAAATTCACAGTAAAATCTTACCATGTTAAAGCATGGAACTGCTGTGTGGTCAAGTGAACCAGGATATTCAGCTTCTATATCTGATAAAACTTCATGGTACTAACAGTAGTTAAGGATATGAGAACAAAACAAGATCACCATTAATACTTTTGGTTTAATGTCAGAGGATGGATTAAAATATTTTACGTAACATGCTTAATGACTTACACAGTGAACAACTGTAAGCTTTAAACACCCTAGATTTTTACGAGCTCTGTAATTTGCTTCACCTATAGTTTTTACCATGCTAAATTTTTAACACATTCTAGCAGAATCCACTTAAGTTGTATTGAATTAGTGTTTTGTTACTTTTCTTGTTTATAGTTATTCTATGCTGTTTATTCACAGAAACTAATTATTCAGTCACTTCAAAATCTGCATTGACTCCTTATATAAAGAACAACTGAGTTGTATCCATAACATCTGTCAACTCATTAAAGTCAGAGAAACCACTCAAAATAATTTACCTTATTTTTAAATTGACTATTGATATTCCTCCCTATGTTTTTAACTCCTTGAACAACTGTACTTACCAAAAGAGTGATAGTCCTAAGAAATTTATTTTCTCTAAATTTAGCTACAGCTGCTGCACTGAAACACGAGTTACTTAACCCACTATTGGTAAATGACTTTCCTTACTTGGCCAACAAATGAGTCACAGAGCCTCATTTAGGTTACAGTCTTGTTTTCATTCTTTAGTTTTTGTGAAGAAAGTCTGCTGTGATGAGATATTATGTTTTAAATTTTGTAATTTTTCTAACTTCTGCTTTCCCTATGAGGAAAACTGTGTTGAGTGTTTAAGCTGGCATATATTGTTTTCTCTCAATACAGAAGCAGTGTCATTGAATGTCAAACTGCTTTGTCATCTAATTCAGTAACCAAATAATTTATCTTCCTGTGTGGCTAAAAGTATGGCATTTGAAGTCCATTTATCTCCTCTTTAAAATTTTCTTTTTGATATGATGGGTATGCAACTGGCTACAAGAAAAATTGGGGTAGGGCAATAAATATGATATTTGAAATGAAATTGAGTAGTTATGCATCGCTGTGATTTGTAGTGTATCAAGTAGATGTGCAAAGCAATGAGAGTACTACACATGCTCTCTGTCACAGCCACTCAGTCCTACTGCTGTAGTGCAAAGGTAGCCATACATGTTACTGAGATGACTGTATTTTAATAGAGCTTTATTTATGAACACTGAAATTGAATTTCATGTAATCTTCTATCCTGTTACATGCCTTTTCTTTTTTTCTTTTTAAATTATTGATATTTATTATCTCTTTTCAAATGCTACATTCATTTTTGAATATTGACATTATATCACAATCTATATTTCAACCACACCCTCCACCAGAGTTACAGTATCCGTTGCCACCACCTTTCCCCCTCTTTCCTTCTCTTCCTGCTCCAAACCCCCTGGCAGCTATCATCTTGTGTCCTGAGAGTTTTTGTGGAGGTTTATCTATTTATTTGTTTCATTTCATTATAATCCACATGAGTGAAACCATCCTTGTTTCTCTTTTTCTTTCTGACTTATTTCATTTAACATGATCCCTTCCAATTCTATCCAGATTGTTGCAAAGGCCACAATTTCTATTTTTGGTAGTACATTGAATTCCATTGAATGAAAGTATCAATTTATATAATATGTATAATTATACATATAAGTAAATATGCATATTTTATAATATATATATACACACAGTCATCAATTGTTGGGCTATTTCCTAGGAACATCGGGGTGCAGATATTTTTCTTTTTTTCAAGTTATAGGCAGGAAGGGAGAGGGGAAACATTTAATTTAATTTATTTTTGTTCATCTTGGTTGTTCTCATTGTTCATCTTGGTTGTTCTCATAGGAACCCAGGACCTTGGGATGTATGTGGACTTCACCCAACTACTCCACCAGGATGCATCATTTACTTTTTCTCATTAAAAATTTTGTGTCTTCTAGGTATATGTCCAAGAGTGGGATTGCTGGATCGAATGGTAGATAATCTTTATTTGTTTGAGGAATCTCCATAATGTTTTCCAAAGATATTGCACCAATGAACATTCCCACCAATAGTGTAGGAAGATTCCTTTTTCTCCATACCACCTTCAACACCTGCTGTTTCCAATCTTTTTGATATAAATCATTCTTACTGGTGTGAGGTGGTATCTCATTGTAGTTTTTATTTGCATTTCTCTGATGATGAGCGATGTAGAACATTTTTTCAGGTGTTTGTAGACCTTCTATATGTCTTTAGATAGGTGTTTATTCAGTTCTTTCACCGGTTTTTGAGGGGATCACTTGTTTTTTTTTATTGTTGAGGTGTGTGAGCTCTTCATATATTTTTGAGATAAATCTCTTATCTGTTTTAAGCTGTGTGAATATCTTCAATTCCATGGGTTGTCTTTCTGTTTTAGTAGTGGTTTCTTTTGCTGTGCAGAAGCTCTTCGGTTTGATGTAGTTCCAGTTGCTTGGGTTTACTTTGGCCTCTTTTGCCGTAGCTGTTTCTTCCCCAAAGAGCTCTTTGAATTGAGCTTGTGGAGTGCTTTTCCCACATTGTCTTCTGGTATTTTATGGTTTCAGTTATGTCCAGGTCTTTGATCCATTTTGAGTTAACTTGTGTATGGCAATAATGAATAATTCTTTCTTTCTTTCTTTCTTTCTTTCTTTCTTTCTTTCTTTCTTTCTTTCTTTCTTTCTTTCTTTCTTTCTTTCT